>BNCP01000044.1:0-600000 GCA_019650235.1 Volvox reticuliferus
TGTAACGGGGGACTTCGCACCCCAGCATCACGCGCTATTGCACCAGTGTTACATTGGTGCGAACTGCTAGGATCTGACCTAAGATCCCCGGGTCGAACCCGGACTAGCGCACACTGGTTGAACAATTTGCGATAAGATGCGCAAGAATCCCGTCAGCCTTAAGGTTGATGCCCGGGTTGGCGCTGCGTCAGGGTTACGACCCGCCGCAATTAGCAAAGAAAAGGTGCGGTAGTGCCGGGAAAACAAACGAACCCCATCCGTCGGGTGCAAGGCGCAAGCTGCCCTACGGGGTGCCAGGGCGCCCGAGGACGTTCGCTGCAAGGCGGGGAGGATTGTAACGGGGGACTTCGCACCCCAGCATCACGCGCTATTGCACCAGTGTTACACAATGCCAACACAAGTGCCCACACCAGGCATCTTCACCAGGTGACCTGGCGCATGACCTACTGCATTCATGATGTCATCATTGGTGTGTTAGTTGCAGCAACAAACAACAGCAGCTGTACATCATCGTTTGGGTTGTCATATAAGGGGCCTGGAGGCAGGCAGCACTTTACAAAGGGGAGGAGGAAAAGGGTGTTATCCAACCATTGTTTACGTACAAGGGCTATGTGAGTGATGCATGTGTTGATGCCATCTGTTGTATCTCTGTTATATCCGCCTACAGCAAAGGCTCGATCGAAAGGATGCCAGACAACTGGCCAACCTCGGATACTACCCGTAGATACCCCAGGATACTACACACCATCCATTGGTGCGGATTCTTAATATTCTTCTTTCCTTTCTTTACTCACTGACGTGCAAACCAGTGAATTGAAATAATACCCAAAAGTGTAGGTTGAAATAATTATCCAAGTATGTGTGGGCTACTTGCCTGCTGGGTCGGTGTGTGTGTGTGGTGTGTGTGTGTGAGAGAGAGAGAGAGAGAGAGAGAGAGAGAGAGAGAGAGAGAGAGAGAGAGAGCGTGTCCAGGAGGGGTGATAGCAACCCGGTTGCAACTTGTGGTGGTGCTGAGATGCATGCGTGGTGTTAATATAAACGTCATCAAAGGTCCTGCACATGGTCCAGCCAATGCAGATTCAGCTCGCGCTGAGATTTGAACTCAGGTCGGTGGATTCAGAGTCCACAGTGCTAACCACTACACCACGCGAGCAGATGAGAAGGCCTCGGCTACCTGACTGAGGAGGCTCCTGCACCAACACATGCACCACCACTTCCTACACGCAATGCAGTTCTTATGCATGCCACGCCGCCAAATCCAACACCACAAATCCAACTCCGCCTTTAAAGATAAATGCAGGTAGGTGCCTGCCGCCATGGCCCAGGCTTCGGCATAAATACCAGTGTATGTGTGCAACACATCCTTGAGGCCCATGTGGAACAGAATGGCCAGGGATCATTGATCACCATAACCACATAAGCAGCCTTTTCTACGCACACCCATACATGCATATATCTATATGCAATATCTGTATATGATATATGATATATGATATATTCATATATCATATATATATTACATATTTCTATATTATATTAATATTCATATTTCATATATCATACATATTTATGTATCATAGATACATATAAATATATCTATGCATGCAGATAATATATTGCCCAACATTCATTCTCAGCTCATCCTCAATCATCTCTGTATGCATGCATGCATGCATGCATGCATCATACCTGCTCTAATCAGGCCAGATATGTGCTAGCTAGCTAGCTACCTAGCTATAGATCACTGACAGCTGATAAGGCAGCATGGTGAAGCTGTGCTGGTTAAGAGGAGTGGGATGGAGGCATTGCTGGATGGGAAGCATGCTGATGGGAAGCATGCCTGTGGTCAGAATCAAGCTGTAATCAGCAGCAATGTGTAACGGGGGACTTCGCACCCCAGCATCACGCGCTATTGCACCAGTGTTACATTGGTGCGAACTGCTAGGATCTGACCTAAGATCCCCGGGTCGAACCCGGACTAGCGCACACTGGTTGAACAATTTGCGATAAGATGCGCAAGAATCCCGTCAGCCTTAAGGTTGATGCCCGGGTTGGCGCTGCGTCAGGGTTACGACCCGCCGCAATTAGCAAAGAAAAGGTGCGGTAGTGCCGGGAAAACAAACGAACCCCATCCGTCGGGTGCAAGGCGCAAGCTGCCCTACGGGGTGCCAGGGGCGCCCGAGGACGTTCGCTGCAAGGCGGGGAGGATTGTAACGGGGGACTTCGCACCCCAGCATCACGCGCTATTGCACCAGTGTTACACAATGCCAACACAAGTGCCCACACCAGGCATCTTCACCAGGTGACCTGGCGCATGACCTACTGCATTCATGATGTCATCATTGGTGTGTTAGTTGCAGCAACAAACAACAGCAGCTGTACATCATCGTTTGGGTTGTCATATAAGGGGCCTGGAGGCAGGCAGCACTTTACAAAGGGGAGGAGGAAAAGGGTGTTATCCAACCATTGTTTACGTACAAGGGCTATGTGAGTGATGCATGTGTTGATGCCATCTGTTGTATCTCTGTTATATCCGCCTACAGCAAAGGCTCGATCGAAAGGATGCCAGACAACTGGCCAACCTCGGATACTACCCGTAGATACCCCAGGATACTACACCATCCATTGGTGCGGATTCTTAATATTCTTCTTTCCTTTCTTTACTCACTGACGTGCAAACCAGTGAATTGAAATAATACCCAAAAGTGTAGGTTGAAATAATTATCCAAGTATGTGTGGGCTACTTGCCTGCTGGGTCGGTGTGTGTGTGTGTGTGTGTGTGTGTGAGAGAGAGAGAGAGAGAGAGAGAGAGAGAGAGAGAGAGAGAGAGAGAGAGAGCGTGTCCAGGAGGGGTGATAGCAACCCGGTTGCAACTTGTGGTGGTGCTGAGATGCATGCGTGGTGTTAATATAAACGTCATCAAAGGTCCTGCACATGGTCCAGCCAATGCAGATTCAGCTCGCGCTGAGATTTGAACTCAGGTCGGTGGATTCAGAGTCCACAGTGCTAACCACTACACCACGCGAGCAGATGAGAAGGCCTCGGCTACCTGACTGAGGAGGCTCCTGCACCAACACATGCACCACCACTTCCTACACGCAATGCAGTTCTTATGCATGCCACGCCGCCAAATCCAACACCACAAATCCAACTCCGCCTTTAAAGATAAATGCAGGTAGGTGCCTGCCGCCATGGCCCAGGCTTCGGCATAAATACCAGTGTATGTGTGCAACACATCCTTGAGGCCCATGTGGAACAGAATGGCCAGGGATCATTGATCACCATAACCACATAAGCAGCCTTTTCTACGCACACCCATACATGCATATATCTATATGCAATATCTGTATATGATATATGATATATGATATATTCATATATCATATATATATTATATTACATATTTCTATATTATATTAATATTCATATTTCATATATCATACATATTTATGTATCATAGATACATATAAATATATCTATGCATGCAGATAATATATATTGCCCAACATTCATTCTCAGCTCATCCTCAATCATCTCTGTATGCATGCATGCATGCATGCATGCATCATACCTGCTCTAATCAGGCCAGATATGTGCTAGCTAGCTAGCTACCTAGCTATAGATCACTGACAGCTGATAAGGCAGCATGGTGAAGCTGTGCTGGTTAAGAGGAGTGGGATGGAGGCATTGCTGGATGGGAAGCATGCTGATGGGAAGCATGCCTGTGGTCAGAATCAAGCTGTAATCAGCAGCAATGTGTAACGGGGGACTTCGCACCCCAGCATCACGCGCTATTGCACCAGTGTTACATTGGTGCGAACTGCTAGGATCTGACCTAAGATCCCCGGGTCGAACCCGGACTAGCGCACACTGGTTGAACAATTTGCGATAGGATGCGCAAGAATCCCGTCAGCCTTAAGGTTGATGCCCGGGTTGGCGCTGCGTCAGGGTTACGACCCGCCGCAATTAGCAAAGAAAAGGTGCGGTAGTGCCGGGAAAACAAACGAACCCCATCCGTCGGGTGCAAGGCGCAAGCTGCCCTACGGGGTGCCAGGGGCGCCCGAGGACGTTCGCTGCAAGGCGGGGAGGATTGTAACGGGGGACTTCGCACCCCAGCATCACGCGCTATTGCACCAGTGTTACACAATGCCAACACAAGTGCCCACACCAGGCATCTTCACCAGGTGACCTGGCGCATGACCTACTGCATTCATGATGTCATCATTGGTGTGTTAGTTGCAGCAACAAACAACAGCAGCTGTACATCATCGTTTGGGTTGTCATATAAGGGGCCTGGAGGCAGGCAGCACTTTACAAAGGGGAGGAGGAAAAGGGTGTTATCCAACCATTGTTTACGTACAAGGGCTATGTGAGTGATGCATGTGTTGATGCCATCTGTTGTATCTCTGTTATATCCGCCTACAGCAAAGGCTCGATCGAAAGGATGCCAGACAACTGGCCAACCTCGGATACTACCCGTAGATACCCCAGGATACTACACCATCCATTGGTGCGGATTCTTAATATTCTTCTTTCCTTTCTTTACTCACTGACGTGCAAACCAGTGAATTGAAATAATACCCAAAAGTGTAGGTTGAAATAATTATCCAAGTATGTGTGGGCTACTTGCCTGCTGGGTCGGTGTGTGTGTGTGTGTGTGTGTGTGTGTGAGAGAGAGAGAGAGAGAGAGAGAGAGAGAGAGAGAGAGAGCGAGCGTGTCCAGGAGGGGTGATAGCAACCCGGTTGCAACTTGTGGTGGTGCTGAGATGCATGCGTGGTGTTAATATAAACGTCATCAAAGGTCCTGCACATGGTCCAGCCAATGCAGATTCAGCTCGCGCTGAGATTTGAACTCAGGTCGGTGGATTCAGAGTCCACAGTGCTAACCACTACACCACGCAAGCAGATGAGAAGGCCTCGGCTACCTGACTGAGGAGGCTCCTGCACCAACACATGCACCACCACTTCCTACACGCAATGCAGTTCTTATGCATGCCACGCCGCCAAATCCAACACCACAAATCCAACTCCGCCTTTAAAGATAAATGCAGGTAGGTGCCTGCCGCCATGGCCCAGGCTTCGGCATAAATACCAGTGTATGTGTGCAACACATCCTTGAGGCCCATGTGGAACAGAATGGCCAGGGATCATTGATCACCATAACCACATAAGCAGCCTTTTCTACGCACACCCATACATGCATATATCTATATGCAATATCTGTATATGATATATGATATATGATATATTCATATATCATATATATATTATATTACATATTTCTATATTATATTAATATTCATATTTCATATATCATACATATTTATGTATCATAGATACATATAAATATATCTATGCATGCAGATAATATATATTGCCCAACATTCATTCTCAGCTCATCCTCAATCATCTCTGTATGCATGCATGCATGCATGCATGCATCATACCTGCTCTAATCAGGCCAGATATGTGCTAGCTAGCTAGCTACCTAGCTATAGATCACTGACAGCTGATAAGGCAGCATGGTGAAGCTGTGCTGGTTAAGAGGAGTGGGATGGAGGCATTGCTGGATGGGAAGCATGCTGATGGGAAGCATGCCTGTGGTCAGAATCAAGCTGTAATCAGCAGCAATGTGTAACGGGGGACTTCGCACCCCAGCATCACGCGCTATTGCACCAGTGTTACATTGGTGCGAACTGCTAGGATCTGACCTAAGATCCCCGGGTCGAACCCGGACTAGCGCACACTGGTTGAACAATTTGCGATAGGATGCGCAAGAATCCCGTCAGCCTTAAGGTTGATGCCCGGGTTGGCGCTGCGTCAGGGTTACGACCCGCCGCAATTAGCAAAGAAAAGGTGCGGTAGTGCCGGGAAAACAAACGAACCCCATCCGTCGGGTGCAAGGCGCAAGCTGCCCTACGGGGTGCCAGGGGCGCCCGAGGACGTTCGCTGCAAGGCGGGGAGGATTGTAACGGGGGACTTCGCACCCCAGCATCACGCGCTATTGCACCAGTGTTACACAATGCCAACACAAGTGCCCACACCAGGCATCTTCACCAGGTGACCTGGCGCATGACCTACTGCATTCATGATGTCATCATTGGTGTGTTAGTTGCAGCAACAAACAACAGCAGCTGTACATCATCGTTTGGGTTGTCATATAAGGGGCCTGGAGGCAGGCAGCACTTTACAAAGGGGAGGAGGAAAAGGGTGTTATCCAACCATTGTTTACGTACAAGGGCTATGTGAGTGATGCATGTGTTGATGCCATCTGTTGTATCTCTGTTATATCCGCCTACAGCAAAGGCTCGATCGAAAGGATGCCAGACAACTGGCCAACCTCGGATACTACCCGTAGATACCCCAGGATACTACACCATCCATTGGTGCGGATTCTTAATATTCTTCTTTCCTTTCTTTACTCACTGACGTGCAAACCAGTGAATTGAAATAATACCCAAAAGTGTAGGTTGAAATAATTATCCAAGTATGTGTGGGCTACTTGCCTGCTGGGTCGGTGTGTGTGTGTGTGTGTGTGTGTGTGTGTGTGAGAGAGAGAGAGAGAGAGAGAGAGAGAGAGAGAGAGAGAGAGAGAGAGAGCGTGTCCAGGAGGGGTGATAGCAACCCGGTTGCAACTTGTGGTGGTGCTGAGATGCATGCGTGGTGTTAATATAAACGTCATCAAAGGTCCTGCACATGGTCCAGCCAATGCAGATTCAGCTCGCGCTGAGATTTGAACTCAGGTCGGTGGATTCAGAGTCCACAGTGCTAACCACTACACCACGCGAGCAGATGAGAAGGCCTCGGCTACCTGACTGAGGAGGCTCCTGCACCAACACATGCACCACCACTTCCTACACGCAATGCAGTTCTTATGCATGCCACGCCGCCAAATCCAACACCACAAATCCAACTCCGCCTTTAAAGATAAATGCAGGTAGGTGCCTGCCGCCATGGCCCAGGCTTCGGCATAAATACCAGTGTATGTGTGCAACACATCCTTGAGGCCCATGTGGAACAGAATGGCCAGGGATCATTGATCACCATAACCACATAAGCAGCCTTTTCTACGCACACCCATACATGCATATATCTATATGCAATATCTGTATATGATATATGATATATGATATATTCATATATCATATATATATTATATTACATATTTCTATATTATATTAATATTCATATTTCATATATCATACATATTTATGTATCATAGATACATATAAATATATCTATGCATGCAGATAATATATATTGCCCAACATTCATTCTCAGCTCATCCTCAATCATCTCTGTATGCATGCATGCATGCATGCATGCATCATACCTGCTCTAATCAGGCCAGATATGTGCTAGCTAGCTAGCTACCTAGCTATAGATCACTGACAGCTGATAAGGCAGCATGGTGAAGCTGTGCTGGTTAAGAGGAGTGGGATGGAGGCATTGCTGGATGGGAAGCATGCTGATGGGAAGCATGCCTGTGGTCAGAATCAAGCTGTAATCAGCAGCAATGTGTAACGGGGGACTTCGCACCCCAGCATCACGCGCTATTGCACCAGTGTTACATTGGTGCGAACTGCTAGGATCTGACCTAAGATCCCCGGGTCGAACCCGGACTAGCGCACACTGGTTGAACAATTTGCGATAGGATGCGCAAGAATCCCGTCAGCCTTAAGGTTGATGCCCGGGTTGGCGCTGCGTCAGGGTTACGACCCGCCGCAATTAGCAAAGAAAAGGTGCGGTAGTGCCGGGAAAACAAACGAACCCCATCCGTCGGGTGCAAGGCGCAAGCTGCCCTACGGGGTGCCAGGGGCGCCCGAGGACGTTCGCTGCAAGGCGGGGAGGATTGTAACGGGGGACTTCGCACCCCAGCATCACGCGCTATTGCACCAGTGTTACACAATGCCAACACAAGTGCCCACACCAGGCATCTTCACCAGGTGACCTGGCGCATGACCTACTGCATTCATGATGTCATCATTGGTGTGTTAGTTGCAGCAACAAACAACAGCAGCTGTACATCATCGTTTGGGTTGTCATATAAGGGGCCTGGAGGCAGGCAGCACTTTACAAAGGGGAGGAGGAAAAGGGTGTTATCCAACCATTGTTTACGTACAAGGGCTATGTGAGTGATGCATGTGTTGATGCCATCTGTTGTATCTCTGTTATATCCGCCTACAGCAAAGGCTCGATCGAAAGGATGCCAGACAACTGTTGTACCACGCGTCACTTTTCCTAAGCTCTGCTGGAGTTGCACCCACCATCGCTACATCGCGCACGGCATGGAGCGGTACGGCACTGTCGTATGTGGACGCGGGGGAGCGATACTGCACTATCGTACGGTACGGCAGCACGGTACGACGATACGGCACTACCGTACGGTACGGCAGCACATTACGACGGTACGGCACTATCGTACACGGAGCAGTACGGCACTGTTGTACGTGGACGCGTGGAGCGATATGGCACTGATGACGTCACTGTCGTACGTGGGCGCTGTGGAGCGATACGGCACTGATGACGTTACTGTCGTACGTGGACACTGTGGAGCGATACGGCACTGATGACGTCACCCCTGTCGTACGTGGACGCTTGGAGTAGTACGGCAGCAAGCGCGACGCGATCGCACGCATGCCGCGCAGCACGTCGCACCGCACACGTTAGGCGCACTGGCTAAGGGCACAAGCAACCCGCAAAGAGCATATCGCCTAATGCACTGTGCACAACGCTGCAAACATGCATTGCGTGACCGGTGTCGCGAATAGTGCGCATGGTCCGATAACTTGGTCGCGGACAACCTGAAATGCAGGAGGCATCGCATATCAATGCGCACTAACGATAACACGTGCATTATGCATACGCGCGCGCTCGAGCACGATAATGCGAGCGTACCTTGAGGTCGCGAGGCAATGGCTCGAGCGATGCGGCGCGTCGAATGCAACACTACGCGCGAAGGCGTAGTCGGCACCTTTACGCGAGTAAAGAACATTGCATTATTGCTATGACGGCTTATATAGCAATATCTGCACGCGGGATCACGGTAGTACATTTACTACTTGCAGATCTCTTGTACCGCGAGCCGTCGCTGCGAGTATATCTGCTATGCTCATTGACGGCCTAAGCATTGAATTAAGACGCAATCTTGACGATTGACGCCAAGACAAGCTAACCGCGCTTTGGTTGAGCTTACACCTTAAATATCGCTTATGGTCGTATATCTTGGATAAGCCCGAGCACCGATTTGCATCAGTTAGATGATGATTGCCTCGGCTAGGCACTGATAGCCTATCACGTCATCTACACCCGTCTTGGAATATACGTTGTAACTCCTTGCATCGAAGACTTCCGCTGCCTCGATTGGTACGTTCGGATATAATCGAGCATGATGCACTAAGGCTGGTTCTCCGCAGAATCAATGGGCGATTATGAGGAGTGATACAACAAATTTGGTATCGAGACGTAAGGTTCGTTCACGGCCTGTTGTCTCACCCTGATCTCTTCCGTAAGTAGGTCACTTCCATGGCTGGAGTCAGCGATGGCAATCTTAGTCCTTTGGATACATTCGCGGAGGAGCTTGGCCGAGCTGTGATGGCCGCGGCCGCCTCTGGTCTGTAATTGCCTTGCTGCTCTTGCATTGCCATTCGTTTTGCCTGTTCGAAGTACGTGCTTCTGAGCCGCAGGTGAATCGAATCGAGTCTCACTCGCCGCTGCATCGACTGATTCGAATCCGAGTCCGGATCAGTTGCAGGCGCTTATCACGCGCACGCGCGAAGTGCGAGACTCTTTGGACGGATACTTGCTGTATCTGCAGGGAGCGCTTTCCGTCGGTAGGCTTAAAAACCGTCTGATTGTCGCTCGACTGATACCTGTGTGAGAGTGCCTTTATCGCACGAGGTTGTGACCGGTCAGTCGCCGATTTACCATGGCATCTGGTAGCGGTGATGTAGGGTTAGTAGTGGGGGACGGTCGTGCCGACACGTCCGTCGTTCCTGAGACATCTCGGAGGGGCCCATACACGCATGTTGTTGACGGTGTCCGAGATCCCCCTGCGCTACTAGACCCACGGACTCCTATCCATCCGACTGTTCCTGTCACGGCAGCCGAAGCAGGCCCCGTTGGACGCGAGGAGCAGAGGGGTCCGTCTGCTGCACCACCTCGTCAAGGTCGATCTGACGACGAAGGAGAGGTGATAAAACTGTCGCTTCCTGTCCCGAAATTAGACATCCCGCATGACGCGAAACATAAGAATGCTGAGCGAAGCATTGCTGATACAACTCGTGCATACCTGCGTGATGTCCGCGTGTACTTGCGACTGGTCCGTGGTGGTGATCGTGACCCTGTGAAATGTCTGTTCGTCGGGAACACCCTCGCGGGTGTGGCGAAGACATGGTACGATCAGTGGACAATGGCAAGGCAGACATACACGTTTGAGGAGTTGGCTCGTGCTTTGCTTGCGCGCTTTGCTCCCGAGGTTCAACCGCTTAGTGCTGAGGCTCGCAGTACGTTAGCATCTGGCACATATCGCATGCGCCATGATGAAACAGTACCTGCGTACCAGTCGCGCTTCGAGGCCCTGATCACGCCCATCGGTAACCTGACGGAGGACGAACGCATCTTTTGGTTTCAGTGTGGATTGTCTGAGGTCCTGGCGCAACAATGTGCCACGGACTTGGCGGGGAAGGACTTTGGGTCCTATGAGGAACTGGTGCATTTTACGCGCCGAGTCGAGAAGCGTCTCTTAGCTGGCCAACGTGCTATTAAACCTGTCCCTCGTGTTAATGCCATGCGGGTGCAGGATCCGACGTCTGACGCTGCGGCCATGGACCAGGGGGCCGAAACGGAGCGTCGAACGCCAACGGTAGCAGTGACCACCGTTCGTACGGATCGCGGTCACGGCGTTCGCGGCGCTTCCGGATCGGGTAACCGCAAAGGGTCAACCGGCGCAGGTCAACGCGCGGATCCAGCCAAGGGCAAGAGGAAAGGGGGTTCGCCGTCTGCCGCGGCTGCTCACGAAGCTAAGAACGAGACGAAGCGACAACGCACCAGCGACGGTTGGTTGGAAAAATGGGGTTGCACGCACTCCGAGCTTAAGCGTCGGAAGAGCATGAAGGTTTGCCTGAGATGCGCGTCTGCGGAACATCCTACGAGGGATTGTCCGAATCTACCGCCTTTGGCTCAGCGGCCGAAGTAGGGGATTGCCCAGGATGGTTCGGAGGGGACTCCACCTGGGAAGCCGGGACTAGAGGGTGGGCGGTTGTCGTCAGTGCGGCAAGCCGTGAGGGCACCGTTGCCTTCGGTCCTTGAACAAATCGAGCACGCGATTGGACGTCGATTGTCGCTCGATGGTCGCTCAGGACGTGTAGGTTTTGACTCGCTGTGTAATCTGTACGCACCGAGCAAGCCGCTGGCGTCTATCGATTTGTTAGGTCACACCGTCTTGTTCCTCCCCTCATCTCTGCGCGAGCTGTCAGTGCAGCTGACCTTCTATAGGAGAAGTAGGCGTCAACGTCCAGACACTGCCGCTCGCGTCCTTCTACCCGCTTATAGTCGACGAAAAGCTTCGACTTTGCTAACGGGTATGCGGAAAGTCTGCCGGTTCGAGCCGGGCACCGTTCTGTATAACGGTGTTGATTTAGCAGGTGCACCTGTGCCGTTGTCGGTCCAGGCCTACGCCGTTGACGTTTGGTACGAAGCTCCTGCACCTCATTCTGAGGGTTCTGCCGAACGTTTCGAACCCGCCCTGAGCGTCTTGCTTTCGTCCGCAGAGTCGGTACCGGCAGACAATCGGGTTCCCTTGATTCAGGTCGATCTTGCTGGTCGAACCCTGAAGGCGCTCGTCGATACCGGCGCCAGTGACGACTTCATCTCATCGGCAGAGGTGAATGCATTGGGTCTGTGCCCACAGTCGTCGGAATGGTCGCAGGTTACCCTAGCGGATGGGGGTAAGCAACCCATATTGGGCAGGGTCACCCTTCGCCTGTGTATAGGTCCTCTGCGTATTACGACCCAACCTTATGTGTTGCGCGAGCTGACTGATGCTGCGACATATATACTGGGGTCCTCAACATTACGGCAGTATGGGGCCGGCATTGACCTAGAGTCTGGAACCCTTCGCCTTTGTAAGGGGACTCTGTCGTGCAAAGTACCCTTCGTGCCGTTTGCAAGTGTTGAGCCAGAGGGGGGTAAGTCTGAAGCGGAGCCTGTGGTTAACTACGCTGTGAAAGCCATGGGGCAGCGTGCTGAACCCAAGCCAGTCGGGTGTAAAGAGGCCATCCGGATGATCCGGAAGGGTGCCCACGGACTGCTTGTGAGGCCTAGGTTGCATTTGAATGCGACCACCGCTCAGTCTTCTTTGGATCCTGAGGTTGAGGCCTTGCTCACAGGGTACGCAGACGTTTTTCGTGACGTGCCTGGGCTTCCTCCTTTGCGTCCCGTGGACCATACCATCCCACTCATACCCGGCGCTCAGCCTGTTTCAAGACCTATGTACAGGTTAAGTCCTCTGGAGTTGGACGAGGTGAAGCGCCAGGTAACTGATCTGCTCGCAAAGGGTATGATTCGCCCCAGCACATCTCCGTACTCTGCGCCGATTCTGTTTGTCGGTAAGAAGGATGGGAGCTTGCGCATGTGCATCGATTACAGGGGGTTGAATGCGACGATGGTCAAAAAACGTTACCCATTGCCGCGCGTGGACGACCTGCTCGATAAGCTCAAGGGCTCGGCCTACTTCAGCTCGATCGACTTGCAACAGGGATACAATCAGATTCGCATTGCTGTGTCTGATGTGCCGAAAACCGCTTTTCGGACGCCCTTTGGTCACTTCGAGTACACGGTCTTGTCGTTCGGGTTGACTAACGCCCCTGCGACGTTTCAGGCGGTCATGGATCGCATGTTTAGACCGTATATCGACAGGTTCGTCGTGTGCTACTTGGACGACATCCTGGTCTACTCCAAGACGCGCGAGGAGCATCTGGAGCATCTTAAGCTTGTGCTTGAGGTGTTGAGGCGGGAGCAATTGTTTGCGAAGCGTGCCAAGTGCTTTTGGGCGCAGCCTCAGGTGGAGTACTTGGGCCACATCGTGTCGGCCACCGGCGTCAAGATGGACCCACGGAAGGTAGCCGTGGTTCGCGATTGGCCAGCGCCTCGGAACCTTCAGGAGCTTCGTAGCTTCCTCGGCTTGACCAACTATTTCCGTAAGTTCATCAAGCAGTACTCTGTCCTTGCGGCCCCGCTTGTTGTATCACTCCTCATAATCGCCCATTGATTCTGCGGAGAACCAGGCTCAGTGCATCATGCTCGATTATATCAGAACGTACCAATCGAGGCAGCGGAAGTCTTCGATGCAAGGAGTTACAACGTATATTCCAAGACGGGCGTAGATAACGTGATAGGCTATCAGTGCCTAGCCGAGGCAATCATCATCTAACCGATGCAAATCGGTGCTCGGGCTTATCCAAGAAATACGACCATAAGCGATATAAAAGGTGCAAGCTCAACCAGAGCGCGGTTAGCTTATATAAATGTCAATCGCAATGTTCGCGTGGCGATTCTCTCGCATATTCATGCTTAGGCCGTCAATGCGTATAGCAGATATACTCGCAGCGACGGCTCGCGGTACAAAAAGATCTGCAAGTAGTAAATGTACTACCGTGATCCCGCGTGCGGATATTGCTATATAAGCCGTCATAGCAATAATGCAATGTTCTTTACTTGCGTAAAGGTGCCGACTACGCCATCGCGTGTAGTGTTGCATTCGACGCGCCGCATCGCTCGAGCCATTGCCTCGCGACCTCAAGGTGCGCTCGCCTTATCGTGCTCGAGCGCGCGCGTATGCACAATGCACGTGTTATCGTTAGTGCGCATTGCTATGCAATGCCTCATGCGTTTTAGACCGTCCGCGACCAAGTCGCCGGACCATGCGCACTTATCGCGATGCCAATCACGCAATGCACGCTTGCAGCCTGCTGGGTCGGTGTGTGTGTGTATGTGTGTGTGTGTGTGTGTGTGTGTGTGTGTGTGTGTGTGTGTGTGTGTGTGTGTGTGTGTGTGTGTGTGTGTGTGTGTGTGTGTGTGTGTGTGTGTGTGTGTGTGTGTGTGTGTGTGAGAGAGAGAGAGAGAGAGAGAGAGAGAGAGAGAGAGAGAGAGAGAGAGTGTCCAGGAGGGGTGATAGCAACCCGGTTGCAACTTGTGGTGGTGCTGAGATGCATGCGTGGTGTTGACATAAACGTCATCAAAGGTCCTGCACATGGTCCAGCCAATGCAGATTCAGCTCGCGCTGAGATTTGAACTCAGGTCGGTGGATTCAGAGTCCAAAGTGCTAACCACTACACCACGCGAGCAGATGAGAAGGCCTCGGCTACCTGACTGAGGTGGCTCCTGCACCAACACATGCACCACCACTTCCTACACGCAATGCAGTTCTTATGCATGCCACGCCGCCAAATCCAACACCACAAATCCAACTCCGCCTTTAAAGATAAATGCAGGTAGGTGCCTGCCGCCATGGCCCAGGCTTCGGCATAAATACCAGTGTATGTGTGCAACACATCCTTGAGGCCCATGTGGAACAGAATGGCCAGGGATCATTGATCACCATAACCACATAAGCAGCCTTTTCTACGCACACCCATACATGCATCTATCTATATGCAATATCTGTATATGATATATGATATATGATATATTCATATATCATATATATTTATATTATATATTATATATATTTATATTATATATCATATATATTTATATTATATAATATATATTTATATATATTATATTAATATTCATATTTCATATATCATACATATTTATGTATCATAGATACATATAAATATATCTATGCATGCAGATAATATATATTGCCCAACATTCATTCTCAGCTCATCCTCAATCATCTCTGTATGCATGCATGCATGCATGCATCATACCTGCTCTAATCAGGCCAGATATGTGCTAGCTAGCTAGCTACCTAGCTATAGATCACTGACAGCTGATAAGGCAGCATGGTGAAGCTGTGCTGGTTAAGAGGAGTGGGATGGAGGCATTGCTGGATGGGAAGCATGCTGATGGGAAGCATGCCTGTGGTCAGAATCAAGCTGAAATCAGCAGCAGTGCCAACACAAGTGCCCACACCAGGCATCTTCACCAGGTGACCTGGCGCATGACCTACTGCATTCATGATGTCATCATTGGTGTGTTAGTTGCAGCAACAAACAACAGCAGCTGTACATCATCGTTTGGGTTGTCATATAAGGGGCCTGGAGGCAGGCAGCGCTTTACAAAGGGGAGGAGGAAAAGGGTGTTATCCAACCATTGTTTACGTACAAGGGCTATGTGAGTGATGCATGTGTTGATGCCATCTGTTGTATCTCTGTTATATCCGCCTACAGCAAAGGCTCGATCGAAAGGATGCCAGACAACTGGCCAATCTCGGATACTACCCGTAGATACCCCAGGATACTACACCATCCATTGGTGCGGATTCTTAATATTCTTCTTTCCTTTCTTTACTCACTGACGTGCAAACCAGTGAATTGAAATAATACCCAAAAGTGTAGATTAAAATAATTATCCAAGTATGCGTGGGCTACCTGCCTGCTGGGTGTGTGTGTGTGTGTGTGTGTGTGTGTGTGAGAGAGAGAGAGAGAGAGAGAGAGAGAGTGTCCAGGAGGGGTGATAGCAACCCGGTTGCAACTTGTGGTGGTGCTGAGATGCATGCGTGGTGTTAATATAAACGTCATCAAAGGTCCTGCACATGGTCCAGCCAATGCAGATTGCGCTGAGAGTTGAACTCAGGTCGGTGGATTCAGAGTCCACAGTGCTAACCACTACACCACGCGAGCAGATGAGAAGGCCTCGGCTACCTGACTGAGGTGGCTCCTGCACCAACACATGCACCACCACTTCCTACACGCAATGCAGTTCTTATGCATGCCACGCCGCCAAATCCAACACCACAAATCCAACTCCGCCTTTAAAGATAAATGCAGGTAGGTGCCTGCCGCCATGGCCCAGGCTTCGGCATAAATACCAGTGTATGTGTGCAACACATCCTTGAGGCCCATGTGGAACAGAATGGCCAGGGATCATTGATCACCATAACCACATAAGCAGCCTTTTCTACGCACACCCATACATGCATATATCTATATGCAATATCTGTATATGATATATGATATATGATATATTCATATATCATATATATATTATATTACATATTTATATATTATATTAATATTCATATTTCATATATCATACATATTTATGTATCATAGATACATATAAATATATCTATGCATGCAGATAAAATATATTGCCCAACATTCATTCTCAGCTCATCCTCAATCATCTCTGTATGCATGCATGCATGCATGCATGCATGCATGCATCATACCTGCTCTAATCAGGCCAGATATGTGCTAGCTAGCTAGCTAGCTACCTAGTGGTGAAGCTGTGCTGGTTAAGAGGAGTGGGATGGAGGCATTGCTGGATGGGAAGCATGCTGATGGGAAGCATGCCTGTGGTCAGAATCAAGCTGAAATCAGCAGCAGTGCCAACACAAGTGCCCACACCAGGCATCTTCACCAGGTGACCTGGCGCATGACCTACTGCATTCATGATGTCATCATTGGTGTGTTAGTTGCAGCAACAAACAACAGCAGCTGTACATCATCGTTTGGGTTGTCATATAAGGGGCCTGGAGGCAGGCAGCACTTTACAAAGGGGAGGAGGAAAAGGGTGTTATCCAACCATTGTTTACGTACAAGGGCTATGTGAGTGATGCATGTGTTGATGCCATCTGTTGTATCTCTGTTATATCCGCCTACAGCAAAGGCTCGATCGAAAGGATGCCAGACAACTGTTGTACCACGCGTCACTTTTCCTAAGCTCTGCTGGAGTTGCACCCACCATCGCTACATCGCGCACGGCATGGAGCGGTACGGCACTGTCGTATGTTGACGCGGGGGAGCGATACGGCACTATCGTACGGTACGGCAGCACGGTACGACGATACGGCACTACTGTACGGTACGGCAGCACATTACGACGGTACGGCACTATCGTACACGGAGCAGTACGGCACTGTTGTACGTGGACGCGTGGAGCGATACAGCACTGATGACGTCACCCCTGTCGTACGTGGACGCTGTGGAGCGATACGGCACTGATGACGTCACCCCTGTCGTACGTGGACGCTTGGAGTAGTACGGCAGCAAGCGCGACGCGATCGCACGCATGCCGCGCAGCACGTCGCACCGCACACGTTAGGCGCACTGGCTAAGGGCACAAGCAACCCGCAAAGAGCATATCGCCTAATGCACTGTGCACAACGCTGCAAACATGCATTGCGTGACCGGTGTCGCGAATAGTGCGCATGGTCCGATAACTTGGTCGCGGACAACCTGAAATGCAGGAGGCATCGCATATCAATGCGCACTAACGATAACACGTGCATTATGCATACGCGCGCGCTCGAGCACGATAATGCGAGCGTACCTTGAGGTCGCGAGGCAATGGCTCGAGCGATGCGGCGCGTCGAATGCAACACTACGCGCGAAGGCGTAGTCGGCACCTTTACGCGAGTAAAGAACATTGCATTATTGCTATGACGGCTTATATAGCAATATCTGCACGCGGGATCACGGTAGTACATTTACTACTTGCAGATCTCTTGTACCGCGAGCCGTCGCTGCGAGTATATCTGCTATGCTCATTGACGGCCTAAGCATTGAATTAAGACGCAATCTTGACGATTGACGCCAAGACAAGCTAACCGCGCTTTGGTTGAGCTTACACCTTAAATATCGCTTATGGTCGTATATCTTGGATAAGCCCGAGCACCGATTTGCATCAGTTAGATGATGATTGCCTCGGCTAGGCACTGATAGCCTATCACGTCATCTACACCCGTCTTGGAATATACGTTGTAACTCCTTGCATCGAAGACTTCCGCTGCCTCGATTGGTACGTTCGGATATAATCGAGCATGATGCACTAAGGCTGGTTCTCCGCAGAATCAATGGGCGATTATGAGGAGTGATACAACAAATTTGGTATCGAGACGTAAGGTTCGTTCACGGCCTGTTGTCTCACCCTGATCTCTTCCGTAAGTAGGTCACTTCCATGGCTGGAGTCAGCGATGGCAATCTTAGTCCTTTGGATACATTCGCGGAGGAGCTTGGCCGAGCTGTGATGGCCGCGGCCGCCTCTGGTCTGTAATTGCCTTGCTGCTCTTGCATTGCCATTCGTTTTGCCTGTTCGAAGTACGTGCTTCTGAGCCGCAGGTGAATCGAATCGAGTCTCACTCGCCGCTGCATCGACTGATTCGAATCCGAGTCCGGATCAGTTGCAGGCGCTTATCACGCGCACGCGCGAAGTGCGAGACTCTTTGGACGGATACTTGCTGTATCTGCAGGGAGCGCTTTCCGTCGGTAGGCTTAAAAACCGTCTGATTGTCGCTCGACTGATACCTGTGTGAGAGTGCCTTTATCGCACGAGGTTGTGACCGGTCAGTCGCCGATTTACCATGGCATCTGGTAGCGGTGATGTAGGGTTAGTAGTGGGGGACGGTCGTGCCGACACGTCCGTCGTTCCTGAGACATCTCGGAGGGGCCCATACACGCATGTTGTTGACGGTGTCCGAGATCCCCCTGCGCTACTAGACCCACGGACTCCTATCCATCCGACTGTTCCTGTCACGGCAGCCGAAGCAGGCCCCGTTGGACGCGAGGAGCAGAGGGGTCCGTCTGCTGCACCACCTCGTCAAGGTCGATCTGACGACGAAGGAGAGGTGATAAAACTGTCGCTTCCTGTCCCGAAATTAGACATCCCGCATGACGCGAAACATAAGAATGCTGAGCGAAGCATTGCTGATACAACTCGTGCATACCTGCGTGATGTCCGCGTGTACTTGCGACTGGTCCGTGGTGGTGATCGTGACCCTGTGAAATGTCTGTTCGTCGGGAACACCCTCGCGGGTGTGGCGAAGACATGGTACGATCAGTGGACAATGGCAAGGTAGACATACACGTTTGAGGAGTTGGCTCGTGCTTTGCTTGCGCGCTTTGCTCCCGAGGTTCAACCGCTTAGTGCTGAGGCTCGCAGTACGTTAGCATCTGGCACATATCGCATGCGCCATGATGAAACAGTACCTGCGTACCAGTCGCGCTTCGAGGCCCTGATCACGCCCATCGGTAACCTGACGGAGGACGAACGCATCTTTTGGTTTCAGTGTGGATTGTCTGAGGTCCTGGCGCAACAATGTGCCACGGACTTGGCGGGGAAGGACTTTGGGTCCTATGAGGAACTGGTGCATTTTACGCGCCGAGTCGAGAAGCGTCTCTTAGCTGGCCAACGTGCTATTAAACCTGTCCCTCGTGTTAATGCCATGCGGGTGCAGGATCCGACGTCTGACGCTGCGGCCATGGACCAGGGGGCCGAAACGGAGCGTCGAACGCCAACGGTAGCAGTGACCACCGTTCGTACGGATCGCGGTCACGGCGTTCGCGGCGCTTCCGGATCGGGTAACCGCAAAGGGTCAACCGGCGCAGGTCAACGCGCGGATCCAGCCAAGGGCAAGAGGAAAGGGGGTTCGCCGTCTGCCGCGGCTGCGCACGAAGCTAAGAACGAGACGAAGCGACAACGCACCAGCGACGGTTGGTTGGAAAAATGGGGTTGCACGCACTCCGAGCTTAAGCGTCGGAAGAGCATGAAGGTTTGCCTGAGATGCGCGTCTGCGGAACATCCTACGAGGGATTGTCCGAATCTACCGCCTTTGGCTCAGCGGCCGAAGTAGGGGATTGCCCAGGATGGTTCGGAGGGGACTCCACCTGGGAAGCCGGGACTAGAGGGTGGGCGGTTGTCGTCAGTGCGGCAAGCCGTGAGGGCACCGTTGCCTTCGGTCCTTGAACAAATCGAGCGCGCGATTGGACGTCGATTGTCGCTCGATGGTCGCTCAGGACGTGTAGGTTTTGACTCGCTGTGTAATCTGTACGCACCGAGCAAGCCGCTGGCGTCTATCGATTTGTTAGGTCACACCGTCTTGTTCCTCCCCTCATCTCTGCGCGAGCTGTCAGTGCAGCTGACCTTCTATAGGAGAAGTAGGCGTCAACGTCCAGACACTGCCGCTCGCGTCCTTCTACCCGCTTATAGTCGACGAAAAGCTTCGACTTTGCTAACGGGTATGCGGAAAGTCTGCCGGTTCGAGCCGGGCACCGTTCTGTATAACGGTGTTGATTTAGCAGGTGCACCTGTGCCGTTGTCGGTCCAGGCCTACGCCGTTGACGTTTGGTACGAAGCTCCTGCACCTCATTCTGAGGGTTCTGCCGAACGTTTCGAACCCGCCCTGAGCGTCTTGCTTTCGTCCGCAGAGTCGGTACCGGCAGACAATCGGGTTCCCTTGATTCAGGTCGATCTTGCTGGTCGAACCCTGAAGGCGCTCGTCGATACCGGCGCCAGTGACGACTTCATCTCATCGGCAGAGGTGAATGCATTGGGTCTGTGCCCACAGTCGTCGGAATGGTCGCAGGTTACCCTAGCGGATGGGGGTAAGCAACCCATATTGGGCAGGGTCACCCTTCGCCTGTGTATAGGTCCTCTGCGTATTACGACCCAACCTTATGTGTTGCGCGAGCTGACTGATGCTGCGACATATATACTGGGGTCCTCAACATTACGGCAGTATGGGGCCGGCATTGACCTAGAGTCTGGAACCCTTCGCCTTTGTAAGGGGACTCTGTCGTGCAAAGTACCCTTCGTGCCGTTTGCAAGTGTTGAGCCAGAGGGGGGTAAGTCTGAAGCGGAGCCTGTGGTTAACTACGCTGTGAAAGCCATGGGGCAGCGTGCTGAACCCAAGCCAGTCGGGTGTAAAGAGGCCATCCGGATGATCCGGAAGGGTGCCCACGGACTGCTTGTGAGGCCTAGGTTGCATTTGAATGCGACCACCGCTCAGTCTTCTTTGGATCCTGAGGTTGAGGCCTTGCTCACAGGGTACGCAGACGTTTTTCGTGACGTGCCTGGGCTTCCTCCTTTGCGTCCCGTGGACCATACCATCCCACTCATACCCGGCGCTCAGCCTGTTTCAAGACCTATGTACAGGTTAAGTCCTCTGGAGTTGGACGAGGTGAAGCGCCAGGTAACTGATCTGCTCGCAAAGGGTATGATTCGCCCCAGCACATCTCCGTACTCTGCGCCGATTCTGTTTGTCGGTAAGAAGGATGGGAGCTTGCGCATGTGCATCGATTACAGGGGGTTGAATGCGACGATGGTCAAAAAACGTTACCCATTGCCGCGCGTGGACGACCTGCTCGATAAGCTCAAGGGCTCGGCCTACTTCAGCTCGATCGACTTGCAACAGGGATACAATCAGATTCGCATTGCTGTGTCTGATGTGCCGAAAACCGCTTTTCGGACGCCCTTTGGTCACTTCGAGTACACGGTCTTGTCGTTCGGGTTGACTAACGCCCCTGCGACGTTTCAGGCGGTCATGGATCGCATGTTTAGACCGTATATCGACAGGTTCGTCGTGTGCTACTTGGACGACATCCTGGTCTACTCCAAGACGCGCGAGGAGCATCTGGAGCATCTTAAGCTTGTGCTTGAGGTGTTGAGGCGGGAGCAATTGTTTGCGAAGCGTGCCAAGTGCTTTTGGGCGCAGCCTCAGGTGGAGTACTTGGGCCACATCGTGTCGGCCACCGGCGTCAAGATGGACCCACGGAAGGTAGCCGTGGTTCGCGATTGGCCAGCGCCTCGGAACCTTCAGGAGCTTCGTAGCTTCCTCGGCTTGACCAACTATTTCCGTAAGTTCATCAAGCAGTACTCTGTCCTTGCGGCCCCGCTTGTTGTATCACTCCTCATAATCGCCCATTGATTCTGTGGAGAACCAGGCTCAGTGCATCATGCTCGATTATATCAGAACGTACCAATCGAGGCAGCGGAAGTCTTCGATGCAAGGAGTTACAACGTATATTCCAAGACGGGCGTAGATAACGTGATAGGCTATCAGTGCCTAGCCGAGGCAATCATCATCTAACCGATGCAAATCGGTGCTCGGGCTTATCCAAGAAATACGACCATAAGCGATATAAAAGGTGCAAGCTCAACCAGAGCGCGGTTAGCTTATATAAATGTCAATCGCAATGTTCGCGTGGCGATTCTCTCGCATATTCATGCTTAGGCCGTCAATGCGTATAGCAGATATACTCGCAGCGACGGCTCGCGGTACAAAAAGATCTGCAAGTAGTAAATGTACTACCGTGATCCCGCGTGCGGATATTGCTATATAAGCCGTCATAGCAATAATGCAATGTTCTTTACTTGCGTAAAGGTGCCGACTACGCCATCGCGTGTAGTGTTGCATTCGACGCGCCGCATCGCTCGAGCCATTGCCTCGCGACCTCAAGGTGCGCTCGCCTTATCGTGCTCGAGCGCGCGCGTATGCACAATGCACGTGTTATCGTTAGTGCGCATTGCTATGCAATGCCTCATGCGTTTTAGATCGTCCGCGACCAAGTCGCCGGACCATGCGCACTTATCGCGATGCCAATCACGCAATGCACGCTTGCAGCCTGCTGGGTCGGTGTGTGTGTGTGTGTGTGTGTGTGTGTGTGTGTGTGTGTGTGTGTGTGTGTGTGTGTGTGTGTGTGTGTGTGTGTGTGTGTGAGAGAGAGAGAGAGAGAGAGAGAGAGAGAGAGAGTGTCCAGGAGGGGTGATAGCAACCCGGTTGCAACTTGTGGTGGTGCTGAGATGCATGCGTGGTGTTGACATAAACGTCATCAAAGGTCCTGCACATGGTCCAGCCAATGCAGATTCAGCTCGCGCTGAGATTTGAACTCAGGTCGGTAGATTCAGAGTCCACAGTGCTAACCACTACACCACGCGAGCAGATGGGAAGGCCTCGGCTACCTGACTGAGGTGGCTCCTGCACCAACACATGCACCACCACTTCCTACACGCAATGCAGTTCTTATGCATGCCACGCCGCCAAATCCAACACCACAAATCCAACTCCGCCTTTAAAGATAAATGCAGGTAGGTGCCTGCCGCCATGGCCCAGGCTTCGGCATAAATACCAGTGTATGTGTGCAACACATCCTTGAGGCCCATGTGGAACAGAATGGCCAGGGATCATTGATCACCATAACCACATAAGCAGCCTTTTCTACGCACACCCATACATGCATCTATCTATATGCAATATCTGTATATGATATATGATATATGATATATTCATATATCATATATATTTATATTATATATTATATATATTTATATTATATATCATATATATTTATATTATATAATATATATTTATATATATTATATTAATATTCATATTTCATATATCATACATATTTATGTATCATAGATACATATAAATATATCTATGCATGCAGATAATATATATTGCCCAACATTCATTCTCAGCTCATCCTCAATCATCTCTGTATGCATGCATGCATGCATGCATGCATGCATGCATCATACCTGCTCTAATCAGGCCAGATATGTGCTAGCTAGCTAGCTACCTAGCTATAGATCACTGACAGCTGATAAGGCAGCATGGTGAAGCTGTGCTGGTTAAGAGGAGTGGGATGGAGGCATTGCTGGATGGGAAGCATGCTGATGGGAAGCATGCCTGTGGTCAGAATCAAGCTGAAATCAGCAGCAGTGCCAACACAAGTGCCCACACCAGGCATCTTCACCAGGTGACCTGGCGCATGACCTACTGCATTCATGATGTCATCATTGGTGTGTTAGTTGCAGCAACAAACAACAGCAGCTGTACATCATCGTTTGGGTTGTCATATAAGGGGCCTGGAGGCAGGCAGCGCTTTACAAAGGGGAGGAGGAAAAGGGTGTTATCCAACCATTGTTTACGTACAAGGGCTATGTGAGTGATGCATGTGTTGATGCCATCTGTTGTATCTCTGTTATATCCGCCTACAGCAAAGGCTCGATCGAAAGGATGCCAGACAACTGGCCAATCTCGGATACTACCCGTAGATACCCCAGGATACTACACCATCCATTGGTGCGGATTCTTAATATTCTTCTTTCCTTTCTTTACTCACTGACGTGCAAACCAGTGAATTGAAATAATACCCAAAAGTGTAGATTAAAATAATTATCCAAGTATGCGTGGGCTACCTGCCTGCTGGGTGTGTGTGTGTGTGTGTGTGTGTGTGTGTGTGTGTGAGAGAGAGAGAGAGAGAGAGAGAGAGAGAGTGTCCAGGAGGGGTGATAGCAACCCGGTTGCAACTTGTGGTGGTGCTGAGATGCATGCGTGGTGTTAATATAAACGTCATCAAAGGTCCTGCACATGGTCCAGCCAATGCAGATTGCGCTGAGAGTTGAACTCAGGTCGGTGGATTCAGAGTCCACAGTGCTAACCACTACACCACGCGAGCAGATGAGAAGGCCTCGGCTACCTGACTGAGGTGGCTCCTGCACCAACACATGCACCACCACTTCCTACACGCAATGCAGTTCTTATGCATGCCACGCCGCCAAATCCAACACCACAAATCCAACTCCGCCTTTAAAGATAAATGCAGGTAGGTGCCTGCCGCCATGGCCCAGGCTTCGGCATAAATACCAGTGTATGTGTGCAACACATCCTTGAGGCCCATGTGGAACAGAATGGCCAGGGATCATTGATCACCATAACCACATAAGCAGCCTTTTCTACGCACACCCATACATGCATATATCTATATGCAATATCTGTATATGATATATGATATATGATATATTCATATATCATATATATATTATATTACATATTTATATATTATATTAATATTCATATTTCATATATCATACATATTTATGTATCATAGATACATATAAATATATCTATGCATGCAGATAAAATATATTGCCCAACATTCATTCTCAGCTCATCCTCAATCATCTCTGTATGCATGCATGCATGCATGCATGCATGCATGCATCATACCTGCTCTAATCAGGCCAGATATGTGCTAGCTAGCTAGCTAGCTACCTAGTGGTGAAGCTGTGCTGGTTAAGAGGAGTGGGATGGAGGCATTGCTGGATGGGAAGCATGCTGATGGGAAGCATGCCTGTGGTCAGAATCAAGCTGAAATCAGCAGCAGTGCCAACACAAGTGCCCACACCAGGCATCTTCACCAGGTGACCTGGCGCATGACCTACTGCATTCATGATGTCATCATTGGTGTGTTAGTTGCAGCAACAAACAACAGCAGCTGTACATCATCGTTTGGGTTGTCATATAAGGGGCCTGGAGGCAGGCAGCACTTTACAAAGGGGAGGAGGAAAAGGGTGTTATCCAACCATTGTTTACGTACAAGGGCTATGTGAGTGATGCATGTGTTGATGCCATCTGTTGTATCTCTGTTATATCCGCCTACAGCAAAGGCTCGATCGAAAGGATGCCAGACAACTGTTGTACCACGCGTCACTTTTCCTAAGCTCTGCTGGAGTTGCACCCACCATCGCTACATCGCGCACGGCATGGAGCGGTACGGCACTGTCGTATGTGGACGCGGGGGAGCGATACGGCACTATCGTACGGTACGGCAGCACGGTACGACGATACGGCACTACTGTACGGTACGGCAGCACATTACGACGGTACGGCACTATCGTACACGGAGCAGTACGGCACTGTTGTACGTGGACGCGTGGAGCGATACAGCACTGATGACGTTACTGTCGTACGTGGACGCTGTGGAGCGATACGGCACTGATGACGTCACCCCTGTCGTACGTGGACGCTTGGAGTAGTACGGCAGCAAGCGCGACGCGATCGCACGCATGCCGCGCAGCACGTCGCACCGCACACGTTAGGCGCACTGGCTAAGGGCACAAGCAACCCGCAAAGAGCATATCGCCTAATGCACTGTGCACAACGCTGCAAACATGCATTGCGTGACCGGTGTCGCGAATAGTGCGCATGGTCCGATAACTTGGTCGCGGACAACCTGAAATGCAGGAGGCATCGCATATCAATGCGCACTAACGATAACACGTGCATTATGCATACGCGCGCGCTCGAGCACGATAATGCGAGCGTACCTTGAGGTCGCGAGGCAATGGCTCGAGTGATGCGGCGCGTCGAATGCAACACTACGCGCGAAGGCGTAGTCGGCACCTTTACGCGAGTAAAGAACATTGCATTATTGCTATGACGGCTTATATAGCAATATCTGCACGCGGGATCACGGTAGTACATTTACTACTTGCAGATCTCTTGTACCGCGAGCCGTCGCTGCGAGTATATCTGCTATGCTCATTGACGGCCTAAGCATTGAATTAAGACGCAATCTTGACGATTGACGCCAAGACAAGCTAACCGCGCTTTGGTTGAGCTTACACCTTAAATATCGCTTATGGTCGTATATCTTGGATAAGCCCGAGCACCGATTTGCATCAGTTAGATGATGATTGCCTCGGCTAGGCACTGATAGCCTATCACGTCATCTACACCCGTCTTGGAATATACGTTGTAACTCCTTGCATCGAAGACTTCCGCTGCCTCGATTGGTACGTTCTGATATAATCGAGCATGATGCACTAAGGCTGGTTCTCCGCAGAATCAATGGGCGATTATGAGGAGTGATACAACAAATTTGGTATCGAGACGTAAGGTTCGTTCACGGCCTGTTGTCTCACCCTGATCTCTTCCGTAAGTAGGTCACTTCCATGGCTGGAGTCAGCGATGGCAATCTTAGTCCTTTGGATACATTCGCGGAGGAGCTTGGCCGAGCTGTGATGGCCGCGGCCGCCTCTGGTCTGTAATTGCCTTGCTGCTCTTGCATTGCCATTCGTTTTGCCTGTTCGAAGTACGTGCTTCTGAGCCGCAGGTGAATCGAATCGAGTCTCACTCGCCGCTGCATCGACTGATTCGAATCCGAGTCCGGATCAGTTGCAGGCGCTTATCACGCGCACGCGCGAAGTGCGAGACTCTTTGGACGGATACTTGCTGTATCTGCAGGGAGCGCTTTCCGTCGGTAGGCTTAAAAACCGTCTGATTGTCGCTCGACTGATACCTGTGTGAGAGTGCCTTTATCGCACGAGGTTGTGACCGGTCAGTCGCCGATTTACCATGGCATCTGGTAGCGGTGATGTAGGGTTAGTAGTGGGGGACGGTCGTGCCGACACGTCCGTCGTTCCTGAGACATCTCGGAGGGGCCCATACACGCATGTTGTTGACGGTGTCCGAGATCCCCCTGCGCTACTAGACCCACGGACTCCTATCCATCCGACTGTTCCTGTCACGGCAGCCGAAGCAGGCCCCGTTGGACGCGAGGAGCAGAGGGGTCCGTCTGCTGCACCACCTCGTCAAGGTCGATCTGACGACGAAGGAGAGGTGATAAAACTGTCGCTTCCTGTCCCGAAATTAGACATCCCGCATGACGCGAAACATAAGAATGCTGAGCGAAGCATTGCTGATACAACTCGTGCATACCTGCGTGATGTCCGCGTGTACTTGCGACTGGTCCGTGGTGGTGATCGTGACCCTGTGAAATGTCTGTTCGTCGGGAACACCCTCGCGGGTGTGGCGAAGACATGGTACGATCAGTGGACAATGGCAAGGTAGACATACACGTTTGAGGAGTTGGCTCGTGCTTTGCTTGCGCGCTTTGCTCCCGAGGTTCAACCGCTTAGTGCTGAGGCTCGCAGTACGTTAGCATCTGGCACATATCGCATGCGCCATGATGAAACAGTACCTGCGTACCAGTCGCGCTTCGAGGCCCTGATCACGCCCATCGGTAACCTGACGGAGGACGAACGCATCTTTTGGTTTCAGTGTGGATTGTCTGAGGTCCTGGCGCAACAATGTGCCACGGACTTGGCGGGGAAGGACTTTGGGTCCTATGAGGAACTGGTGCATTTTACGCGCCGAGTCGAGAAGCGTCTCTTAGCTGGCCAACGTGCTATTAAACCTGTCCCTCGTGTTAATGCCATGCGGGTGCAGGATCCGACGTCTGACGCTGCGGCCATGGACCAGGGGGCCGAAACGGAGCGTCGAACGCCAACGGTAGCAGTGACCACCGTTCGTACGGATCGCGGTCACGGCGTTCGCGGCGCTTCCGGATCGGGTAACCGCAAAGGGTCAACCGGCGCAGGTCAACGCGCGGATCCAGCCAAGGGCAAGAGGAAAGGGGGTTCGCCGTCTGCCGCGGCTGCGCACGAAGCTAAGAACGAGACGAAGCGACAACGCACCAGCGACGGTTGGTTGGAAAAATGGGGTTGCACGCACTCCGAGCTTAAGCGTCGGAAGAGCATGAAGGTTTGCCTGAGATGCGCGTCTGCGGAACATCCTACGAGGGATTGTCCGAATCTACCGCCTTTGGCTCAGCGGCCGAAGTAGGGGATTGCCCAGGATGGTTCGGAGGGGACTCCACCTGGGAAGCCGGGACTAGAGGGTGGGCGGTTGTCGTCAGTGCGGCAAGCCGTGAGGGCACCGTTGCCTTCGGTCCTTGAACAAATCGAGCGCGCGATTGGACGTCGATTGTCGCTCGATGGTCGCTCAGGACGTGTAGGTTTTGACTCGCTGTGTAATCTGTACGCACCGAGCAAGCCGCTGGCGTCTATCGATTTGTTAGGTCACACCGTCTTGTTCCTCCCCTCATCTCTGCGCGAGCTGTCAGTGCAGCTGACCTTCTATAGGAGAAGTAGGCGTCAACGTCCAGACACTGCCGCTCGCGTCCTTCTACCCGCTTATAGTCGACGAAAAGCTTCGACTTTGCTAACGGGTATGCGGAAAGTCTGCCGGTTCGAGCCGGGCACCGTTCTGTATAACGGTGTTGATTTAGCAGGTGCACCTGTGCCGTTGTCGGTCCAGGCCTACGCCGTTGACGTTTGGTACGAAGCTCCTGCACCTCATTCTGAGGGTTCTGTAAGACGGAAGCGGAGTCTGTGGTTAACTACGCTGTGAAAGCCATGGGGCAGCGTGCTGAACCCAAGCCAGTCGGGTGTAAAGAGGCCATCCGGATGATCCGGAAGGGTGCCCACGGACTGCTTGTGAGGCCTAGGTTGCATTTGAATGCGACCACCGCTCAGTCTTCTTTGGATCCTGAGGTTGAGGCCTTGCTCACAGGGTACGCAGACGTTTTTCGTGACGTGCCTGGGCTTCCTCCTTTGCGTCCCGTGGACCATACCATCCCACTCATACCCGGCGCTCAGCCTGTTTCAAGACCTATGTACAGGTTAAGTCCTCTGGAGTTGGACGAGGTGAAGCGCCAGGTAACTGATCTGCTCGCAAAGGGTATGATTCGCCCCAGCACATCTCCGTACTCTGCGCCGATTCTGTTTGTCGGTAAGAAGGATGGGAGCTTGCGCATGTGCATCAATTACAGGGGGTTGAATGCGACGATGGTCAAAAAACGTTACCCATTGCCGCGCGTGGACGACCTGCTCGATAAGCTCAAGGGCTCGGCCTACTTCAGCTCGATCGACTTGCAACAGGGATACAATCAGATTCGCATTGCTGCGTCTGATGTGCCGAAAACCGCTTTTCGGACGCCCTTTGGTCACTTCGAGTACACGGTCTTGTCGTTCGGGTTGACTAACGCCCCTGCGACGTTTCAGGCGGTCATGGATCGCATGTTTAGACCGTATATCGACAGGTTCGTCGTGTGCTACTTGGACGACATCCTGGTCTACTCCAAGACGCGCGAGGAGCATCTGGAGCATCTTAAGCTTGTGCTTGAGGTGTTGAGGCGGGAGCAATTGTTTGCGAAGCGTGCCAAGTGCTTTTGGGCGCAGCCTCAGGTGGAGTACTTGGGCCACATCGTGTCGGCCACCGGCGTCAAGATGGACCCACGGAAGGTAGCCGTGGTTCGCGATTGGCCAGCGCCTCGGAACCTTCAGGAGCTTCGTAGCTTCCTCGGCTTGACCAACTATTTCCGTAAGTTCATCAAGCAGTACTCTGTCCTTGCGGCCCCGCTTGTTGTATCACTCCTCATAATCGCCCATTGATTCTGTGGAGAACCAGGCTCAGTGCATCATGCTCGATTATATCAGAACGTACCAATCGAGGCAGCGGAAGTCTTCGATGCAAGGAGTTACAACGTATATTCCAAGACGGGCGTAGATAACGTGATAGGCTATCAGTGCCTAGCCGAGGCAATCATCATCTAACCGATGCAAATCGGTGCTCGGGCTTATCCAAGAAATACGACCATAAGCGATATAAAAGGTGCAAGCTCAACCAGAGCGCGGTTAGCTTATATAAATGTCAATCGCAATGTTCGCGTGGCGATTCTCTCGCATATTCATGCTTAGGCCGTCAATGCGTATAGCAGATATACTCGCAGCGACGGCTCGCGGTACAAAAAGATCTGCAAGTAGTAAATGTACTACCGTGATCCCGCGTGCGGATATTGCTATATAAGCCGTCATAGCAATAATGCAATGTTCTTTACTTGCGTAAAGGTGCCGACTACGCCATCGCGTGTAGTGTTGCATTCGACGCGCCGCATCGCTCGAGCCATTGCCTCGCGACCTCAAGGTGCGCTCGCCTTATCGTGCTCGAGCGCGCGCGTATGCACAATGCACGTGTTATCGTTAGTGCGCATTGCTATGCAATGCCTCATGCGTTTTAGACCGTCCGCGACCAAGTCGCCGGACCATGCGCACTTATCGCGATGCCAATCACGCAATGCACGCTTGCAGCCTGCTGGGTCGGTGTGTGTGTGTATGTGTGTGTGTGTGTGTGTGTGTGTGTGTGTGTGTGTGTGTGTGTGTGTGTGTGTGTGTGTGTGTGTGTGTGTGTGTGTGTGTGTGTGTGTGTGAGAGAGAGAGAGAGAGAGAGAGAGAGAGAGAGAGAGAGTGTCCAGGAGGGGTGATAGCAACCCGGTTGCAACTTGTGGTGGTGCTGAGATGCATGCGTGGTGTTGACATAAACGTCATCAAAGGTCCTGCACATGGTCCAGCCAATGCAGATTCAGCTCGCGCTGAGATTTGAACTCAGGTCGGTGGATTCAGAGTCCACAGTGCTAACCACTACACCACGCGAGCAGATGAGAAGGCCTCGGCTACCTGACTGAGGTGGCTCCTGCACCAACACATGCACCAACACTTCCTACACGCAATGCAGTTCTTATGCATGCCACGCCGCCAAATCCAACACCACAAATCCAACTCCGCCTTTAAAGACAAGGTTGCGAGCATTCCCTCGCAAAGGCGCCGTCGCAATTCACTCCAAGTCAAGGTGTATGTATATAATTTCAATGTATATGACAAGTGTAACTTCTAATGAAAATTTTCATGAGTACAATGTGAAATGTTATGCATTCGCCATCACCACTGGCACCTTGCAGCTCATCTAGCATTCGAGCAGCTTTTTGCCCGCATTGGCATTAATTATTAAGGCATAAACACAGCCAGCCAAGAGTACTGTGGTGAGAGTCCGGGACTGTCTTCAGAAGCATGGGTTACAGCAAAGGTTGTATTACTGGCTAGAATAAATGCTTTAGTACACATCCGAAGAGTCAAGTTGAGATAATGCTCCCTCAGACCCAATGAATGAGCACTCCACACCCCCCCAAGGGTTTCAGAATTTCCATGGGAACACCAGCTGCTGTGCAGATAGTGTTAGGGTTCAGATACTGCAGTCTCAAAGATGGATTAACATGCTAATATAAAAGATATATACAGCCACGAGATCGGTCACTAGGATGATGTAGTAGTTGATTGCCGCAAAGGCCTGTCGAGATGTTGACAGGGTGCTTCTAGCACCTTATATTGTGATAGTGTGTTATCGTACTTCTATGATTACTACAGATGATAACTCAGAACACCACAAGCGTTTCTTAACTCAAGAACCACTCTCCAAACTTCTCAGCAAACGATTCATGCATGGCCTCAAGAGGTTATGTTGCGTAAACCCAGAACTAAGTCCAAAAAAGTACCCAAAGACCCGAAAAATACTAAGACCAGAAAAAAGGCAAGGTTGGAATACATCTAGTCTGTGAGTATGCCCCCTCCTTTCTGCCATGATCATTGTCTCCCTCAGGCAGACCTAATGTCAAGGGGTATTCTGCCTGTGGTCTTCTGCTGGCACATTCCTTCCCTTATTCATCAGTTCTGGGCAGGACTGAGGTGGTGGATCTGCAGTACAACAGGTAGGTTACACTGGGCACATTACTTTGGGGTGTGATGTCAATCCCATTTGATTGGGTACTGGTACTTGCAGCAGTCTTCTGTCCTCCTATGATTGGCATGTTTATGGCACAGACCAGCTCGCACACACAGATCAGTACACCCATATGGACACACCACATGGACCCACCATCAGTCACAGCCAGCTGTTCAGACCTAGCCTGTGAGTATGCCCCCTCCTTTCTGCCATGATCATTGTCTCCCTCAGGCAGGCCTAATGTCAAGGGGTATTCTGCCTGTGGTCTTCTGCTGGCATTTCCCTTCCCTTATTCATCAGCTCTGGGCAGGACTGAGGTGGTGGATCTGCAGTACAACAGGTAGGTTACACTGGGCACATTACTTTGGGGTGTGATGTCAATCCCGTTTGATTGGGTACTGGTACTTGCAGCAGTCTTCTGTTCTCCTATTGGCATGTTTATGGCACAGACCAGCTGGCACACACAGATCAGTACACCCATATGGACACACCACATGGACCCACCATCAGTCACAGCCAGCTGTTCAGACCTAGCCTGTGAGTATGCCCCCTCCTTTCTGCCATGATCATTGTCTCCCTCAGGCAGGCCTAATGTCAAGGGGTATTCTGCCTGTGGTCTTCTGCTGGCATTTCCCTTCCCTTATTCATCAGCTCTGGGCAGGACTGAGGTGGTGGATCTGCAGTACAACAGGTAGGTTACACTGGGCACATTACTTTGGGGTGTGATGTCAATCCCATTTGATTGGGTACTGGTACTTGCAGCAGTCTTCTGTCCTCCTATGATTGGCATGTTTATGGCACAGACCAGCTGGCACACACAGATCAGTACACCCATATGGACACACCACATGGACCCACCATCAGTCACAGCCAGCTGTTCAGACCTAGCCTGTGAGTATGCCCCCTCCTTTCTGCCATGATCATTGCCTCCCTCAGGCAGGCCTAATGTCAAGGGGTATTCTGCCTGTGGTCTTCTGCTGGCATTTCCCTTCCCTTATTCATCAGCTCTGGGCAGGACTGAGGTGGTGGATCTGCAGTACAACAGGTAGGTTACACTGGGCACATTACTTTGGGGTGTGATGTCAATCCCATTTGATTGGGTACTGGTACTTGCAGCAGTCTTCTGTCCTCCTATGATTGGCATGTTTATGGCACAGACCAGCTGGCACACACAGATCAGTACACCCATATGGACACACCACATGGACCCACCATCAGTCACAGCCAGCTGTTCAGACCTAGCCTGTGAGTAAGCCCCTTCCTTTCGGCCATGATCATTGTCTCCCTCAGGCAGGCCTAATGTCAAGGGGTATTCTGCCTGTGGTCTTCTGCTGGCATTTCCCTTCCCTTATTCATCAGCTCTGGGCAGGACTGAGGTGGTGGATCTGCAGTACAACAGGTAGGTTACACTGGGCACATTACTTTGGGGTGTTATGCCAATCACATTTTATTGGGCACGGATACTTGCAGCAGTCTTCTGTTCTCCTATTGGCATGTTTATGGCACAGACCAGCTGGCACACACAGATCAGTATACCCATATGGACACACCACATAGACCCACCATAAGTCACAGCCAGCTGTTCAGGCCTAGCCTGTGAGTATGCCCCCTCCTTTCTGCCATGATCATTGTCTCCCTCAGGCAGACCTAGTGTCAAGGGGTATTCTGCCTGTGGTCTTCTGCTGGCACATTCCTTCCCTTATTCATCAGCTCTGGGCAGGACTGAGGTGGTGGATCTGCAGTACAACAGGTAGGTTACACTGGGCACATTACTTTGGGGTGTTATGCCAATCACATTTTATTGGGCACGGATACTTGCAGCAGTCTTCTGTTCTCCTATTGGCATGTTTATGGCACAGACCAGCTGGCACACACAGATCAGTATACCCATATGGACACACCACATAGACCCACCATAAGTCACAGCCAGCTGTTCAGGCCTAGCCTGTGAGTAAGCCCCTTCCTTTCTGCCATGATCATTGTCTCCCTCAGGCAGACCTAATGTCAAGGGGTATTCTGCCTGTGGTCTTCTGCTGGCACATTCCTTCCCTTATTCATCAGTTCTGGGCAGGACTGAGGTGGTGGATCTGCAGTACAACAGGTAGGTTACACTGGGCACATTACTTTGGGGTGTGATGTCAATCCCATTTGATTGGGTACTGGTACTTGCAGCAGTCTTCTGTCCTCCTATGATTGGCATGTTTATGGCACAGACCAGCTCGCACACACAGATCAGTACACCCATATGGACACACCACATGGACCCACCATCAGTCACAGCCAGCTGTTCAGACCTAGCCTGTGAGTATGCCCCCTCCTTTCTGCCATGATCATTGTCTCCCTCAGGCAGGCCTAATGTCAAGGGGTATTCTGCCTGTGGTCTTCTGCTGGCATTTCCCTTCCCTTATTCATCAGCTCTGGGCAGGACTGAGGTGGTGGATCTGCAGTACAACAGGTAGGTTACACTGGGCACATTACTTTGGGGTGTGATGTCAATCCCGTTTGATTGGGTACTGGTACTTGCAGCAGTCTTCTGTTCTCCTATTGGCATGTTTATGGCACAGACCAGCTGGCACACACAGATCAGTACACCCATATGGACACACCACATGGACCCACCATCAGTCACAGCCAGCTGTTCAGACCTAGCCTGTGAGTATGCCCCCTCCTTTCTGCCATGATCATTGTCTCCCTCAGGCAGGCCTAATGTCAAGGGGTATTCTGCCTGTGGTCTTCTGCTGGCATTTCCCTTCCCTTATTCATCAGCTCTGGGCAGGACTGAGGTGGTGGATCTGCAGTACAACAGGTAGGTTACACTGGGCACATTACTTTGGGGTGTGATGTCAATCCCATTTGATTGGGTACTGGTACTTGCAGCAGTCTTCTGTCCTCCTATGATTGGCATGTTTATGGCACAGACCAGCTGGCACACACAGATCAGTACACCCATATGGACACACCACATAGACCCACCATCAGTCACAGCCAGCTGTTCAGACCTAGCCTGTGAGTATGCCCCCTCCTTTCTGCCATGATCATTGTCTCCCTCAGGCAGGCCTAATGTCAAGGGGTATTCTGCCTGTGGTCTTCTGCTGGCACATTCCTTCCCTTATTCATCAGCTCTGGGCAGGACTGAGGTGGTGGATCTGCAGTACAACAGGTAGGTTACACTGGGCACATTACTTTGGGGTGTGATGTCAATCCCATTTGATTGGGTACTGGTACTTGCAGCAGTCTTCTGTCCTCCTACTATTGGCATGTTTATGGCACAGACCAGCTGGCACACACAGATCAGTACACCCATATGGACACACCACATGGACCCACCATCAGTCACAGCCAGCTGTTCAGACCTAGCCTGTGAGTATGCCCCCTCCTTTCTGCCATGATCATTGTCTCCCTCAGGCAGGCCTAATGTCAAGGGGTATTCTGCCTGTGGTCTTCTGCTGGCATTTCCCTTCCCTTATTCATCAGCTCTGGGCAGGACTGAGGTGGTGGATCTGCAGTACAACAGGTAGGTTACACTGGGCACATTACTTTGGGGTGTGATGTCAATCCCATTTGATTGGGTACGGGTACTTGCAGCAGTCTTCTGTCCTCCTATGATTGGCATGTTTATGGCACAGACCAGCTGGCACACACAGATCAGTACACCCATATGGACACACCACATGGACCCACCATCAGTCACAGCCAGCTGTTCAGACCTAGCCTGTGAGTAAGCCCCTTCCTTTCTGCCATGATCATTGTCTCCCTCAGGCAGGCCTAATGTCAAGGGGTATTCTGCCTGTGGTCTTCTGCTGGCATTTCCCTTCCCTTATTCATCAGCTCTGGGCAGGACTGAGGTGGTGGATCTGCAGTACAACAGGTAGGTTACACTGGGCACATTACTTTGGGGTGTGATGTCAATCCCATTTGATTGGGTACTGGTACTTGCAGCAGTCTTCTGTCCTCCTATGATTGGCATGTTTATGGCACAGACCAGCTCGCACACACAGATCAGTACACCCATATGGACACACCACATGGACCCACCATCAGTCACAGCCAGCTGTTCAGACCTAGCCTGTGAGTATGCCCCCTCCTTTCTGCCATGATCATTGTCTCCCTCAGGCAGGCCTAATGTCAAGGGGTATTCTGCCTGTGGTCTTCTGCTGGCATTTCCCTTCCCTTATTCATCAGCTCTGGGCAGGACTGAGGTGGTGGATCTGCAGTACAACAGGTAGGTTACACTGGGCACATTACTTTGGGGTGTGATGTCAATCCCATTTGATTGGGCACGGATACTTGCAGCAGTCTTCTGTTCTCCTATTGGCATGTTTATGGCACAGACCAGCTGGCACACACAGATCAGTATACCCATATGGACACACCACATAGACCCACCATAAGTCACAGCCAGCTGTTCAGGCCTAGCCTGTGAGTAAGCCCCTTCCTTTCTGCCATGACCATTGTCTCCCTCAGGCAAACCTAATGTCAAGGGGTATTCTGCCTGTGGTCTTCTGCTGGCATATTCCTTCCCGTATTCATCAGCTCTGGGCAGGACTGAGGTGGTGGATCTGCAGTACAACAGGTAGGTTACACTGGGCACATTACTTTGGGGTGTGATGTCAATCCCATTTGATTGGGTACGGGTACTTGCAGCAGTCTTCTGTCCTCCTATGATTGGCATGTTTATGGCACAGACCAGCTGGCACACACAGATCAGTACACCCATATGGACACACCACATGGACCCACCATCAGTCACAGCCAGCTGTTCAGACCTAGCCTGTGAGTAAGCCCCTTCCTTTCTGCCATGATCATTGTCTCCCTCAGGCAGGCCTAATGTCAAGGGGTATTCTGCCTGTGGTCTTCTGCTGGCATTTCCCTTCCCTTATTCATCAGCTCTGGGCAGGACTGAGGTGGTGGATCTGCAGTACAACAGGTAGGTTACACTGGGCACATTACTTTGGGGTGTTATGCCAATCACATTTTATTGGGCACGGATACTTGCAGCAGTCTTCTGTTCTCCTATTGGCATGTTTATGGCACAGACCAGCTGGCACCGACAGATCAGTATACCCATATGGACACACCACATAGACCCACCATAAGTCACAGCCAGCTGTTCAGGCCTAGCCTGTGAGTAAGCCCCTTCCTTTCTGCCATGACCATTGTCTCCCTCAGGCAAACCTAATGTTAAGGGGTTTTCTGCCTGTGGTCATCTGTGGCATAATTCTTCCCTTATTCATCAGCTCTGGGCAGGACTGAGGTGGTGGATCTGCAGTACAACAGGTAGGTTACACTGGGCACATTACTTTGGGGTGTGATGTCAATCCCGTTTGATTGGGTACTGGTACTTGCAGCAGTCTTCTGTTCTCCTATTGGCATGTTTATGGCACAGACCAGCTGGCACACACAGATCAGTACACCCATATGGACACAACACATAAATCCTAGACCCACCATCAGTCACAGCCAGCTGTTCAGACCTAGCACGCGAGTAAGCTCCCTCTTTCTGCCATGATCACTGTCTTCCCCAGGCAGACCTAATGTCAAGGGGTTTTATGCCTGTGGTCATCTGTGGCATATTCCTTCCCTTCATCAGCCCCAAGGCACAGCAACATCTTCAAGTAGGAGATACAGTTAACGATTCTATACTTTATCTTGTCCACCGTCCCGGCCCATCGTCGGTGTCCTCAGACATTCCTCCTGGAAACCCATTTAAACGCGAATGGCCGGACGGGAGTGAATCGATGAGTGCGTATATGGTCTTCATCCGTTCTCCAATTCGGTCCACTTAAACGCGAGTGGCCCCAATGGAAGATTGGATGTGTTGTAGGTTCTAGGATGATGTTGTGGGTTAGATACTACACTCGTGTACGCATATTATATATGGCAAATGACATGAAATTTTCACAAAATTCCGTCACCGTCCCTATGGCATTGGTTGGGAGGGTAATGGGTGGGTAATGGGTGGGTAACCCATGGGTAGCGGTGCTATTGGGGTGGGCGGGTATCCTTTTGGAGGGGTAACCCATCGGTTAGCTCTGTAAGTAAAACGACTGGGGAAAATGCCTTGTCTCTGCAACTGACTACGGCAAAACTACTATGAGGTGAAGTGAACGGCTTTACACAAAAAATGAGCAATCATACTATAAGAAATAGACTGGAGTCTATGCAGGGCGAGCTATCTAACAATAATCAGAACCAAATCTTGTTTTCTGGATACACGTGCACAACATTCTCTTGCTTATCTTGTCGACCGTCCCGGCCCATTGTCGGTGTCCTCAGACATTCCTCCTGGAAACCCATTTAAACGCAAATGGCCGGACGGGAGTGAATCGATGAGTGCGTATATGGTCTTCATCCGTTCTCCAATTCGGTCCACTTAAACGCGAGTGGCCCCAATGGAAGATTGGATGTGTTGTAGGTTCTAGGATGATGTTGTGGGTTAGATACTACACTCGTGTACGCATATTATATATGGCAAATGACATGAAATTTTCACAAAATTCCGTCACCGTCCCTATGGCATTGGTTGGGAGGGTAATGGGTGGGTAATGGGTGGGTAACCCATGGGTAGCGGTGCTATTGGGGTGGGCGGGTATCCTTTTGGAGGGGTAACCCATCGGTTAGCTCTGTAAGTAAAACGACTGGGGAAAATGCCTTGTCTCTGCAACTGACTACGGCAAAACTACTATGAGGTGAAGTGAACGGCTTTACACAAAAAATGAGCAATCATACTATAAGAAATAGACTGGAGTCTATGCAGGGCGAGCTATCTAACAATAATCAGAACCAAATCTTATTTTCTGGATACACGTGCACAACATTCTCTTGCTTATCTTGTCGACCGTCCCGGCCCATCGTCGGTGTCCTCAGACATTCCTCCTGGAAACCCATTTAAACGCAAATGGCCGGACGGGAGTGAATCGATGAGTGCGTATATGGTCTTCATCCGTTCTCCAATTCGGTCCACTTAAACGCGAGTGGCCCCAATGGAAGATTGGATGTGTTGTAGGTTCTAGGATGATGTTGTGGGTTAGATACTACACTCGTGTACGCATATTATATATGGCAAATGACATGAAATTTTCACAAAATTCCGTCACCGTCCCTATGGCATTGGTTGGGAGGGTAATGGGTGGGTAATGGGTGGGTAACCCATGGGTAGCGGTGCTATTGGGGTGGGCGGGTATCCTTTTGGAGGGGTAACCCATCGGTTAGCTCTGTAAGTAAAACGACTGGGGAAAATGCCTTGTCTCTGCAACTGACTACGGCAAAACTACTATGAGGTGAAGTGAACGGCTTTACACAAAAAATGAGCAATCATACTATAAGAAATAGACTGGAGTCTATGCAGGGCAAGCTATCTAACAATAATCAGAACCAAATCTTGTTTTCTGGATACACGTGCACAACATTCTCTTGCTTATCTTGTCGACCGTCCCGGCCCATTGTCGGTGTCCTCAGACATTCCTCCTGGAAACCCATTTAAACGCAAATGGCCGGACGGGAGTGAATCGATGAGTGCGTATATGGTCTTCATCCGTTCTCCAATTCGGTCCACTTAAACGCGAGTGGCCCCAATGGAAGATTGGATGTGTTGTAGGTTCTAGGATGATGTTGTGGGTTAGATACTACACTCGTGTACGCATATTATATATGGCAAATGACATGAAATTTTCACAAAATTCCGTCACCGTCCCTATGGCATTGGTTGGGAGGGTAATGGGTGGGTAATGGGTGGGTAACCCATGGGTAGCGGTGCTATTGGGGTGGGCGGGTATCCTTTTGGAGGGGTAACCCATCGGTTAGCTCTGTAAGTAAAACGACTGGGGAAAATGCCTTGTCTCTGCAACTGACTACGGCAAAACTACTATGAGGTGAAGTGAACGGCTTTACACAAAAAATGAGCAATCATACTATAAGAAATAGACTGGAGTCTATGCAGGGCGAGCTATCTAACAATAATCAGAACCAAATCTTATTTTCTGGATACACGTGCACAACATTCTCTTGCTTATCTTGTCGACCGTCCCGGCCCATCGTCGGTGTCCTCAGACATTCCTCCTGGAAACCCATTTAAACGCAAATGGCCGGACGGGAGTGAATCGATGAGTGCGTATATGGTCTTCATCCGTTCTCCAATTCGGTCCACTTAAACGCGAGTGGCCCCAATGGAAGATTGGATGTGTTGTAGGTTCTAGGATGATGTTGTGGGTTAGATACTACACTCGTGTACGCATATTATATATGGCAAATGACATGAAATTTTCACAAAATTCCGTCACCGTCCCTATGGCATTGGTTGGGAGGGTAATGGGTGGGTAATGGGTGGGTAACCCATGGGTAGCGGTGCTATTGGGGTGGGCGGGTATCCTTTTGGAGGGGTAACCCATCGGTTAGCTCTGTAAGTAAAACGACTGGGGAAAATGCCTTGTCTCTGCAACTGACTACGGCAAAACTACTATGAGGTGAAGTGAACGGCTTTACACAAAAAATGAGCAATCATACTATAAGAAATAGACTGGAGTCTATGCAGGGCGAGCTATCTAACAATAATCAGAACCAAATCTTATTTTCTGGATACACGTGCACAACATTCTCTTGCTTATCTTGTCGACCGTCCCGGCCCATCGTCGGTGTCCTCAGACATTCCTCCTGGAAACCCATTTAAACGCAAATGGCCGGACGGGAGTGAATCGATGAGTGCGTATATGGTCTTCATCCGTTCTCCAATTCGGTCCACTTAAACGCGAGTGGCCCCAATGGAAGATTGGATGTGTTGTAGGTTCTAGGATGATGTTGTGGGTTAGATACTACACTCGTGTACGCATATTATATATGGCAAATGACATGAAATTTTCACAAAATTCCGTCACCGTCCCTATGGCATTGGTTGGGAGGGTAATGGGTGGGTAATGGGTGGGTAACCCATGGGTAGCGGTGCTATTGGGGTGGGCGGGTATCCTTTTGGAGGGGTAACCCATCGGTTAGCTCTGTAAGTAAAACGACTGGGGAAAATGCCTTGTCTCTGCAACTGACTACGGCAAAACTACTATGAGGTGAAGTGAACGGCTTTACACAAAAAATGAGCAATCATACTATAAGAAATAGACTGGAGTCTATGCAGGGCAAGCTATCTAACAATAATCAGAACCAAATCTTGTTTTCTGGATACACGTGCACAACATTCTCTTGCTTATCTTGTCGACCGTCCCGGCCCATTGTCGGTGTCCTCAGACATTCCTCCTGGAAACCCATTTAAACGCAAATGGCCGGACGGGAGTGAATCGATGAGTGCGTATATGGTCTTCATCCGTTCTCCAATTCGGTCCACTTAAACGCGAGTGGCCCCAATGGAAGATTGGATGTGTTGTAGGTTCTAGGATGATGTTGTGGGTTAGATACTACACTCGTGTACGCATATTATATATGGCAAATGACATGAAATTTTCACAAAATTCCGTCACCGTCCCTATGGCATTGGTTGGGAGGGTAATGGGTGGGTAATGGGTGGGTAACCCATGGGTAGCGGTGCTATTGGGGTGGGCGGGTATCCTTTTGGAGGGGTAACCCATCGGTTAGCTCTGTAAGTAAAACGACTGGGGAAAATGCCTTGTCTCTGCAACTGACTACGGCAAAACTACTATGAGGTGAAGTGAACGGCTTTACACAAAAAATGAGCAATCATACTATAAGAAATAGACTGGAGTCTATGCAGGGCGAGCTATCTAACAATAATCAGAACCAAATCTTATTTTCTGGATACACGTGCACAACATTCTCTTGCTTATCTTGTCGACCGTCCCGGCCCATCGTCGGTGTCCTCAGACATTCCTCCTGGAAACCCATTTAAACGCAAATGGCCGGACGGGAGTGAATCGATGAGTGCGTATATGGTCTTCATCCGTTCTCCAATTCGGTCCACTTAAACGCGAGTGGCCCCAATGGAAGATTGGATGTGTTGTAGGTTCTAGGATGATGTTGTGGGTTAGATACTACACTCGTGTACGCATATTATATATGGCAAATGACATGAAATTTTCACAAAATTCCGTCACCGTCCCTATGGCATTGGTTGGGAGGGTAATGGGTGGGTAATGGGTGGGTAACCCATGGGTAGCGGTGCTATTGGGGTGGGCGGGTATCCTTTTGGAGGGGTAACCCATCGGTTAGCTCTGTAAGTAAAACGACTGGGGAAAATGCCTTGTCTCTGCAACTGACTACGGCAAAACTACTATGAGGTGAAGTGAACGGCTTTACACAAAAAATGAGCAATCATACTATAAGAAATAGACTGGAGTCTATGCAGGGCGAGCTATCTAACAATAATCAGAACCAAATCTTATTTTCTGGATACACGTGCACAACATTCTCTTGCTTATCTTGTCGACCGTCCCGGCCCATCGTCGGTGTCCTCAGACATTCCTCCTGGAAACCCATTTAAACGCAAATGGCCGGACGGGAGTGAATCGATGAGTGCGTATATGGTCTTCATCCGTTCTCCAATTCGGTCCACTTAAACGCGAGTGGCCCCAATGGAAGATTGGATGTGTTGTAGGTTCTAGGATGATGTTGTGGGTTAGATACTACACTCGTGTACGCATATTATATATGGCAAATGACATGAAATTTTCACAAAATTCCGTCACCGTCCCTATGGCATTGGTTGGGAGGGTAATGGGTGGGTAATGGGTGGGTAACCCATGGGTAGCGGTGCTATTGGGGTGGGCGGGTATCCTTTTGGAGGGGTAACCCATCGGTTAGCTCTGTAAGTAAAACGACTGGGGAAAATGCCTTGTCTCTGCAACTGACTACGGCAAAACTACTATGAGGTGAAGTGAACGGCTTTACACAAAAAATGAGCAATCATACTATAAGAAATAGACTGGAGTCTATGCAGGGCGAGCTATCTAACAATAATCAGAACCAAATCTTATTTTCTGGATACACGTGCACAACATTCTCTTGCTTATCTTGTCGACCGTCCCGGCCCATCGTCGGTGTCCTCAGACATTCCTCCTGGAAACCCATTTAAACGCAAATGGCCGGACGGGAGTGAATCGATGAGTGCGTATATGGTCTTCATCCGTTCTCCAATTCGGTCCACTTAAACGCGAGTGGCCCCAATGGAAGATTGGATGTGTTGTAGGTTCTAGGATGATGTTGTGGGTTAGATACTACACTCGTGTACGCATATTATATATGGCAAATGACATGAAATTTTCACAAAATTCCGTCACCGTCCCTATGGCATTGGTTGGGAGGGTAATGGGTGGGTAATGGGTGGGTAACCCATGGGTAGCGGTGCTATTGGGGTGGGCGGGTATCCTTTTGGAGGGGTAACCCATCGGTTAGCTCTGTAAGTAAAACGACTGGGGAAAATGCCTTGTCTCTGCAACTGACTACGGCAAAACTACTATGAGGTGAAGTGAACGGCTTTACACAAAAAATGAGCAATCATACTATAAGAAATAGACTGGAGTCTATGCAGGGCGAGCTATCTAACAATAATCAGAACCAAATCTTGTTTTCTGGATACACGTGCACAACATTCTCTTGCTTATCTTGTCGACCGTCCCGGCCCATCGTCGGTGTCCTCAGACATTCCTCCTGGAAACCCATTTAAACGCAAATGGCCGGACGGGAGTGAATCGATGAGTGCGTATATGGTCTTCATCCGTTCTCCAATTCGGTCCACTTAAACGCGAGTGGCCCCAATGGAAGATTGGATGTGTTGTAGGTTCTAGGATGATGTTGTGGGTTAGATACTACACTCGTGTACGCATATTATATATGGCAAATGACATGAAATTTTCACAAAATTCCGTCACCGTCCCTATGGCATTGGTTGGGAGGGTAATGGGTGGGTAATGGGTGGGTAACCCATGGGTAGCGGTGCTATTGGGGTGGGCGGGTATCCTTTTGGAGGGGTAACCCATCGGTTAGCTCTGTAAGTAAAACGACTGGGGAAAATGCCTTGTCTCTGCAACTGACTACGGCAAAACTACTATGAGGTGAAGTGAACGGCTTTACACAAAAAATGAGCAATCATACTATAAGAAATAGACTGGAGTCTATGCAGGGCGAGCTATCTAACAATAATCAGAACCAAATCTTGTTTTCTGGATACACGTGCACAACATTCTCTTGCTTATCTTGTCGACCGTCCCGGCCCATCGTCGGTGTCCTCAGACATTCCTCCTGGAAACCCATTTAAACGCAAATGGCCGGACGGGAGTGAATCGATGAGTGCGTATATGGTCTTCATCCGTTCTCCAATTCGGTCCACTTAAACGCGAGTGGCCCCAATGGAAGATTGGATGTGTTGTAGGTTCTAGGATGATGTTGTGGGTTAGATACTACACTCGTGTACGCATATTATATATGGCAAATGACATGAAATTTTCACAAAATTCCGTCACCGTCCCTATGGCATTGGTTGGGAGGGTAATGGGTGGGTAATGGGTGGGTAACCCATGGGTAGCGGTGCTATTGGGGTGGGCGGGTATCCTTTTGGAGGGGTAACCCATCGGTTAGCTCTGTAAGTAAAACGACTGGGGAAAATGCCTTGTCTCTGCAACTGACTACGGCAAAACTACTATGAGGTGAAGTGAACGGCTTTACACAAAAAATGAGCAATCATACTATAAGAAATAGACTGGAGTCTATGCAGGGCGAGCTATCTAACAATAATCAGAACCAAATCTTATTTTCTGGATACACGTGCACAACATTCTCTTGCTTATCTTGTCGACCGTCCCGGCCCATCGTCGGTGTCCTCAGACATTCCTCCTGGAAACCCATTTAAACGCAAATGGCCGGACGGGAGTGAATCGATGAGTGCGTATATGGTCTTCATCCGTTCTCCAATTCGGTCCACTTAAACGCGAGTGGCCCCAATGGAAGATTGGATGTGTTGTAGGTTCTAGGATGATGTTGTGGGTTAGATACTACACTCGTGTACGCATATTATATATGGCAAATGACATGAAATTTTCACAAAATTCCGTCACCGTCCCTATGGCATTGGTTGGGAGGGTAATGGGTGGGTAATGGGTGGGTAACCCATGGGTAGCGGTGCTATTGGGGTGGGCGGGTATCCTTTTGGAGGGGTAACCCATCGGTTAGCTCTGTAAGTAAAACGACTGGGGAAAATGCCTTGTCTCTGCAACTGACTACGGCAAAACTACTATGAGGTGAAGTGAACGGCTTTACACAAAAAATGAGCAATCATACTATAAGAAATAGACTGGAGTCTATGCAGGGCGAGCTATCTAACAATAATCAGAACCAAATCTTATTTTCTGGATACACGTGCACAACATTCTCTTGCTTATCTTGTCGACCGTCCCGGCCCATCGTCGGTGTCCTCAGACATTCCTCCTGGAAACCCATTTAAACGCAAATGGCCGGACGGGAGTGAATCGATGAGTGCGTATATGGTCTTCATCCGTTCTCCAATTCGGTCCACTTAAACGCGAGTGGCCCCAATGGAAGATTGGATGTGTTGTAGGTTCTAGGATGATGTTGTGGGTTAGATACTACACTCGTGTACGCATATTATATATGGCAAATGACATGAAATTTTCACAAAATTCCGTCACCGTCCCTATGGCATTGGTTGGGAGGGTAATGGGTGGGTAATGGGTGGGTAACCCATGGGTAGCGGTGCTATTGGGGTGGGCGGGTATCCTTTTGGAGGGGTAACCCATCGGTTAGCTCTGTAAGTAAAACGACTGGGGAAAATGCCTTGTCTCTGCAACTGACTACGGCAAAACTACTATGAGGTGAAGTGAACGGCTTTACACAAAAAATGAGCAATCATACTATAAGAAATAGACTGGAGTCTATGCAGGGCGAGCTATCTAACAATAATCAGAACCAAATCTTATTTTCTGGATACACGTGCACAACATTCTCTTGCTTATCTTGTCGACCGTCCCGGCCCATCGTCGGTGTCCTCAGACATTCCTCCTGGAAACCCATTTAAACGCAAATGGCCGGACGGGAGTGAATCGATGAGTGCGTATATGGTCTTCATCCGTTCTCCAATTCGGTCCACTTAAACGCGAGTGGCCCCAATGGAAGATTGGATGTGTTGTAGGTTCTAGGATGATGTTGTGGGTTAGATACTACACTCGTGTACGCATATTATATATGGCAAATGACATGAAATTTTCACAAAATTCCGTCACCGTCCCTATGGCATTGGTTGGGAGGGTAATGGGTGGGTAATGGGTGGGTAACCCATGGGTAGCGGTGCTATTGGGGTGGGCGGGTATCCTTTTGGAGGGGTAACCCATCGGTTAGCTCTGTAAGTAAAACGACTGGGGAAAATGCCTTGTCTCTGCAACTGACTACGGCAAAACTACTATGAGGTGAAGTGAACGGCTTTACACAAAAAATGAGCAATCATACTATAAGAAATAGACTGGAGTCTATGCAGGGCGAGCTATCTAACAATAATCAGAACCAAATCTTATTTTCTGGATACACGTGCACAACATTCTCTTGCTTATCTTGTCGACCGTCCCGGCCCATCGTCGGTGTCCTCAGACATTCCTCCTGGAAACCCATTTAAACGCAAATGGCCGGACGGGAGTGAATCGATGAGTGCGTATATGGTCTTCATCCGTTCTCCAATTCGGTCCACTTAAACGCGAGTGGCCCCAATGGAAGATTGGATGTGTTGTAGGTTCTAGGATGATGTTGTGGGTTAGATACTACACTCGTGTACGCATATTATATATGGCAAATGACATGAAATTTTCACAAAATTCCGTCACCGTCCCTATGGCATTGGTTGGGAGGGTAATGGGTGGGTAATGGGTGGGTAACCCATGGGTAGCGGTGCTATTGGGGTGGGCGGGTATCCTTTTGGAGGGGTAACCCATCGGTTAGCTCTGTAAGTAAAACGACTGGGGAAAATGCCTTGTCTCTGCAACTGACTACGGCAAAACTACTATGAGGTGAAGTGAACGGCTTTACACAAAAAATGAGCAATCATACTATAAGAAATAGACTGGAGTCTATGCAGGGCGAGCTATCTAACAATAATCAGAACCAAATCTTGTTTTCTGGATACACGTGCACAACATTCTCTTGCTTATCTTGTCGACCGTCCCGGCCCATCGTCGGTGTCCTCAGACATTCCTCCTGGAAACCCATTTAAACGCAAATGGCCGGACGGGAGTGAATCGATGAGTGCGTATATGGTCTTCATCCGTTCTCCAATTCGGTCCACTTAAACGCGAGTGGCCCCAATGGAAGATTGGATGTGTTGTAGGTTCTAGGATGATGTTGTGGGTTAGATACTACACTCGTGTACGCATATTATATATGGCAAATGACATGAAATTTTCACAAAATTCCGTCACCGTCCCTATGGCATTGGTTGGGAGGGTAATGGGTGGGTAATGGGTGGGTAACCCATGGGTAGCGGTGCTATTGGGGTGGGCGGGTATCCTTTTGGAGGGGTAACCCATCGGTTAGCTCTGTAAGTAAAACGACTGGGGAAAATGCCTTGTCTCTGCAACTGACTACGGCAAAACTACTATGAGGTGAAGTGAACGGCTTTACACAAAAAATGAGCAATCATACTATAAGAAATAGACTGGAGTCTATGCAGGGCGAGCTATCTAACAATAATCAGAACCAAATCTTATTTTCTGGATACACGTGCACAACATTCTCTTGCTTATCTTGTCGACCGTCCCGGCCCATCGTCGGTGTCCTCAGACATTCCTCCTGGAAACCCATTTAAACGCAAATGGCCGGACGGGAGTGAATCGATGAGTGCGTATATGGTCTTCATCCGTTCTCCAATTCGGTCCACTTAAACGCGAGTGGCCCCAATGGAAGATTGGATGTGTTGTAGGTTCTAGGATGATGTTGTGGGTTAGATACTACACTCGTGTACGCATATTATATATGGCAAATGACATGAAATTTTCACAAAATTCCGTCACCGTCCCTATGGCATTGGTTGGGAGGGTAATGGGTGGGTAATGGGTGGGTAACCCATGGGTAGCGGTGCTATTGGGGTGGGCGGGTATCCTTTTGGAGGGGTAACCCATCGGTTAGCTCTGTAAGTAAAACGACTGGGGAAAATGCCTTGTCTCTGCAACTGACTACGGCAAAACTACTATGAGGTGAAGTGAACGGCTTTACACAAAAAATGAGCAATCATACTATAAGAAATAGACTGGAGTCTATGCAGGGCGAGCTATCTAACAATAATCAGAACCAAATCTTATTTTCTGGATACACGTGCACAACATTCTCTTGCTTATCTTGTCGACCGTCCCGGCCCATCGTCGGTGTCCTCAGACATTCCTCCTGGAAACCCATTTAAACGCAAATGGCCGGACGGGAGTGAATCGATGAGTGCGTATATGGTCTTCATCCGTTCTCCAATTCGGTCCACTTAAACGCGAGTGGCCCCAATGGAAGATTGGATGTGTTGTAGGTTCTAGGATGATGTTGTGGGTTAGATACTACACTCGTGTACGCATATTATATATGGCAAATGACATGAAATTTTCACAAAATTCCGTCACCGTCCCTATGGCATTGGTTGGGAGGGTAATGGGTGGGTAATGGGTGGGTAACCCATGGGTAGCGGTGCTATTGGGGTGGGCGGGTATCCTTTTGGAGGGGTAACCCATCGGTTAGCTCTGTAAGTAAAACGACTGGGGAAAATGCCTTGTCTCTGCAACTGACTACGGCAAAACTACTATGAGGTGAAGTGAACGGCTTTACACAAAAAATGAGCAATCATACTATAAGAAATAGACTGGAGTCTATGCAGGGCGAGCTATCTAACAATAATCAGAACCAAATCTTATTTTCTGGATACACGTGCACAACATTCTCTTGCTTATCTTGTCGACCGTCCCGGCCCATCGTCGGTGTCCTCAGACATTCCTCCTGGAAACCCATTTAAACGCAAATGGCCGGACGGGAGTGAATCGATGAGTGCGTATATGGTCTTCATCCGTTCTCCAATTCGGTCCACTTAAACGCGAGTGGCCCCAATGGAAGATTGGATGTGTTGTAGGTTCTAGGATGATGTTGTGGGTTAGATACTACACTCGTGTACGCATATTATATATGGCAAATGACATGAAATTTTCACAAAATTCCGTCACCGTCCCTATGGCATTGGTTGGGAGGGTAATGGGTGGGTAATGGGTGGGTAACCCATGGGTAGCGGTGCTATTGGGGTGGGCGGGTATCCTTTTGGAGGGGTAACCCATCGGTTAGCTCTGTAAGTAAAACGACTGGGGAAAATGCCTTGTCTCTGCAACTGACTACGGCAAAACTACTATGAGGTGAAGTGAACGGCTTTACACAAAAAATGAGCAATCATACTATAAGAAATAGACTGGAGTCTATGCAGGGCGAGCTATCTAACAATAATCAGAACCAAATCTTATTTTCTGGATACACGTGCACAACATTCTCTTGCTTATCTTGTCGACCGTCCCGGCCCATCGTCGGTGTCCTCAGACATTCCTCCTGGAAACCCATTTAAACGCAAATGGCCGGACGGGAGTGAATCGATGAGTGCGTATATGGTCTTCATCCGTTCTCCAATTCGGTCCACTTAAACGCGAGTGGCCCCAATGGAAGATTGGATGTGTTGTAGGTTCTAGGATGATGTTGTGGGTTAGATACTACACTCGTGTACGCATATTATATATGGCAAATGACATGAAATTTTCACAAAATTCCGTCACCGTCCCTATGGCATTGGTTGGGAGGGTAATGGGTGGGTAATGGGTGGGTAACCCATGGGTAGCGGTGCTATTGGGGTGGGCGGGTATCCTTTTGGAGGGGTAACCCATCGGTTAGCTCTGTAAGTAAAACGACTGGGGAAAATGCCTTGTCTCTGCAACTGACTACGGCAAAACTACTATGAGGTGAAGTGAACGGCTTTACACAAAAAATGAGCAATCATACTATAAGAAATAGACTGGAGTCTATGCAGGGCGAGCTATCTAACAATAATCAGAACCAAATCTTATTTTCTGGATACACGTGCACAACATTCTCTTGCTTATCTTGTCGACCGTCCCGGCCCATCGTCGGTGTCCTCAGACATTCCTCCTGGAAACCCATTTAAACGCAAATGGCCGGACGGGAGTGAATCGATGAGTGCGTATATGGTCTTCATCCGTTCTCCAATTCGGTCCACTTAAACGCGAGTGGCCCCAATGGAAGATTGGATGTGTTGTAGGTTCTAGGATGATGTTGTGGGTTAGATACTACACTCGTGTACGCATATTATATATGGCAAATGACATGAAATTTTCACAAAATTCCGTCACCGTCAGAATTCCTGTCCTTCTTGCAAATTTGGCTGTGTTGTGGGAGAGACAAACATGGCCGCTCATACAAAACAACAAAGCACAAAAGATACATTTCAATTTGGCTAATAATGGATGCTAAAACGACTCAAAATTTTAACGAAATTCCGTCACCTGTCGCCAGCACTCTTCCTGTCGTACTATCCAAATGGATAATACGACAGCAGAATGAACCGATTATGACAAAGATACGAAATTTGTGCAAACACATTTACATCGCCTGTGTTATTGCTTGTGCCCAGAAATCCTGTCTGGCTTGCACATTTGGCTGTGTTGTGCGAGCAACAAACGAGCAATGCATGGCCGCTTATATAAAACAACAAAGCACAAAAGATACATTTAAAATTGGCTAATAATGGATGCTAAAACGACTCAAAATTTTCACGAAATTCCGTCACCCATCGCGACCGCTCTTCCCGTCGTACTATCCAAATGGATAATACGACAGCAGAATGAACCGATTTTGACAAAGAGACGAAATTTGTGCAAACACATTTACATCGCCTGTGTTATTGCTTGTGCCCAGAAATCCTGTCTGGCTTGCATATTTGGCTGTGTTGGGCGAGCAACAAACAAGCAATACATGGCTGCTCATTTAAAACATACAATATACATTACAATATGCCTAATTATGGATAGAAAACGACTCGAAGTTTTTATGAAATTCCGTCACCTTTTGTGACCGCTCTTCCCGTCGTACTATCAAAATGGGTAGTACGACAGCTGAGTGAACCGATTTCGGCAAAGAGCCCAAATTTCGCACACGCGTTTTATATTTCGTATGTCTTGTCGTTATTGCCCAGATATTCTGTCTTGCTTGCAGATATGGCTGAGTTGTTGGAGAGACAGAATTTGGCCGCTCATACATAACAACAAAGCACAAAAGATATATTACAATTTGGCTAATAATGGAGGAGAAAACGACTCGAAATTTTCGTAAAATGTCGTCACCTTTTGCGACCGCTCTTCCCGTCGTACTATCCAAATGGATAATACGACAGCAGAGTGAACCGATTTCGGCAAAGAGCCCAAATTTCGCACACGCGTTTTATATTTCGTATGTCTTGTTGTTATTGCCCAGATATTCTGTCTTGCTTGCAGATATGGCTGAGTTGTGGGAGAGACAGAATTTGGCCGCTCATACATAACAACAAAGCACAAAAGATATATTACAATTTGGCTAATAATGGAGGAGAAAACGACTCGAAATTTTCGTAAAATGTCGTCACCTTTTGCGACCGCTCTTCCCGTCGTACTATCAAAATGGGTAGTACGACAGCTGAGTGAACCGATTTCGGCAAAGAGCCCAAATTTCGCACACGCGTTTTATATTTCGTATGTCTTGTCGTTATTGCCCAGATATTCTGTCTTGCTTGCAAATATGGCTGAGTTGTGAGAGAGACAGAATTTGGCTGTGTTGTGAGAGACAAAAATGCAATGCATGACCGCTCATGCATGACCGCTCAAACCTGGCTGACACCAATGGATGCCGTGGCGAATGAAAACTATTTCAGGCTCTAAGGCACATTTCAATTGACGAAAAAAGAAAAAGATTGAAAACTAGACGCGGGCTGTACGCCCGCGAGGGGGGCCGTAGTTCCCCGTGGAGCGACCGCGGAGGCGAGGGTATGCATGCCGACGCAGCACGGTGGCCATGCCGGAAGCGAGGTGCAGGTGGGTAATCCTGCCGGTCTCGGACCTGGCCCACGCACACCACCATGAACGCGCCTGCGCGCCTGCGTCCGTCTTGGCGTCGACGCCACGCTGCACTTGCCTCCATCTCGCCGAGGTCCGCCGGTCTGTCGTTCCGTTGGCTTTTCTCGTCGTCGTAGTGCGTGCCGGCCTTTTTTGCGTTGTCCGTCGTGAACGCCGAGGTCCGCCGGTCTGTCGTTCCGTTGGCTTTTCTCGTCGTCGTAGTGCGCGCCGGCCTTTTGTGCGTTGTCCGTCGTGAACGACGATAGTCCATCGAAAGCGATGTATGTATGTTTCCCGCCCCCCCTCCCCCCACCGTTTCCCGTCTGTGAGCCCCGTCGGGTTACCCCGTCTTTCAACAAGAAGGAAGCACACCTGTATCAGACGGCGATGCATACGCGCCGCCACCGTGAAGCATTTCCCCAGCCGTGTTTCCTGGGAACGTCTCCTGCAGCTGCCATACACCAGCGGCGCCAGTGCGGTCATTAAGGAGTGTGCTTCACAGTAGGCCGGCGACCTCCGGATGTGTAGGACCGATCGCGGAGTGCAGCAGGGCCTCAGGTACTTGTGCAACGCATCCCATACGCTCGTACTCCTGCAGAGCATCTTCATCCACCGCAAGTTCATCCTCATCGCTGTGCGGACGAAAGCGCACCCAGGCGACGATGACGTGTCCTCGCACTTTAATGCCAGGCGCACGGCGGACGCGATCCAGCAAGTCCGGACGGTCTCGGACCTGGTCCACGCACACCACAGTGAACACGCCTGCGCGCCTGCGTCCGTCTTGGCGTCGACGCCGCGCACCCAGGCGACGATGACGTGTCCTCGCACTTTAATGCCAGGCGCACGGCGGACGCAATCCAGCAAGCCCTGCCGGTCTCGGACCTGGTCCACGCACACCACCGTGAACGCGCCTGCACGCCTGCGTCCGTCTTGGCGTCGACGCCGCGCTGCACTTGCCTCCGTCTCGCCGAGGTCCGCCGGTCTGTCGTTCCGTCTTTTGTGCGTTGTCCGTCATGAACGACGATAGTCATTCCGTCGTCGGAACGGAGACCTTACGCCGTTTTCAGGGGGACGTTGTCCGTCTGTCCGTCTATCCAACGCGCGCAGGCAGCTGGCCACATAGCATATTGGGGTCGGGGTTGACGACCACGATGCCATGCGACTGAACGGATGGAAGCCGTCTTCAGCCGCAATACCACGCACGGAAGAGAGTAATATGGGTGTGATATATACGCGATCTATATGCGATACAATCCTACAGTAGCGAGCCGACGCCTGTAAATAGCCCAGCTTCGCGAAAAGCCTAGGTCCGAAAAGCCGAGGTCCGATATCCGCGATGCAATCCGACCTACTGTATCGAGCCGACGCACGCGAAGAAGGCCATACATCTTACGAAAAGCCCCACATTTCACGCGGACAACGTTGGACGGCCGCAGATGCGCACTTCGACGCCGGTGATCTTCCCTGATCGTAGCCATAATCATAGATGGCTACAATATATTTGCATGTCGCATGTCGAATCGCGCACCTGAACGCAATGATTCGCGCCGCAAAACATCCGGTGCGACGACTTGCACATGCATCAGCATATTACATATGTCATATTATGTTATATGAGATCATGTGATTCACGATAAAATGTGTGCCCTTGCACGTGTGCGCATACTTGCGCACACAACAAAGAGTCGAACAGACGGACTTGCACATGCATCAGCATATCACATATGTCAGGTGCGCAAGGCGCATCGTTGCGTCCAGGTGCGCAATTCGACGTGCCGTATTCGATGTGCCATAATATCATAATATCATACACGGCCAGACGCCGCCGCGGCAACGATTCGTGCCGCGAAACGTCCGGTGACGACACGGCGACGATTCGTGCCGCGAAACGTCCGGTTCGCGCCGTGAAACGTCCGGTGACGATAAAAGGCATGCCCTTGCATATGTGCGTGCCCTTGCATATATTGAGATGTCGCACCTGAGCGCGCCGCGAAACGTCCGGTGACGACGCGGAAAGACGGACGGACGGACAGACGGACGGACTTGCACATGCATCAGCATATCACATATTTCAGGTGCGCAAGGCGCATCGTTGCGTCCAGGTGCGCAATTCGACGTGCCGTATTCGATGTGCCATAATATCATAATATCATACACGGCCAGACGCCGCCGCGGCAACGATTCGTGCCGCGAAACGTCCGGTGACGACACGGCGACGATTCGTGCCGCGAAACGTCCGGTTCGCGCCGTGAAACGTCCGGTGACGATAAAAGGCATGCCCTTGCATATGTGCGTGCCCTTGCATATATTGAGATGTCGCACCTGAACGCGCCGCGAAACGTCCTGTGACGACGCGGCGACGATTCGTGCCGTGAAACGTCTGGTTCGCGCCGTGAAACGTCCGGTGACGATAAAAGGCATGCCCTTGCATATGTGCGTGCCCTTGCATATATTGAGATGTCGCACCTGAACGCGCCGTGTAACGTCCGGTGACAACGCGGCGACGATTCGTGCCGCGAAACGTCCGGTGACGTCCGGAGTCGAACCGGCAACCTCGCGTTTTGAACGATGACGTCTTAAGCGCGCGACGGCGCTCCGAAGGCGCTACGACGCCGAGAATAACGACGAGTTACCAAATATGTTCCAGACAGACGGACAGACAGACTAGACGCGGGCTGTACGCCCGCGAGGGGGGCCGTAGTTCCCCGTGGAGCGACCTTGGAGGCGAGGGTATGCATGCCGACGCAGCACGGTGGCCATGCCGGAAGCGAGGTGCAGGTGGGTAATCCTGCCGGTCTCGGACCTGGCCCACGCACACCACCATGAACGCGCCTGCGCGCCTGCGTCCGTCTTGGCGTCGACGCCACGCTGCACTTGCCTCCGTCTCGCCGAGGTCCGCCGGTCTGTCGTTCCGTTGGCTTTTCTCGTCGTCGTAGTGCGTGCCGGCCTTTTGTGCGTTGTCCGTCGTGAACGCCGAGGTCCGCCGGTCTGTCGTTCCGTTGGCATATATTGAGATGTCGCACCTGAACGCGCCGTGTAGCGTCCGGTGACAACGCGGCGACGATTCGTGCCGCGAAATGTCCGGTGACGTCCGGAGTCGAACCGGCGACCTCGCGTTTTGAACGATGACGTCTTAAGCGCGCGACGGCGCTCCGAAGGCGCTACACGCCGAGAAAAACGGCGAGTTACCAAATATGTTCCAGACAGACGGACAGACAGACGGACACCCCCCCCCCAAAAAAACGGCGTAAGGTCTCCGTTCCGACGACGGAACGACTAACGTCGTTCACGTCTAACGTCGGAACTACGACGAAAGTCGAAAATGGCAAGATTCGAACCGGCGACCTCACATACGAAAACAGGCTGTCATACCATTTCACTGACATTTGGCACAACTTTCCAACTAGACGCGGGCCGTCCGCCCGCGAGGGGGGCCGTAGTTCCCCGTGGAGCGATCGTGGAGGCGAGGGTATGCGTGCCGACGCAGCACGGTGGCCATGCCGGAAGCGAGGTGCAGGTGGGTAATCCTGCCGGTCTCGGACCTGGCCCACGCACACCACCGTGAACGCGCCTGCGCGCCTGTGTCCGTCTTGGCGTCGACGCCGCGCTGCACTTGCCTCCGTCTCTCCGAGGTCCGCCGGTCTGTCGTTCCGTTGGCTTTTCTCGTCGTCGTAGTGCGCGCCGGCCTTTTGTGCGTTGTCCGTCAAGAACGACGATAGTCCGTCGAAAGCGATGTACCTATGTTTCACGCCCCCCCCTCCCCCCACCATTTCCCGTCTGTGAGCCCCGTCGGGTTACCCCGTCTTTCAACAAGAAGGAAGCACACCTGTATCAGACGGCGATGCATACGCGCCACTACCGTGCAGCATTTCACCAGCCGTGTTGCCTTGTAACGTCTCCTGCAGCGGCCATACACCAGCGGCGCCAGTGCGGTCATTAAGGAGTGTGCTTCGCAGTACGCCGGCGAGCTCCGGATCTGTAGGACCGATCACGGAGCGCAGCAGTGCCTCAGGTACTTAAGCAACGCATCCCATACGCTCGTACTCCTGCAGAGCATGTTCATCCACAGCAAGTTCATCCTCATCGTTGTGCGAACGAAAGCGCACCCAGGCGACGATGACGTGTCCTCGCACTTTAATGCCAGGTGCATGGCGGACGCGATCCAGCAAGTCTTGCCGGTCTCGGACCTCGTCCACGCACACCACCGTGAACGTGCCTGCGCGCCTGCGTCTGTCTCTGCGTCGACCCTGCGCTGCACTTGCCTTCGTCTCGCCGAGGTCCGCCGATCTGTCGTTCCGTCTTTTGTGCGTTGTCCGTCGTGAACGACGATAGTCGTTCCGTCGTCGGAACGGAGACCTTACGCCGATTTTAGGGGGACGTTGTCCGTCTGTCCGTCCGTCCAACACGCGCAGGCAGCTGGCCACGTAGCATATTGGGGTCGGGGTTGAGGACCGCGATGCCATGTGACTGAACGGATGGAAGCCGTCTTCAGCCGCGGACGAAAGCGCACCCAGGCGACGATGACGTGATCCGTCCGTCTCGGCGTCGACGCCGCGCTGCACTTGCCTCCGTCTCACCGAGGTCCGCCGGTCTGTCGTTCCGTTGGATTTTCTCGTCGTCGTAGTGCGCGCCGGCCTTTTGTGCGTCGTCCGTCGTGAATGACGATAGTCCATCGAAAGCGATGTACGTATGTTTCCCGCCCCCCCCTCCCCCCACCGTTTCCCGTCTGTGAGCCCCGTCGGGTTACCCCGTCTTTCAACAAGAAGGAAGCACACCTGTATCAGACGGCGATGCATACGTGCCGCTACCGTGTTGCCTTGTAACGTCTCCTGCAGCGGCCATACACCAGCGGCGTCAGTGCGGTCATTAAGGAGTGTGCTTCGCAGTACGCCGGCGAGCGCCGGATCTGTAGGACCGATCACGGAGCGCAGCAGTGCCTCAGGTACTTGTGCAACGCATCCCATACGCTTGTACTCCTGCGTCCTCATCGTTGTGCGGACAAAAGCGCACCCAGGCGACGATGACATGTCCTCGCACTTTAATGCCAGGTGCACGGCGGACGCGATCCAGCAAGTCCTGCCGGTCTCGGACCTCGTCCACGCACACCACCGTGCACGTGCCTGCGCGCCTGCGTCTGTCTCTGCGTCGACCCCGCGCTGCACTTGCCTCCGTCTCGCCGAGGTCCGCCGATCTGTCGTTCCGTCTTTTGTGTGTTGTCCGTCGTGAACGACGATAGTCGTCCCGTCGTCGGAACGGAGACCTTACGCCGATTTTAGGGGGACGTTGTCCGTCTGTCCGTCCGTCCAACACGCGCAGGCAGCTGGCCACGTAGCATATTGGGGTCGGGGTTGAGGACCGCGATGCCATGTGACTGAACGGATGGAAGCCGTCTTCAGCCGCGATACCACGCATGGAAGAGAGTAATATGGGTGTGATATATACGCGATCTATATGCGATACAATCCCACAGTAGCGAGCCGACGCCTGTAAATAGCCCAGCTTCGTGAAAGGCCATGCAGCTTACGTTGGCGGCGCCACCGACCAGCGTGCAGTAATGCAGTGTGCAGCCGCAGTACCGTATGTTAAGAGAAAGAAATCGGACGGATGTGTATATCCGCGATGCAATCCGACCTACTGTAGCGAGCCGACGCACGCGAAGAAGGCCGTACATCTTACAAAAAGCCCTACATTTCACGCGGACAACGTTGGACGGCCGCAGATGCGCACTTTGACGCCGGTGATCTTCCCTGATCGTAGCCATAATCATAGATGGCTACAATATATTGGCATGTCGCACGTCGAATCGCGCACCTGAACGCAATGATTCGCGCCACGAAACATCCGGCGCGACGACTTGCACATGCATCAGCATATTACATATGTCATATTATGTTATATGAGATCATGTCATTCATGATAAAATGTGTGCCCTTGCACGTGTGCGCATACTTGCGCACACAACAAAGAGTCGAACAGACGGACTTGCACATGCATCAGCATATTACATATGTCAGGTGCGCAAGGTGCATCGTTGCGTCCAGGTGCGCAATTCGACGTGCCATAACATCATAATATCATACACGGCCAGACGCCGCCGCGGCGAATGATTCGTGCCGCGAAACGTCCGGTGACGACGCGGCGACGATTCGTGCCGCGAAACGTCCGGTTCGCGCCGTGAAACGTCCGGTTACGATAAAAGGCATGCCCATGCATATGTGCGTGCCCTTGCATATATTGAGATGTCGCACCTGAACGCGCCGCGAAACGTCCTGTGACGACGCGGCGACGATTTGTGCCGCGAAACGTCCGGTTACGACCGGAATCGAACCGACGACCTCGCCTTTTACGCAACGACGTCCTAAGCGCGCGCGGAGCTCCGAAACCCGAGAACGACGGCCCGAAAAACGCGAGTTTCCAGAAAGCCGAACAGACGGACGGACGGACAACGAAAAATCGGGGTAAGGTCTCCGTTCCGTCGACGGAACGACTATCGTCGTTCACGTCTATGTCGGAACTACGACGACAAGGCCCCCCCGCCAAAAAACGGCGTAAGGTCTCCGTTCCGACGACGGAACGACTAACGTCGTTCACGTCTAACGTCGGAACTACGACGACGGACAACGCCCCCCCCCCAAAAAACGGCGTAAGGTCTCCGTTCTGACGACGGAACGACTAACGTCGTTCACGTCTAACGTCGGAACTACGACGATTATGGCCACTGCCGTACTAGACGCGGGCTGTACGCCCGCGAGGGGGGCCGTAGTTCCCCGTGGAGCGACCTTGGAGGCGAGGGTATGCATGCCGACGCAGCACGGTGGCCATGCCGGAAGCGAGGTGCAGGTGGGTAATCCTGCCGGTCTCGGACCTGGCCCACGCACACCACCATGAACGCGCCTGCGCGCCTGTGTCCGTCTTGGCGTCGACGCCACGCTGCACTTGCCTCCGTCTCGCCGAGGTCCGCCGGTCTGTCGTTCCGTTGGCTTTTCTCGTCGTCGTAGTGCGCGCCGGCCTTTTGTGCGTTGTCCGTCGTGAACGACGATAGTCCATCGAAAGCGATGTATGTATGTTTCCCGCCCCCCCCTCCCCCCACCGTTTCCCGTCCGTGAGCCCCGTCGGGTTACCCCGTCTTTCAACAAGAAGGAAGCACACCTGTATCAGACGGCGATGCATACGCGCCGCCACCGTGAAGCATTTCCCCAGCCGTGTTTCCTGGGAACGTCTCCTGCAGCGGCCATACACCAGCGGCGCCAGTGCGGTCATTAAGGAGTGTGCTTCACAGTAGGCCGGCGACCTCCGGATGTGTAGGACCGATCACGGAGTGCAGCAGGGCCTCAGGTACTTGTGCAACGCATCCCATACGCTCGTACTCCTGCAGAGCATCTTCATCCACCGCAAGTTCATCCTCATCGCTGTGCGGACGAAAGCGCACCCAGGCGACGATGACGTGTCCTCGCACTTTAATGCCAGGCGCACGGCGGACGCGATCCAGCAAGTCCGGACGGTCTCGGACCTGGTCCACGCACACCACAGTGAACACGGCTGCGCGCCTGCGTCCGTCTTGGCGTCGACGCCGCGCACCCAGGCGACGATGACGTGTCCTCGCACTTTAATGCCAGGCGCACGGCGGACGCAATCCAGCAAGCCCTGCCGGTCTCGGACCTGGTCCACGCACACCACCGTGAACGCGCCTGCACGCCTGCGTCCGTCTTGGCGTCGACGCCGCGCTGCACTTGCCTCCGTCTCACCGAGGTCCGCCGGTCTGTCGTTCCGTCTTTTGTGCGTTGTCCGTCGTGAACGACGATAGTCATTCCGTCATCGGAACGGAGACCTTACGCCGTTTTCAGGGGGACGTTGTCCGTCTGTCCGTCTATCCAACGCGCGCAGGCAGCTGGCCACATAGCATATGAGGGTCGGGGTTGACGACCGCGATGCCATGCGACTGAACGGATGGAAGCCGCAATACCACGCACGGATGAGAGTAATATGGGTGTGATATATACGCGATCTATATGCGATACAATCCTACAGTAGCGAGCCGACGCCTGTAAATAGCCCAGCTTCGCGAAAAGCCGAGGTCCGAAAAGCCGAGGTCCGATATCCGCGATGCAATCCGACCTACTGTATCGAGCCGACGCACGCGAAGAAGGCCGTACATCTTACAAAAAGCCCCACATTTCACGCGGACAACGTTGGACGGCCGCAGATGCGCACTTCGACGCCGGTGATCTTCCCTGATCGTAGCCATAATCATAGATGGCTACAATATATTGGCATGTCGCATGTCGAATCGCGCACCTGAACGCAATGATTCGCGCCGCAAAACATCCGGTGCGACGACTTGCACATGCATCAGCATATTACATATGTCATATTATGTTATATGAGATCATGTGATTCACGATAAAATGTGTGCCCTTGCACGTGTGCGCATACTTGCGCACACAACAAAGAGTCGAACAGACGGACTTGCACATGCATCAGCATATCACATATGTCAGGTGCGCAAGGCGCATTGTTGCGTCCAGGTGCGCAATTCGACGTGCCGTATTCTATGTGCCATAATATCATAATATCATACACGGCCAGACGCCGCCGCGGCGAACGATTCGTGCCGCGAAACGTCCGGTGACGACACGGCGACGATTCGTGCCGCGAAACGTCCGGTTCGCGCCGTGAAACGTCCGGTGACGATAAAAGGCATGCCCTTGCATATGTGCGTGCCCTTGCATATATTGAGATGTCGCACCTGAGCGCGCCGCGAAACGTCCGGTGACGACGCGGAAAGACGGACGGACGGACAGACGGACGGACTTGCACATGCATCAGCATATCACATATTTCAGGTGCGCAAGGCGCATCGTTGCGTCCAGGTGCGCAATTCGACGTGCCGTATTCGATGTGCCATAATATCATAATATCATACACGGCCAGACGCCGCCGCGGCAACGATTCGTGCCGCGAAACGTGCGGTGACGACACGGCGACGATTCGTGCCGCGAAACGTCCGGTTCGCGCCGTGAAACGTCCGGTGACGATAAAAGGCATGCCCTTGCATATGTGCGTGCCCTTGCATATATTGAGATGTCGCACCTGAACGCGCCGCGAAACGTCCTGTGACGACGCGGCGACGATTCGTGCCGTGAAACGTCCGGTTCGCGCCGTGAAACGTCCGGTGACGATAAAAGGCATGCCCTTGCATATGTGCGTGCCCTTGCATATATTGAGATGTCGCACCTGAACGCGCCGCGAAACGTCCTGTGACGACGCGGCGACGATTCGTGCCGTGAAACGTCCGGTTCGCGCCGTGAAACGTCCGGTGACGATAAAAGGCATGCCCTTGCATATGTGCGTGCCCTTGCATATATTGAGATGTCGCACCTGAACGCGCCGTGTAACGTCCGGTGACAACGCGGCGACGATTCGTGCCGCGAAACGTCCGGTGACGTCCGGAGTCGAACCGGCGACCTCGCGTTTTGAACGATGACGTCTTAAGCGCGCGACGGCGCTCTGAAGGCGCTACTACGCCGAGAAAAACGGCGAGTTACCAAATATGTTCCAGACAGACTAGACGCGGGCCGTCCGCCCGCGAGGGGGGCCGTAGTTCCCCGGGGAGCGACCGTGGGAGCAGCCGTGCAAGTGTGTCGCTGGCCTTTAACGCCATCCAGTGGCGGCAACTCCATGCAACTGCAGTCAACTGCATTCAATTGTACGACTGTATGCAACCGAGTGTCCTCTGCTCCCGCCGACCCCCACTACTGTTGCCACCCCCACCACCGCCGCTGTCGTCGCCGCCCATCGGCGTCGCCGCTGCTGCCGAGCCCGCCACCCCCCCATCCGCCACCCCCCTCTGCCGAGTCCGCCACTTCCATCACCACCGCCACCGTCGCCTCCGTTGCAGACCCCCCACCACCACCGCTGTCGTCGCCGCCGCTCAGTTGTCCATAGCCGTCGCCGCTGCTGCCGAGCCCGCCACCCCCTCCACCGCCACCGCCGCCGCCACCGTCCAGCCGTCTGCCGAGTCCGCCACTTCCATCACCACCGCCGCCGTCGCTGCCGCCGCCCTGTCCTTCGCCACCGTCGCCTGCGTTGCAGAACCCCCACCACCGCTGCTGTCGTCGCCGCCGCTCAGTTGTCCATCGGCGTCACCGCTGCTGCCGAGCCCGCCACCCCCTCCACCGCCACCGCCGCCGCCACCGTCCAGCTCTCTGTCGAGTCCGTCACTTCCATCACCACTGCCGCCGTTGCTGCCGCCGCCCTGTCCTTCGCCACCGTCGCCTCCGTTGCAGAACCCCCACCACCGTCGCCGTGTCACGTGGTGGTGGCTGCGGTAGTCCAGCGCTCCTCCAGGTGCCGGGCGTGCTCGTACTCGGGCGCATAGCGGTCGCGGGTTGCGGTCGCGCGGCGGTCGAGGAGGCGCAGTTCGGCCGCCAGGTCGGGATCGAGCTTCGTTGCTGCCAGAAACTGCTGGACAACTCGTCTCCGCTCGTCAGGTGTTGTAGAGAGCGGGCGCAGGAGGCGGATGTGGTCGAGTGTCTTGTACCGTGTCAGCAGCACATACACGGTTGCGCGCTTCAGGCCACCAGGTGGCACGGAGAGGTCCGCAACCCAGCATTCCTCCTTGAAGCTGCGGCCCTGTACGAAGTAGTCGGTCACGGCGTAGTAGTCACCCAGCGGCACGTTGACGCGACGCACGTTCTTGGTGGCGGTGCCGGTGTTGACAGCAGGTACGGTGACATTGGCTGCTGGTGAGGGGCGTGGTACGACAGTGAAGGCAGCACCCTTGGATGCGAAGTCCGCCAAGTCCGCTAGCACCGTATCGGGCGCGTGCCCTTTGATGGGACGGACCATGACGGCTGCGGGTAGGTAGTGCAGGCGCCAGTACGGACCGTGGCCGTCGTCGGGCGGTTCGCGGCTGTCAGTGAGCAGGCCGCACGCCTCGACTTCATTGTTGTGGCAGGCGCCGGCGTCGGCGGCGACGGTGTCGAGTAGCGTGTAGCGTGCTCCTTCGTAGTACCAAGTGTCGGCGGTTGTGTGGTCGAAGGCGGCGTCTTTGACTCGCATCGCGACAGCCTTCTCGACGTGCGAGAGTGGCGGCTGCTGGGCTGTGCCGTGTTGGCGGACCGGGACGTGGTCCGCGTTCCAGCTGACCAACCGTGCACCCCTGCGACGCACCCTCGTTGCTGCTTTTGCAGCATGAACACGATGCTGCCGAGCTGCCGGTACAGCTGGAAGCCGTCATGCAGGCGTGTGTGCGTCTGTGGTACGGGTCGGCGAGGGCGACGTGTGGTCACGGCAATGTCGCGGTCGCTGTTGTGCTCGTCGTCATCACTGCTGCCAGTGTTGCTGCCGTCCGCACAGTCACCTTCGCGTTCGCCAGCCGAGGCTGGCCGGCGCCGGGTGTTCGGTGCCGACGGACTGAAGTTGGGGTTCCGCTCGACGTCCGCCGCGAAGCGGTATGGTGGCGAGCCGCCCGGTTGAGGATGCTGTAGCAGGTCGCCGATTCCGGCAGCGGCGCGGCCGGACAGGACACGGGTGCTCGAGTGGGTGGGCCCGAGATGTGGCGGAGGCGGTACGCTGGCCGTACAGGAGTGGCTGATGGCGCCGAGGTGTTCATGGCTCTGCATGCCAATCTCGTCGATGAAGACAGCTCCGTCACCGACGTTACGTTTGACCTACGGAGGGCGGGGCGGAGCGTGCGGAGAAGGGGGGTGCGTAGGATGGTGGGGCGGGAGGTGTGGATCCGTGTTATGGTTCTCCTATGTGCTCCGGAGAGTGGATCCTACCTGCAGGCTGGTGTAGGCACCACGCTTGGGAAGGTTGGCGCCACGCGAGCCGCTTTGGCTGGCAGAGATGCCGAACATCGAGTGGGTCGACAGGCTGCGGTGCACTGGGGTGTTGAAGGCGATCGCGGCGGCCCAGGAGTACGCGCATGTGGCGGCCCAGTCGGGGCTGTCATGCTGGTACGTGTACCACAGCAGCGCGTGCACGAAGCGTGTCTTGCCCGTGCCCGGGGGACCCATGATGAGCATCTGTGGCGGGACGCCTGGATCGGGTTCGTTGCGGCGGTCGAAGTAGCGTGCCACGAGCATGAACGGTACAGCCTGATCCGGCGCCAGGGTGAAGAGCTCGATGGTGTCGTCAACGGTAGGCGGCTGAGCCAGACGCAGGTACGTCGGCATCTCCGCTGTGACGAGTGCGCGGTCAGACTGTTGGCCGTCATTCATGAGTACCGCCACGAGCGGGTAGCCGGGGCGGCGATCCAGGCACAGGCGGGGGGTGCGGACGGCGGTGGTCGGCGTGGTGGTGGTGCCTTCGGTCAGGACCAGGTAGCGCTTCAACCGCTTGGAAGCCTCGCTCAGCAGCGGGATGTCGGTGGCGCGCACACGGCGGATGAAGGGGCTGGTGTTGGCACCGAGTGCGTCGGGTAGAGGAAGCGCACGGCAACGCCGGGCTGCACCGTATGCGTACAGCCCCTCCACCGTGGTGCGGTCGTACAGGTCCGTCAGGGCGACGTCAGACAGGTTGATTCCCGTCGTCGGGTCGCCTTGGCCTGGCACGAAGTCATACCGCTCGACCTGATTGTCGTGCGGTGGCTGTGTGTCAGGGTCGGGTTGGAGGCGGCCTCGCCCGGCGTCCGGGTCATCATCATCCGAGGCACTGGAGGTGTAGTTCGGGGGCAGACCGGCAGCTGCAGCGGCGGCGCGGCGCTGGCGACGTCGCAAGTTGTATTCGGCCTGGCGCCGGCTGCTGGCGAGGTGCTCTGCCTCGATGTTGTCGAGCAGGGCACTGACGCACGCTCTGTAGGATCGGCCTGCACCGGTGGTTCCCAGGTCCGCCCACCAAGCATCGTACGCCTCCTTCACCGTCTGATTGGCGGCCACCGGCTGGCCGCGGTGAGCCTTGAAGACGCCCAACACGAATGCGTAGTAGGCGACGGCGGCTGCGGTGGTACTGCCTGCTTGCGGACGGCGGGGCAGTGCACCGCCCAGCAGGACGTACCTCGGCTGCGCCAGGCGACGGAGAACGTGTGTCAGGTACAGCGGGTGCGTCGGTTGGAAGGCCACCTTCTTGGGGGGTATGGTCGTTGCTGGGCTGGTCGGTAGCTGATCCACAGCTGAGCCGCCTGACGCAAGGAACGTCGCGACGGCGGTGGGCTGGGCGCCAGATGGGCCGGAAGGTGCATCAGTCACGGGGGTCATAACGGCGCCAGGGGCGGTGCGTTTGCGGTGGCGAGCTGCGGGGAGGACTTGGGCGCCAAGGATGGCAGCGTGGGGGTGCTGTGCGGGCGTCACACGTTGCACCTCGAAGTTGGCCACGATATTGTAGGCGCTGCAATCGAAGCCGCTGAGCTCCACTCCACGCTGCGTGTAGTTCTGTACGGCGTCGGCGAGGGTGTAGCCACCGTGCTCCTCCGCCTCCACAAGCTCCACGCCGGTTTCCGCGTCTTCTGGCTCCACGGCGGATTCGGCCGCCAGTGCAGTGAACGCGCCCACCGGCAGGTAGTTGCGTTTGTACGACGCTTGAAACGTATCGTGACCCGAGAGCTTGAAGGCGACCAGTGCCATGCCGGCCGTGATGGTGGCCGTCATGCGGTGCACCGCGGCGCACAGGTTGCCGAACGCGCTGGGGCCATCGCCAGTGGCGCTGGGCGGGCTCCCCGCCATCATGAAGTCCTGCACGCGCCCCACGGCGGCACAGGTGAGGTGTGCCTGGCTGCGCTCGATTGTCTTCGCAGTGTACTTTGAACTGTAGTACGCGGCATCACGGGCGCGGTCGATGGCGGGCTGTAGGAGGGGGCAGTCACCACGTTCGTCGGCGGGGCGTGCTAGTTGTGCGGCCACGTCAGCCGTGTACTCCCGGTCGACCTCACAGGCCAGGGACATCAGCTGGTTGCAGCCGAACGCGAGCGCAACGGCAGGCATGTGCGGCACGAGGTTGGGTGCCAGGCGGGGCAGCAAGAAGAGGCCGCTGGTGCCGATCCACTGAAAGGCCGTGCGGATGAGCCGGGGGAAGGCCATGCCGCAGCTGTCGTCGGTGCCGTGGCAGCCGTGGCGCTTGCACGTCGTATTGTGGGTGTGGGTGAGGGTACCGCGTATGACGGCAGCGTGGTGGGCACGGCAGGCGGCGTGCCGTGATGGTGGAGGCAGTCCGCCGTTTGCGCACCCGGCCAGTCGCTCGAAGTCGTACGCGGCAGGCGGGCAGTCTGCCTGCACCGCCGGCACGGGCAGGCCGCGCTGCTGCGCCTCCGCATCAGACATGCCCATGACCAGAGGCCGCGTTCCACCGTCCGGGGCCGGAGCGTAGTACGGCGAGGGGTACCACATTTCGCAGAGCGCGTACGCAAGTACCAGAGCCCGGCAGTTGGGTCCACAAAAGAACGCCTGCAGGTTCTCTAGCACGAAGCACTCGAGATGTGCAACTCCGTGCAGGTGTAGCGCCAGTCGTCCGCTCTGCTCCACCTTGACAACCACCTCGAATACGACACCGCAGAAGCAGTTCGGGTCAGTCTGCCGCATTGCCCCGGGTGCAAAGCCAAACAGCTGCTCGACCACCACCTCTTTCGTGGCAACGAGCAGCGCGGCGCAGCTGTGCGGGTCTTCCTTAACGCGGCGCCACTTTTCCACCGTGCTGGTGATCTGGGCGGGACGGCCGGTGTCGTCGAACTCGATGAACTGGCCAGACGCTACAACGGCGCAGCCAGCATGCATGTCCGCCGGGTTGAGGTTGAAGAACAGCGGCGGCCAGCCAATGGTCAGGGCAGCTGCACGCATCGTGGCCTTTGCACCGTTGTAGTAGGCATCTGTGAGGTCGATTCGCAGCAAGCTGGCACGTGCGCCCTCGAGGAGAGCGCGCACCACGGGCGACTGCTGCGACAGCAGCTGCCGTCGCTGGGCGTGACGGTACGGCAGCGCCAAGATGTCCGCCATGGCGCGTACGACATCCCTCGAAACCCGCGCCGCTGGTTCACCCAGCCGTGGTCGCATGCGCAGGGCCACTCCCACCTGCGCCATGCTCTGCTGCCGAACGCTGATGTCGTACATGCGGGCAAGCAGCATCAAATTGCCGCTGAACTGTGCCCGAGGCACCCGCCGTACCAGGTGGCTGCAGTATGATGCGAAGGACATTCCCGGCGGCCGCTGTCCGGACAAGCCATACGGAAATGAGACCGGGAAGCAGACGTTGAGGATGGCCGGGTGACGATCATCCAGGATGCGAGCGTCACGGCCGCCAGCGGCGAATGCAAGACGTGCACGCCCGGTCAGCAGATCATGCACCACGTTGGGCCGGGTATCAAACTCGCTGCCATCCGTCGGAGTGGCAGCGGGCTGCGGCAGGACCAGTTCCAGCTCATTCGGAGCGCCCAGGTCGGCATCAGCTGTGTCGGGCAGAGGGGGCGGAAATCCGCAAGCTTAACATGACGGACAGACCGATGGAGCGGGAATGCAGGGATACTTGTAACGTACGCGCAAATTGTTCCGAGGTCGTTCGATGGATGTGGCGTGATAGGCGAATGGAGGTGTATGAAGGTGAAAAAATGCACGCTCTCACTTACTCCGGACGGGAGCAGGGTCGGCTGCCTGGCGCACAATGACCGCGAGGGGCGGTAAGCCCGTAGCACCAGCTTCTGCAGTGGACAGTAGTCACAGTCGCGCATACACCGCACATCAAGAAGTGGTAATAAGTATAGTATTCCGCGACGCCTAATCTGACAGGAGGCCGAACATGTTCGGTCGACACACAGACCAGCAGGCGCGACCTGTGCAAACCCACAGGTACGTACAGGTTGTAAAACACAACAGCGACACGTCACCGCTGCGTGGAAACAGTCGCGGACGTACCAGCTCGCTATGTCGGGCAACTCGTAGCATTATTCTCACACACATACCTGCCATAGGAGTGTCTGAGACGGTAGGTCCGGTCGTGGGCCCATCGGGACCTACAGCAGATGTAGAAGTACAGAAATAGCAGGGCCGGAACGATGCGCGCGAAGCACGTGGAACTAGGATTGTCAGTTGGAAAGTTTCCCGCCCCCCCCCCTCCCCCCACCGTTTCCCGTCTGTGAGCCCCGTCGGGTTACCCCGTCGTTCAACCGGAAGGAATCACACCTGTATCAGACGGCGATGCATACGCGCCGCCACCCTGAAGGAGTTCACCAGCCGTGTTTCCTTGCAACGCATCCTGCAGCTGCCGAACACCAGCGGGGCCAGTGCGATCATGAAGAAAGGTGCTCCGCAGTACGCCGGCGACCTCCGGATCCGTAGGACCGATCGCGGAGCGCAGCAGTGCCTCAGGCACTTGCGCAACGCATCCCATGCGCTCGTACTCCTGCAGAGCATCTTCATCCACCGCGAGTTCATCCTCGTCGTTGTGTTGAAGAAAGCGCACCCAGGCGACGATGACGTGTCCTCGCACTTTAATACCAGGCGCACGGCGGACGCGATCCAGCAAGTCCTGCCGGTCTCGGACCTGGTCCACGCACACCACCGTGAACGCGCCTGCCAAATCCGCAATGCGCGCAGGCAGCTGGCCGCGTAGCATATTGGGGTCGGGGTTGACGACCGCGATGCCATGCGACTGAACGGCACACGGGAAGACCTGGGGGGGCCGGCCCGTGAGATGCACAATCAACAACTGCTGCATGAGACGGCCCCGCCCCAAGAGCTGACTCTCCACAAACGTGGGTGTAGGCAGCGGGTCGCCCAGGTGATTGACAGATGGCACGTCGCCCGGATCGAGGCGCGCCAGAGCCGCTTCAGGCACTCGGCGTGCTGCAACGAGCGCGGCGACAGGCGGACATCGGCTAAGCAGGCTCGAATGGCAATATAGACGGCTTGATGAATCAAATGTGCTCGAGAGCATAGACCCACGAAGGGAGGACAGAATATGTAAACGGGCCGGAGAAGTTGCTCACCCGTCAGTGCCTTCTCGCAGGAGGCGCAGATAGTGAGTCGGTCGGGGCCATCATCGTCGCAGAACATGGTCCGATTTGGCAAGTCCGCATCAAGGCGCATGCAGAATGGCACCTCCACACTCCGTGGATCGTCGAAGCAAGGTCGCGGCTGTACCCGTGGTGGATATGGCTGCAATTCCGACGGCAGCTGCACTGGGGCCGTGCCCTCTGCAGCACCTGCCGGTGAATCCGGCTCGTCAGCCCCATCGACACCACCAGCACTGTCAACCGCCGCCGCATCCTCATCCATGAATGCCGCGGGATCGGCGTCAGCGCTGGCGCCTGCACTACTGCCGCGCTCGGATCTGCTGATACGATACCGTGCCGGTAAAACCGGATCCGGCGGCGGTGGTGCAGCACCTTGGGTGGTGCAGGGCATGCGCCGCCAAGCCAGGGTACGCGCATGACGCGGCACGGCGCCCGTGCACATGATGTCAGCGCGTAAGATGTCCACGTTGGGGATGTCCACCCAAGCGCGAAGCGCGGACTGGTCCTCCGAACACTGCCCCGAGCAGACGGCACACACCCGGGAAGGCATGCGCCGACGCAGCGCGGCGGCCATGCTGGAAGCAAGCTGCAGGTGTTTCTCATATGGTACCTGCCGATCCACCGGAAGTTGACCGCCGGGCAAATCCTGCACGCGCCCTTCCGGAATCACCCCCAGAAAATCAGGCGGTGCAGGGTGCTGGCCCTCGTGCAAGCAGGGAAACCGCATGAGGTCCCGCAAACGCTCGAGCAAGCTAGCCTGCGGAAGCTGCATCGCATGCAGCTGAGCACGGGCCTGTGTGTGTGCAGCGGCGTTATGCCCCTGCTCCGCAGCCCTGCACTCCGGGTCTCGTCGGGCAGCCGCTCGTGCAGCGGTGTTACGCCGCTGCTCCGCAGCCCTGCACTCCGGGTCTTGACGGGCAGCCACTCGTGCAGCGGTGTCACGCCGCCGCTCCGCAGCCCTGCACTCCGGGTCTTGACGGGCAGCCACTCGTGCAGCGGTGTCACGCCGCCGCTCCGCAGCCCTGCACTCCGGGTCTTGACGGGCAGCCGCTCGTGCAACGGTGTCACGCCGCTGCTCCGCAGCCCTGCACTCCGGGTCTTGACGGGCAGCCGCTCGTGCAGCGGTGTCACGCCGCTGCTCCGCAGCCCTGCACTCCGGGTCTTGACGGGCAGCCGCTCGTGCAACGGTGTCACGCCGCTGCTCCGCAGCCCTGCGCTCCAGATCGAGATGAGCATCCCGCATCCGTGCTGCATCCGCGCCGAGCTGCATGCTCGACGCACTTGTCCCTCGAAAATGGAAGCCGCCAGCCAGTGTACCCAGACGCTCGCGACTACGCACCCCGGACTGCGGTGCTGCACAGGCCGGAACGGCAACCGCGCTGAGGTCCGCGCTCAACGGACGAAATCCTGTAGGGGAAAAGCCGCCAGCCAACGTACCCAGGCGCTCGCGACCGTCAGTCCCGGTCCGCCGGGGTGAATCATTTGGTCTGTCCGTCATAACTGACGGAAGCCGTCTTCAGCCGCAATACCACGCACGGAGGAAAGTAATATGGGCGTGATATATACGCGATGTATATGCGATACAAGCATACAGTAGCGAGCCGACGCCTGTAAATAACCCAGCTTCGCGAAAGGCCGTGCTGCTTACGTTGGCGGCGCGACCGACTAGTCTACAGCCGCCGGCTGTAATGTAATTCTGTGTGCGTATGTTAAGAGAAAGAAATCGGACGGATGTATATATATATTCGATGGACGTGTATATATACTGTCGCGAGCCGACGCACGGGAAGAAGGCCGTATACATTTTACACGGACAACGTTGGACAGCCGCAGATGCGCACTTTGGCGCCGGCGAAAAGTAATTAACAATACAATATATTGGCACGTCGCACGTCGAATCGCGCACCTGGACACAACAATTCGCGCCGCGAAACATCCGGGGTTACACGTCGCGAAGCATCCGGGGACGACCGGAATCGAACCGACGACCTCGCCTTTGACGCCGCGATGTCTTAAGCACGAACGATGCTCCGAAAGCGCTACGACGCCAAGAGAAACGGCGACTTTCCATAAATGTTCCAGACAGACTAGACGCGGGCAGTCCGCCCGCGAGGGGGGCCGTAGTTCCCCGTGGAGCGACCGTGGGAGCAGCCGTGCAAGTGTGTCGCTGGCCTTTAACGCCATCCAGTGGCGGCAACTCCATGCAACTGCAGTCAACTGCATTCAATTGTACGACTGTATGCAACCGAGTGTCCTCTGCTCCCGCCGACCCCCACTACTGTTGCCACCCCCACCACCGCCGCTGTCGTCGCCGCCCATCGGCGTCGCCGCTGCTGCCGAGCCCGCCACCCCCCCATCCGCCACCCCCCTCTGCCGAGTCCGCCACTTCCATCACCACCGCCACCGTCGCCTCCGTTGCAGACCCCCCACCACCACCGCTGTCGTCGCCGCCGCTCAGTTGTCCATAGCCGTCGCCGCTGCTGCCGAGCCCGCCACCCCCTCCACCGCCACCGCCGCCGCCACCGTCCAGCTGTCTGCCGAGTCCGCCACTTCCATCACCACCGCCGCCGTCGCTGCCGCCGCCCTGTCCTTCGCCACCGTCGCCTGCGTTGCAGAACCCCCACCACCGCTGCTGTCATCGCCGCCGCTCAGTTGTCCATCGGCGTCACCGCTGCTGCCGAGCCCGCCACCCCCTCCGCCGCCACCGCCGCCGCCGCCGTCCAGCTCTCTGTCGAGTCCGTCACTTCCATCACCACTGCCGCCGTTGCTGCCGCCGCCCTGTCCTTCGCCACCGTCGCCTCCGTTGCAGAACCCCCACCACCGTCGCCGTGTCACGTGGTGGTGGCTGCGGTAGTCCAGCGCTCCTCCAGGTGCCGGGCGTGCTCGTACTCGGGCGCATAGCGGTCGCGGGTTGCGGTCGCGCGGCGGTCGAGGAGGCGCAGTTCGGCCGCCAGGTCGGGATCGAGCTTCGTTGCTGCCAGAAACTGCTGGACAACTCGTCTCCGCTCGTCAGGTGTTGTAGAGAGCGGGCGCAGGAGGCGGATGTGGTCGAGTGTCTTGTACCGTGTCAGCAGCACATACACGGTTGCGCGCTTCAGGCCACCAGGTGGCACGGAGAGGTCCGCAACCCAGCATTCCTCCTTGAAGCTGCGGCCCTGTACGAAGTAGTCGGTCACGGCATAGTAGTCACCCAGCGGCACGTTGACGCGACGCACGTTCTTGGTGGCGGTGCCGGTGTTGACAGCAGGTACGGTGACATTGGCTGCTGGTGAGGGGCGTGGTACGACAGTGAAGGCAGCACCCTTGGATGCGAAGTCCGCCAAGTCCGCTAGCACCGTATCGGGCGCGTGCCCTTTGATGGGACGGACCATGACGGCTGCGGGTAGGTAGTGCAGGCGCCAGTACGGACCGTGGCCGTCGTCGGGCGGTTCGCGGCTGTCAGTGAGCAGGCCGCACGCCTCGACTTCATTGTTGTGGCAGGCGCCGGCGTCGGCGGCGACGGTGTCGAGTAGCGTGTAGCGTGCTCCTTCGTAGTACCAAGTGTCGGCGGTTGTGTGGTCGAAGGCGGCGTCTTTGACTCGCATCGCGACAGCCTTCTCGACGTGCGAGAGTGGCGGCTGCTGGGCTGTGCCGTGTTGGCGGACCGGGACGTGGTCCGCGTTCCAGCTGACCAACCGTGCACCCTTGCGACGCGCCTGGAGCATGAGGAGCCGTGTGTTGAGGGCGTGCCTGGGCTCGTTGCGTTGCAACACCACACGGGGCTCGAGGTCCGTGAGGTCCGATAGGTCGGTGATGACGCGCTGGTTGAGCGCGTCTATCAGTGCCGCCATGCGCGCTTCAGTGGGTTCGCCGCCGCCGAACATGGTCGCGAACTGGGTAAGCTGCTGACCGGACGGGCTGTTGTCTTGTCGTTGCTGCTTTTGCAGCATGAACACGATGCTGCCGAGCTGCCGGTACAGCTGGAAGCCGTCATGCAGGCGTGTGTGCGTCTGTGGTACGGGTCGGCGAGGGCGACGTGTGGTCACGGCAATGTCGCGGTCGCTGTTGTGCTCGTCGTCATCACTGCTGCCAGTGTTGCTGCCGTCCGCACAGTCACCTTCGCGTTCGCCAGCCGAGGCTGGCCGGCGCCGGGTGTTCGGTGCCGACGGACTGAAGTTGGGGTTCCGCTCGACGTCGGCCGCGAAGCGGTATGGTGGCGAGCCGCCCGGTTGAGGATGCTGTAGCAGGTCGCCGATTCCGGCAGCGGCGCGGCCGGACAGGACACGGGTGCTCGAGTGGGTGGGCCCGAGATGTGGCGGAGGCGGTACGCTGGCCGTACAGGAGTGGCTGATGGCGCCGAGGTGTTCATGGCTCTGCATGCCAATCTCGTCGATGAAGACAGCTCCGTCACCGACGTTACGTTTGACCTACGGAGGGCGGGGCGGAGCGTGCGGAGAAGGGGGGTGCGTAGGATGGTGGGGCGGGAGGTGTGGATCCGTGTTATGGTTCTCCTATGTGCTCCGGAGAGTGGATCCTACCTGCAGGCTGGTGTAGGCACCACGCTTGGGAAGGTTGGCGCCACGCGAGCCGCTTTGGCTGGCAGAGATGCCGAACATCGAGTGGGTCGACAGGCTGCGGTGCACTGGGGTGTTGAAGGCGATCGCGGCGGCCCAGGAGTACGCGCATGTGGCGGCCCAGTCGGGGCTGTCATGCTGGTACGTGTACCACAGCAGCGCGTGCACGAAGCGTGTCTTGCCCGTGCCCGGGGGACCCATGATGAGCATCTGTGGCGGGACGCCTGGATCGGGTTCGTTGCGGCGGTCGAAGTAGCGTGCCACGAGCATGAACGGTACAGCCTGATCCGGCGCCAGGGTGAAGAGCTCGATGGTGTCGTCAACGGTAGGCGGCTGAGCCAGACGCAGGTACGTCGGCATCTCCGCTGTGACGAGTGCGCGGTCAGACTGTTGGCCGTCATTCATGAGTACCGCCACGAGCGGGTAGCCGGGGCGGCGATCCAGGCACAGGCGGGGGGTGCGGACGGCGGTGGTCGGCGTGGTGGTGGTGCCTTCGGTCAGGACCAGGTAGCGCTTCAACCGCTTGGAAGCCTCGCTCAGCAGCGGGATGTCGGTGGCGCGCACACGGCGGATGAAGGGGCTGGTGTTGGCACCGAGTGCGTCGGGTAGAGGAACCGCACGGCAACGCCGGGCTGCACCGTATGCGTACAGCCCCTCCACCGTGGTGCGGTCGTACAGGTCCGTCAGGGCGACGTCAGACAGGTTGATTCCCGTCGTCGGGTCGCCTTGGCCTGGCACGAAGTCATACCGCTCGACCTGATTGTCGTGCGGTGGCTGTGTGTCAGGGTCGGGTTGGAGGCGGCCTCGCCCGGCGTCCGGGTCATCATCATCCGAGGCACTGGAGGTGTAGTTCGGGGGCAGACCGGCAGCTGCAGCGGCGGCGCGGCGCTGGCGACGTCGCAAGTTGTATTCGGCCTGGCGCCGGCCGCTGGCGAGGTGCTCTGCCTCGATGTTGTCGAGCAGGGCACTGACGCACGCTCTGTAGGATCGGCCTGCACCGGTGGTTCCCAGGTCCGCCCACCAAGCATCGTACGCCTCCTTCACCGTCTGATTGGCGGCCACCGGCTGGCCGCGGTGAGCCTTGAAGACGCCCAACACGAATGCGTAGTAGGCGACGGCGGCTGCGGTGGTACTGCCTGCTTGCGGACGGCGGGGCAGTGCACCGCCCAGCAGGACGTACCTCGGCTGCGCCAGGCGACGGAGAACGTGTGTCAGGTACAGCGGGTGCGTCGGTTGGAAGGCCACCTTCTTGGGGGGTATGGTCGTTGCTGGGCTGGTCGGTAGCTGATCCACAGCTGAGCCGCCTGACGCAAGGAACGTCGCGACGGCGGTGGGCTGGGCGCCAGATGGGCCGGAAGGTGCATCAGTCACGGGGGTCATAACGGCGCCAGGGGCGGTGCGTTTGCGGTGGCGAGCTGCGGGGAGGACTTGGGCGCCAAGGATGGCAGCGTGGGGGTGCTGTGCGGGCGTCACACGTTGCACCTCGAAGTTGGCCACGATATTGTAGGCGCTGCAATCGAAGCCGCTGAGCTCCACTCCACGCTGCGTGTAGTTCTGTACGGCGTCGGCGAGGGTGTAGCCACCGTGCTCCTCCGCCTCCACAAGCTCCACGCCGGTTTCCGCGTCTTCTGGCTCCACGGCGGATTCGGCCGCCAGTGCAGTGAACGCGCCCACCGGCAGGTAGTTGCGTTTGTACGACGCTTGAAACGTATCGTGACCCGAGAGCTTGAAGGCGACCAGTGCCATGCCGGCCGTGATGGTGGCCGTCATGCGGTGCACCGCGGCGCACAGGTTGCCGAACGCGCTGGGGCCATCGTCAGTGGCGCTGGGCGGGCTCCCCGCCATCATGAAGTCCTGCACGCGCCCCACGGCGGCACAGGTGAGGTGTGCCTGGCTGCGCTCGATTGTCTTCGCAGTGTACTTTGAACTGTAGTACGCGGCATCACGGGCGCGGTCGATGGCGGGCTGTAGGAGGGGGCAGTCACCACGTTCGTCGGCGGGGCGTGCTAGTTGTGCGGCCACGTCAGCCGTGTACTCCCGGTCGACCTCACAGGCCAGGGACATCAGCTGGTTGCAGCCGAACGCGAGCGCAACGGCAGGCATGTGCGGCACGAGGTTGGGTGCCAGGCGGGGCAGCAAGAAGAGGCCGCTGGTGCCAATCCACTGAAAGGCCGTGCGGATGAGCCGGGGGAAGGCCATGCCGCAGCTGTCGTCGGTGCCGTGGCAGCCGTGGCGCTTGCACGTCGTATTGTGGGTGTGGGTGAGGGTACCGCGTATGACGGCAGCGTGGTGGGCACGGCAGGCGGCGTGCCGTGATGGTGGAGGCAGTCCGCCGTTTGCGCACCCGGCCAGTCGCTCGAAGTCGTACGCGGCAGGCGGGCAGTCTGCCTGCACCGCCGGCACGGGCAGGCCGCGCTGCTGCGCCTCCGCATCAGACATGCCCATGACCAGAGGCCGCGTTCCACCGTCCGGGGCCGGAGCGTAGTACGGCGAGGGGTACCACATTTCGCAGAGCGCGTACGCAAGTGCCAGAGCCCGGCAGTTGGGTCCACAAAAGAACGCCTGCAGGTTCTCTAGCGCGAAGCACTCGAGATGTGCAACTCCGTGCAGGTGTAGCGCCAGTCGTCCGCTCTGCTCCACCTTGACAACCACCTCGAATACGACACCGCAGAAGCAGTTCGGGTCAGTCTGCCGCACTGCCCCGGGTGCAAAGCCAAACAGCTGCTCGACCACCACCTCTTTCGTGGCAACGAGCAGCGCGGCGCAGCTGTGCGGGTCTTCCTTAACGCGGCGCCACTTTTCCACCGTGCTGGTGATCTGGGCGGGACGGCCGGTGTCGTCGAACTCGATGAACTGGCCAGACGCTACAACGGCGCAGCCAGCATGCATGTCCGCCGGGTTGAGGTTGAAGAACAGCGGCGGCCAGCCAATGGTCAGGGCAGCTGCACGCATCGTGGCCTTTGCACCGTTGTAGTAGGCATCTGTGAGGTCGATTCGCAGCAAGCTGGCACGTGCGCCCTCGAGGAGAGCGCGCACCACGGGCGACTGCTGCGACAGCAGCTGCCGTCGCTGGGCGTGACGGTACGGCAGCGCCAAGATGTCCGCCATGGCGCGTACGACATCCCTCGAAACCCGCGCCGCTGGTTCACCCAGCCGTGGTCGCATGCGCAGGGCCACTCCCACCTGCGCCATGCTCTGCTGCCGAACGCTGATGTCGTACATGCGGGCAAGCAGCATCAAATTGCCGCTGAACTGTGCCCGAGGCACCCGCCGTACCAGGTGGCTGCAGTATGATGCGAAGGACATTCCCGGCGGCCGCTGTCCGGACAAGCCATACGGAAATGAGACCGGGAAGCAGACGTTGAGGATGGCCGGGTGACGATCATCCAGGATGCGAGCGTCACGGCCGCCAGCGGCGAATGCAAGACGTGCACGCCCGGTCAGCAGATCATGCACCACGTTGGGCCGGGTATCAAACTCGCTGCCATCCGTCGGAGTGGCAGCGGGCTGCGGCAGGACCAGTTCCAGCTCATTCGGAGCGCCCAGGTCGGCATCAGCTGTGTCGGGCAGAGGGGGCGGAAATCCGCAAGCTTAACATGACGGACAGACCGATGGAGCGGGAATGCAGGGATACTTGTAACGTACGCGCAAATTGTTCCGAGGTCGTTCGATGGATGTGGCGTGATAGGCGAATGGAGGTGTATGAAGGTGAAAAAATGCACGCTCTCACTTACTCCGGACGGGAGCAGGGTCGGCTGCCTGGCGCACAATGACCGCGAGGGGCGGTAAGCCCGTAGCACCAGCTTCTGCAGTGGACAGTAGTCACAGTCGCGCATACACCGCACATCAAGAAGTGGTAATAAGTATAGTATTCCGCGACGCCTAATCTGACAGGAGGCCGAACATGTTCGGTCGACACACAGACCAGCAGGCGCGACCTGTGCAAACCCACAGGTACGTACAGGTTGTAAAACACAACAGCGACACGTCACCGTTGCGTGGAAACAGTCGCGGACGTACCAGCTCGCTATGTCGGGCAACTCGTAGCATTATTCTCACACACATACCTGCCATAGGAGTGTCTGAGACGGTAGGTCCGGTCGTGGGCCCATCGGGACCTACAGCAGATGTAGAAGTACAGAAATAGCAGGGCCGGAACGATGCGCGCGAAGCACGTGGAACTAGGATTGTCAGTTGGAAAGTTTCCCGCCCCCCCCCCTCCCCCCACCGTTTCCCGTCTGTGAGCCCCGTCGGGTTACCCCGTCGTTCAACCGGAAGGAATCACACCTGTATCAGACGGCGATGCATACGCGCCGCCACCCTGAAGGAGTTCACCAGCCGTGTTTCCTTGCAACGCATCCTGCAGCTGCCGAACACCAGCGGGGCCAGTGCGATCATGAAGAAAGGTGCTCCGCAGTACGCCGGCGACCTCCGGATCCGTAGGACCGATCGCGGAGCGCAGCAGTGCCTCAGGCACTTGCGCAACGCATCCCATGCGCTCGTACTCCTGCAGAGCATCTTCATCCACCGCGAGTTCATCCTCGTCGTTGTGTTGAAGAAAGCGCACCCAGGCGACGATGACGTGTCCTCGCACTTTAATACCAGGCGCACGGCGGACGCGATCCAGCAAGTCCTGCCGGTCTCGGACCTGGTCCACGCACACCACCGTGAACGCGCCTGCCAAATCCGCAATGCGCGCAGGCAGCTGGCCGCGTAGCATATTGGGGTCGGGGTTGACGACCGCGATGCCATGCGACTGAACGGCACACGGGAAGACCTGGGGGGGCCGGCCCGTGAGATGCACAATCAACAACTGCTGCATGAGACGGCCCCGCCCCAAGAGCTGACTCTCCACAAACGTGGGTGTAGGCAGCGGGTCGCCCAGGTGATTGACAGATGGCACGTCGCCCGGATCGAGGCGCGCCAGAGCCGCTTCAGGCACTCGGCGTGCTGCAACGAGCGCGGCGACAGGCGGACATCGGCTAAGCAGGCTCGAATGGCAATATAGACGGCTTGATGAATCAAATGTGCTCGAGAGCATAGACCCACGAAGGGAGGACAGAATATGTAAACGGGCCGGAGAAGTTGCTCACCCGTCAGTGCCTTCTCGCAGGAGGCGCAGATAGTGAATCGGTCGGGGCCATCATCGTCGCAGAACATGGTCCGATTTGGCAAGTCCGCATCAAGGCGCATGCAGAATGGCACCTCCACACTCCGTGGATCGTCGAAGCAAGGTCGCGGCTGTACCCGTGGTGGATATGGCTGCAATTCCGACGGCAGCTGCACTGGGGCCGTGCCCTCTGCAGCACCTGCCGGTGAATCCGGCTCGTCAGCCCCATCGACACCACCAGCACTGTCAACCGCCGCCGCATCCTCATCCATGAATGCCGCGGGATCGGCGTCAGCGCTGGCGCCTGCACTACTGCCGCGCTCGGATCTGCTGATACGATACCGTGCCGGTAAAACCGGATCCGGCGGCGGTGGTGCAGCACCTTGGGTGGTGCAGGGCATGCGCCGCCAAGCCAGGGTACGCGCATGACGCGGCACGGCGCCCGTGCACATGATGTCAGCGCGTAAGATGTCCACGTTGGGGATGTCCACCCAAGCGCGAAGCGCGGACTGGTCCTCCGAACACTGCCCCGAGCAGACGGCACACACCCGGGAAGGCATGCGCCGACGCAGCGCGGCGGCCATGCTGAAGGCATGCGCCGACGCAGCGCGGCGGCCATGCTGGAAGCAAGCTGCAGGTGTTTCTCATATGGTACCTGCCGATCCACCGGAAGTTGACCGCCGGGCAAATCCTGCACGCGCCCTTCCGGAATCACCCCCAGAAAATCAGGCGGTGCAGGGTGCTGGCCCTCGTGCAAGCAGGGAAACCGCATGAGGTCCCGCAAACGCTCGAGCAAGCTAGCCTGCGGAAGCTGCATCGCATGCAGCTGAGCACGGGCCTGTGTGTGTGCAGCGGCGTTATGCCCCTGCTCCGCAGCCCTGCACTCCGGGTCTCGTCGGGCAGCCGCTCGTGCAGCGGTGTTACGCCGCTGCTCCGCAGCCCTGCACTCCGGGTCTTGACGGGCAGCCACTCGTGCAGCGGTGTCACGCCGCCGCTCCGCAGCCCTGCACTCCGGGTCTTGACGGGCAGCCACTCGTGCAGCGGTGTCACGCCGCCGCTCCGCAGCCCTGCACTCCGGGTCTTGACGGGCAGCCGCTCGTGCAACGGTGTCACGCCGCTGCTCCGCAGCCCTGCACTCCGGGTCTTGACGGGCAGCCGCTCGTGCAGCGGTGTCACGCCGCTGCTCCGCAGCCCTGCACTCCGGGTCTTGACGGGCAGCCGCTCGTGCAACGGTGTCACGCCGCTGCTCCGCAGCCCTGCGCTCCAGATCGAGATGAGCATCCCGCATCCGTGCTGCATCCGCGCCGAGCTGCATGCTCGACGCACTTGTCCCTCTAAAATGGAAGCCGCCAGCCAGTGTACCCAGACGCTCGCGACTACGCACCCCGGACTGCGGTGCTGCACAGGCCGGAACGGCAACCGCGCTGAGGTCCGCGCTCAACGGACGAAATCCTGTAGGGGAAAAGCCGCCAGCCAACGTACCCAGGCGCTCGCGACCGTCAGTCCCGGTCCGCCGGGGTGAATCATTTGGTCTGTCCGTCATAACTGACGGAAGCCGTCTTCAGCCGCAATACCACGCACGGAGGAAAGTAATATGGGCGTGATATATACGCGATGTATATGCGATACAAGCATACAGTAGCGAGCCGACGCCTGTAAATAACCCAGCTTCGCGAAAGGCCGTGCAGCTTACGTTGGCGGCGCGACCGACTAGTCTACAGCCGCCGGCTGTAATGTAATTCTGTGTGCGTATGTTAAGAGAAAGAAATCGGACGGATGTATATATATATTCGATGGACGTGTATATATACTGTCGCGAGCCGACGCACGGGAAGAAGGCCGTATACATTTTACACGGACAACGTTGGACAGCCGCAGATGCGCACTTTGGCGCCGGCGAAAAGTAATTAACAATACAATATATTGGCACGTCGCACGTCGAATCGCGCACCTGGACACAACGATTCGCGCCGCGAAACATCCGGGTATCGACAACCGGAATCGAACCGACGACCTCGCCTTTGACGCCGCGATGTCTTAAGCACGAACGACGCTCCGAAAGCGCTACGACGCCAAGAGAAACGGCGACTTTCCATAAATGTTCCAGACAGACAGACAGACAGACGGACAAGCGCCCCCAAAACGGCCTAAGGTCTCCGTTCCGACGACGGAACGACTATCGTCGTTCACGTCTATGTCGGAACTACGACGACAGACAGACTAGACGCGGGCTGTCCGCCCGCGAGGGGGGCCGTAGTTCCCCGTGGAGCGACCATCATGGAGGTGAGGGTATGCGTGCCGACGCAGCACGGTGGCCATGCCGGAAGCGAGGTGCAGGGGGGTAATCCACCGCAAGTTCATCCTCATCGTTGTGCGGACGAAAGCGCACCCAGGCGATGATGACGTGTCCGCGCACTTTAATGCCAGGCGCACGGCGGGCGCGATCCAGCAAATCCTGCCGGTCTCGGACCTGGTCTATGCACACCACCGTGAACGCGCCTGCACGCCTGCGTCCGTCTTGGCGTCGACGCCGCGCTGCACTTGTGTCCGTCTCGCCGAGGTCCGCCGGTCTGTCGTTCCGTCTTTTGTGCGTTGTCCGTCGTGAATGACGATAGTCGTTCCGTCGTCGGAACGGAGACCTTACGCCGATCTTAGGGGGACATTGTCCGTCTGTCCGTCCGTCCAACACGCGCAGGCAGCTGGCCACGTAGCATATTGGGGTCGGGGTTGAGGACCGTGATGCCATGTGACTGAACGGATGGAAGCTGTCTTCAGCCGCAATACCACGCATCGTGTGATATATACGCGATCTATATGCGATACAATCCCACAGTAGCGAGCCGACGCCTGTAAATAGCCCAGCTTCGTGAAAGGCCGTGCAGCTTACGTTGGCGGCGCCACCGACCAGTGTGCAGTAATGCAGTGTGCAGCCGCAGTACCGTATGTTAAGATAAAGAAATCGGACGGATGTGTATATCCGCGATGCAATCCGACCTACTGTAGCGAGCCGACGCACGCGAAGAAGGCCGTACATCTTACAAGAAGCCCTACATTTCACGCGGACAACGTTGGACGGCCGCAGATGCGCACTTTGACGCCGGTGATCTTCCCTGATGGTAGCCATAATCATAGATGGCTACAATATATATTGGCATGTCGCACGTCGAATCGCGCACCTGTACCGCGGCGCGAAACATCCGGTGCGACGACTTGCACATGCATCAGCATATTACATATGTCATATTATGTTATATGAGATCATGTCATTCACGCTAAAATGTGTGCCCTTGCACGTGTGCGCATACTTGCGCACACAACAAAGAGTCGAACAGACGGACTTGCACATGCATCAGCATATCACATATGTCAGGTGCGCAAGGCGCATCGTTGCGTCCAGGTGGGCAATTCGACGTGCCGTATTCGATGTGCCATAATGTCATAATATCATACACGGCCAGACGCCGCCGCGGCAACGATTCGTGCCGCGAAACGTGCGGTGACGACACGGCGACGATTCGTGCCGCGAAACGTCCGGTTCGCGCCATGAAACGTCCGGTGACGATAAAAGGCATGCCCTTGCATATGTGCGTGCCCTTGCATATATTGAGATGTCGCACCTGAACGCGCCGTGAAACGTCCGGTGACGGCGCGGCGACGATTCGTGCCGTGAAACGTCCGGTTCGCGCAAGGCGCATCGTTGCGTCCAGGTGCGCAATTCGACGTGCCGTATTCGATGTGCCATAATATCATAATATCATACACGGCCAGACGCCGCCGCGGCGACGAATCGTGCCGCGAAACGTGCGGTGATGACACGGCGACGATTCGTGCCATGAAACGTCCGGTTCGCGCCATGAAACGTCCGGTGACGATAAAAGGCATGCCCTTGCATATGTGCGTGCCCTTGCATATATTGAGATGTCGCACCTGAACGCGCCGCGAAACGTCCTGTGACGACGCGGCGACAATTCGTGCCGCGAAACGTCCGGTGACGACCAGAATCGAACTCGCGACCTCGCCTTTTACGCCGCGACGTCTTAAGCGCGAGCGACGCTCCGAAGGCACTACGCACCGAGAAAAACGGCGAGTTACCAAATATGTTCCAGACAGACGGACGGACAAGCGCCCCCAAAACGGCCTAAGGTCTCCGTTCCGACGACGGAACGACTATCGTCGTTCACGTCTATGTCGGAACTACGACGACGGACTAGACGCGGGCTGTCCGCCCGCGAGGGGGGCCGTAGTTCCCCGTGGAGCGATCGTGGAGGCGAGGGTATGCGTGCCGACGCAGCACGGTGGCCATGCCGGAAGCGAGGTGCAGGTGGGTAATCCTGCCGGTCTCGGACCTGGGCCACGCACACCACCGTGAACGCGCCTGCACGCCTGCGTCCGTCTTGGCGTCGACGCCACGCTGCACTTGCCTCCGTCTCGCCGAGGTCCGCCGGTCTGTCGTTGTAGTGCGCGCCGGCCTTTTGTGCGTTGTCCGTTGTGAACGACGATAGTCCGTCGAAAGCGATGTACGTATGTTTCCCGCCCCCCCCTCCCCCCACCGTTTCCTGTCTGTGAGCCCTGTCGGGTTACCCCGTCTTTCAACAAGAAGGAAGCACACCTGTATCAGACGGCGATGCATATGCGCGGCCACCGTGAAGCATTTCACCAGCCGTGTTTCCTTGTAACGTCTCCTGCAGCTGCCGTACACCAGCGGCGCCAGTGCGGTCATTAAGGAGTGTGCTTCGCAGTACGCCGGCGACCTCCGGATGTGTAGGACCGATCGCGGAGCGCAGCAGTGCCTCAGGTACTTGTGCAACGCATCCCATACGCTCGTACTCCTGCAGAGCATCTTCATCCACCGCAAGTTCGTCCTCATCGCTGTGCGGATGAAAGCGCACCCAGGCGACGATGACGTGTCCTCACACTTTAATGCCAGGCGCACGGCGGACGCGATCCAGCAAGTCCGGACGGTCTCGGACCTGGTCCACGCACACCACAGTGAACACGCCTGCGCGCCTGCGTCCGTGTTGGCGTCGACGCCGCGCTGCACTTGCCTCCGTCTCGCCGAGGTCTGCCGGTCTGTCGCTCCGTTGGCTTTTCTCGTCGTCGTAGTGCGCGCCGGCCTTTTGTGTGTTGTCCGTCAAGAACGACGATAGTCCGTCGAAAGCGATGTACCTATGTTTCCCGCCCCCCCCCTTCCCCCACCGTTTCCCGTCTGTGAGCCCCGTCGGGTTACCCCGTCTTTCAACAAGAAGGAAGCACACCTGTATCAGACGGCGATGCATATGCGCGGCCACCGTGAAGCATTTCACCAGCCGTGTTTCCTTGTAACGTCTCCTGCAGCTGCCGTACACCAGCGGCGCCAGTGCGGTCATTAAGGAGTGTGCTTCGCAGTAGGCTGGCGACCTCCGGATCTGTAGGACCGATCGCGGAGCGCAGCAGTGCCTCAGGTACTTGTGCAACGCATCCCATACGCTCGTACTCCTGCAGAGCATCTTCATCCACGGCAAGTTCATCCTCATCGTTGTGCAGAAGAAAGCGCACCCAGGCGACGATGACGTGTCCTCGCACTTTAATGCCAGGCGCATGGCGGACGCAATCCAGCAAGCCCTGCCGGTCTCGGACCTGGTCCACGCACACCACCGTGAACGCGCCTGCACGCCTGCGTCCGTCTCTGCGTCGACGCCGCGCTGCACTTGCCTCCGTCTCGCCGAGGTCCGCCGGTCTGCCGTTCCGTCTTTTGTGCGTTGTCCGTCGTGAACGACGATAGTCATTCCGTCGTCGGAACGGAGACCTTACGCCGTTTTCAGGGGGACGTTGTCCGTCTGTCCGTCCATCCAACGCGCGCAGGCAGCTGGCCACATAGCATATTGGGGTCGGGGTTGACGACCGGTATGCCATGCGACTGAACGGATGGAAGCCGTCTTCAGCCGCAATACCACGCACGGAAGAGAGTAATATGGGTGTGATATATACGCGATCTATATGCGATACAATCCTACAGTAGAGAGCCGACGCCTGTAAATAGCCCAGCTTCGCGAAAAGCCGTGCAGCTTACATTGGCGGCGCCACCGACCAGTGTGCAGTAATGCAGTGTGCAGCCGCAGTACCGTATGTTAAGAGAAAGAAATCGGACGGATATGTATATCCGCGATGCAATCCGACCTACTGTAGCGAGCCGACGCACGCGAAGAAGGCCGTACATCTTACAAGAAGCCCTACATTTCACGCGGACAACGTTGGACGGCCGCAGATGCGCACTTTGACGCCGGTGATCTTCCCTGATCGTAGCCATAATCATAGATGGCTACAATATATTGGCATGTCGCACGTCGAATCGCGCACCTGAACGCAATGATTCGCGCCGCCAAACATCCGGTGCGACGACTTGCACATGCATCAGCATATTACATATGTCATATTATGTTATATGAGATCATATCATTCACGATAAAATGTGTGCCCTTGCACGTGTGCGCATACTTGCGCACACAACAAAGAGTCGAACAGACGGACTTGCACATGCATCAGCATATTACATATGTCAGGTGCGCAAGGCGCATTGTTGCGTCCAGGTGCGCAATTCGACGTGCCATAATCGACGTGCCATAATATCATAATATCATACACGGCCAGACGCCGCCGCGGCAACAATTCATGCCGCGAAACGTCCGGTTCGCGCCGTGAAACGTCCGGTGACGATAAAAGGCATGCCCTTGCATATGTGCGTGCCCTTGCATATATTGAGATGTCGCACCTGAACGCGCCGCGAAACGTCCGGTGACATTGACGCGGCGACAATTCGTGTCGCAAAACATCCAGTGACGTCCGGGATCGAACCAGCGACGTCGCGTTTTGAACGACGACGTCTTAAGCGCGCGACGGAGCTCCGAAGGCGCTACGACGCCGAGAGAAACGGCGAGTTACTAAATATGTTCCGGACGGACGGACTAGACGCGGGCCGTCCGCCCGCGAGGGGGGCTGTAGTTCCCCGTCCCCGCGGCGGAGGCGAGGGCACGCGTGCCGAATGGAAGGGGTAATACAAGAATGCAGAGATGCAGTTCACCAGCGTGGGAGTCGAACCCACGAGCGCGCGGATCGCACTCGGCCGTGCAAGCGTGTCGTCATACAGCGAGGTGGCCGTTTGACGCTGGCATTTAACGCCATCCAGTGGCGGCAACTCCATGCACGCACCTGTGTTTGGGGCAACCGGAGTGACTTACTGTTGGAGGGCCGTGACGAAAGTGGTCCGGCCCTCCGTGCTGGTGGTGACGGTGCCGGCGATGGCGAAGGAGTCGTAGGCGGTGTACGCGACGCGGTCGTTGTCGTCCGCGAAGCTCGCGTCGGCGAAGAAGTCCGCGTAGTTGGGCAGCTGTTGGAGGACGCTGGGGCTGTCCGTGCAGACTGGATACTTGCTATTGCCGACGCTGAGGACGAGTGGTATGACGGGCCGGGAGCCGACCGTCGTGACGGAGCTGGGATTCGGGGAGAGGGTGGCGGCGGCGTGTGCTCCATCCGACGGTAGGACAACGGCGGCCCGGTCGCGTTGCTCCCACGCAACCATCATGTCGTTCGTGTCGGCGCGGCTGTCGGTGGCCGCAGTGGTCTGCTGGGTAGCTGCTCGGAAGGTCTGTACCCGCTTGGGAGGGCGCTTGCCCGGGGCAGCTGCTGCCGCGACTAGCGCTCCGTTGAGGAAGATGCTGTTGTTGTACTGAGTATTGGACGGCGCGCTGATTTTGGCGGCGTAGATGTATAGCGGCGTGTTGTCGTCAGCCGCCGCTTGTAGCTGCGCAACGAAGTTGTCGGGCGCGGATTGCTTGACCGCCAGCTCCACGCAGCCGAGGTCGGGGGCGTCGGGGTTGCCGCACGCGACCCAGGCGTTGAACTTGCGGAAGGGTCCGCCGCGGAACAGCTTACCGTGCGGGACGACCAGGAGGGCGCTGCCGTCGGCCGGGTACTTGTCCTCGGCGTCCGCTTTGTCGGTTGCCGCGTTGTATGTGGGATAACGCAGCTTGGCGGTGTACAGCATCGGGAGGACGGAGGTGCTGGCCACGGAAATTTGAGTCGTCGGGGTGACCTTGTATTGGGCCAGTGTCGGTCCGGCGAAGCGGGAGGTGACGAAGGCGGGCAGGGCAGCTGGCTCCACGTTCGTGAACGTGACGGCCCGTGCAAAGGCGTGGTTGGTCTCCATGTCGGCTAGGGCGCGGTTATCGAGCTGCAGGATGATGACGCCCTGTCCGACTGTGTTCACGCCTGCGACGAAGCTGCCGTTTCGGTTCGGTGCGCCGGCAAAGAGCCGGTCTTCATCTTTAGTCACCGGGCCGGCGGTGAAGGTGACGTGGCAGGTGACGGTTCGCGACCTACGGATGGGGTCGTTAGTCGCATGTTAGTCCTCATCCTTAAAGATGGCCCGTAGCTATCGCTTACGTGGACGCGGAGGCAGCGTCGGTGGGGCTGCCGAAGGTGGACGTGCTGCTTGTAGACGGTGCCGGGGTGAGTCGCCGGCGTTTGGGGTCGGGCGATTCCATTCGGGGCGGGAAGGGACGACGGAAAGCGGCGCAGTATATGGGTAGAGAGATGTTAAGGTAGAGTACAAGTTATGGGAAGCTCCGTGTGTTTAACGCTGTGCAACGCTGGACACCGCGGTATAACGCCGCGGTATGACACCGCGGTCCACTTGCTGCGCGCGGCAACCTCGACGGCCCCGTTCTCGGCATTACAAGGCATCCGTCGTCCAGCGACAACGCGCCCGATCCACACCTCCCACCTCCCCTTCTTCGCGCCTTCTGCCTTCGCTACTGCCGCGGTCACCACTTCGCCATTCTGCTACTTCCATCACGACTGTCGCCGTCGTTGCCGCCGCCTTGTCCTTCGTCATCGTTGCCTTCGTTGCAGACCTTCGTTGCAGAACCCCCACCATCGTCGCCGTGTCACGTGGTGGGCTAGACGCCTGATAGCTGCGGACGGCTCGCCTGTACTGCTCCGGGTGCTTTTACGGACTTTGGCAGCGGGATGTCGGTGGCGCGCACACGGCGAATGAAAGGGCTGGTGTTGGCACCGAGTGTGGCGAATGAAGGGGCTGGTGTTGGCAACGCAGGTCGCACAGACGTTGAAAGACGTAGGGACGGTCTTGTCAATTCGGTTTCGTTCGTCAGGTGTGGCAGAGAGCGGGTACAGGAGGCGGGAACGTGTGTCGTAACGGTCCAGCAGCATTTTGGAAGACTCGAAGCGAACACTGAACACGGGTGTTTGTCCGTGTGCTTTCACTCCGGCACCCAGGCCACCTAGGGTCGCGGAACCTAAGGTACGCTGTGGATTGCAGGGGGCGTACAGACGGGAGGGGGGGCTGTCCGTGCGCCACCGCGTCCTAAGGCGCAATCGACTGCGGACGAGCGCAATCTACAACGCCCCCTTCAATTCACAGCGTACTTTAGGCTCCGCGACCCCGTAGTTTCAACCTGGATGGCCTGGCCGCCGAAGTGGAGCACGGACTGGCACCCGTGTCACTTCGGTGCTCGCCTAGAGTCCTCGAACATGCTGCCGAGTCGCCACAACACACTCGACTACGGCCGTCTGCTGTGCTCATTCTCTGCCCCACCTGTGTGATCTGCGTTGCTTGCATGCGGCAGATGTATCGTAATGCCAACGTCCGGCACATATCTATACTTACACCTACGGCCGAAGCGCTACCTGGTCAGGTAACGTAGGAGACCCATACCACGGATCTACACCTCCCTCCCTACCATCCTACGCGCACTCCTTCTCCGCGCGCTCCGTCCTTCGCCTTCGTAGGTCAAATGCAACGCCTCTTGCCCTCGCTACTGCCGCCGTCGTCGTACAGCTATCCGCCGAGTCCGTCAGACCTCCAGTCCCGGATCTTTCATCATCATCCCATCATCCCATCATCCCATCATCCTACGCGCTCCCCTTCTCCGCGCTTCGCGCCTTTGTTACTGCCTGATGTACACCTACATCTGGTCCAACCGTGGCGTCAACCGTGGCGATTGGGGACTCGAGGCGACTACCGAAGTGATACGGGTGCCTGCCCGTGTGCTTCCACGTGCTTCAGTCCGGCACCCCTGGCCATCGAAGTTGGAACTACAGGTCGTGGAACCTAAGGAACGCCGTGGATTGCAGGCGGCGTACACAGGGGGGGGGCTGTTCCAACGTTTCAATTTCCCACGGCTCGCTTAGGTTCCACGACCCTGTAGTTTCAACCTGAATGGCCAGGGTGCCGGAGTGAAGTACGGGCGATGGAAGCACACGGACAGGCACCTGCATCATTTCGGTGCTCGCCTCGAGTCCCCAACCTGCTGCCGGGCCGCTACAACACACTCGACCACGGCCGTCTCTTGTGCTCAACCTCTGCCCCACAGACTACGTCGTCCCTGCGTCTCTCAACACCTGCGCGACTCGTGTTGCCCGCATGCGGCAGATGTATTGCAATGCCAACGTCCGGCACATATTTACATCTCCCTGGTGATACATCCTACGCACCCCCCTGGTGATACATCCTACGCACCCCCCTTCTCCACACGTTCCCCCCCATCCGTCGTAGGTCAGACGCAACGTCGGTGACGGGGCTGTCTTCATCGACGAAATCGGCATGCAGAGCCATGAGCACCTCGGCGTCACCAGCCACTCCGGGACGACCAACGTACGATCAACGTACCGCGTCCGCCACATCTTGGGCCCACCTACCCGAGCACTCGGAATCGGCAACCTGCCACAGCTTTCTCATCCACACCCGCATCCTCATCTTCATCCGCCGCCGTGTTTTTCGCCACCGTCGCCTCCGTTGCAGACCCCTCACCATCGTCGCCGTATCACGTGGTGGTGGCTGCGGTAGTCCAACGCTCCTCCAGGTGCCGGGCGTGCTCGTATTCGGGTGCATAGCGGTTGCGGGTTGCGGTCGCGCGGCGGTCGAGAAGGCGCAGTTCGGCCGCCAGGTCGGGGTCGAGCTTCGTTGCTGCCAGAAACTGCTGGACAACTCGTTTTCGCTCGTCGGGTGTCGTAGAGAGCGGGCGCAAAAGGCGGATGTGGTTGAGTGTCTTGTACCGTGTCAGTAGTACATACACGGTTGCGCGCTTCAAGCCGCCAGGTGGGACGGAGAGGTCCGCAACCCAGCATTCTTCCTTGAAACTGCGACCCTGTACGAAATAGTCGGTCACGGCGTAGTAGTCACCCAGCGGCACGTTGATGCGACGCACGTTCTTGGTGGCGGTGCCGGTGTTGACAGCAGGTACGGTGATATTGGCTGCTGGTGAGGGGCGTGGTACGACGGTGAAGGCACCACCTTTGGATGCGAAGTCCGCCAAGTCCGCTAGCACCGTATTGGGCGCGTGTCCTTTAATCGGACGGACCACGACGGCTGCGGGTAGGTAGTGAAGGCGCCAGTATGGGCCGTGGCCGTCGTCGGGCGGTTCGCGACTGTCGGTGAGCAGGCCGCACGCCTCGACTTCATTGTTGTGGCAGGCGCCAGCGTCGGCGGCAACGGTGTCGAGTAGCGTATAGCGTGCTCCTTCGTAGTACCAAGTGTCGGCGGTTGTGTGGTCGAAGGCGGCGTCTTTGACTCGCATCGCGACCGCCTTCTCGACGTGCGAGAGTAGCGGCTGCTGGGCTGTGCCGTGTTGGCGGACCGGGACGTGGTCCGCGTTCCAGCTGACCAACCGTGCACCCTTGCGACGCGCCTGGAGCATGAGCAGTCGTGTGTTGAGGACGTGCCTGGGTTCGTTGCGTTGCAACACCACGCGGGGCTCGAGGTCCGTGAGGTCCGATAGGTCGGTGATGACGCGTTGGTTGAGCGCGTCTATCAGTGCCGCCATGCGCGCTTCAGTGGGTTCGCCGCCGCCGAACATGGTCGCGAACTGCGTGAGCTGCTGACCGGACGGGCTGTTGTCTTGTCGTTGTTGTTTTTGCAGCATGAACACGACGTTGCCGAGCTGCCGGTACAGCTGGAAGCCATCGTGCAGGCGGGCGTGCGTCTGTGGTACGGGTCGGCGAGGGCGACGCATGGTCGCGGCAGTGTCGCGGTCGTTGTTGTGCTCGTCACTGCTGCCGGTGTTGCTGCCATCCGCACGGCGACCTTCGTCTTCGTCAGCCGAGGCTGGCCGGCGCCGGGTGTTCGGTGCCGACGGAGTGAAGTTGGGGTTCCGCTCGACGTCGGCCGCGAAGCGGTATGGTGGCGAGCCGCCCGGTTGAGGATGCTGTAGCAGGTCGCCGATTCCGGCAGCGGCGCGGCCGGACAGGACACGGGTGCTCGAGTGGGTGGGTCCAAGATGTGACGGAGGCGGCACGCTGGCCGTACAGGAGTAGCTGATGGCGCCGAGGTGCTCATGGCTCTGCATGCCGATTTCGTCGATGAAGACAGCGCCATCACCGACGTTGCGTTTGACCTACGAAGGGTGGGGGGGAGCGTGTGGAGAAGGGGGGTGCGTAGGATGTTGGGGCGGGAGGTGTGGATTCGTGGGATGGTTGTCGTACGTGCTCCGGCAAGTGGATCGTACCTGAAGGCTGGCGTGGGCACCGTGCTTGGGAAGGTTGGCGCCACGCGAGCCGCTTTGGTTCGCAGAGATGCCGAACATCGAGTGGGTCGACAGGCTGCGGTGCACCGGGGTGTTGAAGGCGATCGCGGCGGCCCAGGAGTACGCGCATGTGGCGGCCCAGTCGGGGCTGTCATGCTGGTACGTGTACCACAGCAGCGCGTGCACGAACCTTGTCTTGCCCGTGCCCGGGGGACCCATGATGAGCATCTGCGGCGGGACGCCTGGATCGGGTTCGTTGCGGCGGTCGAAGTAGCGTGCCACGAGCATGAACGGTACAGCCTGATCCGGCGCCAGGGTGAAGAGCTCGATGGTGTCGTCAACGGTAGGCGGCTGAGCCAGACGCAGGTATGTCGGCATCTCCGCTGTGACGAGTGCGCGGTCAGACTGTTGGCCGTCGTTCATGAGTACCGCCACTAGCGGGTAGCCGGGGCGGCGATCCAGACACAGGCGGGGGGTGCGGACGGCGGTGGCCGGCGTGGCGATGGCGCCTTTGGTCAGGACCACGTAGCGCTTCAACCGCTTGGAAGCCTCATTCAGCAGCGGGATGTCGGTGGCGCGTACACGGCGGATGAAGGGGCTGGTGTTGGCACCGAGTGCGTCGGGTAGAGGAAGCGCACGGCAACGTCGGGCTGCACCGTATGCGTACAGCCCCTCCACCGTGGTGCGGTCGTACAGGTCCGTCAGGGCGACGTCAGACAGGTTGAGCCCCGTCGTCGGGTCGCCTTGGCCTGGCACGAAGTCATACCGCTCGACCTGCTTGTCGTGTGGTGGCTGTGTGTCAGGGTCGGGTTCGAGGCGGCCTCGCGCGGCGTCCGGGTCGTCATCATCCGAGTCACTGGAGGTGTAGTTCGGGGGGAGACCGGCAGCCGCAGCGGCGGCGCGGCGCTGGCGACGTCGCAAGTTGTATTCGGCCTGGCGCCGGCCGCTGGCGAGGTGCTCTGCTTCGATGTTGTCAAGCAGGGCACTGACGCAGGCTCTGTAGGATCGGCCTGCACCGGTGGTTCCCAGGTCCGTCCACCAAGCATCGTACGCTTCCTTCACCGTTTGATTGGCGGCTACCGGCTGGCCGCGGTGAGCCTTGAAGATGCCCAACACGAATGCGTAGTAGGCGACGGCGGCTGCGGTGGTACTGCCTGCTTGAGGACGGCGGGGCAGTGCACCGCCCAGCAGGACGTACCTCGGCTGCGCCAGGCGACGGAGGACGTGTGTCAGGTACAGCGGGTGCGTCGGTTGGAAGGCCACCTTCTTGGGGGGAATGGTCGTTGCTGGACTGGTCGGTAGCTGGTCCGCAGCTGAACCGCCTGACGCAAGGAACGTCGCGGCGGCGGTGGGCTGGGCGCCAGATGGGCCGGAAGGTGCATCAGTCACGGGGGTCACAGCGGTGTCAGAGGCCTTGCGTTTGCGGTGGCGAGTCGCGGGGAGGACTTGGGCGCCAAGGATGGCAGCGTGGGGGTGCTGTGCGGGCGTCACACGTTGCACTTCGAAGTTGGCCACGATATTGTAGGCGCTGCAATCAAAGCCGCTGAGCTCCACTCCGCGCTGCGTATAGTTCTGTACGGCGTCGGCGAGAGTGTAGCCACCGTGCTCCTCTGCCTCCACAAGCTCCACGCCGGTTTCCGCGTCTTCTGGCTCCACGGCGGACTCGGCCGCCAGTGCAGTGAACGCGCCCACCGGCAGGTAGTTACGTTTGTACGACGCTTGAAACGTATCGTGACCCGAGAGCTTGAAGGCGACCAGTGCCATGCCGGCCGTGATGGTGGCCGTCATGCGGTGTACCGCGGCGCATAGGTTGGCGAACGCGCTGGGGCCATCGCCGCTGGCGCTGGGCGGGCTCCCCGCCATCATGAAGTCCTGCACGCGTCCGACGGCGGCACAGGTGAGGTGTGCCTGGCTGCGCTCGATTGTCTTTGCGGTGTACTTTGAACTGTAGTACGCAGCATCACGGGCACGGTCGATGGCGGGCTGTAGGAGGGGGCAGTCACCACGTTCGTCGGCGGGGCGTGCTAGTTGTGCGGCGACGTCAGCCGTGTACTCCCGGTCGACCTCACAGGCCAAGGACATCAACTGGTTGCAGCCGAACGCGAGCGCAACGGCAGGCATGTGCGGCACGAGGTTGGACGCCAGGCGGGGCAACAAGAAGAGGCCGCTGGTGCCGATCCACTGAAAGGCCGTGCGGATGAGCCGGGGGAAGGCCATGCCGCAGCTGTCGTCGGTGCCGTGGCAGCCGTGGCGCTTGCAGGTCGTATTGTGGGTGTGGGTGAGGGTACCGTGTATGACGGCAGCGTGGTGGGCACGGCAGGCGGCGTGCCGTGATGGTGGAGGGAGCCCGCCGTTCGCGCACCCGGCCAGTCGTTCGAAGTCGCACGCGGCAGGCGGGCAATCTACCTGCACCGCCGGCACGGGCAGGCCGTGCTGCTGCGCCTCCGCTTCAGACATACCCATGACCAGAGGCTGCATTCCACCGTCCGGGGCCGGAGCGTAGTACGGCGAAGGATACCACATTTCGCAGAGCGCGTACGCAAGTGCCAGAGCCCGGCAGTTGGGTCCACAAAAGAACGCCTGCAGGTTCTCTAGCGCGAAGCACTCGAGATGTGCAACTCCGTGCAGGTGTAACGCCAATCGCCCGCTCTGCTCCACCTTGACAACCACCTCGAATACGACACCGCAGAAGCAGTTCGGGTCAGTCTGCCGCATTGCCCCAGGTGCAAAGCCAAACAGCTGCTCGACCACCACTTCTTTCGTGGCAACAAGCAGCGCGGCGCAGCTGTACGGGTCTTCCTTAACGCGGCGCCACTTTTCCACCGTGCTGGTGATCTGGGCGGGACGGCCGGTGTCGTCGAACTCGATGAACTGGCCAGACGCTACAACGGCGCAGCCAGCATGCATGTCCGCCGGGTTGAGGTTGAAGAACAGCGGCGGCCAGCCAATAGTGAGAGCAGCTGCACGCATCGTGGCCTTTGCACCGTTGTAGTAGGCATCCGTGAGGTCGATTCGCAGCAAGCTGGCACGTGCGCCCTCGAGGAGAGCGCGCACCACGGGCGACTGCTGCGACAGCAGCTGCCGTCGCTGGGCGTGACGGTACGGCAGCGCCAAGATGTCCGCCATGGCGCGTACGACATCCCTTGAGACTCGCGCCGCTGGTTCACCCAGCCGTGGTCGCATGCGCAGGGCCACTCCCACCTGCGCCATACTCTGCTGCCGAACGTTGATGTCGTACATGCGGGCAAGCAGCATCAAGTTGCCGCTGAACTGTGCCCGAGGCACCCGCCGTACCAGGTGGCTGCAGTATGATGCAAAGGACATTCCCGGCGGCCGCTGTCCGGACAAGCCATACGGAAACGAGACCGGGAAGCAGACGTTGAGGATGGCCGGATGACGATCATCCAGGATCCGAGCGTCACGGCCGCCAGCGGCGAATGCAAGACGTGCACGGCCGGTCAGCAGATCATGCACCACGTTGGGCCGGGTATCAAACTCGCTGCCGTCGGTCGGAACGGCAGCGGGCTGCGGCAGGACCAGTTCCAGCTCATCCGGAGCGCCCAGGTCGGCATCAGCTGTGTCGGACAGAGGGGACGGAAATCCACAAGCTTAACACGACGGGCAGACAGATGGAGCAGGAACGGTACTTGTAACGTATGCGCAAATTGTTCCGAGGCTGTTCGGTGGATGTGGCGGGATACGCAAATGGAGGTGTATGAAGGTGATAAAATGCACGCCCTCACTTACTCCGGATGGGAACAGGGTCGGCTGCCTGGCGCACGACGACCGCGAGGGGCGGTAAGCCCGTAGCGTCAGCTCCTGCAGTGGACAGTAGTCACAGTCGCGCACACACCGCAGATCAACAAGTGGCAATACGTAGAGTATTCCGCGACGCCTAACCTGACAGGAGGCCGAGCACGTTCGGTCGACACACAGACCAGCAGGCGCGACCCGTGCAAACCCACGGGTACGTACAGCTCGTAAAACACAACAGCGACACGGGCAACTCGCAGCTGTGCTCTCGCAGACATACCCGCCATAGGAGTGTCCGAGACGGTAGCCCCGGTCGTGGGTGCGTCGGGACCTCCAGCAGATGTAGAAGTACAGAAATACCAACGCCGGAAGGATGCGGGCAAAGTACGTGGGACCAGGATTGTCAGTCCGATAGTGACGTATCTACGTTTCCCGTCCGGCCCGCCCCCCCACCGTCCCCCGTCTGTGAGCCCCGTCGGCTGACCCCGTCTTTCAACAAGAAGGAATCACACCTGTATCAGACGGCGATGCATACGCACCACCGCCCTGAACGATTTCACCAGCCGCGTTTCCTTGTAACGTCTCCTGCAGCTGCCGTACACCAGCGGCGCCAGTGCGGTCATGGAGGAACGTGCTCCGCAGTACGCCGGCGACCTCCGGATCTGTAGGACCGATCGCGGAGCGCAGCAGTGCCTCAGGTACCTGTGCAACACATCCCATACGCTCGTACTCCTGCAGAGCATCTTCATCCACCGCGAGCTCATCCTCATCGTTGTGTTGAAGAAAGCGCACCCAGGCGACGATGACGTGTCCTCGCACTTTAACGCCAGGCGCACGGCGCACGCGATCCAGCAAGTCCTGCCGGTCTCGGACCTGGTCCACGCACACCACCGTGAACGCACCTGCCAAATCCGCAATGCGCGCAGGCAGCTGGCCGCGTAGCATATTGGGGTCGGGGTTGACGACCGCGATACCATGCGACTGAACGGCACACGGGAAGACCTGGGGGGGACGGCCCGTGAGATGCACAATCAGCAGCTGCTGCATCAGACGGCCCCGCCCCAAAAGCTGACTTTCCACAAACGTGGGTGTAGGCAGCGGGTCGCCCAGGTGATTGACAGACGGCACGTCGCCCGGATCGAGACGCGCCAGAGCCGCTTCAGGCACTCGGCGTGCTGCAATGAGAGCGGCGACAGGCGGACATCAGTTAAGCAAACTCGAATGGCAATATAGGCGGCTCGATGAATCAGAGGCGTTCATGTTCCCCTAAACGGGCCGGAGAAGGTCCTCACCCGCCAGTGCCTTCTCGCAAGAGGCGCAGATAACGAATCGCTCGGAGCCACCATCGCCGCAGAACACGGTCCGATTCGGCAAGTCCGCATCAAGGCGCATGCAGAACGGCACCTCCACACTCCGCGGATCGTCAAAGCAAGGTCGCGGCTGCACCCGTGGTGGATATGGCCGCAACTCCGATGGGGCCGTGCCCTCTGCAGCACCCGTCGATGAATCCGACTCGTCAGCCCCATCGACACCACCATCACTGTCAGCCGCCGCCGCATCCTCATCCACGAATGCCGTGGGATCGGCGTCAGCGCTGGCACCTGCAGTACTGCCGCGCTCCGATCTGCCGATACGATACCGCACCGGTAAAACCGGATCCGGTGCCGGTGGTGCAACACCTTGGGCGGTGCAGGGCATGCGCCGCCAAGCCAGGGTACGCGCATGACGCGGCACGGCGCCTGTGCACATGATGTCAGCGCGTAAGATGTCCACGTTGAGGATGTCCACCCAAGCACGAAGCGCGGATTGGTCCTCCGAACACTGCTCCGAGCAGACGGCACACACCCGGGAAGGCATGCGCCGACGCAATGCGGCGGCCATGCTGGAAGCAAGCTGCAGGTGTTTCTCATATGGTACCTGCCGCTCCACCGGAAGTTGACCACCAGGCAAATCCTGCACGCGCCCTTCCGGAATCACCCCAAGAAAATCAGGCGGCGCAGGGTGCCGGCCCTCGTGCAAGCAGGGAAACCGCATCAGGTCCCGCAAACGCTCAAGCAAGCTAGTTCGCGGAAGCTGTATCCCACGCAGCTGAGCACGGGCCTGCGCGTGCGCGGCCTCTGCAGCCCTGCACTCCGGGTCTCGACGGGCAGCCGCTCGTGCAGCGGTGTTACGCCGCTGTTCCGCAGCCCTGCACTCCGGATCTCGACGGGCAGCCGCTCGTGCAGCGGTGTTACGCCGCTGTTCCGCAGCCCTGCGCTCCGGATCGAGACGAGCATCCCGCATCCGTGCTGCATCCGCGCTGAGCTGCACGCACGACGCACTCGTCCCTCTGAAACCTCTGAAATGGAAACCGCCGGCCAGTGTACCCAGACGCTCCCGACTACGCACCTCGGACTGCGGCGCTGCACAGAGCGAAGTGGCAAGCGCGGACCTCTGCCCGTCAGCGACGTCACGCCCCTGCTCCGCAGCCCCGCGCTCCGGATCGAGACGAGCTTCCCGCATCCGTACTGCATCCGCGCTGAGCTGCACGCTCGACGCACTCGTACCTCTCAAATGGAAACCGCCGGCCAGTGTACCCAGGCGCTCGCGACCGCGAGCCTCAGCCCGCCGGGGCGAATCATTTATTCGGTCCGTCATAACTGATGGGAGCCGTCTCTAAACGAACCGACGGCCGGGCCAACGGGGGGACGAACCGACGAGGAACGATCCGACAACTGTAAAGAGCCCAGGTCCAGGAAAAGCCGGCGACTGCACGTTAAGAGAAAGAAGTCGAACGGATATATATATATATCCGCGACCACGATGCATATGATACCTGGGGCGAGCCGACGCACGCAAAGAAGGCCGTACGCCTTTCAAAAAGCCACACATTTTACGCAAACAACGTTGGACGGGACGCGCACCGCGTCATCCAACGCCGGAAGGTTCGAATATATGGCTATCAAATATGTATGGGTATATATCAATCCGGTCCGACTACAATATTACAAGTATGTATAGCGAACCGCGCACCCGGAGATGCATCGAGTCGCGCCGCGATCGCTCAGCGAGAACCATCCGGTGACGACCGGAATCGAGCCCGCGACCTCGCCTTTTACGCCGCGATGTCTTAAGCGCGCGCGGAGCTCCGAAACCCGAGAACGACGGCCCGAAAAACGCGAGTTTCCAGAAAATCCCGAACGGACGGACAACGAAAAATCGGGGTAAGGTCTCCGTTCCGACGACGGAACGACTATCGTCGTTCACGTCTATGTCGGAACTACGACGACGGACAACGAAAAATCGGGGTAAGGTCTCCGTTCCGACGACGGAACGACTATCGTCGTTCACGTCTATGTCGGAACTACGACGACAAGCGCCCCCAAAACGGCCTAAGGTCTCCGTTCCGACGACGGAACGACTATCGTCGTTCACGTCTATGTCGGAACTACGACGACGGACAAACAGACTAGACGCGGGCCGTCCGCCCGTGAGGGGGGCCGTAGTTCCCCGTGCCCGCGGTGGGGTGGGCGGAGGTGAGGGCACGCGTGCCGAATGCAAGGGGTAATACAAGAATGCAGAGGGACGCAGTACTGTTCACCAGCGTGGGAGTCGAACCCACGAGTGCGCGGATTGCACTCGGCCGTGCAAGCGTGTCGTCATACAGCGAGGTGGCCGTTTGACGCTGGCATTTAACGCCATCCAGTGGCGGCAACTCCATTCAACTGCAGTCAACTGCATTCAATTGTACGACTGTATGCAACCGAGTGTCCTCTGCTCCCGCTGCCCCCCCCGCCGCCCCCCCCCCCGCTGTCGTGGCCGTCCATCGGCGTGGCCGCTGCTGCCGAGCCCGCCACCCCCCCATCCGCCACCCCCCTCTGCCGAGTCCGCCACTTCCATCCCCACTGCCGCCGTCGCTGCTGCCGCAGAACCCCCACCACCGCCGCTGTCGTCGCCGCCGCTCAGTTGTCCATGGCCGTCGCCGCTGCTGCCGAGCCCGCCCCCCCCTCCACCGCCATCGCCGCCGCCACCGTCCAGCCGTCTGCCGAATCCGCCACTTCCATCACCACTGCCGCCGTCGCTGCCGCCGCCCTGTCCTTCGCCACCGTCGCCTCCGTTGCAGAACCCCCACCATCGTCGCCGTGTCACGTGGTGGTGGCTGCGGTAGTCCAACGCTCCTCTAGGTGCCGGGCGTGTTCGTACTCGGGTGCATAGCGGTCGCGGGTTGCGGTCGCGCGGCGGTCGAGGAGGCGCAGTTCGGCCGCCAGGTCGGGATCGAGCTTCGTTGCTGCCAGAAAATGCTGGACAACTCGTCTTCGCTCGTCAGGTGTCGTAGAGAGCGGGCGCAGGAGGCGGATGTGGTTGAGCGTCTTGTACCGTGTCAGCAGCACATACACGGTTGCGCGTTTCAGGCCGCCAGGTGGCACGGAGAGGTCCGCAACCCAGCAGTCCTCCCCGAAGCTGCGGCCCTGTACGAAGTAGTCGGTCACGGCGTAGTAGTCACCCAGCGGCACGTTGACGCGACGCACGTTCTTGGTGGCGGTGCCGGTGTTGACAGCAGGTACGGTGACATTGGCCGCTGGTGAGGGGCGTGGTACGACAGTGAAGGCACCACCCTTGGACGCGAAGTCCGCCAAGTTCGCTAGCACCGTATTGGGCGCGTGCCCTTTGATCGGACGGACCATGACGGCTGCGGGTAGGTAGTGAAGGCGCCAGTACGGACCGTGGCCGTCGTCGGGCGGTTCGCGGCTGTCGGTGAGCAGGCCGCACGCCTCGACTTCATTGTTGTGGCAGGCGCCGGCGTCGGCGGCGACGGTGTCGAGTAGCGTGTAGCGTGCTCCTTCGTAGTACCAAGTGTCCGCGGTTGTGTGGTCGAAGGCGGCGTCTTTGACTCGCATCGCGACAGCCTTCTCAACGTGCGAGAGTGGCGGCTGCTGGGCTGTGCCGTGTTGGCGGACCGGGACGTGGTCCGCGTTCCAGCTGACCAACCGTGCACCCTTGCGACGCGCCTGGAGCATGAGCAGTCGTGTGTTGAGGACGTGCCTGGGCTCGTTGCGTTGCAACACCACGCGGGGCTCGAGGTCCGTGAGGTCCGATAGGTCGGCGATGACGCGTTGGTTGAGCGCGTCTATCAGTGCCGCCATGCGCGCCTCAGTGGGTTCGCCGCCACCGAACATGGTTGCGAACTGCGTGAGCTGCTGACCGGACAGGCTGTTGTCTTGTCGTTGCTGCTTTTGCAGCATGAACACGACGCTGCCGAGCTGCCGGTACAGCTGGAAGCCGTCGTGCAGGCGGGCGTGCGTCTGTGGTACGGGTCGGCGAGGGCGGCGCATGGTCGCGGAAATGTCGCGGTCGCTGTTGTGCTCGTCACTGCTGCCGGCGTTGCTGCCGTCCGCACGGCGACCTTCGTCTTCGTCAGCTGAGGCTGGCCGGCGTCGGGTGTTCGGTGCCGACGGAGTGAAGTTGGGGTTCCGCTCGACGTCGGCCGCGAAGCGGTATGGTGGCAAGCCGCCTGGTTGAGGATGCTGTAGCAGGTCGCCGATTCCGGCAGCGGCGCGGCCGGACAGGACACGGGTGCTCGGGTGGGTGGGCCCAAGATGTGGCGGAGGCGGTACGTTGACCGTACAGGAGTGGCTGATGGCGCCGAGGTGCTCGTGGCTCTGCATGCCGATTTCGTCGATGAAGACGGCCCCATCACCGACGTTGCGTTTGACCTACGGAGGGTGGGGGGGAGCGTGTGGAGAAGGGGGGTGCGTAGGATGGTGGGTCCGTGTTATGGTTCTCCTATGTGCTCCGGAGAGTGGATCCTACCTGAAGGCTGGCGTAGGCACCACGCTTGGGAAGGTTGGCGCCACGTGAGCCGCTTTGGCTGGCAGAGATGCCGAACATCGAGTGGGTCGACAGGCTGCGGTGCACTGGGGTGTTGAAAGCGATCGCGGCGGCCCAGGAGTACGCGCATGTGGCAGCCCAGTCGGGGCTGTCATGCTGGTACGTGTACCACAGCAGCGCGTGCACGAACCTTGTCTTGCCCGTGCCCGGGGGACCCATGATGAGCATCTGCGGCGGGACGCCTGGATCGGGTTCGTTGCGGCGGTCGAAGTAGCGTGCCACGAGCATGAACGGTACAGCCTGATCCGGCGCCAGGGTGAAGAGCTCGATGGTGTCGTCAACGGTAGGCGGCTGAGCCAGACGCAGGTATGTCGGCATCTCCGCTGTGACGAGTGCGCGGTCAGACTGTTGGCCGTCATTCATGAGTACCGCCACGAGCGGGTAGCCGGGGCGGCGATCCAGGCACAGGCGGGGGGTGCGGACGGCGGTGGTCGGCGTGGTGGTGGTGCCTTCGGTCAGGACCAGGTAGCGCTTCAACCGCTTGGAAGCCTCGCTCAGCAGCGGGATGTCGGTGGCGCGCACACGGCGGATGAAGGGGCTGGTGTTGGCACCGAGTGCGTCGGGCAGAGGAAGCGCACGGCAACGCCGGGCTGCACCGTATGCGTACAGCCCCTCCACCGTGGTGCGGTCGTACAGGTCCGTCAGGGCGACGTCAGACAGGTTGATTCCCGTCGTCGGGTCGCCTTGGCCTGGCACGAAGTCATACCGCTGGATCTGATTGTCGTGCGGTGGCTGTGTGTCAGGGTCGGGTTCGAGGCGGCCTCGCGCGGCGTCCGGGTCATCATCATCCGAGTCACTGGAGGTGTAGTCCGGGGGGAGACCGGCAGCTGCAGCGGCGGCGCGGCGCTGGCGACGTTGCAAGTTGTATTCGGCCTGGCGTCGGGCGCTGGCGAGGTGCTCTGCCTCGATGTTGTCGAGCAGAGCACTGACGCACGCTCTGTACGATCGGCCTGCATTGGTGGTTCCCAGGTCCGCCCACCAAGCATCGTACGCCTCCTTCACCGTCTGATTGGCGGCCACCGGCTGGCCGCGGTGAGCCTTGAAGATGCCCAACACGAATGCGTAGTAGGCGACGGCGGCTGCGGTGGTACTGCCTGCTTGCGGACGGCGGGGCAGTGCACCGCCCAGCAGGACGTACCTCGGCTGCGCCAGGCGACGGAGAACGTGTGTCAGGTACAGCGGGTGCGTCGGTTGGAAGGCCACCTTCTTGGGGGGTATGGTCGTTGTTGGGCTGGTCGGTAGCTGATCCACAGCTGAGCCGCCTGACGCAAGGGACGTCGCGAGTAGCGAGCCGACGCCTGTAAATAACCCAGCTTCGCGAAAGGCCGTGCAGCTTACGTTGGCGGCGCGACCGACTAGTCTACAGCCGCCGGCTTTGATGTAATTCTGTGTGCGTATGTTAAGAGAAAGAAATTGGACGGATGTATATATATATTCGATGGACGTGTATATGTACTGTAGCGAGCCGACGTGAAGAAGGCCGTATACATTTTACACGGACAACGTTGGACAGCCGCAGATGCGCACTTCGGCACCGGTGAAAAGTAATAAACAATACAATATATATATAATATATAATTATAATATATATATTAATATTGGCATGTCGCACGTCGAATTGCGCACCTGGACGCAACGATTCACGCCGCGAAACATCCCAGGATTCACGTCGCGAAACATCCGGGGACGACCGGAATCGAACTGACGACCTCGCCGCCTTTTACGCCGCGCTGTCTTAAGCGCGACCGACGCTCCGAAGGCGCTACGACGCCGAAGAAAACGGCGAGTTACCAAATATGTTCCAGACGGACATAATAGACGCGGGCCGTCCGCCCGCGAGGGGGGCCGTAGTTCCCCGTGGAGCGACCATCGTGGAGGTGAGGGTATGCGTGCCGACGGAGTGGCTGGCCACGTAGCATATTGGGGTCGGGGTTGAGGACCGCGATGCCATGTGACTGAACGGATGGAAGCCGTCTTCAGCCGCGGACGAAAGCGCACCCAGGCGACGATGACGTGATCCGTCCGTCTCGGCGTCGACGCCGCGCTGCACTTGCCTCCGTCTCACCGAGGTCCGCCGGTCTGTCGTTCCGTTGGATTTTCTCGTCGTCGTAGTGCGCGCCGGCCTTTTGTGCGTTGTCCGTCGTGAATGACGATAGTCCATCGAAAGCGATGTACGTATGTTTCCCGCCCCCCCCTCCCCCCACCGTTTCCCGTCTGTGAGCCCCGTCGGGTTACCCCGTCTTTCAACAAGAAGGAAGCACACCTGTATCAGACGGCGATAATACGCGCCGCTACCGTGCAGCATTTCACCAGCCGTGTCGTCTTGTAACGTCTCCTGCAGCGGCCATACACCAGCGGCGCCAGTGCGGTCATTAAGGAGTGTGCTTTGCAGTACGCCAGCGAGCTCCGGATCTGTAGGACCGATCACGGAGCGCAGCAGTGCCTCAGGTACTTAAGCAACGCATCCCATACGCTCGTACTCCTGCAGAGCATGTTCATCCACCGCAAGTTCATCCTCATCGTTGTGCGGACGAAAGCGCACCCAGGCGACGCTGACGTGTCCTCGCACTTTAATGCCAGGTGCACGGCGGACGCGATCCAGCAAGTCCTGCCGGTCTCGGACCTCGTCCACGCACACCACCGTGAACGTGCCTGCGCGCCTGCGTCCGTCTCTGCGTCGACCCTGCGCTGCACTTGCCTCCGTCTCGCCGAGGTCCGCCGATCTGTCGTTCCGTCTTTTGTGCGTTGTCCGTCGTGAACGATGATAGTCGTTCCGTCGTCGGAACGGAGACCTTACGCCGATTTTAGGGGGACGTTGTCCGTCTGTCCGTCCGTCCAACACGCGCAGGCAGCTGGCCACGTAGCATATTGGGGTCGGGGTTGAGGACCGCGATGCCATGTGACTGAACGGATGGAAGTCGTCTTCAGCCGCGGACGAAAGCGCACCCAGGCGACGATGACGTGATCCGTCCGTCTCGGCGTCGACGCCGTGCTGCACTTGCCTCCGTCTCACCGAGGTCCGCCGGTCTGTTGTTCCGTCGGATTTTCTCGTCGTCGTAGTGCGCGCCGGCCTTTTGTGCGTCGTCCGTCGTGAATGACGATAGTCCGTCGAAAGCGATGTACGTATGTTTCCCGCCCCCCCCCTCCCCCCACCGTTTCCCGTCTGTGAGCCCCGTCGGGTTACCCCGTCTTTCAACAAGAAGGAAGCACACCTGTATCAGACGGCGATGCATACGCGCCGCTACCGTGCAGCATTTCACCAGCCGTGTCGTCTTGTAACGTCTCCTGCAGCGGCCATACACCAGCGGCGCCAGTGCGGTCATTAAGGAGTGTGCTTCGCAGTACGCCAGCGAGCTCCGGATCTGTAGGACCGATCACGGAGCGCAGCAGTGCCTCAGGTACTTAAGCAACGCATCCCATACGCTCGTACTCCTGCAGAGCATGTTCATCCACCGCAAGTTCATCCTCATCGTTGTGCGGACGAAAGCGCACCCAGGCGACGCTGACGTGTCCTCGCACTTTAATGCCAGGTGCACGGCGGACGCGATCCAGCAAGTCCTGCCGGTCTCGGACCTCGTCCACGCACACCACCGTGAACGTGCCTGCGCGCCTGCGTCCGTCTCTGCGTCGACCCTGCGCTGCACTTGCCTCCGTCTCGCCGAGGTCCGCCGATCTGTCGTTCCGTCTTTTGTGCGTTGTCCGTCGTGAACGATGATAGTCGTTCCGTCGTCGGAACGGAGACCTTACGCCGATTTTAGGGGGACGTTGTCCGTCTGTCCGTCCGTCCAACACGCGCAGGCAGCTGGCCACGTAGCATATTGGGGTCGGGGTTGAGGACCGCGATGCCATGTGACTGAACGGATGGAAGTCGTCTTCAGCCGCGGACGAAAGCGCACCCAGGCGACGATGACGTGATCCGTCCGTCTCGGCGTCGACGCCGTGCTGCACTTGCCTCCGTCTCACCGAGGTCCGCCGGTCTGTTGTTCCGTCGGATTTTCTCGTCGTCGTAGTGCGCGCCGGCCTTTTGTGCGTCGTCCGTCGTGAATGACGATAGTCCGTCGAAAGCGATGTACGTATGTTTCCCGCCCCCCCCTCCCCCCACCGTTTCCCGTCTGTGAGCCCCGTCGGGTTACCCCGTCTTTCAACAAGAAGGAAGCACACCTGTATCAGACGGCGATGCATACGCGCCGCTACCGTGCAGCATTTCACCAGCCGTGTTGCCTTGTAACGTCTCCTGCAGCGGCCATACACCAGCGGCGCCAGTGCGGTCATTAAGGAGTGTGCTTCGCAGTACGCTGGCGAGCTCCGGATCTGTAGGACCGATCACGGAGCGCAGCAGTGCCTCAGGTACTTAAGCAACGCATCCCATACGCTCGTACTCCTGCAGAGCATGTTCATCCACCGCAAGTTCATCCTCATCGTTGTGCGAACGAAAGCGCACCCAGGCGACGATGACGTGTCCTCGCACTTTAATGCCAGGTGCACGGCGGACGCGATCCAGCAAGTCTTGCCGGTCTCGGACCTCGTCCACGCACACCACCGTGAACGTGCCTGCGCGCCTGCGTCTGTCTCTGCGTCGACCCTGCGCTGCACTTGCCTTCGTCTCGCCGAGGTCCGCCGATCTGTCGTTCCGTCTTTTGTGCGTTGTCCGTCGTGAACGACGATAGTCGTTCCGTCGTCGGAACAGAGACCTTACGCCGATTTTAGGGGGACGTTGTCCGTCTGTCCGTCCGTCCAACACGCGCAGGCAGCTGGCCACGTAGCATATTGGGGTCGGGGTTGAGGACCGCGATGCCATGTGACTGAACGGATGGAAGCCGTCTTCAGCCGCGGACGAAAGCGCACCCAGGCGACGATGACGTGATCCGTCCGTCTCGGCGTCGACGCCGCGCTGCACTTGCCTCCGTCTCACCGAGGTCCGCCGGTCTGTCGTTCCGTTGGATTTTCTCGTCGTCGTAGTGCGCGCCGGCCTTTTGTGCGTCGTCCGTCGTGAATGACGATAGTCCATCGAAAGCGATGTACGTATGTTTCCCGCCCCCCCCTCCCCCCACCGTTTCCCGTCTGTGAGCCCCGTCGGGTTACCCCGTCTTTCAACAAGAAGGAAGCACACCTGTATCAGACGGCGATGCATACGCGCCGCTACCGTGCAGCATTTCACCAGCCGTGTTGCCTTGTAACGTCTCCTGCAGCGGCCATACACCAGCGGCGCCAGTGCGGTCATTAAGGAGTGTGCTTCGCAGTACGCCGGCGAGCTCCGGATCTGTAGGACCGATCACGGAGCGCAGCAGTGCCTCAGGTACTTGTGCAACGCATCCCATACGCTCGTACTCCTGCAGAGCATGTTCATCCACCGCAAGTTCATCCTCATCGTTGTGCGGACAAAAGCGCACCCAGGCGACGATGACGTGTCCTCGCACTTTAATGCCAGGTGCACGGCGGACGCGATCCAGCAAGTCCTGCCGGTCTCGGACCTCGTCCACGCACACCACCGTGCACGTGCCTGCGCGCCTGCGTCTGTCTCTGCGTCGACCCTGCGCTGCACTTGCCTCCGTCTCGCCGAGGTCCGCCGATCTGTCGTTCCGTCTTTTGTGCGTTGTCCGTCGTGAACGACGATAGTAGTTCCGTCGTCGGAACGGAGACCTTACGCCGATTTTAGGGGGACGTTGTCCGTCTGTCCGTCCGTCCAACACGCGCAGGCAGCTGGCCACGTAGCATATTGGGGTCGGGGTTGAGGACCGCGATGCCATGTGACTGAACGGATGGAAGCCGTCTTCAGCCGCGATACCACGCATGGAAGAGAGTAATATGGGTGTGATATATACGCGACCTATATGCGATACAATCCCACAGTAGCGAGCCGACGCCTGTAAATAGCCCAGCTTCGTGAAAGGCCGTGCAGCTTACGTTGGCGGCGCCACCGACCAGCGTGCAGTAATGCAGTGTGCAGCCGCAGTACCGTATGTTAAGAGAAAGAAATCGGATGGATGTGTATATCCGCGATGCAATCCGACCTACTGTAGCGAGCCGACGCACGCGAAGAAGGCCGTACATCTTACAAAAAGCCCTACATTTCACGCGGACAACGTTGGACGGCCGCAGATGCGCACTTTGACGCCGGTGATCTTCCCTGATCGTAGCCATAATCATAGATGGCTACAATATATTGGCATGTCGCACGTCGAATCGCGCACCTGAACGCAATGATTCGCGCCACGAAACATCCGGCGCGACGACTTGCACATGCATCAGCATATTACATATGTCATATTATGTTATATGAGATCATGCCATTCATGATAAAATGTGTGCCCTTGCACGTGTGCGCATACTTGCGCACACAACAAAGAGTCGAACAGACGGACTTGCACATGCATCAGCATATTACATATGTCAGGTGCGCAAGGTGCATCGTTGCGTCCAGGTGCGCAATTCGACGTGCCATAACATCATAATATCATACACGGCCAGACGCCTCCGCGGCGAACGATTCGTGCCGCGAAACGTCCGGTGACGACGCGGCGACGATTCGTGCCGCGAAACGTCCGGTTCGCGCCGTGAAACGTCCGGTTACGATAAAAGGCATGCCCATGCATATGTGCGTGCCCTTGCATATATTGAGATGTCGCACCTGAACGCGCCGCGAAACGTCCTGTGACGACGCGGCGACGATTTGTGCCGCGAAACGTCCGGTTACGACCGGAATCGAGCCGACGACCTCGCCTTTTACGCAACGACGTCCTAAGCGCGCGCGGAGCTCCGAAACCCGAGAACGACGGCCCGAAAAACGCGAGTTTCCAGAAAGCCGAACAGACGGACGGACGGACAACGAAAAACTAGACGCGGGCAGTCCGCCCGCGAGGGGGGCCGTAGTTCCCCGTGGAGCGATCGTGGAGGCGAGGTGATGCGTGCCGACGCAGCACGGTGGCCATGCCGGAAGCGAGGTGCAGGGGGGTAATCCACCGCAAGTTCATCCTCATCGTTGTGCGGACGAAAGCGCACCCAGGCGACGCTGACGTGTCCTCGCACTTTAATGCCAGGCGCACGGCGGACGCGATCCAGCAAATCCTGCCGGTCTTGGACCTGGTCTATGCACACCACCGTGAACGCGCCTGCACGCCTGCGTCTGTCTCTGCGTCGACCCCACGCTGCACTTGCCTCCGTCTCACCGAGGTCCGCCGGTCTGTCGTTCCGTTGGATTTTCTCGTCGTCGTAGTGCGCGCCGGCCTTTTGTGCGGTGTGAATGACGATAGTCCATCGAAAGCGATGTACGTATGTTTCCCGCCCCCCCCTCCCCCCACCGTTTCCCGTCTGTGAGCCCCGTCGGGGTACCCCGTCTTTCAACAAGAAGGAAGTACACCTGTATCAGACGGCGATGCATACGCGCCGCTACCGTGCAGCATTTCACCAGCCGTGTTGCCTTGTAACGTCTCCTGCAGCGGCCATACACCAGCGGCGTCAGTGCGGTCATTAAGGAGTGTGCTTCGCAGTACGCCGGCGAGCTCCGGATCTGTAGGACCGATCACGGAGCGCAGCAGTGCCTCAGGTACTTAAGCAACGCATCCCATACGCTCGTACTCCTGCAGAGCATGTTCATCCACCGCAAGTTCATCCTCATCGTTGTGCGAACGAAAGCGCACCCAGGCGACGATGACGTGTCCTCGCACTTTAATGCCAGGTGCACGGCGGACGCGATCCAGCAAGTCCTGCCGGTCTCGGACCTCGTCCACGCACACCACCGTGAACGTGCCTGCGCGCCTGCGTCTGTCTCTGCGTCGACCCCACGCTGCACTTGCCTCCGTCTCGTCGAGGTCCGCCGATCTGTCGTTCCGTCTTTTGTGCGTTGTCCGTCGTGAACGACGATAGTCGTTCCGTCGTCGGAACGGAGACCTTACGCCGATTTTAGGGGGACGTTGTCCGTCTGTCCGTCCGTCCAACACGCGCAGGCAGCTGGCCACGTAGCATATTGGGGTCGGGGTTGAGGACCGCGATGCCATGTGACTGAACGGATGGAAGCCGTCTTCAGCCGCGGACGAAAGCGCACCCAGGCGACGATGACGTGATCCGTCCGTCTCGGCGTCGACGCCGTGCTGCACTTGCCTCCGTCTCACCGAGGTCCGCCGGTCTGTCGTTCCGTTGGATTTTCTCGTCGTCGTAGTGCGCGCCGGCCTTTTGTGCGTTGTCCGTCGTGAATGACGATAGTCCATCGAAAGCGATGTACGTATGTTTCCCGCCCCCCCCTCCCCCCACCGTTTCCCGTCTGTGAGCCCCGTCGGGTTACCCCGTCTTTCAACAAGAAGGAAGCACACCTGTATCAGACGGCGATGCATACGCGCCGCTACCGTGCAGCATTTCACCAGCCGTGTTGCCTTGTAACGTCTCCTGCAGCGGCCATACACCAGCGGCGTCAGTGCGGTCATTAAGGAGTGTGCTTCGCAGTACGCCGGCGAGCTCCGGATCTGTAGGACCGATCACGGAGCGCAGCAGTGCCTCAGGTACTTGTGCAACGCATCCCATACGCTTGTACTCCTGCGTCCTCATCGTTGTGCGGACAAAAGCGCACCCAGGCGACGATGACGTGTCCTCGCACTTTAATGCCAGGTGCACGGCGGACGCGATCCAGCAAGTCCTGCCGGTCTCGGACCTCGTCCACGCACACCACCGTGCACGTGCCTGCGCGCCTGCGTCTGTCTCTGCGTCGACCCCGCGCTGCACTTGCCTCCGTCTCGCCGAGGTCCGCCGGTCTGTCGTTCCGTCTTTTGTGCATTGTCCGTCGTGAACGACGATAGTCGTTCCGTCGTCGGAACGGAGACCTTACGCCGATTTTAGGGGGACGTTGTCCGTCTGTCCGTCCGTCCAACACGCGCAGGCAGCTGGCCACGTAGCATATTGGGGTCGGGGTTGAGGACCGCGATGCCATGTGACTGAACGGATGGAAGCCGTCTTCAGCCGCGATACCACGCATGGAAGAGAGTAATATGGGTGTGATATATACGCGATCTATATGCGATACAATCCCACAGTAGCGAGCCGACGCCTGTAAATAGCCCAGCTTCGTGAAAGGCCGTGCAGCTTACGTTGGCGGCGCCACCGACCAGCGTGCAGTAATGCAGTGTGCAGCCGCAGTACCGTATGTTAAGAGAAAGAAATCGGACGGATGTGTATATCCGCGATGCAATCCGACCTACTGTAGCGAGCCGACGCACGCGAAGAAGGCCGTACATCTTACAAAAAGCCCTACATTTCACACGGACAACGTTGGACGGCCGCAGATGCGCACTTCGACGCCGGTGATCTTCCCTGATCGTAGCCATAATCATAGATGGCTACAATATATTGGCATGTCGCACGTCGAATCGCGCACCTGAACGCAATGATTCGCGCCACGAAACATCCGGCGCGACGACTTGCACATGCATCAGCATATTACATATGTCATATTATGTTATATGAGATCATGCCATTCATGATAAAATGTGTGCCCTTGCACGTGTGCGCATACTTGCGCACACAACAAAGAGTCGAACAGACGGACTTGCACATGCATCAGCATATTACATATGTCAGGTGCGCAAGGTGCATCGTTGCGTCCAGGTGCGCAATTCGACGTGCCATAACATCATAATATCATACACGGCCAGACGCCTCCGCGGCGAACGATTCGTGCCGCGAAACGTCCGGTGACGACGCGGCGACGATTCGTGCCGCGAAACGTCCGGTTCGCGCCGTGAAACGTCCGGTTACGATAAAAGGCATGCCCATGCATATGTGCGTGCCCTTGCATATATTGAGATGTCGCACCTGAACGCGCCGCGAAACGTCCTGTGACGACGCGGCGACGATTTGTGCCGCGAAACGTCCGGTTACGACCGGAATCGAACCGACGACCTCGCCTTTTACGCAACGACGTCCTAAGCGCGCGCGGAGCTCCGAAACCCGAGAACGACGGCCCGAAAAACGCGAGTTTCCAGAAAGCCGAACAGACGGACGGACGGACAACGAAAAACTAGACGCGGGCAGTCCGCCCGCGAGGGGGGCCGTAGTTCCCCGTGGAGCGATCGTGGAGGCGAGGTGATGCGTGCCGACGCAGCACGGTGGCCATGCCGGAAGCGAGGTGCAGGGGGGTAATCCACCGCAAGTTCATCCTCATCGTTGTGCGGACGAAAGCGCACCCAGGCGACGCTGACGTGTCCTCGCACTTTAATGCCAGGCGCACGGCGGACGCGATCCAGCAAATCCTGCCGGTCTTGGACCTGGTCTATGCACACCACCGTGAACGCGCCTGCACGCCTGCGTCCGTGTTGGCGTGGACGCCACGCTGCACTTGCCTCCGTCTCACCGAGGTCCGCCGGTCTGTCGTTCCGTTGGATTTTCTCGTCGTCGTAGTGCGCGCCGGCCTTTTGTGCGGTGTGAATGACGATAGTCCATCGAAAGCGATGTACGTATGTTTCCCGCCCCCCCCTCCCCCCACCGTTTCCCGTCTGTGAGCCCCGTCGGGGTACCCCGTCTTTCAACAAGAAGGAAGTACACCTGTATCAGACGGCGATGCATACGCGCCGCTACCGTGCAGCATTTCACCAGCCGTGTTGCCTTGTAACGTCTCCTGCAGCGGCCATACACCAGCGGCGTCAGTGCGGTCATTAAGGAGTGTGCTTCGCAGTACGCCGGCGAGCTCCGGATCTGTAGGACCGATCACGGAGCGCAGCAGTGCCTCAGGTACTTGTGCAACGCATCCCATACGCTCGTACTCCTGCGTCCTCATCGTTGTGCGGACAAAAGCGCACCCAGGCGACGATGACGTGTCCTCGCACTTTAATGCCAGGTGCACGGCGGACGCGATCCAGCAAGTCCTGCCGGTCTCGGACCTCGTCCACGCACACCACCGTGCACGTGCCTGCGCGCCTGCGTCTGTCTCTGCGTCGACCCCGCGCTGCACTTGCCTCCGTCTCGCCGAGGTCCGCCGGTCTGTCGTTCCGTCTTTTGTGCATTGTCCGTCGTGAACGACGATAGTCGTTCCGTCGTCGGAACGGAGACCTTACGCCGATTTTAGGGGGACGTTGTCCGTCTGTCCGTCCGTCCAACACGCGCAGGCAGCTGGCCACGTAGCATATTGGGGTCGGGGTTGAGGACCGCGATGCCATGTGACTGAACGGATGGAAGCCGTCTTCAGCCGCGATACCACGCATGGAAGAGAGTAATATGGGTGTGATATATACGCGATCTATATGCGATACAATCCCACAGTAGCGAGCCGACGCCTGTAAATAGCCCAGCTTCGTGAAAGGCCGTGCAGCTTACGTTGGCGGCGCCACCGACCAGCGTGCAGTAATGCAGTGTGCAGCCGCAGTACCGTATGTTAAGAGAAAGAAATCGGACGGATGTGTATATCCGCGATGCAATCCGACCTACTGTAGCGAGCCGACGCACGCGAAGAAGGCCGTACATCTTACAAAAAGCCCTACATTTCACACGGACAACGTTGGACGGCCGCAGATGCGCACTTCGACGCCGGTGATCTTCCCTGATCGTAGCCATAATCATAGATGGCTACAATATATTGGCATGTCGCACGTCGAATCGCGCACCTGAACGCAATGATTCGCGCCACGAAACATCCGGCGCGACGACTTGCACATGCATCAGCATATTACATATGTCATATTATGTTATATGAGATCATGCCATTCATGATAAAATGTGTGCCCTTGCACGTGTGCGCATACTTGCGCACACAACAAAGAGTCGAACAGACGGACTTGCACATGCATCAGCATATTACATATGTCAGGTGCGCAAGGTGCATCGTTGCGTCCAGGTGCGCAATTCGACGTGCCATAACATCATAATATCATACACGGCCAGACGCCTCCGCGGCGAACGATTCGTGCCGCGAAACGTCCGGTGACGACGCGGCGACGATTCGTGCCGCGAAACGTCCGGTTCGCGCCGTGAAACGTCCGGTTACGATAAAAGGCATGCCCATGCATATGTGCGTGCCCTTGCATATATTGAGATGTCGCACCTGAACGCGCCGCGAAACGTCCTGTGACGACGCGGCGACGATTTGTGCCGCGAAACGTCCGGTTACGACCGGAATCGAACCGACGACCTCGCCTTTTACGCAACGACGTCCTAAGCGCGCGCGGAGCTCCGAAACCCGAGAACGACGGCCCGAAAAATGCGAGTTTCCAGAAAGCCGAACAGACGGACGGACGGACAACGAAAAACTAGACGCGGGCAGTCCGCCCGCGAGGGGGGCCGTAGTTCCCCGTGGAGCGATCGTGGAGGCGAGGTGATGCGTGCCGACGCAGCACGGTGGCCATGCCGGAAGCGAGGTGCAGGGGGGTAATCCACCGCAAGTTCATCCTCATCGTTGTGCGGACGAAAGCGCACCCAGGCGACGCTGACGTGTCCTCGCACTTTAATGCCAGGCGCACGGCGGACGCGATCCAGCAAATCCTGCCGGTCTTGGACCTGGTCTATGCACACCACCGTGAACGCGCCTGCACGCCTGCGTCCGTGTTGGCGTGGACGCCACGCTGCACTTGCCTCCGTCTCACCGAGGTCCGCCGGTCTGTCGTTCCGTTGGATTTTCTCGTCGTCGTAGTGCGCGCCGGCCTTTTGTGCGGTGTGAATGACGATAGTCCATCGAAAGCGATGTACGTATGTTTCCCGCCCCCCCCTCCCCCCACCGTTTCCCGTCTGTGAGCCCCGTCGGGGTACCCCGTCTTTCAACAAGAAGGAAGTACACCTGTATCAGACGGCGATGCATACGCGCCGCTACCGTGCAGCATTTCACCAGCCGTGTTGCCTTGTAACGTCTCCTGCAGCGGCCATACACCAGCGGCGTCAGTGCGGTCATTAAGGAGTGTGCTTCGCAGTACGCCGGCGAGCTCCGGATCTGTAGGACCGATCACGGAGCGCAGCAGTGCCTCAGGTACTTAAGCAACGCATCCCATACGCTCGTACTCCTGCAGAGCATGTTCATCCACCGCAAGTTCATCCTCATCGTTGTGCGAACGAAAGCGCACCCAGGCGACGATGACGTGTCCTCGCACTTTAATGCCAGGTGCACGGCGGACGCGATCCAGCAAGTCCTGCCGGTCTCGGACCTCGTCCACGCACACCACCGTGCACGTGCCTGCGCGCCTGCGTCTGTCTCTGCGTCGACCCCGCGCTGCACTTGCCTCCGTCTCGCCGAGGTCCGCCGGTCTGTCGTTCCGTCTTTTGTGCATTGTCCGTCGTGAACGACGATAGTCGTTCCGTCGTCGGAACGGAGACCTTACGCCGATTTTAGGGGGACGTTGTCCGTCTGTCCGTCCGTCCAACACGCGCAGGCAGCTGGCCACGTAGCATATTGGGGTCGGGGTTGAGGACCGCGATGCCATGTGACTGAACGGATGGAAGCCGTCTTCAGCCGCGATACCACGCATGGAAGAGAGTAATATGGGTGTGATATATACGCGATCTATATGCGATACAATCCCACAGTAGCGAGCCGACGCCTGTAAATAGCCCAGCTTCGTGAAAGGCCGTGCAGCTTACGTTGGCGGCGCCACCGACCAGCGTGCAGTAATGCAGTGTGCAGCCGCAGTACCGTATGTTAAGAGAAAGAAATCGGACGGATGTGTATATCCGCGATGCAATCCGACCTACTGTAGCGAGCCGACGCACGCGAAGAAGGCCGTACATCTTACAAAAAGCCCTACATTTCACACGGACAACGTTGGACGGCCGCAGATGCGCACTTCGACGCCGGTGATCTTCCCTGATCGTAGCCATAATCATAGATGGCTACAATATATTGGCATGTCGCACGTCGAATCGCGCACCTGAACGCAATGATTCGCGCCACGAAACATCCGGCGCGACGACTTGCACATGCATCAGCATATTACATATGTCATATTATGTTATATGAGATCATGCCATTCATGATAAAATGTGTGCCCTTGCACGTGTGCGCATACTTGCGCACACAACAAAGAGTCGAACAGACGGACTTGCACATGCATCAGCATATTACATATGTCAGGTGCGCAAGGTGCATCGTTGCGTCCAGGTGCGCAATTTGACGTGCCATAACATCATAATATCATACACGGCCAGACGCCGCCGCGGCGAACGATTCGTGCCGCGAAACGTCCGGTGACGACGCGGCGACGATTCGTGCCGCGAAACGTCCGGTTCGCGCCGTGAAACGTCCGGTTACGATAAAAGGCATGCCCGTGCATATGTGCGTGCCCTTGCATATATTGAGATGTCGCACCTGAACGAGCCGCGAAACGTCCTGTGACGACGCGGCGACGATTTGTGCCGCGAAACGTCCGGTTACGACCGGAATCGAACCGACGACCTCGCCTTTTACGCAACGACGTCTTAAGCGCGCGCGGAGCTCCGAAACCCGAGAACGACGGCCCGAAAAACGCGAGTTTCCAGAAAATCCCGAACAGACAGACGGACAACGAAAAGCCGGGGTAAGGTCTCCGTTCCGACGACGGAACGACTATCGTCGTTCACGTCTATGTCGGAACTACGACGATCGGGGTAAGGTCTCCGTTCCGACGACGGAACGACTATCGTCGTTCACGTCTATGTCGGAACTACGATGACAAGGCCCCCCCCCCAAAAAACTAGACGCGGGCCGTCCACCCGGAATCGGCAACCTGCCACAGCTTTCTCATCCACACCCGCATCCTCATCTTCATCCGCCGCCCTGTTTTTCGCCACCGTCGCCTCCGTTGCAGACCCCTCACCATCGTCGCCGTGTCACGTGGTGGTGGCTGCGGTAGTCAAACGCTCCTCCAGGTGCCGGGCGTGCTCGTATTCGGGTGCATAGCGGTTGCGGGTTGCGGTCGCGCGGCGGTCAAGGAGGCGCAGTTCGGCCGCCAGGTCGGGGTCGAGCTTTGTTGCTGCCAGAAACTGCTGGACAACTCGTTTTCGCTCGTCGGGTGTCGTAGAGAGCGGGCGCAAGAGGCGGATGTGGTTGAGTGTCTTGTACCGTGTCAGTAGTACATACACGGTTGCGCGCTTCAAGCCGCCAGGTGGGACGGAGAGGTCCGCAACCCAGCATTCTTTCTTGAAACTGCGACCCTGTACGAAATAGTCGGTCACGGCGTAGTAGTCACCCAGCGGCACGTTGATGCGACGCACGTTCTTGGTGGCGGTGCCGGTGTTGACAGCAGGTACGGTGATATTGGCTGCTGGTGAGGGGCGTGGTACGACGGTGAAGGCACCACCTTTGGATGCGAAGTCCGCCAAGTCCGCTAGCACCGTATTGGGCGCGTGTCCTTTAATTGGACGGACCATGACGGCTGCGGGTAGGTAGTGAAGGCGCCAGTATGGGCCGTGGCCGTCGTCGGGCGGTTCGCGGCTGTCGGTGAGCAGGCCGCACGCCTCGACTTCATTGTTGTGGCAGGCGCCAGCGTCGGCGGCAACGGTGTCGAGTAGCGTGTAGCGTGCTCCTTCGTAGTACCAAGTGTCGGCGGTTGTGTGGTCGAAGGCGGCGTCTTTGACTCGCATCGCGACAGCCTTCTCGACGTGCGAGAGTAGCGGCTGCTGGGCTGTGCCGTGTTGGCGGACCGGGACGTGGTCCGCGTTCCAGCTGACCAACCGTGCACCCTTGCGACGCGCCTGGAGCATGAGCAGTCGTGTGTTGAGGACGTGCCTGGGTTCGTTGCGTTGCAACACCACGCGGGGCTCGAGGTCCGTGAGGTCCGACAGGTCGGTGATGACGCGTTGGTTGAGCGCGTCTATCAGTGCCGCCATGCGCGCTTCAGTGGGTTCGCCGCCGCCGAACATGGTCGCGAACTGCGTGAGCTGCTGACCGGACGGGCTGTTGTCTTGTCGTTGTTGTTTTTGCAGCATGAACACGACGTTGCCGAGCTGCCGGTACAGCTGGAAGCCATCGTGCAGGCGGGCGTGCGTCTGTGGTACGGGTCGGCGAGGGCGACGCATGGTCGCGGCAGTGTCGCGGTCGTTGTTGTGCTCATCACTGCTGCCGGTGTTGCTGCCATCCGCACGGCGACCTTCGTCTTCGTCAGCCGAGGCTGGCCGGCGCCGGGTGTTCGGTGCCGACGGAGTGAAGTTGGGGTTCCGCTCGACGTCGGCCGCGAAGCGGTATGGTGGCGAACCGCCCGGTTGAGGATGCTGTAGCAGGTCGCCGATTCCGGCAGCGGCGCGGCCGGACAGGACACGGGTGCTCGAGTGGGTGGGTCCAAGATGTGACGGGGGCGGTACGCTGGCCGTACAGGAGTAGCTGATGGCGCCGAGGTGCTCATGGCTCTGCATGCCGATTTCGTCGATGAAGACAGCGCCATCACCGACGTTGCGTTTGACCTACGAAGGGTGGGGGGGAACGCGTGGAGAAGGGGGGTGCGTAGGATGTTGGGGCGGGAGGTGTGGATTTGTGGGATGGTTGTCGTACGTGCTCCGGCAAGTGGATCGTACCTGAAGGCTGGCGTGGGCACCGCGCTTGGGAAGGTTGGCGCCACGCGAGCTGCTTTGGCTCGCAGAGATGCCGAACATCGAGTGGGTCGACAGGCTGCGGTGCACTGGGGTGTTGAAGGCGATCGCGGCGGCCCAGGAGTACGCGCATGTGGCGGCCCAGTCGGGGCTGTCATGCTGGTACGTGTACCACAGCAGCGCGTGCACGAACCTTGTCTTGCCCGTGCCCGGGGGACCCATGATGAGCATCTGCGGCGGGACGCCTGGATCGGGTTCGTTGCGGCGGTCGAAGTAGCGTGCCACGAGCATGAACGGTACAGCCTGATCGGGCGCCAGGGTGAAGAGCTCGATGGTGTCGTCAACGGTAGGCGGCTGAGCCAGACGCAGGTATGTCGGCATCTCCGCTGTGACGAGTGCGCGGTCAGATTGTTGGCCGTTGTTCATGAGTACCGCCACTAGCGGGTAGCCGGGGCGGCGATCCAGACACAGGCGGGGGGTGCGGACGGCGGTGGCCGGCGTGGCGATGGCGCCTTCGGTCAGGACCACGTAGCGCTTCAACCGCTTGGAAGCCTCACTCAGCAGCGGGATGTCGGTGGCGCGTACACGGCGAATGAAGGGGCTGGTGTTGGCACCGAGTGCGTCGGGTAGAGGAAGCGCACGGCAACGCCGGGCTGCACCGTATGCGTACAGCCCCTCCACCGTGGTGCGGTCGTACAGGTCCGTCAGGGCGACGTCAGACAGGTTGAGCCCCGTCGTCGGGTCGCCTTGGCCTGGCACGAAGTCATATCGCTCGACCTGATTGTCGTGTGGTGGCTGTGTGTCAGGGTCGGGTTCGAGGCGGCCTCGCGCGGCGTCCGGGTCGTCATCATCCGAGTCACTGGAGGTGTAGTTCGGGGGGAGACCGGCAGCCGCAGCGGCGGCGCGGCGCTGGCGACGTCGCAAGTTGTATTCGGCCTGGCGCCGGCCGCTGGCGAGGTGCTCTGCTTCGATGTTCTCAAGCAGGGCACTGACGCAGGCTCTGTAGGATCGGCCTGCACCGGTGGTTCCCAGGTCCGTCCACCAAGCATCGTACGCTTCCTTCACCGTTTGATTGGCAGCCACCGGCTGGCCGCGGTGAGCCTTGAAGATGCCCAACACGAATGCGTAGTAGGCGACGGCGGCTGCGGTGGTACTGCCTGCTTGAGGACGGCGGGGCAGTGCACCGCCCAGCAGGACGTACCTCGGCTGCGCCAGGCGACGGAGGACGTGTGTCAGGTACAGCGGGTGCGTCGGTTGGAAGGCCACCTTCTTGGGGGGAATGGTCGTTGCTGGACTGGTCGGTAGCTGGTCCGCAGCTGAACCGCCTGACGCAAGGAACGTCGCGGCGGCGGTGGGCTGGGCGCCAGATGGGCCGGAAGGTGCATCAGTCACGGGGGTCACAGCGGTGTCAGAGGCCTTGCGTTTGCGGTGGCGAGTCGCGGGGAGGACTTGGGCGCCAAGGATGGCAGCGTGGGGGTGCTGTGCAGGCGTCACACGTTGCACTTCGAAGTTGGCCACGATATTGTAGGCGCTGCAATCGAAGCCGTTGAGCTCCACTCCGCGCTGCGTATAGTTCTGCACGGCGTCGGCGAGAGTGTAGCCACCGTGCTCCTCTGCCTCCACAAGCTCCACGCCGGTTTCCGCGTCTTCTGGCTCCACGGCGGACTCGGCCGCCAGTGCAGTGAACGCGCCCACCGGCAGGTAGTTACGTTTGTACGACGCTTGAAACGTATCGTGACCCGAGAGCTTGAAGGCGACCAGTGCCATGCCGGCCGTGATGGTGGCCGTCATGCGGTGTACCGCGGCGCATAGGTTGGCGAACGCGCTGGGGCCATCGCTGCTGGCGCTGGGCGGGCTCCCCGCCATCATGAAGTCCTGCACGCGTCCGACGGCGGCACAGGTGAGGTGTGCCTGGCTGCGCTCGATTGTCTTTGCGGTGTACTTTGAACTGTAGTACGCAGCATCACGGGCACGGTCGATGGCGGGCTGTAGGAGGGGGCAGTCACCACGTTCGTCGGCGGGGCGTGCTAGTTGTGCGGCGACGTCAGCCGTGTACTCCCGGTCGACCTCACAGGCCAAGGACATCAACTGGTTGCAGCCGAACGCGAGCGCAACGGCAGGCATGTGCGGCACGAGGTTGGACGCCAGGCGGGGCAACAAGAAGAGGCCGCTGGTGCCGATCCACTGAAAGGCCGTGCGGATGAGCCGGGGGAAGGCCATGCCGCAGCTGTCGTCGGTGCCGTGGCAGCCGTGGCGCTTGCAGGTCGTATTGTGGGTGTGGGTGAGGGTACCGTGTATGACGGCAGCGTGGTGGGCACGGCAGGCGGCGTGCCGTGATGGTGGAGGGAGCCCGCCGTTCGCGCACCCGGCCAGTCGTTCGAAGTCGCACGCGGCAGGCGGGCAATCTACCTGCACCGCCGGCACGGGCAGGCCGTGCTGCTGCGCCTCCGCTTCAGACATACCCATGACCAGAGGCTGCGTTCCACCGTCCGGGGCCGGAGCGTAGTACGGCGAAGGATACCACATTTCGCAGAGCGCGTACGCAAGTGCCAGAGCCCGGCAGTTGGGTCCACAAAAGAACGCCTGCAGGTTCTCCAGCGCGAAGCACTCGAGATGTGCAACTCCGTGCAGGTGTAACGCCAATCGCCCGCTCTGCTCCACCTTGACAACCACCTCGAATACGACACCGCAGAAGCAGTTCGGGTCAGTCTGCCGCATTGCCCCAGGTGCAAAGCCAAACAGCTGCTCGACCACCACTTCTTTCGTGGCAACGAGCAGCGCGGCGCAGCTGTACGGGTCTTCCTTAACGCGGCGCCACTTTTCCACCGTGCTGGTGATCTGGGCGGGACGGCCGGTGTCGTCGAACTCGATGAACTGGCCCGACGCTACAACGGCGCAGCCAGCATGCATGTCCGCCGGGTTGAGGTTGAAGAACAGCGGCGGCCAGCCAATAGTGAGGGCAGCTGCACGCATCGTGGCCTTTGCACCGTTGTAGTAGGCATCCGTGAGGTCAATTCGCAGCAAGCTGGCACGTGCGCCCTCGAGGAGAGCGCGCACCACGGGCGACTGCTGCGACAGCAGCTGCCGTCGCTGGGCGTGATGGTACGGCAGCGCCAAGATGTCCGCCATGGCGCGTACGACATCCCTTGAAACTCGCGCCGCTGGTTCACCCAGCCGTGGTCGCATGCGCAGGGCCACTCCCACCTGCGCCATGCTCTGCTGCCGAACGTTGATGTCGTACATGCGGGCAAGCAGCATCAAGTTGCCGCTGAACTGTGCCCGAGGCACCCGCCGTACCAGGTGGCTGCAGTATGATGCGAAGGACATTCCCGGCGGCCGCTGTCCGGACAAGCCATACGGAAACGAGACCGGGAAGCAGACGTTGAGGATGGCCGGATGACGATCATCCAGGATCCGAGCGTCACGGCCGCCAGCGGCGAATGCAAGACGTGCACGGCCGGTCAGCAGATCATGCACCACGTTGGGCCGGGTATCAAACTCGCTGCCGTCGGTCGGAACGGCAGCGGGCTGCGGCAGGACCAGTTCCAGCTCATTCGGAGCGCCCAGGTCGGCATCAGCTGTGTCGGACAGAGGGGACGGGAATCCACAAGCTTAACACGACGGGCAGACAGATGGAGCGGGAATGATATATATATATATATGTATGCGCGAATTGTTTCGAGGCCGTTCGGTGGATGTGACGGAATACGCGAATGGAGGTGTACGAAGGTGATAAAATGCACGCCCTCACTCACTCCGGATGGGAGCAGGGTCGGCTGTCTGACGCACGACGACCGCGAGGGGCGGTAAGCCCGTAGCGCCAGCTTCTGCAGTGAACAGTAGTCACAGTCGCGCACACACCGCAGATCAACAAGTGGCAATACGTAGAGTATTCCCCCACGCCTAACCTGACAGGAGGCCGAGCGCGTCCGATCGACACACAGACCAGCAGCCGCGACCCGTGCAAACCCACGGGTACGTACAGGTCGCAAAACACAGCAGCGGCACGGGCAACTCGCAGCTGTGCCCTCACAGACATACCCGCCATAGGAGTGTCCGAGACGGTAGGCCCGGTCGTGGGCACATCGGGACCTCCAGCAGATGTCAAGGCCGGAAGGATGCGGGCAAAGCACGTGGAACCAAAATTGTCAGTCCGATAGTGACGTATCTACGTTTCCCGCCCGGCACGTCTCCCAACCGTTCCCCGTCTGTGAGCCCCGTCGGCTTACCCCGTCTTTCAACAAGAAGGAAGCACACCTGTATCAGACGGCGATACATACGCACCGTCGCCCTGAACGATTTCACCAGCCGTGTTTTCTTGTAACGTCTCCTGCAGCTGCCGTACACCAGCGGCGCCAGTGCGGTCATGGAGGAACGTGCTCCGCAGTACGCCGGCGACTTCCGGATCTGTAGGACCGATCGCGGAGCGCAGCAGCGCCTCAGGTACCTGCGCAACACATCCCATACGCTCGTACTCCTGCAGAGCATCTTCATCCACCACGAGCTCATCCTCATCGTTGTGTTGAAGAAAGCGTACCCAGGCGACGACGACGTGTCCTCGCACTTTAACGCCAGGCGCACGGCGAACGCGATCCAGCAAGTCCTGCCGGTCTCGGACCTGATCCACGCACACCACCGTGAACGCACCTGCCAAATCCGCAATGCGCGCAGGCAGCTGGCCGCGTAGCATGTTGGGATCGGGGTTGACGACCGCGATACCATGCGACTGAACGGCACACGGGAAGACCTGGGGGGGACGGCCCGTGAGATGCACAATCAGCAGCTGCTGCATCAGACGGCCCCGCCCCAAGAGTTGACTTTCCACAAACGTTGGTGTAGGCAGCGGGTCGCCCAGGTGATTGACAGACGGCACGTCGCCCGGATCGAGACGCGCCAGAGCCGCTTCAGGCACTCGGCGTACTGCAACGAGAGCGGCGACAGGCGGACATCGGTTAAGCAAACTCGAATGGCAATATAGGCGGCTCGACGAATCAAATGTGTTCATGTTCCCCTAAACGAGCCGGAGAAGATCCTCACCCGCCAGTGCCTTCTCGCAAGAGGCGCAGATAACGAATCGCTCGGAGCCACCATCGCCGCAGAACACGGTCCGGTTCGGCAAATCCGCATCAAGGCGCATGCAGAACGGCACCTCCACACTCCGCGGATCGTCGAAGCAAGGTCGCGGCTGCACCCGTGGTGGATATGGCCGCAACTCCGATGGGGCCGTGCCCTCTGCAGCACCCGTCGATGAATCCGACTCGTCAGCCCCATCGACACCACCATCACTGTCAGCCGCCGCCGCATCCTCATCCACGAATGCCGTGGGATCGGCGTCAGCGCTGGCACCTGCAGTACTGCCGCGCTCCGATCTGCCGATACGATACCGCACCGGTAAAACCGGATCCGGTGCCGGTGGTGCAACACCTTGGGCGGTGCAGGGCATGCGCCGCCAAGCCAGGGTACGCGCATGAGGCGGCACGGCGCCTGTGCACATGATGTCAGCGCGTAAGATGTCCACGTTGGGGATGTCCACCCAAGCACGAAGCGCGGATTGGTCCTCCGAACACTGCTCCGAGCAGACGGCACACACCCGGGAAGGCATGCGCCGACGCAGTGCGGCGGCCATGCTGGAAGCAAGCTGCAGGTGTTTCTCATATGGTACCTGCCGCTCCACCGGAAGTTGACCACCAGGCAAATCCTGCACGCGCCCTTCCGGAATCACCCCAAGAAAATCAGGCGGCGCAGGGTGCCGGCCCTCGTGCAAGCAGGGAAACCGCATCAGGTCCCGCAAACGCTCAAGCAAGCTAGTTCGCGGAAGCTGTATCCCATGCAGCTGAGCACGGGCCTGCGCGTGCGCGGCCTCTGCAGCCCTGCACTCCGGGTCTCGACGGGCAGCCGCTCGTGCAGCGGTGTTACGCCGCTGTTCCGCAGCCCTGCACTCCGGATCTCGACGGGCAGCCGCTCGTGCAGCGGTGTTACGCCGCTGTTCCGCAGCCCTGCACTCCGGATCTTGACGGGCAGCCGCTCGCGCAGCGGTGTTACGCCGCTGTTCCGCAGCCCCGCGCTCCGGATCTTGACGCGCAACCGCTCGCGCAGCAGCGTCACGCTCCTGCTCCGCAGCCGCGCGCTCCGGATCGAGACGAGCATCCCGCATCCGTGCTGCATCCGCGCTGAGCTGCACGCACGACGCACTCGTCCCTCTGAAACCTCTGAAATGGAAACCGCCGGCCAGTGTACCCAGACGCTCCCGACTACGCACCTCGGACTGCGGCGCTGCACAGAGCGAAGTGGCAAGCGCGGACCTCTGCCCGTCAGCAACGTCACGCCCCTGCTCCGCAGCCCTGCGCTCCGGATCGAGACGAGCTTCCCGCATCCGTACTGCATCCGCGCTGAGCTGCACGCTCGACGCGCTCGTACCTCTGAAATGGAAACCGCCGGCCAGTGTACCCAGGCGCTCGCGACCGCGAGCCTCAGCCCGCCGGGGCGAATCATTTATTCGGTCCGTCATAACTGATGGAAGCCGTCTCTAAACGAACCGACGGCCGGGCCAACGGGGGGACGAACCGACGAGGAACGATCCGACAACTGTAAAGAGCCCAGGTCCAGGAAAAGCCGACGACTGCACGTTAAGAGAAAGAAGTCGAACGGATATATATATATATATCTGCGACCACGATGCATATGATACCTGGGGCGAGCCGACGCACGCAAAGAAGGCCGTACGCCTTTCAAAAAGCCACACATTTCACGCAAACAACGTTGGACGGGACGCGCACCGGCGTTGGATGACCGCGTCATCCAACGCCGGAAGGTTCGAATATATGGCTATCAAGTATGTATGGGTATATATCAATCCGGTCCGACTACAATATTACAAGTATGTATAGTGAACCGCGCACCTGGAGATGCAACGAGTCGCGCCGCGATTGCTCAACGAGAAACACCCGGTGACGACCGGAATCGAACCGACGACCTCGCCTTTTACGCAACGACGTCCTAAGCGCGCGCGGAGCTCCGGAACCCGAGAACGACGGCCCGAAAAACGCGAGTTTCCAGAAAGCCGAACAGACGGACGGACGGACTAGACGCGGGCAGTCCGCCCGCGAGGGGGGCCGTAGTTCCCCGTGGAGCGATCGCGGAGGCGAGGTGATGCGTGCCGACGCAGCACGGTGGCCATGCCGGAAGCGAGGTGCAGGTGGGTAATCCTGCCGGTCTTGGACCTGGTCCACGCACACCACCGTGAACACGCCTGCACGCCTGCGTCCGTCTTGGCGTCGACGCCGCGCTGCACTTGCCTCCATCTCGCTGAGGTCCGCCGGTCTGTCGTTCCGTCGGATGTTCTCGTCGTCGTAGTGCGCGCCGGCCTTTTGTGCGTTGTCCGTCAAGAACGACGATAGTCCGTCGAAAGCGATGTACGTATGTTTCCCGCCCCCCCCTCCCCCCACCGTGTCCCGTCTGTGAGCCCGGTCGGATTACCCCGTCTTTCAACAAGAAGGAAGCACACCTGTATCAGACGGCGATGCATACGCGCCATTGCCGTGCAGCATTTCACCAGCCGTGTTTCCTTGTAACGTCTCCTGCAGCGGCCATACACCAGCGGCGCCAGTGCGGTCATTAAGGAGTGTGCTTCGCAGTACGCCGGCGAGCTCCAGATCTGTAGGACCGATCGCGGAGCGCAGCAGTGCCTCAGGTACTTGTGCAACGCATCCCATACACTTGTACTCCTGCAGAGCATCTTCATCCACCGCAAGTTCGTCCTCATCGTTGACGATGCATACGCGCCGCTGCCGTGCAGCATTTCACCAGCCGTGTTTCCTTGTAACGTCTCCCGCAGCTGCCGTACACCAGCGGCGCCAGTGCGGTCATTGAGGAGTGTGCTTCGCAGTACGCCGGCGACCTCCGGATCTGTAGGACCAATCGCGGAGCGCAGCAGTGCCCCAGGTACTTGAGCAACGCATCCCATACGCTCGTTCTCCTGCAGAGCATCTTCATCCACCGCAAGTTCGTCCTCATCGTTGTGCAGAAGAAAGCGCACCCAGGCGACGCTGACGTGTCCTCGCACTTTAATGCCAGGTGCACGGCGGACGCGATCCAGCAAGTCCTGCCGGTCTCGGACCTCGTCCACGCACACCACCGTGAACGTGCCTGCGCGCCTGCGTCCGTCTCGGCGTCGACCCCGCGCTGCACTTGCCTCCGTCTTGCCGAGGTCCGCCGATGTGTCGTTCCGTGTTTTGTGCGTTGTCCGTCGTGAACGACGATAGTCGTTCCGTCGTCGGAACGGAGACCTTACGCCGATTTTAGGGGGACGTTGTCCGTCTGTCCGTCCGTCCAACACGCGCAGGCAGCTGGCCACGTAGCATATTCGGGTCGGGGTTGAGGACCGCGATGCCATGTGACTGAATGGATGGAAGCCGTCTTCAGCCGCGGATGAAAGCACACCCAGGCGACGATGACGTGATCCGTCCGTCTTGGCGTCGACGCCGTGCTGCACTTGCCTCCGTCTCACCGAGGTCCGCCGGTCTGTCGTTCCGTCGGATGTTCTCGTCGTCATAGTGCGCGCCGGCCTTTTGTGCGTTGTCCGTCAAGAACGACGATAGTCCGTCGAAAGCGATGTACCTATGTTTCCCGCCCCCCCCTCCCCCCACCGTTTCCCATCTGTGAGCCCCGTCGGGTTACCCCGTCTTTCAACAAGAAGGAAGCACACCTGTATCAGACGGCGATGCATATGCGCGGCCACCGTGCAGCATTTCACCAGCCGTGTTTCCTTGTAACGTCTCCTGCAGCTGCCGTACACCAGCGGCGCCAGTGCGGTCATTGAGGAGTGTGCTTCGCAGTACGCCGGCGACCTCCGGATCTGTAGGACCAATCGCGGAGCGCAGCAGTGCCCCAGGTACTTGTGCAACGCATCCCATACGCTCGTACTCCTGCAGAGCATCTTCATCCACCGCAAGTTCGTCCTCATCGTTGTGCAGAAGAAAGCGCACCCAGGCGACGCTGACGTGTCCTCGCACTTTAATGCCAGGTGCACGGCGGACGCGATCCAGCAAGCCCTGCCGGTCTCGGACCTGGTCCACGCACACCACAGTGAACATGCCTGCGCGCCTGCGTCCGTCTTGGCGTCGACGCCGCGCTGCACTTGCCTCCGTCTCGCCGAGGTCCGCCGGTCTGTCGTTCCATCTTTTGTGCGTTGTCCGTCGTGAACGACGATAGTCGTTCCGTCGTCGGAACGGAGACCTTACGCCATTTTCAGGGGGACGTTGTCCGTCTGTCCGTCCATCCAACACGCGCAGGCAGCTGGCCACGTAGCATATTGGGGTCGGGGTTGAGGACCGCGATGCCATGTGACTGAACGGATGGAAGCCGTCTTCAGCCGCAATACCACGCAACGCATGGAAGAGAGTAATATGGGTGTGATATATACGCGATCTATATGCGATACAATCCCACAGTAGCGAGCCGACGCCTGTAAATAGCCCAGCTTCGTGAAAGGCCGTGCAGCTTACGTGGGCGGCGCCAACGACCAGTGTGCAGTAATGCAGTGTGCAGCCGCAGTACGGTATGTTAAGATAAAGAAATCGGACGGATGTATATATCCGCGAGGCAATCCGACCTACTGTAGCGAGCCGACGCACGCGAAGAAGGCCGTACATCTTACAAGAAGCCCTACATTTCACACGGACAACGTTGGACGGCCGCAGATGCGCACTTCGACGCCGGTGATCTTCCCTGATCGTAGCCATAATCATAGATGGCTACAATATATTGGCATGTCGCACGTCGAATCGCGCACCTGAACGCAATGATTCGCGCCGCAAAACATCCGGTGCGACGACTTGCACATGCATCAGCATATTACATATGTCATATTATGTTATATGAGATCATGTCATTCACAATAAAATGTGTGCCCTTGCACGTGTGCGCATACTTGCGCACACAACAAAGAGTCGAACAGACGGACTTGCACATGCATCAGCATATCACATATGTCAGGTGCGCAAGGCGCATCGTTGCGTCCAGGTGGGCAATTCGACGTGCCGTATTCGATGTGCCATAATATCATAATATCATACACGGCCAGACGCCGCCGCGGCGACGATTCGTGCCGCGAAACGTCCGGTGACGACACGGCGACGATTCGTGCCGCGAAACGTCCGGTTCGCGCCGTGAAACGTCCGGTGACGATAAAAGGCATGCCCTTGCATATGTGCGTGCCCTTGCATATATTGAGATGTCGCACCTGAACGCGCCGTGAAACGTCCGGTGACGACGGGGCGACGATTCGTGCCGTGAAACGTCCGGTTTGCGCCGTGAAACGTCCGGTGACGATAAAAGGCATGCCCTTGCATATGTGCGTGCCCTTGCATATATTGAGATGTCGCACCTGAACGCGCCGCGAAACGTCCGGTGACGACGCGGCGACGCTTCGTGCCGCGAATCGTCCGGTGACGACCGGAATCGAACCGGCGACCTCACGTTTTGAACAACGACGTCTTATGCGTATGACGGCGCTCCGAAGGCGCTACGACGCCGGGAAAAACGGCGAGTTTCCATAAAATCCAAACAGACGGACTAGACGCGGGCCGTCCGCCCGCGAGGGGGGCCGTAGTTCCCCGTCCCCGCGGCGGAGGCGAGGGCACGCGTGCCGAATGGAAGGGGTAATACAAGAATGCAGAGGGATGCAGAGATGCAGTTCACCAGCGTGGGAGTCGAACCCACGAGCGCGCGGATCGCACTCGGCCGTGCAAGTGTGTCGTCATACAGCGAGGTGGCCGTTTGACGCTGGCATTTAACGCCATCCAGTGGCGGCAACTCCATGCACGCACCTGTGTTTGGGGCAACCGGAGTGACTTACTGCTGGAGGGCCGTAACGAAAGTGGTCCGGCCCTCCGTGCTGGTGGTGACGGTGCCGGTGATGGCGAAGGAGTCGTAGGCGGTGTACGCGACCCGGTCGTTGTCGTCCGCGAAGCTCGCGTCGGCGAAGAAGTCCGCGTAGTTGGGCAGCTGTTGGAGGACGCTGGGGCTGTCCGTGCAGACTGGATACTTGCTATTGCCGACGCTGAGGACGAGTGGTATGACGGGCCGGGAGCCGACCGTCGTGACGGAGCTGGGATTCGGGGAGAGGCTGGCGGCGGCGTGTGCTCCATCCGACGGTAGGACAACGGCGGCCCGGTCGCGTTGCTCCCACGCAACCATCATGTCGTTCGTGTCGGCGCGGCTGTCGGTGGCCGCAGTGGTCTGCTGGGTAGCTGCTCGGAAGGTCTGCACCCGCTTGGGAGGGCGCTTGCCCGGGGCAGCTGCTGCCGCGACTAGTGCCCCGTTGAGGAAGATGCTGTTGTTGTACTGAGTATTGGACGGCGCGCTGATTTTGGCGGCGTAGATGTATAGCGGCGTGTTGTCGTCAGCCGCCGCTTGTAGCTGGGCAACGAAGTTGTCGGGCGCGGATTGCTTGACCGCCAGCTCCACGCAGCCGAGGTCGGGGGCGTCGGGGTTGCCGCACGCGACCCAGGCGTTGAACTTGCGGAAGGGTCCGCCGCGGAACAGCTTACCGTGCGGGACGACCAGGAGGGCGCTGCCGTCGGAGGGCGCTACCGCCGTCTCCCCACTCAACTACCAATCCCCTTCGCACAACCCTGTGTGTCAGGGTCGGGCTCGAGGCGGCCTCGCGCGGCGTCCGGGTCGTCATCATCCGAGTCACTGGAGGTGTAGTTCGGGGGGAGACCGGCAGCCGCAGCGGCGGCGCGGCGCTGGCGACGTCGCAAGTTGTATTCGGCCTGGCGCCGACCGCTGGCGAGGTGCTCTGCTTCGATGTTGTCAAGCAGGGCACTGACGCAGGCTCTGTAGGATCGGCCTGCACCGGTGGTTCCCAGGTCCGTCCACCAAGCATCGTACGCTTCCTTCACCGTTTGATTGGCGGCTACCGGCTGGCCGCGGTGAGCCTTGAAGATGCCCAACACGAATGCGTAGTAGGCGACGGCGGCTGCGGTGGTACTGCCTGCTTGAGGACGGCGGGGCAGTGCACCGCCCAGCAGGACGTACCTCGGCTGCGCCAGGCGACGGAGGACGTGTGTCAGGTACAGCGGGTGCGTCGGTTGGAAGGCCACCTTCTTGGGGGGAATGGTCGTTGCTGGACTGGTCGGTAGCTGGTCCGCAGCTGAACCGCCTGACGCAAGGAACGTCGCGGCGGCGGTGGGCTGGGCGCCAGATGGGCCGGAAGGTGCATCAGTCACGGGGGTCACAGCGGTGTCAGAGGCCTTGCGTTTGCGGTGGCGAGTCGTGGGGAGGGCTTGGGCGCCAAGGATGGCAGCGTGGGGGTGCTGTGCGGGCGTCACACGTTGCACTTCGAAGTTGGCCACGATATTGTAGGCGCTGCAATCGAAGCCGCTGAGCTCCACTCCGCGTTGCGTATAGTTCTGTACGGCGTCGGCGAGAGTGTAGCCACCGTGCTCCTCTGCCTCCACAAGCTCCACGCCGGTTTCCGCGTCTTCTGGCTCCACGGCGGACTCGGCCGCCAGTGCAGTGAACGCGCCCACCGGCAGGTAGTTACGTTTGTACGACGCTTGAAACGTATCGTGACCCGAGAGCTTGAAGGCGACCAGTGCCATGCCGGCCGTGATGGTGGCCGTCATGCGGTGTACCGCGGCGCATAGGTTGGCGAACGCGCTGGGGCCATCGCCGCTGGCGCTGGGCGGGCTCCCCGCCATCATGAAGTCCTGCACGCGTCCGACGGCGGCACAGGTGAGGTGTGCCTGGCTGCGCTCGATTGTCTTTGCGGTGTACTTTGAACTGTAGTACGCAGCATCACGGGCACGGTCGATGGCGGGCTGTAGGAGGGGGCAGTCACCACGTTCGTCGGCGGGGCGTGCTAGTTGTGCGGCGACGTCAGCCGTGTACTCCCGGTCGACCTCACAGGCCAAGGACATCAACTGGTTGCAGCCGAACGCGAGCGCAACGGCAGGCATGTGCGGCACGAGGTTGGACGCCAGGCGGGGCAACAAGAAGAGGCCGCTGGTGCCGATCCACTGAAAGGCCGTGCGGATGAGCCGGGGGAAGGCCATGCCGCAGCTGTCGTCGGTGCCGTGGCAGCCGTGGCGCTTGCAGGTCGTATTGTGGGTGTGGGTGAGGGTACCGTGTATGACGGCAGCGTGGTGGGCACGGCAGGCGGCGTGCCGTGATGGTGGAGGGAGCCCGCCGTTCGCGCACCCGGCCAGTCGTTCGAAGTCGCACGCGGCAGGCGGGCAATCTACCTGCACCGCCGGCACGGGCAGGCCGTGCTGCTGCGCCTCCGCTTCAGACATACCCATGACCAGAGGCTGCGTTCCACCGTCCGGGGCCGGAGCGTAGTACGGCGAAGGATACCACATTTCGCAGAGCGCGTACGCAAGTGCCAGAGCCCGGCAGTTGGGTCCACAAAAGAACGCCTGCAGGTTCTCTAGCGCGAAGCACTCGAGATGTGCAACTCCGTGCAGGTGTAACGCCAATCGCCCGCTCTGCTCCACCTTGACAACCACCTCGAATACGACACCGCAGAAGCAGTTCGGGTCAGTCTGCCGCATTGCCCCAGGTGCAAAGCCAAACAGCTGCTCGACCACCACTTCTTTCGTGGCAACAAGCAGCGCGGCGCAGCTGTACGGGTCTTCCTTAACGCGGCGCCACTTTTCCACCGTGCTGGTGATCTGGGCGGGACGGCCGGTGTCGTCGAACTCGATGAACTGGCCAGACGCTACAACGGCGCAGCCAGCATGCATGTCCGCCGGGTTGAGGTTGAAGAACAGCGGCGGCCAGCCAATAGTGAGAGCAGCTGCACGCATCGTGGCCTTTGCACCGTTGTAGTAGGCATCCGTGAGGTCGATTCGCAGCAAGCTGGCACGTGCGCCCTCGAGGAGAGCGCGCACCACGGGCGACTGCTGCGACAGCAGCTGCCGTCGCTGGGCGTGACGGTACGGCAGCGCCAAGATGTCCGCCATGGCGCGTACGACATCCCTTGAGACTCGCGCCGCTGGTTCACCCAGCCGTGGTCGCATGCGCAGGGCCACTCCCACCTGCGCCATACTCTGCTGCCGAACGTTGATGTCGTACATGCGGGCAAGCAGCATCAAGTTGCCGCTGAACTGTGCCCGAGGCACCCGCCGTACCAGGTGGCTGCAGTATGATGCAAAGGACATTCCCGGCGGCCGCTGTCCGGACAAGCCATACGGAAACGAGACCGGGAAGCAGACGTTGAGGATGGCCGGATGACGATCATCCAGGATCCGAGCGTCACGGCCGCCAGCGGCGAATGCAAGACGTGCACGGCCGGTCAGCAGATCATGCACCACGTTGGGCCGGGTATCAAACTCGCTGCCGTCGGTCGGAACGGCAGCGGGCTGCGGCAGGACCAGTTCCAGCTCATTCGGAGCGCCCAGGTCGGCATCAGCTGTGTCGGACAGAGGGGACGGGAATCCACAAGCTTAACACGACGGGCAGACAGATGGAGCAGGAACGGTACTTGTAACGTATGCGCAAATTGTTCCGAGGCTGTTCGGTGGATGTGGCGGGATACGCGAATGGAGGTGTATGAAGGTGATAAAATGCACGCCCTCACTTACTCCGGATGGGAACAGGGTCGGCTGCCTGGCGCACGACGACCGCGAGGGGCGGTAAGCCCGTAGCGTCAGCTCCTGCAGTGGACAGTAGTCACAGTCGCGCACACACCGCAGATCAACAAGTGGCAATACGTAGAGTATTCCGCGACGCCTAACCTGACAGGAGGCCGAGCACGTTCGGTCGACACACAGACCAGCAGGCGCGACCCGTGCAAACCCACGGGTACGTACAGCTCGTAAAACACAACAGCGACACGGGCAACTCGCAGCTGTGCTCTCGCAGACATACCCGCCATAGGAGTGTCCGAGACGGTAGCCCCGGTCGTGGGTGCGTCGAGACCTCCAGCAGATGTAGAAGTACAGAAATACCAACGCCGGAAGGATGCGGGCAAAGTACGTGGGACCAGGATTGTCAGTCCGATAGTGACGTATCTACGTTTCCCGTCCGGCCCGCCCCCCCACCGTTCCCCGTCTGTGAGCCCCGTCGGCTGACCCCGTCTTTCAACAAGAAGGAATCACACCTGTATCAGACGGCGATGCATACGCACCACCGCCCTGAACGATTTCACCAGCCGCGTTTCCTTGTAACGTCTCCTGCAGCTGCCGTACACCAGCGGCGCCAGTGCGGTCATGGAGGAACGTGCTCCGCAGTACGCCGGCGACCTCCGGATCTGTAGGACCGATCGCGGAGCGCAGCAGTGCCTCAGGTACCTGTGCAACACATCCCATACGCTCGTACTCCTGCAGAGCATCTTCATCCACCGCGAGCTCATCCTCATCGTTGTGTTGAAGAAAGCGCACCCAGGCGACGATGACGTGTCCTCGCACTTTAACGCCAGGCGCACGGCGCACGCGATCCAGCAAGTCCTGCCGGTCTCGGACCTGGTCCACGCACACCACCGTGAACGCACCTGCCAAATCCGCAATGCGCGCAGGCAGCTGGCCGCGTAGCATATTGGGGTCGGGGTTGACGACCGCGATACCATGCGACTGAACGGCACACGGGAAGACCTGGGGGGGACGGCCCGTGAGATGCACAATCAGCAGCTGCTGCATCAGACGGCCCCGCCCCAAAAGCTGACTTTCCACAAACGTGGGTGTAGGCAGCGGGTCGCCCAGGTGATTGACAGACGGCACGTCGCCCGGATCGAGACGCGCCAGAGCCGCTTCAGGCACTCGGCGTGCTGCAATGAGAGCGGCGACAGGCGGACATCAGTTAAGCAAACTCGAATGGCAACATAGGCGGCTCGATGAATCAGAGGCGTTCATGTTCCCCTAAACGGGCCGGAGAAGGTCCTCACCCGCCAGTGCCTTCTCGCAAAAGGCGCAGATAACGAATCGCTCGGAGCCACCATCGCCGCGGAACACGGTCCGATTCGGCAAGTCCGCATCAAGGCGCATGCAGAACGGCACCTCCACACTCCGCGGATCGTCAAAGCAAGCCCCAGCCCGCCGGGGTGAATCACTTGTTCGGTCCATCATAACCGGTCCGCCACAATACCGCGCACGGAGGAGAGCAACATGTCCACGCGATACAATCCTCCAGGAACGAGCCGACGCCTCCAAAGAGCCCAACTCCACGAAAGGCCGTGCAGTCGGCGGCAGGAGAGAACTAAATCGGTTAAGAGAAATAAATCGGACGGATGTATATATACCCGCGATGCAAATGATACCTGGGGCGAGCCGACGCACGCAAAGAAGGCCGTACGTCCTTCAAAAAGCCACACATTTCACGCGGACAACGTTGGACGGCGTTGGAATGACCGCCTCATCCAACGCCGGAAGGTTCGAGTAATGGCTATATCAAGTATATGGGTTTATTTTTATATATATATTATTTTTATCGATCCGGTCCGCCTACAGTACATAGCGAATCGCGCACCCGGAGATGCATCGAGTCGCGCCGCGATCGCTCAGCGAGAACCATCCGGTGACGACCGGAATCGAGCCCGCGACCTCGCCTTTTACGCCGCGCTGTCTTAAGCGCGCGCGGAGCTCCGAAACCCGAGAACGACGGCCCGAAAAACGCGAGTTTCCAGAAAATCCCGAACAGACGGACAACGAAAAGCCGGGGTAAGGTCTCCGTTCCGACGACGGAACGACTATCGTCGTTCACGTCTATGTCGGAACTACGACGATGTGCGTGCCCTTGCATATATTGAGATGTCGCACCTGAACGCGCCGTGAAACGTCCGGTGACGGCGCGGCGACGATTCGTGCCGTGAAACGTCCGGTTCGCGCCGTGAAACGTCCGGTGACGATAAAAGGCTGCCCTTGCATATGTGCGTGCCCTTTGCATATATTGAGATGTCGCACCTACGCGCCACGAAACGTCCGGTGACGTCGACGCGGCGACGATTCGTGCCGCGTACCGTCCGGTGACGACCGGGATCGAACCCGCGACCTCGCCTACTACGCCGCGATGTCTTAAGCGCGAGCGACGCTCCGAAAGCGCTACGACGCCGAGAAAAACCGTGAGTTTCCATAAAATCCCGAACAGACGGACAACGAAAACCCGGCCTAAGGTCTCCGTTCCGACGACGGAACGACTATCGTCGTTCACGTCTATGTCGGAACTACGACGACGGACAACGAAAAGTCGGCCTAAGGTCTCCGTTCCGACGACGGAACGACTATCGTCGTTCACGTCTATGTCGGAACTACGACGACAACGAAAAATCGGGGTAAGGTCTCCGTTCCGACGACGGAACGACTATCGTCGTTCACGTCTATGTCGGAACTACGACGACGGCGTAAGGTCTCCGTTCCGACGACAGAACGACTAACGTCGTTCACGTCTAACGTCGGAACTACGACGACGGACACCCCCCCCCCCCAAAAAAACGGCGTAAGGTCTCCGTTCCGACGACGGAACGACTAACGTCGTTCACGTCTAACGTCGGAACTACGACGACTGGGACGGAAGGACAAGCCGGCTCCCCGGGAAGAACTAAGCTATGGCCTAGCAAGCTTTTCGCTTGCTCCGGCGATAAATGCAGGTAGGTGCCTGCCGCCATGGCCCAGGCTTCGGCATAAATACCAGTGTATGTGTGCAACACATCCTTGAGGCCCATGTGGAACAGAATGGCCAGGGATCATTGATCACCATAACCACATAAGCAGCCTTTTCTACGCACACCCATACATGCATCTATCTATATGCAATATCTGTATATGATATATGATATATGATATATTCATATATCATATATATTTATATTATATATTATATATATTTATATTATATATCATATATATTTATATTATATAATATATATTTATATATATTATATTAATATTCATATTTCATATATCATACATATTTATGTATCATAGATACATATAAATATATCTATGCATGCAGATAATATATATTGCCCAACATTCATTCTCAGCTCATCCTCAATCATCTCTGTATGCATGCATGCATGCATGCATGCATCATACCTGCTCTAATCAGGCCAGATATGTGCTAGCTAGCTAGCTACCTAGCTATAGATCACTGACAGCTGATAAGGCAGCATGGTGAAGCTGTGCTGGTTAAGAGGAGTGGGATGGAGGCATTGCTGGATGGGAAGCATGCTGATGGGAAGCATGCCTGTGGTCAGAATCAAGCTGAAATCAGCAGCAGTGCCAACACAAGTGCCCACACCAGGCATCTTCACCAGGTGACCTGGCGCATGACCTACTGCATTCATGATGTCATCATTGGTGTGTTAGTTGCAGCAACAAACAACAGCAGCTGTACATCATCGTTTGGGTTGTCATATAAGGGGCCTGGAGGCAGGCAGCGCTTTACAAAGGGGAGGAGGAAAAGGGTGTTATCCAACCATTGTTTACGTACAAGGGCTATGTGAGTGATGCATGTGTTGATGCCATCTGTTGTATCTCTGTTATATCCGCCTACAGCAAAGGCTCGATCGAAAGGATGCCAGACAACTGTTGTACCACGCGTCACTTTTCCTAAGCTCTGCTGGAGTTGCACCCACCATCGCTACATCGCGCACGGCATGGAGCAGTACGGCACTGTCGTATGTGGACGCGGGGGAGCGATATGGCACTATCGTACGGTACGGCAGCACGGTACGATGATACGGCACTACCGTACGGTACGGCAGCACATTACGACGGTACGGCACTATCGTACACGGAGCAGTACGGCACTGTTGTACGTGGACGCGTGGAGCGATATGGCACTGATGACGTCACTGTCGTACGTGGGCGCTGTGGAGCGATACGGCACTGATGACGTTACTGTCGTACGTGGACGCTGTGGAGCGATACGGCACTGATGACGTCACCCCTGTCGTACGTGGACGCTTGGAGTAGTACGGCAGCAAGCGCGACTTGATCGCACGCATGCCGCGCAGCACGTCGCACCGCACACGTTAGGCGCACTGGCTAAGGGCACAAGCAACCCGCAAAGAGCATATCGCCTAATGCACTGTGCACAACGCTGCAAACATGCATTGCGTGACCGGTGTCGCGAATAGTGCGCATGGTCCGGCGACTTGGTCGCGGACAACCTGAAATGCAGGAGGCATCGCATATCAATGCGCACTAACGATAACACGTGCATTATGCATACGCGCGCGCTCGAGCACGATAATGCGAGCGTACCTTGAGGTCGCGAGGCAATGGCTCGAGCGATGCGGCGCGTCGAATGCAACACTACGCGCGAAGGCGTAGTCGGCACCTTTACGCGAGTAAAGAACATTGCATTATTGCTATGACGGCTTATATAGCAATATCTGCACGCGGGATCACGGTAGTACATTTACTACTTGCAGATCTCTTGTACCGCGAGCCGTCGCTGCGAGTATATCTGCTATGCTCATTGACGGCCTAAGCATTGAATTAAGACGCAATCTTGACGATTGACGCCAAGACAAGCTAACCGCGCTTTGGTTGAGCTTACACCTTAAACATCGCTTATGGTCGTATATCTTGGATAAGCCCGAGCACCGATTTGCATCAGTTAGATGATGATTGCCTCGGCTAGGCACTGATAGCCTATCACGTCATCTACGCCTGTCTTGGAATATACGTTGTAACTCCTTGCATCGAAGACTTCCGCTGCCTCGATTGGTACGTTCGGATATAATCGAGCATGATGCACTAAGGCTGGTTCTCCGCAGAATCAATGGGCGATTATGAGGAGTGATACAACAAATTTGGTATCGAGACGTAAGGTTCGTTCACGGCCTGTTGTCTCACCCTGATCTCTTCCGTAAGTAGGTCACTTCCATGGCTGGAGTCAGCGATGGCAATCTTAGTCCTTTGGATACATTCGCGGAGGAGCTTGGCCGAGCTGTGATGGCCGCGGCCGCCTCTGGTCTGTAATTGCCTTGCTGCTCTTGCATTGCCATTCGTTTTGCCTGTTCGAAGTACGTGCTTCTGAGCCGCAGGTGAATCGAATCGAGTCTCACTCGCCGCTGCATCGACTGATTCGAATCCGAGTCCGGATCAGTTGCAGGCGCTTATCACGCGCACGCGCGAAGTGCGAGACTCTTTGGACGGATACTTGCTGTATCTGCAGGGAGCGCTTTCCGTCGGTAGGCTTAAAAACCGTCTGATTGTCGCTCGACTGATACCTGTGTGAGAGTGCCTTTATCGCACGAGGTTGTGACCGGTCAGTCGCCGATTTACCATGGCATCTGGTAGCGGTGATGTAGGGTTAGTAGTGGGGGACGGTCGTGCCGACACGTCCGTCATTCCTGAGACATCTCGGAGGGGCCCATACACGCATGTTGTTGACGGTGTCCGAGATCCCCCTGCGCTACTAGACCCACGGACTCCTATCCATCCGACTGTTCCTGTCACGGCAGCCGAAGCAGGCCCCGTTGGACGCGAGGAGCAGAGGGGTCCGTCTGCTGCACCACCTCGTCAAGGTCGATCTGACGACGAAGGAGAGGTGATAAAACTGTCGCTTCCTGTCCCGAAATTAGACATCCCGCATGACGCGAAACATAAGAATGCTGAGCGAAGCATTGCTGATACAACTCGTGCATACCTGCGTGATGTCCGCGTGTACTTGCGACTGGTCCGTGGTGGTGATCGTGACCCTGTGAAATGTCTGTTCGTCGGGAACACCCTCGCGGGTGTGGCGAAGACATGGTACGATCAGTGGACAATGGCAAGGCAGACATACACGTTTGAGGAGTTGGCTCGTGCTTTGCTTGCGCGCTTTGCTCCCGAGGTTCAACCGCTTAGTGCTGAGGCTCGCAGTACGTTAGCATCTGGCACATATCGCATGCGCCATGATGAAACAGTACCTGCGTACCAGTCGCGCTTCGAGGCCCTGATCACGCCCATCGGTAACCTGACGGAGGACGAACGCATCTTTTGGTTTCAGTGTGGATTGTCTGAGGTCCTGGCGCAACAATGTGCCACGGACTTGGCGGGGAAGGACTTTGGGTCCTATGAGGAACTGGTGCATTTTACGCACCGAGTCGAGAAGCGTCTCTTAGCTGGCCAACGTGCTATTAAACCTGTCCCTCGTGTTAATGCCATGCGGGTGCAGGATCCGACGTCTGACGCTGCGGCCATGGACCAGGGGGCCGAAACGGAGCGTCGAACGCCAACGGTAGCAGTGACCACCGTTCGTACGGATCGCGGTCACGGCGTTCGCGGCGCTTCCGGATCGGGTAACCGCAAAGGGTCAACCGGCGCAGGTCAACGCGCGGATCCAGCCAAGGGCAAGAGGAAAGGGGGTTCGCCGTCTGCCGCGGCTGCGCACGAAGCTAAGAACGAGACGAAGCGACAACGCACCAGCGACGGTTGGTTGGAAAAATGGGGTTGCACGCACTCCGAGCTTAAGCGTCGGAAGAGCATGAAGGTTTGCCTGAGATGCGCGTCTGCGGAACATCCTACGAGGGATTGTCCGAATCTACCGCCTTTGGCTCAGCGGCCGAAGTAGGGGATTGCCCAGGATGGTTCGGAGGGGACTCCACCTGGGAAGCCGGGACTAGAGGGTGGGCGGTTGTCGTCAGTGCGGCAAGCCGTGAGGGCACCGTTGCCTTCGGTCCTTGAACAAATCGAGCGCGCGATTGGACGTCGATTGTCGCTCGATGGTCGCTCAGGACGTGTAGGTTTTGACTCGCTGTGTAATCTGTACGCACCGAGCAAGCCGCTGGCGTCTATCGATTTGTTAGGTCACACCGTCTTGTTCCTCCCCTCATCTCTGCGCGAGCTGTCAGTGCAGCTGACCTTCTATAGGAGAAGTAGGCGTCAACGTCCAGACACTGCCGCTCGCGTCCTTCTACCCGCTTATAGTCGACGAAAAGCTTCGACTTTGCTAACGGGTATGCGGAAAGTCTGCCGGTTCGAGCCGGGCACCGTTCTGTATAACGGTGTTGATTTAGCAGGTGCACCTGTGCCGTTGTCGGTCCAGGCCTACGCCGTTGACGTTTGGTACGAATCTCCTGCACCTCATTCTGAGGGTTCTGCCGAATGTTTCGAACCCGCCCTGAGCGTCTTGCTTTCGTCCGCAGAGTCGGTACCGGCAGACAATCGGGTTCCCTTGATTCAGGTCGATCTTGCTGGTCGAACCCTGAAGGCGCTCGTTGATACCGGCGCCAGTGACGACTTCATCTCATCGGCAGAGGTGAATGCATTGGGTCTGTGCCCACAGTCGTCGGAATGGTCGCAGGTTACCCTAGCGGATGGGGGTAAGCAACCCATATTGGGCAGGGTCACCCTTCGCCTGTGTATAGGTCCTCTGCGTATTACGACCCAACCTTATGTGTTGCGCGAGCTGACTGATGCTGCGACATATATACTGGGGTCCTCAACATTACGGCAGTATGGGGCCGGCATTGACCTAGAGTCTGGAACCCTTCGCCTTTGTAAGGGGACTCTGTCGTGCAAAGTACCCTTCGTGCCGTTTGCAAGTGTTGAGCTAGAGGGCGGTAAGACGGAAGCGGAGCCTGTGGTTAACTACGCTGTGAAAGCCATGGGGCAGCGTGCTGAACCCAAGCCAGTCGGGTGTAAAGAGGCCATCCGGATGATCCGGAAGGGTGCCCACGGACTGCTTGTGAGGCCTAGGTTGCATTTGAATGCGACCACCGCTCAGTCTTCTTTGGATCCTGAGGTTGAGGCCTTGCTCACAGGGTACGCAGACGTTTTTCGTGACGTGCCTGGGCTTCCTCCTTTGCGTCCCGTGGACCATACCATCCCACTCATACCCGGCGCTCAGCCTGTTTCAAGACCTATGTACAGGTTAAGTCCTCTGGAGTTGGACGAGGTGAAGCGCCAGGTAACTGATCTGCTCGCAAAGGGTATGATTCGCCCCAGCACATCTCCGTACTCTGCGCCGATTCTGTTTGTCGGTAAGAAGGATGGGAGCTTGCGCATGTGCATCGATTACAGGGGGTTGAATGCGACGATGGTCAAAAAACGTTACCCATTGCCGCGCGTGGACGACCTGCTCGATAAGCTCAAGGGCTCAGCCTACTTCAGCTCGATCGACTTGCAACAGGGATACAATCAGATTCGCATCGCTGCGTCTGATATGCCGAAAACCGCTTTTCGGACGCCCTTTGGTCACTTCGAGTACACGGTCTTGTCGTTCGGGTTGACTAACGCCCCTGCGACGTTTCAGGCGGTCATGGATCGCATGTTTAGACCGTATATCGACAGGTTCGTCGTGTGCTACTTGGACGACATCCTGGTCTACTCCAAGACGCGCGAGGAGCATCTGGAGCATCTTAAGCTTGTGCTTGAGGTGTTGAGGCGGGAGCAATTGTTTGCGAAGCGTGCCAAGTGCTTTTGGGCGCAGCCTCAGGTGGAGTACTTGGGCCACATCGTGTCGGCCACCGGCGTCAAGATGGACCCACGGAAGGTAGCCGTGGTTCGCGATTGGCCAGCGCCTCGGAACCTTCAGGAGCTTCATAGCTTCCTCGGCTTGACCAACTATTTCCGTAAGTTCATCAAGCAGTACTCTGTCCTTGCGGCCCCGCTTGTTGTATCACTCCTCATAATCGCCCATTGATTCTGCGGAGAACCAGGCTCAGTGCATCATGCTCGATTATATCAGAACGTACCAATCGAGGCAGCGGAAGTCTTCGATGCAAGGAGTTACAACGTATATTCCAAGACGGGCGTAGATAACGTGATAGGCTATCAGTGCCTAGCCGAGGCAATCATCATCTAACCGATGCAAATCGGTGCTCGGGCTTATCCAAGAAATACGACCATAAGCGATATAAAAGGTGCAAGCTCAACCAGAGCGCGGTTAGCTTATATAAATGTCAATCGCAATGTTCGCGTGGCGATTCTCTCGCATATTCATGCTTAGGCCGTCAATGCGTATAGCAGATATACTCGCAGCGACGGCTCGCGGTACAAAAAGATCTGCAAGTAGTAAATGTACTACCGTGATCCCGCGTGCGGATATTGCTATATAAGCCGTCATAGCAATAATGCAATGTTCTTTACTTGCGTAAAGGTGCAGACTACGCCATCGCGTGTAGTGTTGCATTCGACGCGCCGCATCGCTCGAGCCATTGCCTCGCGACCTCAAGGTGCGCTCGCCTTATCGTGCTCGAGCGCGCGCGTATGCACAATGCACGTGTTATCGTTAGTGCGCATTGCTATGCAATGCCTCATGCGTTTTAGACCGTCCGCGACCAAGTCGCCGGACCATGCGCACTTATCGCGATGCCAATCACGCAATGCACGCTTGCAGCCTGCTGGGTCGGTGTGTGTGTGTATGTGTGTGTGTGTGTGTGTGTGTGTGTGTGTGTGTGTGTCCAGGAGGGGTGATAGCAACCCGGTTGCAACTTGTGGTGGTGCTGAGATGCATGCGTGGTGTTGACATAAACGTCATCAAAGGTCCTGCACATGGTCCAGCCAATGCAGATTCAGCTCGCGCTGAGAGTTGAACTCAGGACGGTGGATTCAGAGTCCACAGTGCTAACCACTACACCACGCGAGCAGATGAGAAGGCCTCGGCTACCTGACTGAGGTGGCTCCTGCACCAACACATGCACCACCACTTCCTACACGCAATGCAGTTCTTATGCATGCCACGCCGCCAAATCCAACACCACAAATCCAACTCCGCCTTTAAAGATAAATGCAGGTAGGTGCCTGCCGCCATGGCCCAGGCTTCGGCATAAATACCAGTGTATGTGTGCAACACATCCTTGAGGCCCATGTGGAACAGAATGGCCAGGGATCATTGATCACCATAACCACATAAGCAGCCTTTTCTACGCACACCCATACATGCATCTATCTATATGCAATATCTGTATATGATATATGATATATGATATATTCATATATCATATATATTTATATTATATATTATATATTTATATATATTATATTAATATTCATATTTCATATATCATACATATTTATGTATCATAGATACATATAAATATATCTATGCATGCAGATAATATATATTGCCCAACATTCATTCTCAGCTCATCCTCAATCATCTCTGTATGCATGCATGCATGCATCATACCTGCTCTAATCAGGCCAGATATGTGCTAGCTAGCTAGCTACCTAGCTATAGATCACTGACAGCTGATAAGGCAGCATGGTGAAGCTGTGCTGGTTAAGAGGAGTGGGATGGAGGCATTGCTGGATGGGAAGCATGCCTGAAATGCGACGGGACCATTTCAAGGTATTGCTCCCACCCTTGTCAGTATATGGGAATGTGCGCTATGATATAATTATTCTAGTGCATGTACGCAGACTTGCTCCGGTCGCATGACTAAATAAAGCTTCTGTTCCATGGGACGTCGCATGCTCCCGGCTGCATTCTCACACTTGGGCAATAACTGTTGTAGGTTGGACCCCTTAATTAGCTGGATATTAATTATATTTAATATAAAGCTCATAAAGTCTCAGGAAGGGTAGACCCGCCAAGCACAGGCTTTCAGGACAGAGTTCCATTCTTGGTTCAGGTTCGTAGGCTCCGTCTGTAGTAATCGTACACACTCTAGCACAATATATCGCCGGAGCAAGCGAAAAGCTTGCTAGGCCATCGTCGTAGTTCCGACATAGACGTGAACGACGATAGTCGTTCCGTCGTCGGAACGGAGACCTTAGGCCGTTTTTGGGGCGCTTGTCCGTCTGTCTGGAACATATTTGGTAACTCGCCGTTTTTCTCGGCGTCGTAGTGCCTTCGGAGCGTCGCTCGCGCTTAAGACGTCGCGGCGTAAAAGGCGAGGTCGCGGGTTCGATTCTGGTCGTCACCGGACGTTTCGCGGCACGAATTGTCACCGCGTCGTCACAGGACGTTTCGCGGCGCGTTCAGGTGCGACATCTCAATATATGCAAGGGCACGCACATATGCAAGGGCATGCCTTTTATCGTCACCGGACGTTTCATGGCGTGAACCGGACGTTTCATGGCACGAATCGTCGCCGTGTCATCACCGCACGTTTCGCGGCACGATTCGTCGCCGAGGCGGCGTCTGGCCGTGTATGATATTATGATATTATGGCACATCGAATACGGCACGTCAAATTGCGCACCTGGACGCAACGATGCGCCTTGCGCGAACCGGACGTTTCACGGCACGAATCGTCGCCGCGCCGTCACCGGACGTTTCGCGGCGCGTTCAGGTGCGACATCTCAATATATGCAAGGGCACGCACATATGCAAGGGCATGCCTTTTATCGTCACCGGACATTTCATGGCGCGAACCGGACGTTTCGCGGCACGAATCGTCGCCGTGTCGTCACCGCACGTTTCGCGGCACGAATCGTCGCCGCGGCGGCGTCTGGCCGTGTATGATATTATGACATTATGGCACATCGAATACGGCACGTTAAATTGCGCACCTGGACGCAACGATGCGCCTTGCGCACCTGACATATGTGATATGCTGATGCATGTGCAAGTCCGTCTGTTCGACTCTTTGTTGTGTGCGCAAGTATGCGCACACGTGCAAGGGCACACATTTTAGCGTGAATGACATGATCTCATATAACATAATATGACATATGTAATATGCTGATGCATGTGCAAGTCGTCGCACCGGATGTTTCGCGCCGCGGTACAGGTGCGCGATTCGACGTGCGACATGCCAATATATATTGTAGCCATCTATGATTATGGCTACGATCAGGGAAGATCACCGGCGTCGAAGTGCGCATCTGCGGCCGTCCAACGTTGTCCGCGTGAAATGTAGGGCTTCTTGTAAGATGTACGGCCTTCTTCGCGTGTGTCGGCTCGCTACAGTAGGTCGGATTGCATCGCGGATATACACATCCGTCCGATTTCTTTATCTTAACATACGGTACTGCGGCTGCACACTGCATTACTGCACACTGGTTGGTGGCGCCGCCAACGTAAGCTGCACGGCCTTTCACGAAGCTGGGCTATTTACAGGCGTCGGCTCGCTACTGTGGGATTGTATCGCATATAGATCGCGTATATCACACGATGCGTGCTATTGCGGCTGAAGACGGCTTCCATCCGTTCAGTCACATGGCATCGCGGTCCTCAACCCCGACCCCAATATGCTACGTGGCCAGCTGCCTGCGCGTGTTGGACGGACGGACAGATGGACAACGTCCCCCTAAGATCGGCGTAAGGTCTCCGTTCCGACGACGGAACGACTATCGTCGTTCACGACGGACAACGCACAAAAGACGGAATGACAGATCGGCGGACCTCGGCGAGACGGAGGCAAGTGCAGCGCGGGGTCGACGCAGAGACGGACGCAGCCGCGCAGGCACGTTCCCGGTGGTGTGCGTGGACGAGGTCCCAGACCGGCAGGACTTGCTGGATCGCGTCCGCCGTGCACCTGGCATTAAAGTGCGGGGACACGTCAGCGTCGCCTGGGTGCGCTTTCGTCCGCACAACGATGAGGACGAACTTGCGGTGGATGAAGATGCTCTGCAGGAGTACAAGCGTATGGGATGCGTTGCACAAGTACCTGAGGCACTGCTGCGCTCCGCGATCGGTCCTACAGATCCGGAGGTCGCCGGTGTACTGCGAAGCACACTCCTTAATGACCGCACTGGCGCCGCTGGTGTATGGCCGCTGCAGGAGACGTTACAAGGAAACACGGCTGGTGAAATGCTACATGGCAGCGGCGCGTATGCATCGCCGTCTGATACAGGTGTGCTTCCTTCTTGTTGAAAGACGGGGTAACCCAACGGGGCTCACAGACGGGAAACGGTGGGGGGAGGGGGCGGCGGGAAACATACGTACATCGCTTTCGACGGACTATCGTCGTTCTTGACGGACAACGCACAAAAGGCCGGCGCGCACTACGACGACGAGAACATCCGACGGAACGACAGACCGGCGGACCTCGGTGAGACGGAGGCAAGTGCAGCACGGCGTCGACGCCGAGACGGACGGATCACGTCATCGTCGCCTGGGTGTGCTTTCGTCCGCGGCTGAAGACGGCTTCCATCCGTTCAGTCACATGGCATCGCGGTCCTCAACCCCGACCCCAATATGCTACGTGGCCAGCTGCCTGCGCGTGTTGGACGGACGGACAGACAGACAACGTCCCCCTAAGATCGGCGTAAGGTCTCCGTTCCGACGACGGAACGACTATCGTCGTTCACGACGGACAACGCACAAAAGACGGAATGACAGATCGGCGGACCTCGGCGAGACGGAGGCAAGTGCAGCGCGGGGTCGACGCCGAGACGGACGCAGGCGCGCAGGCACGTTCCCGGTGGTGTGCGTGGACGAGGTCCGAGACTGGCAGGACTTGCTGGATCGCGTCCGCCGTGCACCTGGCATTAAAGTGCGAGGACACGTCAGCGTCGCCTGGGTGCGCTTTCGTCCGCACAACGATGAGGACAAACTTGCGGTGGATGAAGATGCTCTGCAGGAGTACAAGCGTATGGGACCTCGGCGAGACGGAGGCAAGTGCAGCGCGGGGTCGACGCCATGACGGACGCAGGCGTGCAGGCGCGTTCACGGTGGTGTGCGTAGACCAGGTCCGAGACCGGCAGGATTACCCACCTGCACCTCGCTTCCGGCATGGCCACCGTGCTGCGTCGGCGCGCATACCCTCGCCTCCGCGGTCGCTCCCCGGGGAACTACGGCCCCCCTCGCGGGCGGACAGCCCGCGTCTAGTAGCTTAGTTCTTCCCGGGGAGCCGGCTTGTCCTTCCGTCCCAGTACGGCAGTGGCCATAATTGGAAAGTTGTGCCAAACGTCAGTGAAATGGTATGACAGCCTGTTTTCGTATGTGAGGTCGCCGGTTCGAATCTTGCCTTTTTCGACTTTTTTCAATCTTTTTCTTTTTTCGTCAATTGAAATGTGCCTTAGAGCCTGAAATAGTTTTCATTCGACATGGCATCCATTGGTGTCAGCCAGGTTTGAGCGGTCATGCATGAGCGGTCATGCATTGCATTTTTGTGTCTCCCACAACACAGCCAAATTCTGACTCTCCCACAACTCGGCCATATTTGCAAGCAAGACAGAATATCTGGGCAATAACAACAAGACATACGAAATATAAAACGCGTGTGCGAAATTTGGGCTCTTTGCCGAAATCGGTTCACTCTGCTGTCGTACTACCCATTTGGATAGTACGACGGGAAGAGCGGTCACAAAAGGTGACGACATTTCATGAAAATTTCGTGTCCTTTTCCATCCATTATTAGCCAAATTGTAATGTATCTTTTGTGCTTTGTTGTTTTGTATGAGCGGCCAAATTCTGTCTCTCCCACACCTCGGCCATATTTTCAAGCAAGATAGAATATCTGGGCAATATCAACAAGACATACGAAATATAAAACGCGTGTGCGAAATTTGGGCTCTTTGCCGAAATCGGTTCACTCCGCTGTCGTACTACCCATTTGGATAGTACGACGGGAAGAGCGGTCACAAAAGGTGACGACTTTTTACGAAAATTTCGAGTCGTTTTCCATCCATTATTAGCCAAATTGTAATGTATCTTTTGTGCTTTGTTGTTATGTATGAGCGGCCAAATTCTGTCTCTCTCACAACTCGGCCATATTTGCAAGCAAGACAGAATATCTGGGCAATAACAACAAGACATACGAAATATAAAACGCGTGTGCGAAATTTGGGCTCTTTGCCGAAATCGGTTCACTCAGCTGTCGTACTACCCATATGGGTAGTACGACGGGAAGAGCGGTCGCAAAAGGTGACGACTTTTTACAAAAATTTCGAGTCGTTTTCTCATCCATTATTAGCCAAATTGTAATGTATCTTTTGTGCTTTGTTGTTATGTATGAGCGGCCAAATTCTGTCTCTCTCACAACTCAGCCATATTTGCAAGCAAGACAGAATATCTGGGCAATAACAACAAGACATACGAAATATAAAACGCGTGTGCGAAATTAGGGCTCTTTGCCGAAATCGGTTCTCTCTGCTGTCGTATTACCCATTTGGATAGTACGACGGGAAGAGTGGTCACAAAAGGTGACGACAATTCATGAAAATTTCGAGTCGCTTTCCATCCATTATTAGCCAAATTGTACTGTATGTTTTGTGCTTTGTTGTTTTGTACGAGCGGCCAAATTCTGTCTCTCTCACAACTTAGCCATATTTGCAAGCAAGACAGAATATCTGGGCAATAACAACAAGACATACGAAATATAAAATGCGTGTTAGAAATTTGGGCTCTTTGCCGAAATCGGTTCACTCCGCTGTCGTACTACCCATATGGGTAGTACGACGGGAAGAGCGGTCGCAAAAGGTGACGACATTTTACGAAAATTTCGAGTCGTTTTCTCATCCATTATTAGCCAAATTGTAATGTATCTTTTGTGCATTGTTGTTATGTATGAGCGGCCAAATTCTGTCTCTCTCACAACTCAGCCATATTTGCAAGCAAGACAGAATATCTGGGCAATAACAACAAGACATACGAAATATAAAACGCGTGTGCGAAATTTGGGCTCTTTGCCGAAATCGGTTCACTCTGCTGTCGTACTACCCATATGGGTAGTACGACGGGAAGAGCGGTCGCAAAAGGTGACGACTTTTTACAAAAATTTCGAGTCGTTTTCTCATCCATTATTAGCCAAATTGTAATGTATCTTTTGTGCTTTGTTGTTATGTATGAGCGGCCAAATTCTGTCTCTCTCACAACTCAGCCATATTTGCAAGCAAGACAGAATATCTGGGCAATAACAACAAGACATACGAAATATAAAACGCGTGTGCGAAATTAGGGCTCTTTGCCGAAATCGGTTCTCTCTGCTGTCGTATTACCCATTTGGATAGTACGACGGGAAGAGTGGTCACAAAAGGTGACGACAATTCATGAAAATTTCGAGTCGCTTTCCATCCATTATTAGCCAAATTGTACTGTATGTTTTGTGCTTTGTTGTTTTGTACGAGCGGCCAAATTCTGTCTCTCTCACAACCCAGCCATATTTGCAAGCAAGACAGAATATCTGGGCAATAACAACAAGACATACGAAATATAAAACGCGTGTGCGAAATTTGGGCTCTTTGCCGAAATCGGTTCACTCTGCTGTCGTACTACCCATTTGGATAGTACGACGGGAAGAGCGGTCGCAAAAGGTGACGACATTTTACGAAAATTTCGAGTCGTTTTCTCATCCATTATTAGCCAAATTGTAATGTATCTTTTGTGCATTGTTGTTATGTATGAGCGGCCAAATTCTGTCTCTCTCACAACTCAGCCATATTTGCAAGCAAGACAGAATATCTGGGCAATAACAACAAGACATACGAAATATAAAACGCGTGTGCGAAATTAGGGCTCTTTGCCGAAATCGGTTCACTCTGCTGTCGTATTACCCATTTGGATAGTACGACGGGAAGAGCGGTCGCAAAAGGTGACGACAATTCATGAAAATTTCGAGTCGTTTTCCATCCATTATTAGCCAAATTGTAATGTATCTTTTGTGCTTTGTTGTTTTGTATGAGCGGCCATGCATTTCACCAGTTGTTTGACCAATTTGTGACTACGACAAGACAGCGCTTTGTTCGGAATGCAACATGAAATATCTATTGGATTTTGCATCCATATCCAAATTGTAATGTCTCTCTCGTGTATCTATGCTTTATTTGGGCTGTCATGGAAGGCAATATAAGATCTAATTTTCTTCCACCGCCAAAATATCCAAGACTCGGTGGACTACGGGATCAATTGTTACCAAGGCTAAGAAGCAGACAAAGGTCTAGTGGTTCTAGTTCTGATGATGGTCCACGACGAGGTGTTGTTGGTATGTACTTGAAAGATATCTGTCACTGTCATTCGCAAGCAAATTTTAAATGAATGTTTACAAATGTTTTGCAGACCATCTACAGTGGGCTGAGGCCACACGACGACGTAAGTTAGTTATATCCAATTTATTACAAACTGTGGAGACGGCACCGAAGCAGGCTATCGAAGGAGAAGAAGTGGTGCAACAAACCGTGACATCGCCTGTGGCTGATATAAGTCGCAATCGAAATATAGAACGTCGACGGAAGCAGATAACCCGGGCTAATGCATCATTGGAGAATGTTGCTCGGATTCGGTGTGCAGATCGTGTACGCAAACGTCAACGTCGTGTAACCTCAACGCCTCAGGAATTGGCAGACATGCGTTCAGGTGAACGTGTACGTAAACGGGGACAACGTTATCGGCATCGTCGATCAATGGTTGACAATTCTGGAAATTCATCGGAGTCCAATACCTCCTTGTCAGGTACTGAAGAATTGACAACGTGTGGAATGGTACTTGAGCCCATACTTAAGCATTTTGGTTTTGATCAGCGATTGGCAGATGGTGGTCTTACGTACAACCCACACCTTACTGCCATGCCAGATCTCCGTCACCAGGACCTAACAGACGACCACGTTCCACAGATCTCATTTCAAGCACACATCGATCTCGCAGCTAAACTTCACAACACAATACGTGCAGACATGCCGGATCGAATTTGTGGAATATGCAGTCGACAAAAGTCGTCATCTGATGCGGAATATTTGTTGTGGGACGACATTCCAAATATAGATATATTACGTGCAGACGTTTCTCGAATCGCTGCCGTCATGCGTCCTGGTAATGTTGTACACTGGCGTCAGGTATTGTGTCCAGATGGAGTCGCACCTCCACCGCCACCTCCTGTACTACCGTTTGGATTCCGTGGCAAAAGGCGGATAGTTCAGAAGGAGCAGTCTAATGGAATCGTGAATGGTGGTATTGGCCGAACGGCCGAACAGGGAGCTGGGGCATTGGTTGATGTCCAAGTTACCGTCAACACGCAAGGGGGTGGAGCTTATGGTGATCCAGCAGCGCAAGCAGCAGAAATTGAAGAAACGGAAGACGCACACCGAAATGATGATGCTATGGTTTGGTTTCCACCACGCAATGATCGCAAGCCACGTGTCTGTGAGACGGACGCGGCATATGTAGAGATCGCCTATTGCCTTCGTTGGGATGTTACAGGTCCCAACAAGACCGTCATTACGACCGACGAAGCCACTGAGCCCAGGCTATGTGTTTGCACTGAATGCAAGAAAGCTCTATCAGGTAATGATTGATTATGTTTTTCTCTCTCTTGCTTTTTACTAATTTAGATTCTCTAACATTCACCGTAGCTGACCGGGTTCCCGAAGCTTCCCTTGCGCGCCTTGATGGTGGAGACATTCCAAGTACAAACGGGCGTGGTGAAGTTTTGGAGATGCCTACAGCTGTAGAAGCTACATTACTCAGTCGAGTGCTACCTATGCAGAATATCTTTGTGGTACAGACTCCAAATCGCCCCCGAGAATTGCAGCCAGCTGCTGTCAAAGCAAGCAGTCTTACATTCACGAATGCTGATTCCAATACACTCCGTGAAGCTCTACCGATGCGTGCAGAGGAGTTAAAGCATTTTTTTACTGTGGTCTGCATTGACGTCTGCCAAAATCGTGTTGATATGGAGCGACTCGTCGCGAAGGCTAAGCCATTGCAGGTACATCCACTCGCAAGCTTGAAATAAATGGAAATATATGTATTTAAAATAAGAAAGCATTTAATTATATAAATATTTATATAAATCCTTCGATTTATGCATTCCGATATAATTTTCCATTAATTTTTGAGTGTACTTATCATCGCTGTAAATTTATCCCAATTCATCATCTGCAACTCACAGGTTCGAGGCTGGGTGATTGTAGCCTGGCTTAACTATTTACAGGAGGTTGATTCTACAGTGTCAATAGATTACGAAGCACTTGAGCAATGGCGACAACATGGAGCAAACGGTGAAGCCGTCCCGGCAGCGTTGTTGCATGAAGCTATTGGTACAGATGACCCTGAAATAGCAGCGTTATTACGTCGTACGTTTGGTTTTGATCGAACAGGTAATGCCGTGACGACAGCAGAACAGGAACGCGCGGAAACGGCTGCGGTTGGTAACCTGGTGACAGAGCCAGCAGGTGTACCTACCATTGCGTTTCGTCATCTTCATGTGAATGAGCAATCAGCGCGTGACAAGGAGCTGGAACACCCAAATGCTGGTATAGATCTTGAACTGTTGCTTCACGTCCAGCCAACGGGAGAGGCACAGCTGAATGATCAAGCAGACCCAGAACCAAATGGTGCATTCGTGGAGTCGCTCATACGTGGCAATACCCAACTAGTGTGGTCAGCAGGCGGACGCAAAGCACAAGTTCTCGATGATGGCGAACCTTGGTTGATGGCGCTTGCCTTTCCATCCGTCTTACCAGACCCAAATGGGGGGCGACGTCCGATGGGCATGTCATTACATAGATACGCCGAAATTCTATCACAGCGTGCACCGCGGAGTCAATTCCAACAGACATTTTTCTTGGCACGTCTATACAACACAATCTTTAAAAAAGATGTACGAGATCATTCGTTCTTGACTGCACGTACGGCACCTTCGTTGGTTCGTCAATCAGGGAATATGCCACGTGATGTCGCACGAGCCATTGGCACAATTCTTTCGCTGCCTAGTCATCATCCACGTCGCCGAGAACTGCTAGATGCGCAGGATCCAGGTGTTCGAGAATTCATCCGTGCAATTCGACGAACAGCCGCTCGTATTGATCTTACTGATGCCTTCTATGCAGCCAAACAGCAGTCTGTCCGATCACTGGCTGTGGCGCTCGGTCCTAACAGTTTCTTCTTTAACGTTAATCCGAGTGCAATGCACTGCGGCGCAGTTGCAGTGGCGGCAGGTGAGGTGGTGGAATATGATGGCACTGGTCGTCCGGAAGTTGTCGAAACAATGCATAAGAAATGGCGCAGAGTTAAAGACAACCCGACGGCCTGCATGGCGTTAATGCGTGCAGTTCAGAATGCAATCTTGAGGCATGTCTTTGGATTTGAACCTGGGAAAAAGCGACAATCCAATCCCAGTTGCTTTTGTGGGCCGACATTAACCGTCGACATGAAGATTGAGGAGACTGGTCGAAAAGAGTTACACCTTCATGGAATGGCGCGGGTAGTGGCATTCGCATGTGAGCGACTAAAGCAGCTGTTTGAGGGTCCAAATTGCCGTGTACTGGCATTGGCCCATGCGGTCTGCTCCATGTGGTACCCAGACCCTTATTACGATCCTACACATCCGTCCAAAATGGTTTTCAATGCGGGAGCTGGTACCGATGAAACTGAAGCCTGTGAACCTCCTCGCACAGATCCAGAGGTACCAGTGGCAGCATATGACTTTCAGCGGATTTGCAATTACAACGCCATTGGTCTACCGGGACCAAATGTCACAACTCAGTGTGCAGACTATTTGGCAGCAACATGCAAGACGAGTCTGACACATCGGCATTCTGATACTTGCAAAAGACACAACTGCGCTGGTGTGGATGGAGATTGTGGCATGGTGTTTCCGCGTGTGATTCGGGACAGTTTCAAATGGATCGGATCCCAAGGTACGTTCCTGCTGCCACGTCTTGGAACTCATATAGTTCCACACATGCCAGCTCTGGCAATGGCCCTAGGATGCAATATGTTAACATCATTAGCATGCGAGGTGGATCGGGAGTATACAGCAGACGTAGCACAGCAACTGGATACCGCGTCCGATACATGTGAGCAAGAAAATATATCCATTCTTGCGCCAGCTATTGATAGGGCTACTGATGCCGCCGAGTACAGCGCTAAATACGTCGCCAAGGCAATCCCAGTCGGCCAGGCAGAGCATCTATTGCGTGCTATCTCTTCTCTGGACGGATACCTGCTGAACCCAAGCCATCCAGGCAACAACGCTGGGCAAAGGCCAAGTGGAATTGGCAACATCATGGCAGCCGTCAATCGTATGGGTACAAGTATCACGGTCGGTATGCCTCTCGTTGCATATCGGTTAGCGGGCCATTCTACCTTCGAATCGACGTATGACGTTGGAATTCTTCCTATTCATGCATTTTCGTCTGTCGCTATGCCAAGCAGGAATCTAATGGATTTCGATGACAACACGGTTGGTACAGTCTTAGTGGAACACGAAATCGACGGGACGTTTCGTCCTGTTAATCAAGTGCTGCATTACCAGATGCGAGGCAGAGAACTTCATGGCATTGAGTTCAGTCCATACATGTTGTTCTCATTTTACGAATTGCGTCGCCTGCAGCCGGAGGAAAGGGGACCATCCAATTGTACTCTGCCGGGTGATGAGGATGCATGCTTGCAGCCAGGCAAATACCCGAAGATCGTCAAATTCCTTCCAGATCACCCGCTCGCTAGTAGCCACGCATTGATGAGGAAGAAGGAACCCGTCTATATTCGTCTACTGGGCAGCTTTCCTAAACGTCCGTCATCTAACGATACTGACGATGAAGCAACCGACTCATACTACGCTGCTGTGCTTGGTGTCTTCAAATCCTACGTAACATCGCCAGTGCCTGCAGACATGTCACTGAAGCAGGCTTTTGATGATTTTATCACGCGTATCCTACCCGCAACAGACCGCCGTTACACAGCATTGGTTCACAACATATTGAACAATGTCCAGTCGCAACATGACAGCGCACGCCGTCGACGTGCTCAACAGGACCAGCGTAAGAAAAATGATGACGCAAAAAGAAATATGGATGCGCAAACTCGGGATCTTTGTGCTGGACAGGATGAGGCAGTCGCTGAGCCTGTGCCGGATGACGAATATGAATTCATGCAACGGGACAACGAGGAGGAGGATGACGGTGACACCCCTGTTATTGATGAAGATGCAGCACCTGTCGCGGTTGCACGCGTGCCTGCCAGCGGTGGTGAGATATCTACATTCGATCTGATGTCCGTTAGTGACGATGCATTATTTGGCATTGGAAATCAAGAAGCCTTGTATGCACGTGGAGCAGCAATTCGTTGCTCAAACGTGACGGATGCAATGTTGTCACGAACATCCAAACCGAGTAAAGTACGTGCAGCCAGAGATGGGGACAGTGAAGGCATTATGATAGCACGCCGTAATCTGAAGTCGTATAACGCCACGGATCCTTCCACAATTGCTGCACTGCAAGGATCAGCAATGACGAATAAGATTTCATGGCATCTGGAACAACGTGGAGGACCGTTGGGGCCCGTAGCCGTCTTCATCGACATCGACGACAAACAATCTGCGGGATCCCCTGTTTCAATACCCCTTCCACCTGGAGATTCACCACCGTACACTCCCATACGGCCGCCACCTACAATACCGCAGACAGTACATATTTTCACGCTTGCCTACGAACAAGCTGCAGTTTTCATCATCTATGCTGAAGCTTTTCACGCGGACCTGCGGAATGAGTTGACAGACCCCCCAAGGGGGCTGCTCTTAGGTGGACCAGGAACGGGCAAATCACGTGTGATCCATGCGCTGATGTGGTACACGGCTCAGCATGGTCACCCGGCGTGGGTTGCAACAGCGGCGTTTGCATGGACGGCTGCGTTGGCTTTCATGACGCCTGTTCATAAGTCATTATCCACGCATACCATGTTTCAGATTTGTGTTGCACCTGCACATAAGCTACGAACTGGAGCTGATGCCACCAAGAAGGTATGTATATTCTAAGAAAACGTAATGTATTGTTGGATAAACTCTTGAAATGGTTTCGTAATTATATGTGTCGATGCAGGTCCGTGAAAATGTCGGCCAAGGAATGGTCTGCATCGATGAGATTGGGTATAATTCCCTCGAACACATCGGGGCATGTGCAGCATCCTGCAACAAACATTTAACTCCGTCCTCGTTACCTGATACTCATCCAGCCAAAAAGACATTTGCAGGCCGTACAGTTCTATTGGTTGGTGACTCTGCTCAGCATACGGCGCCTTCTGGTACGCCTGTTTCCAAATTCGCAGCCAAAGTTCTCGAGAACCCCAGCTTTACGCCTGCATTGGAAGGACCGTCCCCCATGGATGAAGCCGCACAGAAGACCTGGGATGTGCGCCTCGAACGACTTCAGTTGGGATTTCTTTCGTATCGCCAATGCAATCTCGTCGTCTCTCTGAACAAGCAACAAAGGCAAGATGATACGGAAGGTGGCCGTCGTCTTCAAGCAGCAATTAATTTATTCAATGGACGTCAATCAGCATCTCGGGAAGCGATCACTGACCTATTAACTGCGTTAAATGATCGCGTCGTGCCAGATTTGGCTGCTCTAAGTTCAATGCAACCGCGAGTTGTGCTCCAACGAAATCGGCCTCGTCATCGCCTGAACACACGTCTTTTGCAACACCTTGCCAGACATATGAACATCCGGCCTGTTGTATGGAACGCTCATCATCGAATCTCTGGCACGCGTGGTCGACCAAATAATAAAGGATTGTCGCCACTTCAGTCTCGAGCTGCTCTACGTTCTGCAGATGAGGACTTCGATCATCTGCCTGCAGATATCTGGTTCGTGCAGGGTGCGTTGTACATTCTTCTGGACACAACAGCTACCGATGCTGGTGCATGCAACAAAAATCTTGTGGCAGCGGTTGGTCTAATCACTGATCCCCGAGAGCCGGCAGACAATGGTCAAGGTACTCATCGTCGGTTACATTATATGCCATTGGCCATGTTTGTCAAGCCCATCAATGGGCCTCCACTAGCCAGGTCATTATCAGGAGAGCATTTTTCAGATGAATTTCCTGGGGCCTTTCCGGTCACACCTACATCACGATCCTGCTCGCTGGTTCTACCGAACGATGCGAGCGATCCAGACGACCGGCGTCCGCTCGTGAATATGAGCGTCACTAGAGTAAATTTTCCTATTGGAGATGCCTACGCCGTTACCGACTTCTTTGTGCAAGGCTACAGCTTTAAGGATGGCTGTTGGATCGTTGATTTGGCAGTATGTGGCAACAATATCAAGCGGGCCTGTCTGTTCGTCATACTTTCTCGCTATCGCAGCTGGAATGACATCAAGTTATTGCGTCCGCTATGGCACAATGATCGTGATCGTCAATTGGTAGTAAACGCGTTTTTACGTGCTGCCGCGAAAGATCCCGATCTCGCTGCCGACTTTGAATTACAACAACTGGCAGAACAACGATCACGAGAAAAATACGAGGCCGCCTTTACACAAGCTGCTAAACTTTTGGCGGCACGTCGAGGATTATCAAGTGGATGAATGGTACGTATAATTGTGGCCACCTGCAAACATATGTGTATTGGTTACTAACTAATTCATACATGCTATCGGCAAAGCTGTTGCTGCAGTACAAAATCCATCTTTTTTCTATAGCATGCTACATGCCATGATGTTTTTTATTCTTCATATTGCATGGTACTTTTGCATCAACTCTTCCTCTTCATTTATCTAAACGAATATAATGGCTCCGAAATCGTGAGTAACACTAGCTGTATGGATAAATCATGCTGCGCTTGATTATCCTTTTCCATGTTCAACAGTTCTCGACGGAACGTTCTCCACGATACACCAGAAAAAAATACGACGACAGAGACGCCGCAAAAAAGGTTAGCTCGGTCGCGTTCTAACTATGACTTCTTACTTTGTAAAAGTCGACTGCTCGTAACCCGTTATGCTCATGAAATCCGTTATCTCTTGCTTCTGATTTCATGTTAAGGACAAATACTGATGGTTCAACGATTGCCGGCGACGAGTTAGTGGACATCATTTCGCCAACAAAAAAGTAAGGTGGACCAAGTTGTCGTCTCGTATTTACGGACTTTTTGGACCGGCAAAATATTCGTTTAATTAATCCATTATCCTATTTCCCAATTTATACTATATTTAACAGGCTGCGGTCTGACGAAGTCTTCGAACCAGAAAAGTCAAAATTGCCAGCGGACGAAGCCATTGATGTGGAAAAGCCCATATTTCCTGCAAGGAGGCGATTGGCCAGGTACGAATCTGTATTCTCTTGCACGCGTGATTTCATTTAACATGTTGTCGTGCTCATCAGGATTATTGACGATGACGATGGTCAAGTTGGCAAGTTGCACGATTTGACAATTGTGACTCCACCCAGGTATGTGCTTACTTCCATCGATCCGACGTTATTCACTTACGTAAACAGTTTAAATTGCAACAGGAGTCCGAAGAATACCGAGATTACTGAGGACAGCTGCGACCTATCACCGCCCAAGTATGTTACAATAATGCAACAGTTTATGGACATATTTGTAATTCACGTTACTATTTGTACTCGATTTGGATAATTCACGCAGCAACGTCTTCGATGGCGCAGTACATGTATCTATATACATATTCTTGATGTACTATAATGATTACTAGGTTACCATTTACACGATATGCTGCTTCTTAGGCTGAGTCGTTCGTCTACGAGGCTAGACGGCGGTGGCATGGTGTCCATATTCAGAACGACGACCGCATCCCCCAGGCCAACCGAAAATGTGTAAGTGATTCTCCCCGAGCAATTAATCCTTTTTATCATTCCACTACTGCAGATTACTCTTGCATTGCAGATCATCACCGGCAAGTGTGACGACCGATGTCAGAAAAATTTCGACGCCGTCTTCGAACAGCTGCGGGTATGTAATTTCTGCAATCGAGTCAATTATGTGTCGTGGTTCATTTCGTACTTTTATTCAGGGCAACTCCACACATCACAAGATACGTGACGGTCCATCTCAGCACCACCGGTGGACCACCCGACAAAACTGGATCCGGATCCCGTGAATGGTCTCTGCTATCCATTCCGGATGGCAATTGGTACATCGGAACCTTATTGGCTAAGACCGGGCTTAAGAATACAAACCTGGCGCTTGTTCGAACAACTGATGCACTGAGAGCAGCTGCACGCGCAAAGGACATTCATGGCGTGCCTCCGTGTCTTGGCCATCGGGTATGCGGTTATGTTATGTTACTTTATCTTATATTATTCTATGTTTTTCAATGTCATACGTGTTGTCGACTACATTATTCATTTTTTTTATTTTGATTTGTTTCACAGGTGACGTTCTCGGACTTGGCACCACGCGGTTCGATAGTCCAATCCGCAAATAAGCTATTCGGACGACTCCGCATGAGTTTTTTCGAAGCAACAGCCGACACGCGCCTCGACGTGACAGTCATGGAGGACTTCCCGTACCTGATGCTCGATGATGCCGCTGTTCGGAGACCGCTTGTGTCCGAGGATGGGAAACTACAGCAAGATAAGCTGTATCACTCAGCATCTTCGCCAGCAACGTACATCGCATATCCATACGCGGAGTATAAGACGGACACCGTACATAAAATGCGTGCGGTCGTCCTCGGTGCTGGTAACGATGAGGAGAAGTGGTTTGACTGTGACCTGGTAATGCAGCTACCGAACTCGAAGACTCCATTCAACGTCGCGCTTGCAGATGCTATCGTTAATGCAGCAAACGGAAAGGAGCTCCTGTGTTTGACTGGTAAAGCGCCGAGGCCTAACAACAACCCGGACTACAGCTCGCAATTTTATATCGACGGCACACATATTGCGCGTGTGGATCCAGCTTCCTCGAAATTTTTGACTTGGCTTAAATCGGCACGTGAATCCGTTGTCGGCCGTGTCGTTGATGTCAGTGCATCGGTAAGTCAGAGCACTGCGAAGTCCTTCGGAATGTTGCCAGACGCAGCAGCAGAACTGTGGGCGACTGCTCGTCTCGACACTGGTAGTTCTGACCTGTCGTTCTCAGACGGTTCCTGCATTGATGGGCAACTCCTCGTCGTTCGCTCGGATCACATCGATATGGACGGCAGGAAAGTGCTTCCGTGTGTCCTGCATGTTGGCAAGCAACACATACCAGCTGTCATCGACGACGATCGAGAAATCGCCGCGTTTCCGCTCCTGTCTGATATGGGAGTTAGTCTCGACATATTGGATGCAGAAGTACTGGACGACATTGTGAATGCAATGAGCGCACCGGTCAAGTTTACTGCCGTATTAGAGAGCATTCCGGGCACTGGCATTGCACGTGTTTTATCTGTCGTACCTATGGCTTAGATATTTCGTGCACGTACTATACTTCTTAATATTCTCTATTAACTGTCGTACTCCCATTTTGGATGGGATAACGTTCGCACATGCATGCTAGTGTTAAGTATGAGGTGGGCACTGGCCAGGGACGGTTGGAATGGACGATGTTATGCTGACAGCGACGTATAAAATACAGTATGGGAGGGAAGACGATCCCACCCGGCATCAAGCACGTTTGCCTCCGGGGAATGATGGCAGTTCAGGGATGTCGTCGGATGCTGAAGTGGATTGATGAGATTAGGCAGGGGTGGGAGGGTGGGCCGCGAAATTGGTAATGTCGTAGTTGCCCTTACTTCCTACTCGATTGTTACCAGCTTTGCAATTTTGTTCACATTGATTAAACTGATATCACATCAGGGAGTAGCTTCATCTCTCTCTGGCTGGTTCCCTCAGTACGATATTGCCGTATTTCTGTAATCTTCACTACCCGCATAAATCAGGGTAGTTCCGTCCCCCTCTAACCATCAGCCTAATAATCAATATATTCATTACGACCACGTCAACCCAGTCGTATTCGGTGTTTCACATCTGTCTGAGTTCTTCTCGTACTTTCGTCACCACGGTATGACATATGCTTGTTTCTTGAACCTCCGAACTCGTAAAGTGATTAGCCCCATTAGTGGTCCCAGCTTGAACTGAACCGGCCTGATCGGTAGGTCCCACAATTCGGCTACTGGCAGCTGTTTGAGCAAGGGCCCACCTACCCGCCATCTCGCCCATATTGACAAGATGGTTACGCAGTCCGGCTGTTCATCCCGGACCTCCCCTAGTACCCTTTCCACTTGTGACCATGGCGGGTTGATGCAGAACAGCGACTCTGGCAACTCCCCCAAACAACCCCACGCCTCCGCAAAGGCGTCCACTCCGATACATCCTGGAGACCAGGTGTCCGAGTATAACCATCCTGGTACCTTGGAGTTTGACAAATCTGCAAAACAACTGCCTTTGGCTGTCCCCCTCATAAACAGGGTCGGGTTAAAATTATACCATAGATTTCATCGTTCATAGACCATTGAGTTGTGCCTGTTTCTTACTAATGGACTGAGCTCGAGCTCGAGATCTATCCACGAGGAGGCCTTCCACCAAATGCACACTGTTGTTGGCTTCTTTCTGTCCCAAGAGGCCATCCATCACTAGCCGCACCAGGAGTATTCAATAAATATAGTCCTTTCTTTGATTGCAAATCCGCACTCATGTTCTCTGTCGGATCTATGCACCTTTCGCGCCCCCTGTCGCCAAGCAAGCCCATACATACTCGCCATGACATTGCAATCACATAAAAGCACCATTTCATGATCGATTATGCCATTCTATCCGTTCCGTTGCAAGCGACTACCCTGCGAACGACAGTGATAGCCTCTCTCAGTGTGGCAAGGACTTACCAAATGTGAACCACAGGAATACTGTTTGCGATTTCATAAATCTCATAATTCAAGATTGCGCATGTTTTGTATGATTTTCGCGCACGAATTTAATGCTGTTAGTATTAAGTTCTTCATCTTACCACATTATGATCGTTCAGTGACTTACGCACTTACGTTTCAGCATTCCGACTTAACACTTTTGTATCTAATTGTAGTGGCAAATTTACCTTAAACTGTGAATTTAACGTTCCCTGTACGACAGGTTAACTGTATTTCGGCTTGCTATTCTATGCGGACGAGCCAATTACTCTCATAATCATGGAGTCGTCTTACAAGCCCAATAGTAATGAAAAGATTGACCTTGAACTGGAACGGAATGCGGCTTTAAGTTTTGCTGGGCGGAAGAAAGTATTTTTCGATTTGCTGAAACGCAAACAAGTCTATAATGGCAAACAAATTATTTGCTACGACTGTAAATATCCGGGCTGCGACGTTGTTCTAACTCTTACTCCGGTAGATGACAACAAGATCCACGTCCAGCAACTCGACATTCATCGGCATCCAATCCCAGAGTACAACTGGCATAAGCGAACACGGTATGCTATTGTTTTGTGGACATTACTGGCTGGAATCATAGTTTAATGACTGCGGCTAAAGGGCGGCTAAAGAGCGGCCATCAATGCAGTGTGGAACCGGACGATCTTAATGCATTGAACCAACGGAACTCTCAACTGGAGAATACATCTCGTGTGTGAGTAAAGTTTCCTGTGCCTGGCGGTCATGTTCGATCAAACTTACGACTTCAATGGGAAACTGCTTGAATGCATCACTCTCGTTTGGATTTCGTGTTGTCGTGTGCAGATATATTCCCAATCATCCCTACGTTTTTGATCAAGTCTCGGTTAGCACCGACGGTTTGACTGTGGCCATCAGCGCTTGTCAACGATTAAATCCATCCCTGCCGTCGCACATATCTCGAATTGAAAGTGGTCGAACCGCTGCGGTTCTTGCGGATGGTAGATTTCGAGTCGCGTCCTCCGACATCGTACTCGTCTGTAATGAACAAGCCATGCTTGCCAAGGAAGAGTCAGTGCGGAATGCCGTTCGAAATAACACCCCGGAGCAAGCATTTCGCCTTCTTTTTGACGATCTGGTGGATGTTACTGGCGAAACCGTTTTTCTGCTGTTGTCTAAAGAAACACCAATGGCATGTACAAGCACGTCCTTGCCTACTTCTATCCTGGCTGGTCGGAGTACACGTCTCGGTGCCGCCATTCTTCAGGTGCAGTGCCACGATACCGTCACATTTTTGCTTACATACTTGACTTAAATGTAGTATATCTGTAATCGTTGCCGCCGTCTATTGAATTCAGGTGGATAACCAAGAACGCATATCCTCAATCCGGAGCAACTACCAGAATCTTATCACGCTGGATACAAAGATTGCAAGCAGGATCAAGAGATTCGATTCGGATCGCCGCCAATTCCTCATGACGGGACATTGTCTCATTTTAACCGATCCAAAGGCAGTGTCTCCCGGGTATGTTTTCTCTCTTAGATACGTGGTGTTTAATTTTGATACCATTAATTATCTCTTCTGTTTGCTTATAAATCCTTGTTTAATCCTTGATTTGGTAACGATGTATATGAATCAATCCAAGCAATTCGGCAAGTCAACTTAGGATCATCTAATCGGTAAGTCATAGCACGCATCCCATGTAATATTGTTCTTCCACGTTATTCGTTTAACAGCTCTGAGGTAGCATTACCGCTGTTGGATTGTTATTATGTCAAGCTTTCGCATCTACGTAATTTGCCTCCTGTCGACCGTCCCGGCCTATTGTCGGTGTCCTCAGACATTCCTCCCTGAAACCCATTTAAACGCGAATGGCCGGATGGGAGTGAATCGATGAGTCAATTATGGTCTTCATCCGTTCTCCAATTCGGTCCACTTAAACGCGAGTGGTCCCAATGGAAGATTGGATGTGTTGTAGGTTGTCTGATGACGTTATGGGTTAGATCACATCTACGTAATTTGCCTCCCGTCGACCGTCCCGGCCTATTGTCGGTGTCCTCAGACATTCCTCCCCGAAACCCATTCAAACGCGAATGGCCGGATGGGAGTGAATCGATGAGTCAATTATGGTCTTCATCCGTTCTCCAATTCGGTCCACTTAAACGCGAGTGGTCCCAATGGAAGATTGGATGTGTTGTAGGTTGTCTGATGACGCTATGGGTTAGATCACATCTACGTAATTTGCCTCCCGTCGACCGTCCCGGCCTATTGTCGGTGTCCTCAGACATTCCTCCCCGAAACCCATTTAAACGCGAATGGCTGGACGGGAGTGAATTGACGAGTGCGTATATGGTCTTCATCCGTTCTCCAATTCGGTCCACTTAAACGCGAGTGGTCCCAATGGAAGATTGGATGTGTTGTAGGTTGTGTGATGACGCTATGGGTTAGATCACATCTACGTAATTTGCCTCCCGTCGACCGTCCCGGCCTATTGTCGGTGTCCTCAGACATTCCTCCCCGAAACCCATTTAAACGCGAATGGCTGGACGGGAGTGAATTGACGAGTGCGTATATGGTCTTCATCCGTTCTCCAATTCGGTCCACTTAAACGCGAGTGGTCCCAATGGAAGATTGGATGTGTTGTAGGTTGTCTGATGACGTTATGGGTTAGATCACATCTACGTAATTTGCCTCCCGTCGACCGTCCCGGCCTATTGTCGGTGTCCTCAGACATTCCTCCCCGAAACCCATTCAAACGCGAATGGCCGGATGGGAGTGAATCGATGAGTCAATTATGGTCTTCATCCGTTCTCCAATTCGGTCCACTTAAACGCGAGTGGTCCCAATGGAAGATTGGATGTGTTGTAGGTTGTCTGATGACGCTATGGGTTAGATCACATCTACGTAATTTGCCTCCCGTCGACCGTCCCGGCCTATTGTCGGTGTCCTCAGACATTCCTCCCCGAAACCCATTTAAACGCGAATGGCTGGACGGGAGTGAATTGATGAGTGCGTATATGGTCTTCATCCGTTCTCCAATTCGGTCCACTTAAACGCGAGTGGTCCCAATGGAAGATTGGATGTGTTGTAGGTTGTCTGATGACGTTATGGGTTAGATCACATCTACGTAATTTGCCTCCCGTCGACCGTCCCGGCCTATTGTCGGTGTCCTCAGACATTCCTCCCCGAAACCCATTTAAACGCGAATGGCCGGATGGGAGTGAATCGATGAGTCAATTATGGTCTTCATCCGTTCTCCAATTCGGTCCACTTAAACGCGAGTGGTCCCAATGGAAGATTGGATGTGTTGTAGGTTGTCTGATGACGCTATGGGTTAGATCACATCTACGTAATTTGCCTCCCGTCGACCGTCCCGGCCTATTGTCGGTGTCCTCAGACATTCCTCCCCGAAACCCATTTAAACGCGAATGGCTGGACGGGAGTGAATTGACGAGTGCGTATATGGTCTTCATCCGTTCTCCAATTCGGTCCACTTAAACGCGAGTGGTCCCAATGGAAGATTGGATGTGTTGTAGGTTGTCTGATGACGTTATGGGATAGACGACGCTGTGTGTGCAATCTATAATATATAACTTTGCTATGTGCTTAAATTCGTTACCACTGTGCTTTATTCGTTACCACTGTGCTTTAATTTTGTTACCACTGTACTTTATTCGTTACCACTGTGCTTTTATAACTGTGCTTTACAGGTTACCACTGTGCTTATGTTAGGATGACCTGCTCAGATTCTAGTTTGTGTTTATAGATCCATGCCATTTTTAACAGATTTGATTAATATAATTCAATCGAATTAATATTTCACCTGACAGGTATGCTGCTGCTGTCCGTTTCGAACGCGAGGCTGAATTGCATCCTGGTCTGTTGTCTGATCTACTCGGCCGCATTGCGGACGACGTTTGGGCGGAAGTGCTCGCTAAAATCCCAGAACTGGCAGCTTTCTCGTCACGCGTCATTTCCAATGAGACTCGTGGTTACACCATTGGCAAAGCTCCGTTCAACATCATGTCTTTGACTAAAAACCTCAAGGTGCCCTTGCACACGGACATCAACGATGGTGAGAATATCGAATATTACATATAATATGTAATATCTCCATTTGTTGACATTGTTTTCGTTATTAGACAATATTAAGCATTCTGTATCTGGTGACCGTGTCATGCATTGCGTGTTTGGGTTTTCCACAATAAAGGACCCAGCTATACGAGTTCAAAGCATTATGGACATTGGTCAGATGCCCGTCTTTCGTAGTATCCATATGAATATTACGAATATTTGTGTAATTACTGATCGGATGAATATTTATTAAACTATATTTATTAAAATATATTTATATATTTCCTATTCTTTCTTATATGCATTTGCCCGATTCTCATGTTTTTGTTATGAGCTTTAGTTTGGTTGGTCATTTGTGTCGTTAGTCTTTGCACCACGCAGTGGTATAGCGACATTTCGAGCAGTCGCCGATTATGTATCATTTCTCGATTACCTAGTCGCTCTTGTATTCATTAGCCAGCTTCTCATGTTTCAGTTAATCACATTACTTTGCTTGGTCCTTTGTATCGTTTGTCATTGCGCCATTTAGTATTCAGTCAAATCGTTTAACATTACGGATGTATGGACACTTGTTCATCATCGACTATACAGGAAAAATATCTATGTCATACTCGCATGTTAAGGACTGGTCAGATGCCCGTTCTGTTGTGTTATTGACTTGGGTAGTACGACCGTTTATGTAGTCGCCGACTACGTAACATTTCCTTATTTTCCCAATTGTTCTTTTATCCGTGTGCTCGCGTGTATTGTACGATGGTCAGACCAGCCCCCGATAACATAACATTCCTCGATTTCCTAGTCGTTATTGTATTCATTATCCTAATTCTGACGTTCCTGTTGATCACTCTGGCTCGGTTGGTCGTCTGTTTCGTTTGTGATTGCACCATCCAGTATTCGGCCTAACGTTACACGTGTGTTAGTTATAGACACGCATGTGGACATTGACCAACTATGAGGATTTTACGCCATTCCCACTTGTTGGAGACTGTTAACATTAAAACCATGTCATATTATCCACATGGATAGTACTACGGTTTATGCAGTCGCCTATAGCATAACATTCCTCTGTTCTTGCTCATTCTTGTCTTCGATATCCCAATTATCATTTTTTGCAGATTATTTTAGTTCAGTTAATCGTTTGTGTTGTTTGTGATTGCACCATGCAGTCCTTAGCCAAATGTTTCACATTTGTTGAATTATGGACACGCATATGGTCATCAACCATGGATGACAAATAATGCCATTTCCGCTTCTGGAGTTTTAATTCTGACACTCCTCTTGATCACTCTGGCTCGGTTGGTCGTCTGTTTCGTTTGTGATTGCACCATCCAGTATTCGGCCTAACGTTACACGTGTGTTAAATATAGACATGCATGTGGACATTAACCAACTACGAGGATTTTCCGCCATTCCCGCTTGTTGGATATCGTTAACATTATATCCATGTCGTACTATCTATGTGGATAGTACGACCGTTCAAGCAGTCGCCTATGACATTACATTACTCAATTTCATAATCGTTCTTGTATCCATTAGCCCAAATCGGAATATCTGTTCAGTACTTTATTTTGGCAGCTCATTCTTTCATTTGTCATTGCAAGCGGTGCAGTACTAGTATAACAGTTCTAGCAGTCGCCTATGACGTGTCATCTCTCGATTTCCTATTCGCTCTTGTATCATCCAACTAAATGTTACGACGTTATTATCAGTTGCTCAAGTTATGGCTGTCCTCGAATTCATATCCGATTTTGCGCTTCATTTATATGTCATGTAGTTATGTGTTCATTTCCATATTATATTCCACTGCAGCACATTGGACTCTCGTTATATGGATGCACGGTGGCGTTGGTCCTATCCTCAATGGCTGGTTTGGAATTCCGGCTTTGGGCCTGCGATTCCTTCCGACAACGATGACTGTAGCTGTATTTAACGCTGCAGCGCTTACACATGGTACGACGGAGTGCAGCATTCCGGTCGGTATCTCAGCTTGCAGATTCGGATCGTCTCATTTCCTACGAATGCCGGATCTCGCAAACCTCGTCTGCTTACGCCTTGGTGCACAAAGCAGCGGAATTAACCTGCAGGAATTAAAAGAGATGGCAGCCAATGCTCGTCTGAAGAGTGCGAAGGATGAAGTTAGTGCTCTTAGAGCGGAGCTTATTGCCACAGGCAAGGCGGAGATGCTCGATGGATCGGTGGAGGCATGGAAAGATCCTGCTGTAGAATGGAGAGCGTGGTCGTAGATAACATCTACGTCAACGAATCTTCGTTGTCAAATCGGACAAGGTCATTTATCGAAACGTTATTTTCACTGGCTACTTCTTGTGCAATTCTTGCACACTCGTTGCGTCTCAACCGACTAATGGCCGATGGACATCTGTATCGATACATTGCTGTTGCTTATCAATGGGTGTCATACCTGTCTTTCCGTGACTCGTGTCATCATGGAGGTACTCATGTATAGTAGTCTGACATATTGCCGATCGCGTACTCCTGTAAGATGACGCCTGCTGTGCTGTCTTATATGCTTCTACTCGTTACATATCACGTACTAATTCAGGTCGACCACATTATTTCACTTGTATACAGCGTCTCATTGCATGTCTGTCTTTGTGTATGACAAGCCAACATGCGATCGTTTTTATATCTATACTTTCACTAATGCAATTTTGTATCCGATGTCCCATATCCAAACCTTACATCTTGCTGCAAGACCGGGCTCAGACGATAACTTCCTGGCCATCATCCCGTTTGAGACCGATACGACGATGCTCGTAGCTCCCTTCAGTCCCGCTATCGTTAAGTACTATGCAGATATGCTACGTCGTATGCCCAGACAAGAACAAAGCCGAGGGAGCACAGGCACAGACGAACGAGACGACGACGAAGATGCTAGTGATGAAGAGGAAATCACCGACGATGATGACGACGGTCAACTGGAACAAGATGAACCCGCACAAGGAAGCAAGCAGGAGCGGAAGGATGTTGATGGCAGTGAGAAGGACGTTTCCTCTGATTACAACTCATCTGACTACGAGCGGCTGGAGAGTGATGACATCGATGATGATCCACCAGAACTTTCGGACAGAGATGCGGAGTATTTCGCATCCGTTTTTTCTCAACAGAAAGTCCTGCGACTGCGCATGCACCCTGGCCAGATGGTGTTATTGGATGGTAACACTATCCATGCTGGCGATGCTGGCAAACCTAACTCGTGGTCACCTCGACTGCAAGTATATGCGCATTCCAAGAATGTCATAAACACAACATCCAAGGCGTTAGCTTGTTGTCATTCGTCCGGGGCCAATGGATATGGAGTTTTAACCACCTAGCGCAGAGCATGTATATCATTTCACGTTAATCAGTGCACGCAAATCACTGCATGTACATCACTGCACACGAATTGTTGCGTGTTTCTCGTTAGTTATATGATAGTTCGACTTTCGGTAAGTCGTATCCTGCACTATGTCTTAAGGAGCGGTCACTGCGTCATTATTAGGGGTCAAATACTCCGTAAATGGTAACTCGCACTATGACCGAAATTGCGTTCAGACGTTTATTGACGTAAGAGTCTCCATTACCATTACCGCTCTCAGCTTGCTAGATGACTTCACACTTACATATACCCTAAACTTCTTTGTAGACCGTCCCGGCCTGGTGTCGGTGTCCTCTGACATTCCTCCCCGAAGCCCATTTAATAGCGAATGGTCGGACTGGAGTGAATCGATGAGTGCGTTAATGGTCTTCATCCGTTTTTCTATTAAGTCCACGTAAGAGCGCGTGGCCCCAATGGATGATCGGATGCGTTGTAGGTTCTCGGATGATGCCATGGGCTAGATAACCACCTGCGTGCGTCACTCTATTGGACGTATCGATGTTTATTATATTCATTATCACCGTTACGCAAAGAATATCAATTTTATTTCGAATATATTGTAATTTGTTATATTGAATTATCCTCGTACTGATATTGTATAACTTATACATTTCGCAGGTATGCGGCTGCTGTCGGTTTCGAAAACGAGGCTGAACTGCATCCCAGTTTGGTGTCCGACTTACTTGGCCGAATCGCTGATGAGGTCTGGGCGGAGGTGCTTGCTAAAATCCCATAACTGGCAGCTTTTTCATCTTGCGTCAGGTCCGAGAAACCCCGTGGATACACCATCGGCAAGACTCCGTTCACCATGATGTCGTTGGCTAAAAACCTTACGGTGGAGCTGCATTTGGACCTCAATGATGGTGAGTTGTCATGTCAATTCAGATATATTCATCAGATTATCTTTCATCGCTCAACAGATAACCTTCCACGGTTTTGACGTCATTACGTAAATAAAGGTACGGATGATGTCATCAGTAATTATCGAATTCTTGCAGACTGCTCAGAGGCTAAGATTTTGATAATTAAACTACGATGATATGTCTTCATTGCTATTTGAGATGTCTCGAATGCAACAGCTGTCGTACGATCTATTTGGATAATACGACATTCATATTGGTCCCTTTACACATCGGCATAACTTTTGAATTCTTTCTCATTTCTGATAGTCGGGTTCTCGTAATTCTCTTATATAGTATTTTATGGTTTGCTGTCCGCGCACCGTACGTTTGTGCAATATGATTTCAGTCGAACAGATTTTACATAACCAATGTACATGGACACATATTGTCATCGATATAGTATATATATATATATATATATGCCATTATTCCTAATTGCATACTGCCAAAGCTATTACGTGAGAAATTACGATACGTATATGATAAAATAATTAGTGAATCTTATTTTTTTGGGACTGTTTTTAGTGTTCTAACCGCCGTACAATCCATGTCGATAGTCCGACATCGTACTACAACAGCCGTACAATACAGATGGCTTGTACGACCCGTATTTTCATCTTATCAATCATGATATTTTCGTCACAATACCTTTCATCGCGTTCTTCGATTATCATTGTGCGCGCAATGGTCACTCACGCACGACACGAATTCATCATTAGCGCTTGTCAATAAATCCTACGTAGGTAAACCCCTAAAACCCAATAACCCTAAAACCCAACGCCAATTCTAGTGGGTTTCCTGTACACTCGTCGGTGTCAATCGAATATTTGCTGTTGTACCTCTGGATCATACATTGTTGTTGCTTATCTAAGGGTTCCTGACCTATATTTTGATAACTCGTTTCAGACTAGACGTACTCATGTCAGTCATAGGTTTTGCCAATCACGTACCCTTGCAAGATGGTGCCCGCTTACCTGTGTTGACTCCATGCTAAGTTGGACCTCTCGATTATAAGGTGTAATTCTTTATGGTCTGCAAACCTCTACTTACTACATGCTTTACTTCGTATATCCCTCATATAATATTGCATATCACGTACTATTCGCGCCAAGCATTTGATATCGTTTGTGTACCGATCCTTCAATTCAGTATATAACACTGCGTGGTGTTTGACATCTGGATGGCTTTCGATCTTACATTGTTCATCTGCTTACTAATAATGAGTTCCATATGTGTTATTTAGTTTTCCGATATATGGATTTCATCTGTCATCCATATCTATCATTTAACGGTCCTCTTTCTTACCCATGTTTGTTATCTCAGCCTCTTAATCTCTCGTCCAATGTTTTAATGTCACGCTTTTCACATGTCATCCAAAGTTGTTGCAACATTATTACTTCATGTCGAATTCTACATATATAGCTCTTGTCCGTTCGTTTCATATATACAAACACATTTGCGCTTATTCCTATTGTTATGTGTCGATTTGTTGAATACAAACATGCAAGCAAATACTATTGCCCTAAATCCCTGCTACAAACCGTCCAATGTTTTAATGTCACGTTTTTCACATGTCATCCAAAGTTGTTGCAAAACTATTACTTCATGTCGAATTTATACTTATATAGCTCTTATCCGTTCACTTCTTATATACAAACACGTTTGCGCTTATTCCTAATGTTATGTGTCGATTTGTTGAATACAAACATGCAAGCAAATATTATTGCCCTAAATCCCTGCTACAAACCGTCCAATGTTTTAATGTCACGTTTTTCACATGTCATCCAAAGTTGTTGCAAAACTATTACTTCATGTCGAATTTATACTTATATAGCTTTTATCCGTTCACTTCATATATACAAACACGTTTGCGCTTATTCCTACTCTTATGTGTCGATCTGTTGAATACGAACATGCAACCGAATACTATTGCCCTACACCCATGCTACCGACTTCGTGAATCGGTTCGTGAATATGTACGCTACTTCAACCTCACATCTGAAGATGCTTTCCAATTAGCACTAAACATTTCGTTATTACCACCAGGGACAGTATTAGAGTTTGATGGTTGGTTTGGTTATTCGCCTCCTGATGCGGCACCGGCGACAATCTTCAACCTACCACTTCAGAAGGGTAACAACGTAAGTTTGCTGCTGGCCAGGTTTTCCTTGCAATGTCCCGTTACATGTAATTTCCTTGCTATCCTTTCATTTTCCTTATGTGTACAGGTTTCCACTCTTGCCGAGGTTCTCGTATTTGAAATCTCTGATAGTTTTCGGGGACACTTTGCATGCTTCATTCGTCAAGGCGCATATCTTTATGCTCGCCGTGTCCTCTCTCTGCGGAATATCGCCTTCCCCATATCTGGCATCGAGTCTATCAGCGATCTTCAAGACGCACTCCATATTGCATGTCAGCACGCGAGCTATGTGTCAATGCCACAGAATGCCCCTCTGGCGGGCGCAGCCCATGGGTCATTGGATTACTACACTGACGACACGAACTCCAGTGTGCCCTACTTCAAGTACAATTGGGGACAGGCCGCGTTCGTTGGTATCATAAAGGACATACATAAGGTATTATTGTGGACTTATTTCCATTTCATTATTATAGGATCGTCTTTGATTCATCATCTTTAAAACAGGCGATAAATCGCTTACTGGAGACTCAACAGCACATGGGCCAACCTGGTGTTTCCAATCCCACAGCGGTGCCTAGTAATTCCCAGATGGATGATGTTTCCGAACTTAAAGCAACCCCAGCAGTTTACCTGACTGGACAGGTGAGACGTCCTATCATATTGTCTCATATATATCAGCGAGATATGTACATCTGGACGTAAATGAACTTGTGCTTGTCTTTATATATTTCAACCGTCCGTGTTTTGACATTGGAATATTCCTTGCTATACCAGTAATGGACAGATGAAACTGCAATTTTCATGTCTAAAATTCGGTAAATTGGTTTCACCCGTACGTGTAGTCTGCGAAAAATGGCATTCAATTAATTTCACGTGTTTTCAATCCCATGCTGATATTATCCTTACAGCCGGCAGCTTCTAATCCCGAAGTCCAAGCTGGTCCTACTGGACCTCCGTTTGGAATATTTGCCGCTCTTTTGGCTGCGGTAAGTCTATGTACATATATATAACCGGATTGTTACATTGTAATCCTTACACGACTATATTTGACGCTTTTGATTTAAATTTCAGCTCATGTCCACTTTCAATGCTGACATTATCATTTTAGGCGGCCGGTTTTCGTACGGAAAGCCAAGTTAGCCCCAGTGCATCTGCTATTGGAGTTGGTATCCCTTCGCCTGCGGTAAGTCCTGCATATAACTTTTGTTTATATATTATTTCCAACCATATTTGGGCTGTTATCTGTAATTGCCATTATCCATCCATTACATTTGTTTACTTCTCGTAACCGATGTCGTATCCAATTAGTGTTATCTCAGGTATGCCTTGTACATTATACTTTATCATTGTTCTATTCTAATTTTGTGATATACTCGTCAATATCTCATGTATATTATAACTTACGTTCTTGAAAATTCGATATGAACTGGCATGCGTCATATTGGATGTAGGTACTCCCTCTTCAATCAGAACCTGATGCACTCCTAACTTTGGCTCAGTCGGAACAGGTGTGACATGCTCTTATGTTGTATTTTGAATTACATATCCATTAGTTATGGGATACATATTTATCTAGTTGGTACTGTTAGTTTAATACGCCTTCTATAAGCGCCTGGTTTTTAAAGGCTCCTTGACAATACATATGTGGCGACATTTCTGCATTATTACACATAACTGCTTTTGACCGATATTTTTTCTGTTCGTTTCTAACTCTTATGCTGCTCTTCTCATCTTAGGCGGCCGCTTTTAATCCGGAAGACCAAGCTGGACCAAGTGGATCTGCGATTGGTTTGGGCACCCTTTTGCCTGTTGTAAGTCCAAATATATACATCACAATTCTTTTAGTTTGTTTTTAATATTTTGCATCTTTTTGTTCCCATCGACATTTGGCTGGTATCCGCAATTGACAGTCATACGAGGATACACACGATGATATATATCTCATAATGTTATTCCGTGTGGTACTTTAATCGTGGAGCCATCTCTAAGTAGCGTTATGTCAGTTTTGAGAATATATATACTTGATTTTTTGTTTTACTCTTTTAAGTTTGCGCTCTATCCATCATCATCACTTAATATTCGTACTTACGTACTCAACTAACATGCGGACATACTGTATGTATGTTACCCTCTTCAATCCGAAGCTGAAGCAAACCCATGTTTGGCCCAGTCGGAACAAGTGAGACATACACTTGTGTTGTCAATAAACCTGTCCATATCTTATGGACGACTGGATGTAGTATGGTTTGTGATATTCTGTTTATGCGGCATCTGTCCGAGCCTCGATCTTGATGGATTTGCCACAAACACCGTCTGCTCTATATATCTGCAGCCACGTTGTGGTATGTCTTACTTATACATAACTATGCGGTCTAAATTATGCCTGTTAAGTATATTTTTAATGTTGCTTTCCAATTACACTGCTGATATTATGCTTTTAGGCTGCCGTTTGTCATCCTGAAGCCCAAGCTGCACCCAGTGGATCTGCATGTGGAGTGGACACCCCTTTGGCTGCAGTGAGTGTCTATACATCTCAATCGTTGCAATATGTTTAATACATGTATAATCAGTTGTATCCAATTAGGTATATGCTGCATGCGCGATTAACAGTGACCAAAACATTATGCCGTGCAATGTTATCTTTGATTGGTGCTGTTAGCTTCATGGCTGATATGTCCGGAATCATTCTTACGTTGTACTTATTTGTTCATTTCTTTGTTGTCTCTGCTCTCTATCTATCATCAATTCAATTCTATTAGTATATTAGATTCATGTGTTCGATTCCACCTCACCTGTCGACATACTGGATGTAGGGGGTCCCTCAACGATCAGGGCCGGAAGCAAGCCCAAGCCTGGCCCTGACCAGACAGGTGAGTCAATGTAAACAGGTTCGTCGTTAATAATGCCCGACACAATGAAGGAATTCGTTCAGGTTATACATCACTTAACAGCGTCTCCTATTTTAGACCATTACAATAGAGTAAATATGGGCAATATTTTTGCAGTCTCAATACCCTTATCTGTGTGCTCGTACCTTATATTCACTGTTTGTATTTAACGCTGCCTCTTACTTTAAACTAATAACGCATAACATAGTTTTGTTTTAACTGCATACCGGATCTGAACACTATATCTGCTTCTGATCCCACCAATGCATGATCTCAATGTAGGCAGGTCCGTCCCGACAAGATAACCAACCAGGAACTATTGTGCCTTCACACGATGAGAAGGAGGATGCGGTGAGCATATTTATGTCTAATTATTTCCTCGTTATGAGAGTCAGTTTATTTTTCTTATCCGTGTAAATATGATTTGATGCCAAATTGTGCCTAAGTTTACTCTTTCGGCCCTTTAATTTTTGACGGTTAGACGCGCTTCTGAAATTTTATTGTCATATTTCACTTCAAACATAACTATGACTGCCGTTCTAAAACTTCAACGTTGACAGATAGTTTCTTATGTCTTCATACATCATATACATCCTTTATTACCTTACGGTTTTTTTGCTATTGTTTTAACTTCCCATTACCTCGTTCTTGCTTACAGGCTGCAGATGTTCTGCTGCAACTACATGACAAATCCCCACGGGATTATGGGCTACGAAAACGGACACATCCAATCGTCTACCCGAATTCGGTCGGTAAATCCCATACTCGACGTAAGCCGCGGACACAAGTTCAACAAGGGCCTTCCACTATGCCCAGGCCAGTCAGGGGCCTTCCATTACGCCCGACTTCGACGGAGTACGATGCTCAGGCGGTCGATTTTGGTCATGACATTGGCCCATCGCTTGTTGGCCACATACAGCGAACAGGAATTGCTGTCGTTAACGATTACCGCTTGCGGGATCTGGCGACAAGCTCTGCTGCTGCTGCACGCAGCCACCTACGGTCGTCCGAAAACAGCACCAATCTCTTCGAATACGTGGTGCGTAACCCAGATGGCGCCATCGTCACCGACAGCCGGGGACGTGTGAAGATGTCTCGGGGAACTAGACAGCGTCGACACATATTGCTGCAGAATAATCCGCCGGTACAACTTCGCAGGCTATGGAAGCGTTCCAAGTATCTCCTGAAAAAGATACTCCTGAACATGCCTTGCTTGCGGCTTTCGCACCCGGCCCTAGTCGGAAACAAGCCGGGTACGGAGCCTGTTGATATCCAATCTTTACATGTTGCCGCGAAGCCCGGCTCTGATAACAACTTCCTCGCCATTATTCCATTGGAGATTGATACAACGCTGCTTGTAGTTCCTTTCAGTCCAGCTATCGTGAAGTACTATGTACATCAGGTAAATCGTATACCGGCAGAAGAGGCCAGTGAGCAGGACGCAGATGGAGACGATGATGATAGCGAGACGGAGGACGTGCCCGACAGCGACGATGGTGATGAGGAGGAGGAAGATCAACCGGCGCAAGGAAGCACGCAACAGCTCAGGCACGATGACGGCAGTGAGGTGGACATCTCTTCTGATTATAACTCTTCCGACTACGACCAGCTGGAGAGTGATGACAGTGCTGAAGTTCATCGAGATCTTCCGGAATCAACTGCCAAAAGTTTTGCCAACGTCTTCTCTCATCAGCGAGTACTACGATTGCGAATGCGCCCTGGCCAGATTGTGTTACTGGATGGTAACACCATCCATGCCGGGGATGCTGGCCAACCTGACTCGTGGTCAACACGACTGCAGGTCTCTGCGCATTCCAAGAAGAGCAGCAACACAATATGGCCCATTGAGGGCATGCATCACGCCTTCGCTAGGAAGTTCGGATATTGGTCATATCGATAAATGCCTTCGACTGCATGTTGCTTATGACTGCTTCCTTTGGCTTGCATTTTTACTTGGCATCCTCATATCATTCACACGTTGTTTTTCTTGTTAGATATGATGTCAGGACTGATCAGGTGACACGCATGGCATGTGGCACGAGGGATCACAGCATGAGTTGCTCAAGATCATCATAAGAGTAAATGGCATAACGAGCTAACAAAGGCATATCAGACCGGAGGCTTGGCTTATTTGCGTGGTTGCACCTAGGATGTTTTCCGGAATAGCTGGACCTTGCGCATCTTATATAACGACGCTTGTACGGCATGGTTATTTGGTGAGTAGTGCGACAATGCTCGTAAGATTGCCTTAGTTTGATCTGTTTATACCTTAATGACTATTTCGTTGAGTTGTATTTATTGCCGTTTTCTGAGTCCGTGAGATGAAGTTTGGAACATTCGACTGTCACGACCGATTGTGCGATAGGAGCAGTCTAGAGGTATATTAGCGATGATGGAGCAAGTGAGCTTTGTCACTTGGCTCTAGTACCCCGGTACTTATCGAGCGTAATAGACCTAGCTTTGGATAAATCTTTCTTTTGCGTTTTTCCTACCGATTTGTAACGTATTCGTTCTGCCAGACCTTTGCCGATCCATGTTCTACAGCTTATATCAGCCATTCAAGCCCTTCGGTTGGTAGGATCCCTTCCTACAATCCGCAGACGAGCCAATGGTTGGACTGGACGCATCGCGGTCGAGTCGAGACCTTCAAGGCCATCACCAACCAACCCAGTAAGTGTTTCGCATCTAGTATGTGTGCATGGCGGTGATCGGGCGTGACACTGACTTTTCGTGCTTGTTACAAGGACTCGCCGTATAACCAAATAATAGCACGTTGGACACTACAACGTCACACAACGGTATTCATCCTACCCTCCGTATAAATTTTATAATAATAGATTTTGAACTGCACTTTTTCCCAACAACCTAGATCGTTGTGTTGTTCCCATCATCTAGGCATTGTACATCATGCTTTTAAATCTTCATTTTACTACCGCTTTCATTGCTGTTACCTCTCTTAAGTGTACGGTGGTTGTGCGGGGACTGGGGCCTGCCGCCCCAGTGCCCCGCACCTCCACCGTCTTGGTGTACTGGGATCCAAAGTAGATTTCCGGCCCTAGTCCCCCACACTTGCACCATCTTGATGTACTGGGGTTCAAAATAGATTCCCATTGAGACAAATAAAAGCAGAAAAGTACTGTAACAGACGACATCAGTACTTAAAATATTCAGTCTAGTCGTCTCTTCTTAAGGTGCCAGGTAGGCGGTTAAAAGTACATTCTTTGTTGCATTATAAGGTTTAAAAATGAATGTTGTAAGTAGAGAGGCAGTACTTAGAACCTAATTCATATTATTAATATGTGTTTCAGCATATCCCTGGTTTCCCTGTTAGACATGTATGGTGCCCGGAAAGGTAAAAAAATAGGTCTCCTCTGGCATTGATGAATAAGAAGTAATGTAGTATTGAAGTAATGTATATAATGTGTAATGTGTATTGCTATCCTATGAGAAGAACATATTATTGGTATATATTGAAAAGGTGGATCCAGAGATGTATTACTTACATATATACATGCATAGTTCTGATGTAGCTTTCGCTCAGGCATCCATCATAGTGCAATACATAAGTCATATGCATGTGTTTAATCTGGCAGGCAGGTCTGAGAGTTATGGCACACAGCCCCAAGCAATAGTTGATGATGCTATAACAGACGCCATTATTTCTACTGTGTCAGCATTATATACAACGGAAAAAAAGCAATTACCACAGCAAAACGTGATTGGTGCTGTGAGGTGGCCAGCCATCACATACCATTCAAGCTCTGCAAAGAGAAGCATTCAATTGACATAAGGGTTGTTAAGCCTATGCCAATTGATTGCCTTTGCAGTGGTAATGAGCAACAAACATGCTAAGGTGCGACGAACACCACCTGATCGAGTTGTTCTGGCGGTTTGCACCAAAACTCCAGCAGAGGTAATCGCATTACTAGCACGTCCTCCATATGCTCCACCCCCATTATTATGTGGTGAAGACCTTCTGTGGGATCCCCCGCCTGTATCTTCATCGTCATCCGGCTCATTCCTTGCTTGGGAAGGGCTTTTGCATGATGAAGCCCCACTCCTGCGCTTATTCTTCAAGTAGGTCTGTATCATTATTCCAGCTTGGTACTTCGTCATGCGGTTGAGAACTGCTGCATTAATACTGGGATTAAGTTTTATAAGATAAGATTTCTGCTGGTCAGTAGCCATGCTGATCTGCGTTAGGGTGTTGCCAATGAAGGTGATGGCCTCCGCTTTCGTTTTCGGCATGTCATCGTCCGCGATCTATAACAAAGAAGATGGATGAATAATGTATATGAGTATGCACATGTTTTGGTTTGAGCCATGCGATGGTAGGTACTATATTTATAATGCAGCAACAAATGTAAGATATTAATGAATACTGAGTGCAGGTAGTCAATAATGAATACAAAAATAACAACTACAAGTAGTAGACTAATAACATGATGAAGAGAATACAAATATAAAATAATAGCATTCCAACCAACAACTTTATGAGATAAAGGTAGCAGCAGCAATGAAAGATTACACATACAGAGAACAATTATAAGAGAAAGCAAAGATGATGGGGAAAAGCTTACATTCTGCTTGCTGAGCCATTTGGCCTGAGTTTCCGTAATTGGTTCATCAGAAGCTTGTAGAGCACTGTCTAAGATAGACGTTGCAGCTTCCTTGGTCAAGTCATCATCGAACTCAATGGACCTCGACATTAGGGCTTCCTTCTGACGACCAGTAGCAGGCTTCTTGCCGTCATGAGTGGCCTTGAACTGCACACAAGCACATGCCACAAGCAAGGTAAGAATATAATGAAGATATAAAGTGATTAATGCAAACTGAAGTCAAACTGAATTCCTCTTACCAGCTCTTGAACCATCTTATGGTCTTTGATCATCGAGCTAGATTCTGCGTAAGTGTTTGGCCACTGACTTGGAAGGATGCCAAGGTCATTCAGGTAGTTTTCCTGCCCCTTTGAACGTGGGCCATGAGGGTCGGAACGTGTCCACGATGGAGAAGACGTGCCTGGGCCTGAAATTGGCGCCGCCATCCCAGCATCATAAAATTCCTGAAGCGTCATTCCCAAGGTCTGCGCCAAGGAAGCATGCTCCGTCCCTAGCAGTCATGGTGCACAACAGTAGGATGAACATGGTAACAATAAGCACTGTGTTTGCACCGACTGTGACACACCTCTATATAATGCGTGTAGAAAAACCACAAGGTCAGTAAACACAAGAAAGTTTATTAGTGAACTATTAGTTTAAGAACATGACTAGGGCTTTATTTCATGACTAGAAGTGATCACAGTTCAAGTGAATATACTGCATAAACGTGTCATCTAAGACCTAGAAGGAAAAGAACTGAAAAGCAAGTTGGATGTGTATAATGGAAAGGGGAAGTATAATGTGTACATGACTATCATTTGAACCTTTTTATTATTGAAGACCAGGTGAACAAAGCGTTGGCAGATATATTATTAGTCTGAAATTAGAAGGAAAAGAACTGAAAAGCAAATTGGATGTGTGTAATGGAAAAGGGAAGTATAATGTGTACATGACTATCATTTGAACCCCTTTTATTACTGAAGACCAGGTAAGCAAAGCGTTGGTAGATATATTATTAGTCTGAAAACAGAAGGATATGGACTGAAAAGCAAGCTGTGTATTTGTAATGGAAAGGGGAAGTGTAATGTGTACATTACTATAATTTGAACGTTTTTTATTACTGAAAACCAGATTAACAAAGCGTTGGCAGAGATATTATTAGTCTGAAATTAGAAGGAAAAGAACTGAAAAGCAAATTGGATGTGTGTAATGGAAAAGGGAAGTACAATGTGTTCATGACTATCATTTGAACCCTTTTTTATTACTGAAGACCAGGTAAGCAAAGTCGTGGCAAAGATATCATGAGTCTGAAAACAGATGGAAAAGAAGTGAAAAGCAAGGTGGATGTGTGTAATGTAAGAGGGAACTATAATTAATGTGTACATTACTTTATCCTGGCAAAGATATTATTAGTCAACGCAATGGTCATCAAGCAAAGGTGCGCCCATTTCGTCAAAGTCCTGTAGTAGATCAGCTAGTAGCTGCTCATCTATGTTGTCACCATCATCTGGAACATGTGGCTGGAACATGTCTGAGGTCAATGTTATCCCACGAGGGAGTATATGCAGTTGATCGATACTGACAATCCTTGAAAGTGCAACATATGCCTGGCCAAGGCGTGACATGTTTGTGAAATCTATGACCACTGGATCACGAATGGTATCACCTTGCACCTTATGGACAGTTCTTGCATAAGCAACAACGAGAGGGTACATTTTACGCTTCAGGCGGATGCGGTTATGGTACTTAGAGTCAATAATACGTGGTATGTTAACTTCACAATTTGTGCCAAGAACACGAATGTGAATGTGTGTAGTTTCTATGGCCACAACCTCAGCAAGGGTTCCATTGTCTATGTTTGGGTACTTGAGGTTTTGCGTGCACATGACTACCATCCCAGGAGCTAACAGAAGCTTTTCAGGCAGAACTCCCTTGTCCTCCATAATTCGTTTTAAGTAAGTAAGATCTTGTGTTGAGAAGCGGTTGCTACGTTCTACTTCATCTTCAGCCAAAATAGTGACCAAGTTAGCCTCTGGGAAATGTGCATGTGCCGCCTCTTCATTGAACTTAGCAACTTCTTCATTTGTGCCAGCAAGAAACACTGCATTTTTTGGTGCAACCCACTCATTCCCAGCTACACGTGTCTGAAGAAGAGCAAGCTCAGCATCACCTGGCACTGAGACACGAATTTTATTTAGGCAGCTAATCCACGAGATGCTGTCTGCATGCTGTCTGTAATTTTTTTGCAAAACTATTTCACGAAAGTGAGGCCACATGGCCCAACGATATGGCTGATGGATGCATGATGCTTCATTGCAGCGCCTATCACAAACTGCAGGCAGCTGGTGCTTGTCACCACCTAAAATAACAAACTTTCCTGCAAAAGGCTCGTTAGAGTTGGGGCTGGCATCAATACAGCGCTGGTGTACTTCTTGTAAGAGGTCTGCTTTGGCCATGCTGACCTCATCTATTACGATAACATCAGCTAGGTCAATGTACATGAGAATGTTGGGATTGGTTAGAGGGATCCAAGATGGACCTGTAAAGCCAAATGCCATGTGGACAGTGCAGGCACCATCTCCAAGAAGTTTAGATGCTTTGGCAGTTGTGGCACAAACAATAACACGTTTGCCCATGGATGTTGCCTTAGCAATGAAGGCGCGTAGTGTGTGGCTTTTCCCATGGCCCCCTGCACCTTGTATGCGCCATAGCTTATGCATGTTCTGCTCAAGGATAGCTAAGACATTATGCTGGTCAGGATCTACCTCACACTGAGATATTAGGCATTGAGCAACCTGCTGATCTACAGTGGGGGCATATTGTCGCTGGATGCATGCCATGAAATGTTTAGAAAGGTTATCAGTGGATGAGTTCTTCATTGTTGTGTAGGTATCATCTTGCTGTTTATTATTGCCATTTTGGATGGAGTTACGGATCTCAAGCATGGTGGTAATAGGTTTTTCAGAGTCAATGAAGTCAAGTGCAGAGTCTCGCATGTTGCCCTCCCAGCTGTACTTAGGCTTGCGCACATGCTCTCTGAGTGATTGATCATCTGTGAAGAGGCCATGTAAGTAAGCAGCCTCACACCAGGACTTTGTTAGGTTTTCCTCCCTTTTAAATGCCTCATCATGACTTCTTACCGCATACGACTGCATAATTTCAGAATAGTAAAATTTTTCACCATCCTTAGGGCTTAGTGTACGCAGGATCGGGGCAAGGGGACTAGATCGGCGGAACAAACAGCTTTCGTTTGGCAATGCACAGATGAAAGATGGGTGTTGTGTGTTACTGTTTTTAGGCTTGATCTCGTACTTTGTCTTCCAGTCCACAAGCGTTGCCATGTCTATTTCGGGATGCACATCTATTGGTCGGTCAAAGTAAGCATCAGCAACATGACGTCCATGATTAACAACGAAAGAGCGCAGGTTTGGTGGATCTAGATTTATGTTAACGAATTTGAGGTTATCGCTCACCCGTGCAAGGTCATTATCCTGTAGAACCCAGGCAGCCTCATTCACAGACACAACCTTTGCATGCAAGGAAGCGGCTATTGATTGAAGTGTACCCACACTAACTTCAGCTGGCAGCCCAAATGCATGCAGGTTAGATGCTTTAATATTTATAGAACCATGAGTATCAACTTTCCACTGGTACTTCATAAGGTAGTTAAGCCAGGTTGCATCAGTCCCACGCTGAAGGTGTACATGGCAGCCTAGTATAAAGAGGAGGCCCGGGTGATAATTTACTATGTACGAATCTGAAGTATGCAATCGCATATACTCCCACCGATTTAGTACTGGATCATGGGTTGGGGTTGGCGTGCACATTCGGGGGAAGCCCTTACTGCAGCTAGTACCATGTCTTTTGCAAGTGGTGTTTGAGCATTGGTGAATCATATGACATTGGGGAATAAGACCTGCGACTTGATTCCAAAACATCTTTGTTTGAGGGTTAGCATGAAGTTCTGGGTAGCGGGTTGCATCTGGAGTAGTCGCAATGATTTCATGATTGACACGATCCACTGCTTGGGCATCAGCGAGCATTAGGGCAAAATGGGCATGGGCACTGCCACGGCCTTGGAATTCGATTTTGACAGAGTACCATGTCATTTCACCAAACACAGGGTTCATATGACCAGGTTGTACTTTTAGCAGGTTTTCGCACACCCAGTCCAATCGGATACAAAATAATCTTCCGACCTCACAAGGCGCTTTCAGATAGGCATCACGGACATCAGCATTAGTGAAATGAGCAAGGTTGACTTGCTTGCTTAAGTCCTGCATCTCTGGCCAGTGCATTTCATTGCACGTCATTGTGAAAAAGAAATCTGGTAAACGCCCAAAGTGTTGACATGCTGCTTTTGACATTTTTAGGTACTCAAAAAAGTATCTTGGAGATCCATTAATATTTGCTGGAAGGGCACGCCGCATTCGCTGTGAGTCTTCATAAGTAAGGTTAAAGTTCTGGCGTGCTTGAGCAGATACAGTGCAGCTCACATTGTGGGTATGTAGTTTATGCTTGAGAGAAAGCTGATACATAGTAAGCAAGTAAGAAGGGTTCATAGAAAAACTTGTAAGCCACTGCTCGTTTGTCCTGAACTCAAAGTACTTTTGCAATGTACCCTGTCGTTTAGTTGAGTTCTGGTGCAAAGTGCTCCATGAACCAGTGTCCGCAGGGAATAGGTATGGATGGGTAGCCACTTCAGCAGTCATGCCCTCACTAGGTTTGTTGTACAGATGAATGTGGTGCATGCCGCCTGATGTGTCAGCTACATCACCCATGACCGGTGGATTTGCTTCTGGGTTAGACCGCACACATAAATGCACATTATGAGTAATAGCTGTTGCAATAAGTCCATCTTCTTCATTTGCTGGAACAGGAGCTCGCATGCGGTTGTTTTCTATAGTAGGAATATCGCTTGGTTCAACAATGGGCAAGGTGGCAGGCTCTGCTAAATTCCTGTCATGAAGTGTTTGGTAGGTTCTGTAGTTGGTGCTGCATTCACGCAGCTTGGCCTGTGCTATGGTAGCACGTGCTTTCATATCAGGTGTGAGCTGACGGATGTTTGCTACATATGGACCAAGGAAGCCTTCATCTAGACTAGTGGCACTGACCAAGCCCTCAGATCTGACATAGTCAAAAGCACGTGTAGTACGGCCAAAGTTTATGTGTGGAACAAGGAATGATAAACTAGAAAGAACTTCAAAGGGCTGCCGTGGAAGCCAACGCCGCAGGAATGTTACTATTTGGGTTGGGGCTTTGGCAAAGGATAGCCAATTCCATCGGGGATTTGTATCTGAGACCTTAGTTTTGGCTATATGGCATTTATTGCATATCTTAACGCTGGTTCCCCCATTTTTCTCCTGAACCCAAGATCGGTTGTGTGGACAATCTCTAACCCCTGGAAGAGATTCTATTGTCTCATTAGCGTTAAGTGTATACCACTTTGTGTGATTGAAAAGCCACTTTTTATCAAGAACTTTATCCCCAAGGTATACACACGAGCACAGTGGACACATCATGGCATATTTGAAGACGTTGGCCATGTGCAACTCAAGTTGTTTTTTTGTTTCAATGTATGTGCTAATGTCACAGTCGGTGCAAGCACAGGCCCATTGCCACTCACTTTGTTCGTCTGTTGGAGCATTGACAGCCGTAGGATTGGGAGGTGGTGTAGGTTGTGGTGCTGGTGAGGGGCTGGCTTGATGAACAGCTGAAGCTTCAGGTATTTGAGTTGGTGGTACAAATGTAGTTTGTGCTTGGGGTAGTTGCTGCATAGCCTGCACACATTGACAAAAACCATTTACAGCACACGTTTGTCAAAAAGAATTATTTTTGATAAACCAGCAAGGAAACATAGATGAAGTATGAGCAGGCCAGACCCTAGGAAAATGACTATCAGTTTAATGACATGTTTTATCAGGCTAAACCTAGGTCAATGCCTGACCCAAGGTAAACAAACCACAGGTCATTTTCATAAACCATGTTAATAATAATAATAATGATATATGTTATATAGTCTATGATCTTTGTTATATAATAATAACCTATGTTATATAATCTATGTTATAATCTATGTTACTCATAATCTATGTTACACTGCTAGCAGGGAACATAGGTGAAGGATAAGCAGGCCAGACCCTAGGCAAATGACTATCAGTTTAATGACATGTTTCATCAGGCTAAACCTAGGTCAATGCCTGACCCAAGGTAAACAAACCACAGGTCATTTTCATAAACCATGTTAATAAGAATAATAATCTATGTTATATAGTCTATGATCTTTGTTATATAATAATAATCTATGTTATATAATCTATGTTATAAGCTATGTTACTCATAATCTATGTTACCCTGCTAGCAGGGAACATAGGTGAAGGATAAGCAGGCCATACCCTAGGCAAATGACTATCAGTTAAATGACATGTTTCAACAGGCTAAACCTAGGTGCATGCCTCATGTAAGCTAAACAAACCACAGCTCATCTGATAAACGAGCAAGCAAACATAGCTGAAGGATGAGCAGGCCAGACCCTAGGCAAATGACTATCAGTAAAAAGACATGTTTCAACAGGCGAAACCAAGGTCCATGCTGACCTAAGGTAAAAAAACCACAGCTCATTTTAATAAACCATGCTAATAATATTAATTATCATTATATGTTATATAGTCTTTAATCTATAGTCTATAATCTATGTTATAATCTAAGTTACCCATAATCTATGTTACCCTGCTAGCAGGGAACATAGATGAAGGATGAGCAGGCAGACTCTAGGCAAATGACTCTCAGTTAAAAAACATGTTTCATCAGGCTAAACCTAGGTCAATGCCTGACGCAAGGTAAACGAACCACAGCTCATTTTCATAAACCATGTTAATAATAACAATCAATGTTATATAGTCTTTAATCTTTGTTATATAATAATAATCTATGTTATATAGTCTATTATCTTTGTTATGTAATAATAATCTATGTTATATAATCTATGTTATAATGTATGTTACTCATAATCTATGTTACCCTGCTAGCAGGGAACATAGGTGAAGGATAAGCAGGCCAGACCCTAGGCAAATGACTATCAGTTAAAAGACATATTTCATCATGCTAAACCTAGGTCAATGCCTGACCCAAGGTAAACTAACCACAGCTCATTTTGATAAACCAGGAGGGTAATATAGATGAAGGATGAGCAGGCCACTCCCTAGGCAAATGACTATCAGTTAAATGACATGTTTCAACAGGCTAAACCTAGGTGCATGACTCATGTAAGCTAAACAAACCACAGCTCATCTGATAAACCAGCAATCAAACATAGCTGAAGGATGAGCAGGCCAGACCCTAGGCAAATGGCTATAAGTTAAATGACTTGTTTTATCAGGCTAAACCTAGGTCAATGCCTGACCCAAGGTAAACAAACCACAGCTCATTTTCATAAACCATGTTAATAATAATAATCAATGTTATTTACTCCTTAATCTTTGTTATATAATAATAATCTATGTTACATAGTCTATGATCTTTGTTATATAATAATAATCTATGTTATAATCTATGTTACTCATAATCTATGTTACCCTGCTAGCAGGGAACATAGGTGAAGGATAAGCAGGCCACACCCTAGGCAAATGACTATCAGTTTAATGACATGTTTCATCAGGCTAAACCTAGGTCAATGCCTGACCCAAGGTAAACAAACCACAGCTCATTTTCATTAACCATGTTAATAAGAATAATAATCTATGTTATATAGTCTATGATCTTTGTTATATAATAATAATCTATGTTATATAATCTATGTTATAAGCTATGTTACTCATAATCTATGTTTCCCTGCTAGCAGGGAACATAGGTAAAGGATAAGCAGGCCACACCCTAGGCAAATGACTATCAGTTAAATGACATGTGTCAACAGGCTAAACCTAGGTCAATGCCTCATGTAAGCTAAACAAACCACAGCTCATCTGATAAACCAGCAAGCAAACATAGCTGAAGGATGAGCAGGCCAGACCCTAGGCAAATGACTATCAGTAAAAAGACATGTTTCAACAGGCGAAACCTAGGTCCATGCTGACCTAAGGTAAAAAAACCACAGCTCATTTTAATAAACCATGCTAATAATAATTATTATCTTTATATGTTATATAATCTTTAATCTATAGTCTATAATCTATGTTACAATCTATGTTACCCATAATCTATGTTACCCTGCTAGCAGGGAACATAGATGAAGGATGAGCAGGCCAGACTCTAGGCAAATGACTCTCAGTTAAAAAACATGTTTCATCAGGCTAAACCTAGGTCAATGCCTGACCCAAGGTAAACTAACCACAGCTCATTTTGATAAACCATGTCAACAATAATAATAATAATAATCTATGCTCTATAGTGTATAATCTATTGTCTATAATCTATGTTACCTATCATCTATGTTACCCTGCTAGCAGGGTAACATAGATGAAGGATGAGCAGGCCAGACCCTAGGCAAATGACCATCAGTTCAATGGCATGTGTCATCAGGCTAAACCTAGGTCCATGCCTGACCTAAGGTAAAAACACCAAGGCTCATTATGATAAACCATGTCAATAATAAATATAATAATAATAATAATAATCTATGTTCTATAGTGTATAATCTATAGTCTATAATCTATGTTACCTATAATCTATGTTACCCTGCTAGCAGGGTAACATAGATGAAGGATGAGCAGGCCAGACCCTAGGCAAATGACCATCAGTGCAATGGCATGTGTTATCAGGCTAAACCTAGGGCCATGCCTGACCTAAGGTAAACAAACCACAACTCACCATGGCTATCTGCTGGAGAAACATGGGACTTGTTAACATGGAAGTCATCATGGCTTGAAAAGTGGAAGCATCAGGTGTAGGAAGGGTGATAGGTGGTGAATTCGGAGGTTGTGGTGGAGCGTGCTGCTGGAGAGGGTTAATATTATTAGCAGCAGCTTGATGTGACACTAGTCCCTCCTCTAGCCCATCTTCGCTGCCAATTTCCAGGTCTTGCTCCGAATCACAGCGCTGCCGACGCAAGCACGCTTGTTCCGGTGGATTCAGTGAGCGCTTGCGACCTGAGGATATGAAAGCAGCAGCAACAAAGCAGCAACAATCATGCATACACATTTTTGAGGGTTTTGTATAATTTCTAGTAATAATTATTTTTATTTTATTCTATATATTTATCCTATTCACGTAACAGTAACTACAGATAGCGATACTGTGCCATCGATATGTCGATGGATCCGTTCGCAACCCGCTCGATGTCGATTCCCGCGGGGTACGATCGCTCGCGCGATATCGCTATCCGTGCGGTATCGACATTGAGCGGGAAGCGAACGCACTATGTCGATTCCTGTGAGGTAAACTCGCGCGATGTCGCTTTCCGTGTGGTATCGACTTCGAACAATAAGCAAACGTACATAAGTGACAACAATTTTGCTACCCGTTCGACTAGATATCACACCGCGCGGGAAGCGACGTCGCGCGAGCAGTGATACCACGCGATGTACCAGCGGCACCGCATTAAAAATAATTCCCTTTAAATATGCAATTTTTTTGTGTATCCTACAAACCTATTTATTTCTAAAAGCGTGGTTGTGATACTGGTGCCGCTGTGGCGCGATAGCCACACCGCACGATAGCGATACCTTGCCATAGTGATACCACGTGATGACAATACCATTTGTTATCACCTGGTATCATTATGGCTTACGTATCGCGCGGTGTGGCTATCGCGCCGCAGCAACACCATGGCAATGGCAACACACAACACAAAAGTATCATGGAATCACGTGCTAAAAATAGTAACTACTTTCCAGCTTACCTTGGCGAGTCGCGCCAGCAATAGTTACGCCAAAGAGCGCCACAAGAGCGACGATGCCCAAGACCACCAACAGCCAACTTGGGCTGGTTTGTCGGCGTAGGCGCATCCTAGAAAACATGTTTGCCCCCATTGCATAACCTGTAAAGAATATAAGCATTCAGCCGAAGCATTTCTGCGAACCTGCACTATGTCAGCCGCAATGCTTACCTTCAGCGATCGAGAAGGTTGCTTGGCGGCGTTGTTGATTGTGTAGGTATCCTATTCCTTAAAGAACCAATGATATATGAGCTCGAATGATTCACAAGCAAGGAAGAATTTGTCTAAAGAATTTGCAGGCGACAAAAGCAGATCATTGCTGTACGACTGTAAGGATATTCCTTGCAAGACCCATTAGCAGGCCATTGACTAGGAACTTAATATAAAATATAAATAAATTCTTTATATTGTAAATCCTTTAGAGCATGCATCTTGCAGGGCTGGCCAGTGCCCTGCAGGATACATGCATAGCTACTAGACTGAAAACACCTAGCTAAAGAGGTCCAAAAATGCTTCAAGTAGCCTAAAAATTGCCCAACAGAAATGATTGCATTGTGCTCGCGACGGCATAAATTCCCGAGGGCCTTACACTACTAGGTCTCCTTACAGGGGCGGACGACTGTAGAAATTCTCAGGGGCCTTACACTACTAGGACTCCTTACAGGGGCGGACGACTGTAAGAATTCCCAGGGGCCTTACCTAACCGACAAAAACTAAAATAACCAAAAATAAACTAAATAAACAAACTAAAAATAACTAAAAAAATAACTAAAAAGAACTAAAAAATAACTAAAAATACCTAAAAATTACTAGACTAGCTAATAAAAGCGGTAGCAATTACCGTATTGTATCATGTGGGCACTTTGACACTTACAGTTATTACTCTGTCCATATGTTCTGGTGACGGGGATATTAGTTCCCCATATGAATGTACTGGCTTGTATGACAGTAGAGTTTGTCGCCATTGTGTTTAACTCGTATATCGCTTGAACATATGTGGATTCCTCTGAACCTCTTATGTCGTATATACCTTCCGACTTCAGTCGCCTTTGTAACAATCATTGCTATTTCCTATGGACGCTGAATATCTAACTAATCTGCTTTCAATTGGGGACAAATCGGCGATCTTAGCATGCCGTCTTAGGTGGACCCGGTGCCAATGGATCTGTTTCTCGCGCTTAAAAATGTAATCATGTTATTACATTCAAATCATTTTCCTATTTTTATTTTACTTACTTTATAGTACGTTGCGATTATCGCAATTCTTTTTGGTTGACAGCTATTTACTTCTATTTATTTTTTATGTAATGTCTGGATTTACATATTATGGATATCATGTATTAAAAGCCGATTTCGTTGTGTTTTCCAGACTATGGATCTTGTCTGTACGGCTTCCATTTGAATACTTCGCTATGATAACTTCTTTGCCTGCACGTTTCCTTATGATTACTTCCATCCGTCCTTTCCTTTCTAAAAAATGCAAGTTGATAGTTTAGTCCTTAATCCCTGTTTTCGACTTCGTGATTCGCTTGCCGAATACTTGCATGTAGTCGATATCACGTCAACCGATGCTTTCCAAGTAGCCCTAAATATATCTTTGAAACCGCCAAATACCTGCTTAGAGTTTGATGGATGGATGGCATTTTCGCCCATGGATGCGTCGCCGTCATCCATCTTTGACTTGAGACTCATCAAAGAGGACGAAGTGCGTTCTCATATTTCCCGTCATACTATGACTTCTTTGGCTACACTTTATATGATTTGCTTCAACTTATTTTTTCCCTTCCATTTAGGTCTCCACCCTCGCCAAAGTAGTTCATTTCTATCGATATAGCAATTATCGTGCACGCTTCGCGCGCTTCATACGTCATGGAGCCATGCTCTACGCGTATGATGGCCTTCTGCGGGCTGGTGTAGACATTCGAACTGTGGATCTGTCCCGACCTGTAACAGATGAGACAACTATCGGCGTCCTTCACAATGCCCTCCGAGTGGCATACGATAATGCACGGTCTGCAGCACTACCGTCGAATAGCCCTTTGGCGGGTGCAGCAAATGGTACACTTGCCTTTTACACGAGCGAGTCAGATACCAGTATACCTTATTATAAGTACAACTGGAGACAAGCTGCGTTCGTCCAGCTAATTGGAAACCTCCGCAAGGTTAATTCACAATTTTTTTTGCCAGTGAATTTGCATATTTCATTTGATCTCTTTAATTCTCGTACATCTAACAGGCCTTACACTTCGACGACGCTGCGGTTGGGAGTCCGAACTTGTCTACTCAGTTGCGCGAACGACATACGGGAGCTGTAGTTGCAACGATGTCGACAAGTACTTATGACACAGACTGTATATCTCGTGATGGCGAGCCGTCTCAGGTCGGTATAAATTGTTCTGCCTTTTTCTTGTTCATTCAATCTTCATTTATTCATTTCATTTCTCGCTTATTGGCTTAAGCAAGTTACCTTCCATTCGTGCAGAAGGCGTTTGGCACAGCAGGGTTGGCATCCCCACCATGCGAGCTATCACCGGTTATCGAACAGGCCTCTGCACTTGATGCATATTCGCCTCAGGTATACATATACTTTCTTGAGGCTAATCGATGCGTATTAATTTTACTTTTTATTTATTAAGTGGTCTTACACTGTGGGCGACTCGTCCTACAAGGGCGAGCACCAATGGGCCTGTCCGGACCGAGCCACAGCACAGGGGAGGGGCTTTATTTATATATAAACTATTCATGCGTTCTTTACGTACATAATACCACGCACCTCTTCGTATGAGTGAAATGTCTGATGTGCCATATTATTATTCCTCTTTTATAGGTAATCCCACGGAGTCTTGATGTGGAAAATTTTGAACGGCTGGCAGACGACGGGAAAGATAGAACTGGGGTATTGGTTAGTACATTACCTAGTTCGTGATTTTACACATAATGTTCATGTCGTTGCTATCATCATCCGTAATGTTGTACTTATTTGCTTTATTTTCGGTCTTTCTTGATTTTTGCCTTTCCACAATACGTCCTTGGATTCCCTAACTTAATCGTTTACTGAGGACCACTTACAATACCGTCACTGTCCTCTTAGGCGGCTCCACTTCGTCGTGCAACCCAAGCAGGACCGAGTGCATCTGGACCTGGGGACGAAACGCCCTTGGCTATGGTAACTACAAATTAAAGCCTGATTGTTCCATCTCTGTTATTCTAAATCAACTTTCACTGGTAATCCACGTTGTTACATTTATTGCCTGCTCGTGTGCCATTATTAATCATTTTCTTGAATCTTATTAACTATTAGTAACAACTCTTGTCAACCCGTTTAGGATTCGTCGAAAACGCTTGCTTTCATATGACTTTTTATTATGTGCACGTCGTTGTATTATTTCTTAATAATCCTATCCGAACATCTCCTTGCAGGTTACCCCTACTCAACACGATGGCCAACCAGGACCAAGTGCGCCTGCAATTGACGATCGCATGCCTTCGACTACCGTAAGTGCATTTTATATTTTCGGACTGCCCCAGTAACTCGTCCCGTTTCCACATTCGGCGTGAATTTCCATTATCTTTGATGATCCGCTTCCTTGTGTTCCGTGTACATCATGTTTATTTTAAATTTTATTTTGTACGTGTACATCTTGTTGTCTCGTATGCATGTTGCCCGTGTAATATGCCACCGCTACATGGTCAGTCGGGGCCAAGCCGACCACAACCTTTTAGTAATAGATTGTTAATTCGGTTAATCTTATTCCTTTGTTTTTTAATACGTTTGAATTTCATTCTATATCCTTGTCTTTTGTAGCCTTTTTTCTCATGTATTCTTAAGTGTGTGCATTACCGAGCTTTACAGAAGCTTTTCTACTTTGGTCTTTGTTTCGTGATCGAGTTGCTGATCTGGATACAGGCGGTTCATCGGCACCTTCATGACGAACCAATTTCCTACGCTGAACAGGAGGCCGCTGTAAATTTGGTATGTACTTCAATTAATTACATTTCACATTTATTTTATTGGTCGACTTTTCATTCTCCTTCATTTTCCTTTTTTGCCTGCTTTTTTTTAATCTATACTAATTTTTTTCTACTACTTTTTCATTCTAAATCCCTTGCTTGCATAAATGTACGTCTTTATCGTTCTCATTCTATGTAGGTGAGCCTTCGTACGTTCGAAGATGCGGCAGGTCCAAGTGGATCCCAGCACGATGGAAATGGTGCTGACAAACTGGTGAGTGATCTTAACATTATTTTTAGTTGATATGAGAGATTCTTGCCATTTTTAGCATGCCATATCTTTTCGATTGCTTCGCATTGTTTTTATTCCAAAATTAGCACAGTGCTACTAACTTCATTCCGCGTGTTCTTTTCTTATCCCTAATTGTCTTCCCGTATTCTCATCACATTCGGCATCCTTTCTTTTCTTTGTTGCATGGCGACGTTCAACCGGTTTCTTGATGCTTTTACCTTATTGCTTTCATTTTTTGATTATTGTACATTCACTTATGTACTTTGTTGACTTTCGTCTGTGCTCATTCCTGGTTACAGGCTGCTGATATCCTGCGTGATTTGCCTTGGAAAGGCAGGTTGCGACAGAAGCCGCGACAACTCCTTCCATCTGCCTATTTGGAAACGCGTCCGCGCGCACGACACTCCAAGCCAGATTTCGGCATTCCATATAAGCCGGTTCCGCCGACCTACGATGTTGAGGCAGCTGACTTTTCTGTCAGTGTGGATTCGTTTCTTCTCGACAAGGTGCAGAATGTCGGATTTGCTACTATCATTGACGATGACTTGAAACAGCTAGCGCTAGATGCTGCTGCTGCCGCCCAACAGTATCTTCAAGCATCTCACGATGTAACCGACATCTTCGAGTACGTAGTCCGCAACATTTATGGAGAAATCGTTACAGATGCCGCCAATCATGTCGTCATGTCCCCGGGATCGAAGCAACGCCTACAAGCACCTCTGGATGTGCGGCCACCGGAGCCACTTCGCAATCTGTGGAAACGGTCCAAGTATCTCCTCAGGAAAGTACTTCCCACCAAGCCCGCGATGAGACTTAGGCGTCCAGTAATCATCGGTAACAAGCCAGGTCCGCGACCTGTCGGTGTGCAGACATTGCATGTTGACGCCAGGCCTGGCTCTGACAAGAGCTTTGTGGCGATCATCCCCATGGAAGATGATACCACGCTCCTCATCTCGCTCTTCAGCAACGTAATCGTCAATTACTGGGCACAGCAAGTACGTCGTTTTACGGCTACTAATCAGTCGTCGGACGATAGTGTGGTGGTGGTCGAAGCAAGTGCTAAAGAAATCAGTCCGGATGAGGGCATGCTTCAAGACATGGAAGAGGGTGAACCGGCACAAAATATCTCAGAGCAGCCGGGCGGACACAGTTATGACGGCGAGGCTTCCTCCGGTTACAACATCTCTGACTACGAACGCCTGGGCTCTGATTATTCTGATGCTGATGACTGCGGTGTACCAACAGATATTGCAGATACTATTACAAATTTATTTTCTGTACAGCGCGTGGTGCGGCTGCACATGCACCCTGGCCAAATGGTGTTGCTGGATGGTAACACTGTCCATGCCGGGGATGCTGGCAAACCAAACTCGTGGTCGCCACGATTGCATGTATATGCGCAGAGTAAAAAGGTAAAAAACGCAACTTGGCCTCTTGAGGCCATGCATGAATCATTTGCTGAGAAGTTTGGAGAGTGGTCCTTGCTTTAACATTCCTTAGTGGTGCTCTTACCGCATCATCCCTGTGACGTTCGTGGCTGTCTTTGCTGACATATAGACTTAGCATCTTCATTGGCGTGTTGATGCATTGTTCGGACTGCAGTAACTGATTCCTAATATTGTTGTATCATCCATGTATCGGTCCATATCACCGCGCCTGGCAACCCGCAATTAAGTGCAAATATAGTACTGTGTCGGGATATTCCACTTTTATACAATCGCCTTGTCGTACTAATCAGATGGATTTTATGACAGGTACGAACTCGCGGAAATTAGCCTTTTCACGTGTCTGTTGGCATTGTATTATATTCGGTTATTATCGTGCAAATGGTTCGACCACTGGATGTACATGTGTGATAATATAACACGGAGCGTGATAACTTTAGTCATGTCACCGGAGCATGTTCGCAAGTGCGCGCTGGAATATTTATCATAGGGAGCCCATTCTCTCATAATTATTTATCATGCTAGGGTTTTAACCTTCAAACCCTAACAACATTTCACGTGTGGGGCGGAATGAGACTAAGTGATTGATCTTTGCATCGGCTTGCATAACGGTTGACCACTACCCAACATTGCCAATTATTGTGTTGGCATTGCCTTATGTTGTAAAGGCTGCAGCACGATATATTATTGCCTGTCTGCTAGTCCTGTCGTATTATCCAATTGGTTTGTACGACAGGATGGGCATCTGTGGAATATAATGACATTTTTCAATTTCCTAGTCGTTGTATCTATTTCCTGAATTGTGATGTTTATCTTATGCATTATTTCGGGTGTTACACTGTGGGCGACTCACCCTACATGGCGAGAAGCAAGGGGCCTGACCAGCAGGTCCACAGCGAAGGGGAGGGGCACATGGCTTTGTCTGTCTGTCCTGCCATGTTGTTTTGGTTGAGCGGTCATGCACTTCATCTTTGTCTTTGCACACTGCAGCATTCAGCCAACCGATTTTAAAGCACTACTATGGACACAATATTATCATCGACGATGTATGACATAAATGCACATTTCTGCTTGTTGGGAACTAGTCAGATGCTCATCCTATTGTACTCACTCTAAACGTCAAAACACGATTCACTTCGAGTGAATTGCGACGGCGCCTTTGCGAGGAATGCTCGCAACCTTGTGTGTGCAGATGTATGCCATCAATATCTCGAGAGGCCTTTGCGGCTCTCAACTACTACAATGATAGCAAGACGAAACGTCAGATTCAAATCCTGAGGTCGCCGGTTCGATACCTACGGACAGCTATGTCACGAATCTGACGTGATCTAGGATCCCTATGGAAAGTTGGCGAGTGGTTGAAAGCTTATAAGACTAGATGGCAGAAAAACCCGTGACATCTAGGGCACATGATATGGGGGTCATGTCGCGACGTGGGATTGAGTAAACCTTCCCATGGCCAGGGTAGGCAATGGTTAACATCGGTTCATGGGGCCTTAACGCCCGTGACGTGCCCTCCAGAGGGGGGGGAGTGTAGTAGTCGTACACACTCCAGCACAATATGTGTGTGGAGATACACGCCATCAACATTTCAAGAGGCCTTTGCGGCTCTCAACTACTACACCGTCTGCCCGATTTCCCTCCAGGATGTTCTTATCCTTTTTTATAGAGAGGAGAAATGACTTATGTGAGCTGTTTCTAAAGTGTTCGATGTATCCCTGGAGTGACGGCTGAGCTGAGCCGTTACTAACAGGGTCAGTGGGTCAGAAGGTTACGGACATGGAATTACGACGAATTCCAGTTCTAAACTTGTCTGGTTCTTTGTCTTGTATTTTCTTTTTAGTTCCCTTACTTTCGAAGGTATGCTTGGTGCGCGATTCTAGAGCTTATAATATTCTGCCAATAGATTTCTAGAACCTCTATCTATGTGCTCGCATTGCTCACACAATGTTGGTTGTTGCATCACAGGTCACATTGCCAGAACGCATGTATTAGACCGGCCTATTGATGCATAAATATAGAGCTTAATGCCAACATCACAATGCATTTTATTGCGGGTTGCCAGGCACCTTACCGGGTCACATGGTCCAGTGCATGGGTGTGAGGCCAACTGTGATACAACAGGGAACTGGGGCAGCAACCCTGCACAACCACGTTGTATCCCTCCTGCCATTCACACATCGATTCTGCGGAGAACCAGGCTTAGTGCATCATACTGGATTATATCAGAACGTACCAATCGAGGCAGCAGAAGTCTTTGATGCGAGGAGTTACAACGTATGATCCAAGAAAGGCGCGGATGATGCGATAGGCTATCAGTGCCTAGCTGAGGCAATCATCATCTAACTGATGCAAATCGGTGCTCGGGCTTATCCAAGATTTACGACCAGAGACGGTATAAAAGGCGCAAGCTCAACCGGAGTGCGGCTACCTTATCTTAGCATTCAATGTCAATCGTCGTGATTGCTCTCTTAGATCGTCAATGAGTATAGCAGATATACTCACAAATGACAGTTCACGGTACAGGAGATCTGCAAGTAGTAAGTATACTACCGTGATCCTGCATGCGGATATTGCTATATAAGCCGTCGTAGCAATAATGCAATGTTCTTTACTCGCGTAAAGGTGTCGACTATGCTATTGTGCATAGTGTTGCAATCGACGCGTCACACTGCTCGAGCCATCACCTCACGACCTCAAGGTACACTCACTTTATCGTGCTCGGATGTACGCGTATGCACAGTGCACATGTTATCGGCAGTGTGCGCATATGCATGATACGTTATGCATTCAAGGTCGTTCACGACCAAGTTGTCGGAATGCGCACAACCATTGTAATGCCGATCACGGGATGCACGCTTGTGACGACTTTGCACAATGCATCAGGCGTTAAGCTGCTCATGGGTTGCTTGTGTTGTACCACGCGTCACTTTTCCTAAGCTCTGCTAGAGTTGCACCCACCATTGCTCTGTCGCGCGCGACACCACGTCACCTGTCGTACATGGATGCTGTGGAGCGATACGGCACTGTCGTGCATGGATAGTACGGCACTATCGTACGTGGACGCTGTGGAGCGATACGGCACTATCGTACGGTACGGCAGCACAGTACGACGGTACGGCACTATCGTACTTGGATCGGTACGGCACTATCGTACGTGGACGCTGTGGAGCGATACGGCAATGATGACGTCACTGTCGTACGTGGACGCGGGGAGCGGTACGGCACCGATGACGTCAGCTGTCGTATGTGGACGTGCGGAGCGATACGACACTGACGTCACCCCTGTCGTACGTGGACGCTTGGAGTAGTACGGCAGCGGGCGCGACGCGATCGCACGCATGTCACGCAGCACGTTGCATCGCGCACGTTAGGCGCACTGGCTAAGGGCACAAGCAACCCACGAACAGCATAACGCCTAATGCATTGTGCACAACGCTGCAAGCATGCATCGCGTGACCGGTATCGTGAACAGTGCGCATGGTCCGGCGACTTGGTCGCGGACGACCTAAAATGCATGAGGCATCACATGTCAACGCGCACTAACGATAACACGTGCATTATGCATACGCGCGCGCACGAGCACGATAATGCGAGCGCACCTTGAGGTCGCGGGGCAATGGCTCGAGCGATGCAGCGCGTCGAATGCAACACTACGCGCGATGGCGTAGTCGGCACCTTTACGCAAGTAAAGAACATTGCATTATTGCTATGACGGCTTATATAGCAATATCCGCACGCGGGATCACGGTAGTACACTTACTACTTGCAGATCTTTTGTACCGCGAGCCGTCGCTGCGAGTATATCTGCTATGCTCATTGACGGCCTAGGCGCGAATATAAGAGAGAATCGCTACGCGAACATTTCGATTGATGTTTATATAAGCTAACCTCGCTTTGGTTGAGCTTCCACTTTATATACCGCTTACGGCCGCATATCTTGGATAAGCCCGAGCACCGATTTGCATCGGTTAGATGATGATTGCCTCGGCTAGGCACTGATAGCCTATCACGTCATCTACGCCTGTCTTGGAATATACGTTGTAACTCCTTGCATCGAAGACTTCCGCTGCCTCGATTGGTACGTTCCGATATAATCGAGCATGATGCACTAAGCCGGGTTCTCCGCAGAATCAATGGGCGATTATGAGGAGTGATACAACAAATTTGGTATCGAGACGTAAGGGTCGTTCACGGCCTGCTGTCTCACCCTGATCTCTTCCGTAAGTAGGTCATTCACATGGCTGGAGTCAGCGATGGCAGTCTTAGTCCTTTGGATACATTCGCGGAGGAGCTTGGCCGAGCTGTGATGGCCGCGGCCGCCTCTGGTCTGTAATTGCCTTGCTGCTCTTGCATTGCCATTCGTTTTGCCTGTTCGAAGTACGTGCTTCTGAGCCGCAGGTGAATCGAATCGGGTCTCACTCGCAGCTGCATCGACTGATTCGAATCCGAGTCCGGATCAGTTGCGGGCGCTTATCGCGCGCACGCGCGAAGTGCGAGACTCTTTGGACGGATACTTGCTGTATCTGCAGGGAGCGCTTTCTGTCGGTAGGCTTAAAAACCGTCTGATTGCCGCTCGACCGATACCTGTGTGAGAGTGCCTTTATCGCACGAGGTTGTGACCGGTCAGTCGCCGATTTACCATGGCATCTGGTAGCGGTGATGTAGGGCTAGTAGTGGGGGACGGTCGTGCCGACACGTCCGTCGTTCCTGAGACATCTCGGAGGGGCCCATACACGCATGTTGTTGACGGTGTCCGAGATCCCCCTGCGCTACTAGACCCACGGACTCCCATCCATCCGACTGTTCCTGTCACGGCAGCCGAAGCAGGCCCCGTTGGACGCGAGGAGCAGAGGGGTCCGTCTGCTGCACCACCTCGTCAAGGTCGATCTGACGACGAAGGAGAGGTGATAAAACTGTCGCTTCCTGTCCCGAAATTAGACATCCCGCATGACGCGAAACATAAGAATGCTGAGCGAAGCATTGCTGATACAACTCGTGCATACCTGCGTGATGTCCGCGTGTACTTGCGACTGGTCCGTGGTGGTGATCGTGACCCCGTGAAATGTCTGTTCGCCGAGAACACCCTCGCGGGTGTGGCGAAGACATGGTACGATCAGTGGACAATGTCAAGGCAGACATACACGTTTGAGGAGTTGGCCCGTGCTTTGCTTGCGCGCTTTGCTCCCGAGGTTCAACAGTTAAGTGCTGAGGCTCGCAGTACGTTAGCATCTGGCACATATCGTATGCGCCCTGATGAAATAGTACCTGCGTACCAGTCGCGCTACGAGGCCCTGATCACGCCCATTGGTAACCTGACGGAGGAGGAAAGCATCTTTTGGTTTCAGCGTGGATTGTCTGAGGTCCTGGCGCAACAATGTGCCACGGACTTGGCGGGAAAGGACTTTGGGTCCTATGAGGAATTGGTGCACTTTGCGCAAGGAGTCGAGAAACGTCTCTTAGCTGGCCAGCGTGCTATTAAACCTGTCCCTCGTGTTAATGCCATGCGAGTGCAGGATCCGGCGTCTGACGCTGCGGCCATGGACCAGGGGGCCGAAACGGAGCGACGGACGCCAACGGCAGCAGTGACCACCGTTCGTACGGATCGCGGTCACGGCGTTCGCGGCGCTTCCGGATCGGGTAACCGCAAAGGGTCAACCGGCGCAGGTCAACGCGCAGATCCAGCCAAGGGCAAGAGGAAAGGGGGTTCGCCGTCTGCCGCGGCTGCGCACGAAGCTAAGAACGAGACGAAGCGACAACGCACCAGCAACGGTTGGTTGGAAAAATGGGGTTGCACGCACTCCGAGCTTAAGCGTCGGAAGAGCATGAAGGTTTGCCTGAGATGCGCGTCTGCAGAACATCCTACGAGGGAGTGCCCGCATCTACCGCCTTTGGCTCAGCGGCCGAAGTAGGGGATTGCCCAGGATGGTTCGGAGGGGACTCCACCTGGGAAGCCGGGACTAGAGGGTGGGCGGTTGTCGTCAGTGCGGCAAGCCGTGAGGGCACCGTTGCCTTCGGTCCTTGAACAAATCGAGCGCGCGATTGGACGTCGATTGTCGCTCGACGGTCGCTCAGGACGTGTAGGTTTTGACTCGTTGTGTAACCTGTACGCACCGAGCAAGCCGCTGGCGTCTATCGATTTGTTAGGTCACACCGTCTTGTTCCTCCCCTCATCTCTGCGCGAGCTGTCAGTGCAGCTGACCTTCTATAGGAGATGTAGGCGTCAACGTCCAGACACTGCCGCTTGCGTCCTTCTACCCGCTTATAGTCGACGAAAAGCTTCGACGTTGCTAACGGGTATGCGGAAAGTCTGCCGGTTCGAGCCGGGCACCGTTCTGTATAACGGTGTTGATGTAGCAGGTGCACCTGTGCCGCTGTCGGCCCAGGCCTATGCCGTTGACGTTTGGTACGAATCTCCTGCACCTCATTCTGAGGGTTCTGCTGAACGTTTCGAACCCGCCCTGAGCGTCTTGCTTTCGTCCGCAGAGTCGGTACCGGCAGACAATCGGGTTCCCTTGATTCAGGTCGATCTTGCTGGTCGCACCCTGAAGGCGCTCGTCGATACCGGCGCCAGTGACGACTTCATCTCATCGGCAGAGGTGAATGCATTGGGTCTGTGCCCACAGTCGTCGGAATGGTCGCAGGTTACCCTCGCGGATGGGGGTAAGCAACCCATATTGGGCAGGGTCACCCTTCGCCTGTGTATAGGTCCTCTGCGTATTACGACCCAACCTTATGTGTTGCGCGAGCTGACTGATGCTGCGACATATATACTGGGGTCCTCAACATTACGGCAGTATGGGGCCGGCATTGACCTAGAGTCTGGAACCCTTCGCCTTTGTAAGGGGACTCTGTCGTGCAAAGTACCCTTCGTGCCGTTTGCAAGTGTTGAGCCAGAGGGCGGTAAGACGGAAGCGGAGCCTGTGGTTAACTACGCTGTGAAAGCCATGGGGCAGCGTGCTGAACCCAAGCCGGTCGGGTGTAAAGAGGCCATCCGGATGATCCGGAAGGGTGCCCACGGACTGCTTGTGAGGCCTAGGTTGCATTTGAATGCGACCACCGCTCAGTCTTCTTTGGATCCTGAGGTTGAAGCCTTGCTCACAGGGTACGCAGACGTTTTTCGTGACGTGCCTGGGCTTCCTCCTTTGCGTCCCGTGGACCATACCATCCCACTCATAACCGGCGCTCAGCCTGTTTCGAGACCTATGTACAGGTTAAGTCCTCTGGAGTTGGACGAGGTGAAGCGCCAGGTAACTGATCTGCTCGCAAAGGGTATGATTCGCCCCAGCACATCTCCGTATTCTGCGCTGATTCTGTTTGTCGGTAAGAAGGATGGGAGCTTGCGCATGTGCATCGATTACAGGGGGTTGAATGCGACGACGGTCAAAAACCGTTACCCATTGCCGCGCGTGGACGACCTGCTCGATAAGCTCAAGGGCTCGGCCTACTTCAGCTCGATCGACTTGCAACAGGGATACAATCAGATTCGCATCGCTGCGTCTGATGTGCCGAAAACCGCTTTTCGGACGCCCTTCGGTCACTTCGAGTACACGGTCTTGTCGTTCGGGTTGACTAACGCCCCTGCGACGTTTCAGGCGGTCATGGATCGCATGTTTAGACCGTATATCGACAGGTTCGTCGTATGCTACTTGGACGACATCCTGGTCTACTCCAAAACGCGCAAGGAGCACCTGGAGCATCTTAAGCTTGTGCTTGAGGTGTTGAGGTGGGAGCAATTGTTTGCGAAGCGTGCCAAGTGCTTTTGGGCGCAGCCTCAGGTGGAGTACTTGGGCCACATCATGTCGGCCACCGGCGTCAAGATGGACCCGCGGAAGGTAGCTGTGGTTCATGATTGGCCAGCGCCTCGGAACCTTCAGGAGCTTCGTAGCTTCCTCGGCTTGACCAATTATTTCCGTAAGTTCATCAAGCAGTACTCTGTCCTTGCGGCCCCGCTTGTTGTATCACTCCTCATAATCGCCCATTGATTCTGCGGAGAACCAGGCTCAGTGCATCATGCTCGATTATATCAGAACGTACCAATCGAGGCAGCGGAAGTCTTCGATGCAAGGAGTTACAACGTATATTCCAAGACGGGCGTAGATAACGTGATAGGCTATCAGTGCCTAGCCGAGGCAATCATCATCTAACCGATGCAAATCGGTGCTCGGGCTTATCCAAGAAATACGACCATAAGCGATATAAAAGGTGCAAGCTCAACCAGAGCGCGGTTAGCTTATATAAATGTCAATCGCAATGTTCGCGTGGCGATTCTCTCGCATATTCATGCTTAGGCCGTCAATGCGTATAGCAGATATACTCGCAGCGACGGCTCGCGGTACAAAAAGATCTGCAAGTAGTAAATGTACTACCGTGATCCCGCGTGCGGATATTGCTATATAAGCCGTCATAGCAATAATGCAATGTTCTTTACTTGCGTAAAGGTGCCGACTACGCCATCGCGCGTAGTGTTGCATTCGACGCGCCGCATCGCTCGAGCCATTGCCTCGCGACCTCAAGGTGCGCTCGCCTTATCGTGCTCGAGCGCGCGCGTATGCACAATGCACGTGTTATCGTTAGTGCGCATTGCTATGCAATGCCTCATGCGTTTTAGACCGTCCGCGACCAAGTCGCCGGACCATGCGCACTTATCGCGATGCCAATCACGCAATGCACGCTTGCAGCGTTGTGCACAGTGCATTAGGCGATATGCTATTTGCGGGTTGCTTGTGCCCTTAGCCAGTGCGCCTAACGCATGCGGTGCGACGTGCTGTGTGGCGTGCGTGCGGTCGCGTCGCGCCCGCTGCCGTACTACTCCAAGCGTCCACGTACGACAGGGGTGACGTCATCAGTGCCGTATCGCTCCCCGCGTCCACGTACGACAGTGACGTCATCATTGCCGTATCGCTCCCCGCGTCCACGTACGACAGCTGACGTCATCAGTGCCGTACCGTCGTACCGTACGATAATGCCGTACCGTCGTACTGTGCTGCCGTACCGTACGATAGTGCCGTATCGCTCCGCGCGTCCACGTACGACAACGCCGTACCATTCCGTGTACGACGGTGCCGTATCGCTCCGCGCATCCACGTACGACAGGGTGACGTGGTGTCGTGCGCGACAGAGCGATGGTGGGTGCAACTCTAACAGGGCTTAGGCAAAAGTGACGCGTGGTACAACACCGCTCACCGATTTGACGCGTAAGGGAGCTTTCGATTCGCCTAATGCCTGGACGCCCGAGTGTCAGCTGGCGTTCGAAGAGCTAAAGCGTGTCGTTGCCGACGACGTTACCCTTGCGTTCCCCGACTACTCGTTACCGTTTCGTGTCGAAGTATTTTCGGATGTCACGCCAAAGTACTGAAAACCGAACTTAGTAAGTGCCGTACCGTCACTGGGTAAAACGCTTCGCCGCTCGACTCTCCTCAACACGAAGGTGTTGGACTCCTCGGGAAGTGTAGGATGTCCTCTTATCCACCGAACGGGTGATGGATAAGGCCTTGGTGCGTTGCCCAGGGCACACTGATGTCGATTGATGGTTGACGACTTCTTCGGGTCGGGGCAGCAGACTTGGTGGCTTGGCTTATTTTGGAGGTTACAATCTTTAATTCGTATTTGTAGGTCTTTTCCGCTCACAAAGAATAGCTTTGAGAGCCAACTGACGATTACCTCAGTTGCTCTCAACGCTTATATCTGAAACAACGTCTCGTTATGGGCCCTATGTCAATCGACGTGGCCTCGGAAGACTCAAAACGCGCACACGCCTGTCGTACGTTCAACGCCGCCATGCGCGCGCAATTGTATTTCATTCATGCATAAATTCTTTTATGGATCGGTCCTCCAAAGTGCCGACCCATTGGTCTCTATATGAAAATGCACTCTATTTTCCACGCATTATGTCTGACACGCCATCTGTCACGACAGCTGTCACGCCAAAGTACTGAAAACCGAACTTAGTAAGTGCCGTACCGTCACTCCCCCCCCCCAGCGCCGTGCCTATCATGCCTGGCGCTGGTAGCTAGATGGGGCGAGGTTACACCTTGAGCATCTCAAAGGTGTTACCGGCCTATCGAAACAAAGCGTTCTTCCAGGACAACGTGGCAAAGATCATTACCCACAGGCACCCACCATTCTGGCACAAAACCATCCTGCCTTCGTCCTGGCGAGCACGCAACCACCTTACCCGGGCCTCATCGCCCGTGGTGATATACTCTAAGGGCACCCGTGCTGCCGTAACTATCCCGACCTGTTCCACCACGCTGGGCAGAATCAGATCCAACAGTTCACAAGGTGAGCCAAGAACAACTGCTTCCGCACATAGTGCTCCTTCACCGGCCAAAGCACCAGGGCCCACTGACTCGCAAATACCCTTGAGGGATCGTCGCACACTGCATCCAGCTTCGAGCAACGTCGCTCCCAATTCCTCGCTCCGACCGAAGGGCAAAAATACCCTTCGCGCTTTCTCTAGCATAAGAACGCTTAACAGCTCCTTCAGCTCTGCTATGCTCGGCTGGTACTGAGCCAGATCCGAGCGTCTTAGTACCGTGTGTAACGCCATAACCTTGGTACGGCCATGCCAGCCCGGCATGCCTTGTCCCAGAGCCGCTTCCACTCCTTGCACGTCCTGCAACGCCCACTCAGTCCAGGCTCCTTGTTGTACCGCCGTGCTCCTGGCGGCTTTCTTGCCCACTGTGGTCGAGGCCAAGCGTGCGCGCAGCTCTGGTAGCCCAAGCTCCTCTATCTCCCCATCTTCGTACAATATCTGGAATCTGTGTGCGCGCCCCTGCCGTCCTAAGTAGGAGGACACGCCCAGCTTGCGGCCATCTCGCTTACCCCGTCCGCGCGACTCACGCATGACGGCGGCGCCTACTAGCTCTTCGAGATGCTTTGGGACCACGACCGCCATCTTGCCCCCGGTATTGACAGCATCCACCTGTTCACCTACCACACCCTTACCCGAACACCGTGGGCAATACCAAGCACCCTCCGGCACTTCAGTGAGCGGGGGCTTTAAGCAATACGTGTGCCACCCAGTACCGCAGCTATCACACAGCAACATCCACTCCTCCCCGTCGGGAAACTTGCACACCTCGCATGCTAGATTAGCGGAAGGCCTGGCTAACCTAGGATCAATGGTGTGGTCATCAATGGGCAAATGGCAGGGTGCACAATGCGTAACATGCGTTGTGATGCGATTCCCACACCGTCCCTCTAGCTGCAACACGCCCGTGGGTCGCACCTCTACCACCCGCAGTATTTCTGGCCGCGCCTGAGGTTCTAAGGCAGTACGGCCAGTTGTGTTTCGATAGTACACATAGTCCCCTGCTTCGAAACGGCGCATCTGGGGTAGTATTGCGCCTCCTCTCAGGCGCGCATACCTCAACGAATCCCGGTGCTGCGCGATGAGAAGGTTGGCACCCGCGATGGCCATGTGCCTCCGTAGAACTGCGGCGCGCTGCATAATGGCTCGCGCCGCTGCTTCAGGATCATCGAGATCCACTTCGCTCGCAAACCTCTCCTTGATTGCTGGTGGGATGGTGGGCTCCACAGCATGCAGGATATGATACGGCACTACGCGAGAGGATGACTGCGCGGAGCAGTTGTATCCTAGCATAACGTACGCCAGGTGCTTGTCCCAGTCAGTATTGCCGCCTCCTGCCTCCGCAATCCTGCGCAGTGCATTTTTGCAAGTCTGCACGGCCCTTTCGGTTAGGCCATTCGCCTGAGGATGGTTCGGTGAAGTCTGCCTGTGGTCGATCAGTGCATCGACCAACAGCTGGGCAAACTCTCCCTTCCATTCACTTCCTTGATCCGTGCAAACCTCAGCACATGCGCCGTATCGCCCAAGTACATGCTGCTGGAAAGCAAAGGCCGTCTGCTCCGCATGCTTATCTGGCAGCGGGATTAGGACCACGTACTTGGAAAAGTGCTCCACGCAAACCATAACGTACGTATGTCCTCTTGCCGTTTTGCAGAAAGGCCCACACAGGTCCACACCCCAGCGGTAGAATAGTCCACATACTGGCAAGGAACTGAGCGTGGGCACCTGCGCTGAGAAGGTCGTATTGACCCTATCACATGCCGCGCAGTGCCTCACGACTGTTGCCACGTCTTCAGCCATACCGCGCCACCAGTAGCTGGTGAGCAGCAGGCCTAAGGTGCGCCTGACGCCGAAGTGTCCGGTGTCTTCATGCGTCCTCTTGATTACTTCCGTGCGCTCCGTGGGTCTAGGCACCACTCGTCCTTTGCCACTCGAATCCAGGTGATAGAGGACACCCCCTTGCATGCGATAGGATTTGGCCCTTCGCGCACACCTCTTTTGCTGCAGGGGGCTCGCTCCCGGAGGCGGCACCCCATGTTTAAGCAAATGAAGGGTGTCATCATCCTCCCATATGTCCTGAGTGCTCCCCTCCTCCACACTTGAAGTAGCGAGCGCGGTGAGGTAAAGTCTGCCTCCAGGTTCGTGCACCGTGTGTGTTGCCAGAGCAATTGCCACGCCGTGCGAAGCAAAGGCTGCACAGTGGGGTGTGTTGCCAAGGCTCTCCAGGTGCTTCACTTGTCCTGCCATAACTTGTAGTATTGCTAACATACTGGCGAGATATGTGACGTCATGAATGTGCGCGAACAGTTGCCGGCGCTGATCAGCTGCCATGCCGTCCATCCGCGTACTGTCTGTTTCTAACCCCAGGATCCTTTCGCACTCCTCAGGGTAGAGCGCCTCGTACTGACCCGTAACGCTGTTGTACACGGGTGTGCTTCGCCCCAGAGAACCCGAAGTGCCAACGCACCCAACCGAGCCAGGGTACAGAGCCCTGACAGGGTTGTTTTCGTGGTCACATGGGTAGAAGGGACTCCTCATCTGCCGTGAAAGTACGGGCGCGGTGTGCTCCTCTGCCAGCACGTCCTGTACCTGACGCCCTGGTGGTCGAACTGCGGCCTTGCTCACAGCACTTAGCTGTTCTGATGCCGCCAGATCTGACCAGAGCTGGAACAGCTGGTGCGTGTATGAACCAAAGGCCGCCACGTCCGTAATCGTGGATTCGCCAAGGTAAGTTTTCACCTGTGCTTCAACTGCCTCCTCCTCCGGTGAGTCGCTGCCAGGTGGCTTAGCCGGGCGCCCCAGTATGCAAGCTGCCTTAGGTCGCGTTATGAGCTGCTCCACGTGTTTTATGATGTGCAAGACCGATGGGACTGCAGCTGCCGAACCCTCATCCCATGTGGCCGCAGTGAGCCAGACCACACCATTCTCGGCTCCTGCATTCTTTAGGTCTGCCTCTGTGACCTGCTCCACGTCCTGGGGTAATGCGATGAACGCGTCTTCCCAAGCCTCCAAGGGCAGCAACGTGGGGTAGGCATTGCTGAGCACGCGCAGACGCTCCCTGGCCAGCCGCCTCATGCTCGTGTCCTTGTCCGAATAGAGGTACCGGTTGATCCTGATGCCGTTTAGCAAGCAGGCCTCCAGCATGGTGCATGCTCCTCCCAAGGGCTCATACAGCGTGATACCTTGCTGCACGGCCAGCTGGAAGAATGGCACGCCCACCTCCCACAACGCAGTGTTAGCACCACTCTGAGTTGGTAATGACCTTGATTGCCGTGCAGTCGTGAACCATTCCATGATGCGGGCTAACAGCCGTCGTCGCTGAGTGACGCGCTGCTCGAACTCCCCATCGGGTGGGGGTCTCAGAGCCTCGAAACGCCACCCATTCCACCCTGCTGCTGTCTCCTCCGGGGACGGGCAGAAGTCGTCGCTGAACCGCGCCACCGGAGATGCCAAGTTCAAAACCTCGCACATAATCTGGTTAGCCATCCTGGAGGCACGCACCGATGCGAAGGCAGAACTGGACATCCCAGGTGTTGCGGGTAAATCTTCATCGAGTCTTGCTCCCGTCACATCTTCAGACTCCAGCCTAGGGTGGCGCGAGAGTGTGTCCGCGTTCTGGTGGCGCAGGCCTGGCCTGTGTTCAATAACAAAATTACATTCTTGTAGCGCGAGTGCGAATCGTGCGTACTGGCCCGTTAAGCCCTCCGTACTCATGAGGTACAGGAGGGGCTGATGGTCCGTGACCAGCTTGAATGCCGGTCCGCCAATGAGGTGATGCCTGAACATCTTGACCGCCCATACAGCTGCCAGCATCTCGCCCTTGTAGCTGCTGTAGTTAGCCTCATGCTTGTTGAGCGAGCGGCTGATGCAGGCGCACATGTACTCATTACCTTCATCATCGACCTGCCCCAGCACCGCACCGATTCCCTTGTTAGAGAAGTCCGTGTGCAGCACGAGTGGGCGGTTATAGTCGATTCGCCTGAGTACCATGCCCTCCTTGGTAAACGCCGCCTTGATTAATTCGAAGGCGCGTTGCTGTGCTGGCCCCCAGTGCCATGGCTCGTCCTTCTTCAGCAACTTGTTGAGGTCCACCGCAAGCTGGCTCATGTTCGGAACGTAGCAACGGTAGTAGTTGATAAAGCCGAGCTGCGTCCTGAGCTCCGACACGTTGCGGGGAGGTTGCAGGGCCATGATCGCTGCTACCTTGGCCTGGTGAGGGCTTATTCCTGAGGCACTCAGATTGTGCCCCAGATACTCAATGACGTCCGCTCCGAAGATGGACTTGTCCGGGTGGGCGCGGAGCCCACACGCGGCAAGGGCGTCCAGCACGCGCTCGACGTCTTTGACGTGCTGTTCGGGCGACTCCGACCAGATCAGTACGTCGTCGATGAAGGCGATGCTGATATCGTCCAGTCCTGCCTTCGTGAGCTCGTAGTCCATTACGCGCTGGAACTTAGCGCTGGCGTTCTTGAGGCCGTACGGCATTCGGGTGTACATCATTAATTTGTTACCCACCCAATACGCCGTTTTGGGTTGATCTTCCGGCCGAATAGGGATCTGGAGGAAACCTTGCCGTAGATCAAGCTTGGAGAAGATTACGGCCTTGCCCACGCGCTGAAAGATCTCCTCAGGGCGATGGAGGCCGTATCTGTCCGAAAGGGTGTGCTGGTTGACTGGACGGTAGTCCTGTGCCATTCGGAAATCCGTCCACTGCCCAGTATCTGGGTCTTTCTTGGCGGCTAGTACCGGGTTAACCGCACAGATCGTGGGTCCCGTGTACTCCTTGACGATGCCGGGTTGTATCAGCTCGGACGTCTTGAGTTGGATTACTTCCTTTTCCCTGGGGCTGTATCGCCGCGGGGGTTGGACGATCGGTTTGTCGGTATCCAGGTCCAGGGAAAAAGGGCCCTGGTCCCCGTGATACCCGGGCAGCTCCTCCATGCTGTAGGCAAACGCGGTATGCTTTCGTGAGCGCACTGCGGCCTTGAGTGCTGCGTTAGTCGTTGTTGATAGGGTCTGACCATTGCCCCAGATCCAGCCTCCATCTGCGTCTTTTTGGTAACACTCATATGCCACCGCTGCTGAGTTGCCGTCCAGCGTGAACGTGGCCACGCTGGTGAATGCAGACGGTGGATCAGTGGAGGTTCCCGGGGTGCGAGTTATATCCTCGTACACTCTGGACCCCGGATCCCAACCATCCCTGACCAATATGCCGCCCGTAGTCATGGCATGGGTGGTCATGTGGAGGATGGACTGGTCGGTGAAGGACCCTTTCATGGCGCCTGCACCCACCGTGAGGGAGAGAAGCAGTAGCGCCAGTAAGACTGCCGAAATTGTTGTCTTCCACGTCCGCTTAGGCGGCTCAATGTAAATGCGCATCCGTGGCGCTGGTTGCGCCTTTTTGCGCTTCCCTTTTCGTTTGGGGAGCTGATCCACCTCGTGTCGAATCTCGGGCTGCGGGGTTGCCGCGGCTGCCAGGGCGTTAAGGGCCGATAGGCCACCGGTGACTGCCGCTTGCGCAGCTCCGAGGGCCGAGGTGATGATGCAAGCTGTACCAGCGCCGAGCTTGGCGGCGCTCTTTTGTGGTGTGCTGTTGTCGGCTCCCTGGGGCCGAATAGAATTTAGGGTGTTGGGCGCGGGTGTGCATCCCCCCCCCAGCTTTCCCGTGGCTTCCTGAGGCCACTGGGAGCTGGAGGTTGCAAAAGCCATCCGTCGTAGTGCCGCTGCCGTCGCGTGCCCCGGCCTTTTGATAGAGGTCATGGGGATGCTGACGACGTATCCGGGGTGCTCCAGCAGGTTAGGCAGAAAGTGGAGTTGTGCGGTTGGGTATTGCGTGATAGAGTCTGCCACAGGGTGCATCTGTTCGTTTCCCAACAGGAAGTCGAAGAGCGGTGTGTCCTCAACTACCAGTGTCTGGGTCATGTTGAGGGTCGTTGCATGGGGTGTTCCCGGCAGCAATGTGACGCAAAGTCCCCGTACGTCCACCTCGCCGTGCGTGCTAGCCTCCGGGCTCGAAGATGTACTAAGGGTCGTGCTGGACTGAGTGACAGGAAGCCCCAGCTGCCTAGCCGCTCTCTGAGTAATTATGTTCACGTCTGCGCAATGATCGCGCAGGAATCTGAGTTTGGTGACGTCGTACCCCGGGATGTTGAGGGTACCCTGCGGATAGTAAAACATCAGCTGCTGCTGTTTGAAGTAGGTAGCTGCGGCCGTGTTTCTGTCCAGCAGGTGTTGGACGTCCTGCTGCGGAATCTCCTGGATGCTTCGTACGCCCGCGTGCTGTTCGCCGGCGACACAGTAAGGCACGCCTGCAGGTGTCCTGGCCGCCCTGGGGGCCGAGGGACTTCGTGCTGGAGAGGCATGATCGCCCATCTCCAGAGCACTTGAGGCTGCGGCGCTCTTGGGTGCAGGGGTATCTGATGACAGGGGGGCTTCAACCTCCCGTTGCACATGCAGCTGCACGATCTTGTCCAGCATGTTCCAGCTGGTGGTTAACTGTACGGTCACCTCGTCCGTTTGCTGCATTTTCGTAGGTATGGACGGCCGTTACCAGATCCCCAGCTTGGGCGGGGGGTAGGCTTCCTTCTCAATCGCCACGGGTTGGAATGAGACCGGCGCTGGCTGGTGCGTGAGGGACGCACAGCATACCTGTGATTCTGCAGGTTGCCGTCCCGCCGCTGCCTAGCTCACGTTCGCGTTGCGGCGATTTGGGAGGTAGACTTCTTCCTCCTCCTCCTCCTCCGCAGCCGGCTGCTGGGCGGCTACCGCTGCCATTCTCTGCGCTCGCGGCTGCTGTTGCCTGTTGAGCTTTTCCAGGTTCTGGTCGAAGGTTGCCTGTAACGCCTTCGACGGTGCTTTGAAGTTGGGAGGGGCTTTGTCCGGGTGCTGAATATAGCACTGGGATTCATGATGCCCGAAACGGCCGCAGTAATCGCATGCGCCGCCTTCTTTGTTTCGTCCCGCCGCAGCGCCACCCTGGGGGCCTCTTTGCGGGCGGTTCGGTTGGGCAGGCCTCTCTCCCTTCTCCGTTGCCATGGCGGCACGCATGTGTCGCATTTGCTCCTCCATGCGTGCCATCATGGCGTGCATGGTGTCGTTAGATGGGGCGGTTGAGGTACTTGCTGCACTCCTCCTGCTGTTCAACGTACGGCAGTCCCTGGTGTCGTGCGTGGTATTCGCGCCATGGTGACTGCAAAAGTACCTTGAACTGCTTGCCGTTGGGGTTCGCTTGCCCTCTGTGCGCGGCGGTGGGGTCGGGGCCGATTTGACGACCTTGGGTGCTGGCCTAGGCTCATCCCTGATGGCAGCCTGGCTCTGGAAGTTGATCCATAGACGCTGGGCATCCTCCGCCACCTTATCGAGCATGCCGTACAGGTCGCTATGCTCGGTGTAGCAATACTTAGCCTCAATGCGTTCACGCACGTCTGGGTTAAGGCCCTCGATGTACTTCTGTGCAATCGCTGGCTCTCCGTACTTGATCTTGACGTACGGGACCAGCATCTTGAGCTGTTGAAGGTAAACAATGGGAGACAGGGTGCCCTGCTTCGACCGCATGTACTGCAGGAGCTTGGCGCTGCGCCGCTGGGGCTCGAAGTGCTTGTCAAGCGCCTCGAGGTAATAAACCAGCAGTGATTCTCCGTCCAGCTCCAGGCTTTGATCTCCCTTCTTCTCCCGCAGCCACGTGGTGGCCGCCGGGAGGATCTTTTCGATTATGGATTGGTGCCAATCATAGAATGGTGTCTCCGGCGTTGGGAAGCCGTTGAGCATGTCGACGACGTCCTCTACTGGTACCTGACCTCGTTGGTAGCGGAACCGAGAGCGAAGGTTCGTCATCGCTCTGGTCGCTGCTGCCTGGAAGGCAGGGAACTGATCATGCGAGAACTGACCCATAGACAACGCCGCAGTCTCCATCTCGTACAGGTCGGATTCGCCGTCGGAATGCTCCTCCAGGAATGTTGACCCTGCTGCTTCTTGGCTGTCGATTGAAGGTTCTGACTCCGCTGCTGCGGACCGTTCCTTCTCCGAATACTCCTGCGGGTCGCTCGAAGGTTCCTCGTAACTCAGCTCCTGACTCGTCTGCTCGTCCGGGGCTGTGTGGAGTACTGTTGAGGGCTCCACCACCGCTTGAAGTAGCAGTGCCCTGTCCTTCCTTGGCTGTGGAGTGATGACGGGAACTGAATGCCCGTCGTCGAACTCCAGGTTGCGCTGCCACTGCACGGATTCAGATGCTGCACCACGTGTCGTAGCCCTCGAGACCTCGCTAGTGCCAGGCCTGGCTGCCCGGCTTGGGTTTCGTCGAGGGTGCACCTGATCCGCCAGGGGTGCTAATGTTTAAAAGGTTGGGTACCGGCGACGCAGTTCCACGCGGCGCTGGTACAGGTTCCACCGATTTTGCCAGGTGAGGTATGGCGCGTCGGGGTGACCACGCTGCGGCTCTCTGACCGCGAAGATATCCTCGAGGCGTTGCAACCGCGGGACGGAGTCAGCGACCCGTTCTAAGGGCTGCTCGGTCCCGTCGTCGAGCACTTCCGCCAACGAGACCTGCCTGGCCGGCGGGAAGATGTTCACAGGAATGACGTAATAGGGCCTGGTGCCCTCGGTTTGTCCCCAATGGCTTGTGGGGTCAAAAACCGGTGTCGACCTGAACGTTGGCCTCGAGGTGCGTACTCCAAACGCGTTGAGGTGCGACGGCTCGTACGGGTAGTATCTTCCCGCGAACCGGCTCCACAGGCTTCCCGGGTGCTCGGGATCCTGGAAGATTGTAACGCTGGGCTTGGTGGGGGCTGGATCGCTCCTCACCGGGGTCACCACTTGATAACGAAGGTCAACCTGTGTAGCTTGATCGCAGGTCTCAATCACCCGCAGCTTCAGGAGCGTGGATGAATAGGGCACCACCTGCGGCGGATGGAGGATCAAATCAATCACCTCCTCCAAGTTCTCCGGCACCACACCTTCTGACTCCGAGTCGGATGTACTGAGGGATGGCAGGGGATGTGCCTTTGGTGCCTCTGCTCCCGGTGAATGGCGAGCGCCTGGACCAGTTGCAGGTGCTCGCTCCGGGGTAGGGCACGGCTCGGTGTGAGGCCGCGACGATTGCTCTCGCTCGCGTCCTGCAGTCTCCTCGACCGCGGGGGCCGATAGAGGCGAAGCGCGAGGCGGGGCAGAAGTGGCTTCCGCCGCCCCTCCGGTCTTTTGAGCCGAAGGGGTCTTCTTGGGACTGGAGGGAGGTCGCTGCTCCACGGCCTGTCGCTCCCTGTCCGCTTGATGAACGATTGACCCTGCAAGGTGTTGCACCTGCAGGGAAAGGGCCTCGTCCCACTGAGTTGCCTGCCTGCACTGGCTGCGCCCGTGTGAGGCAGCTAGCCTGGCCAGGAATCTACAACCAACAGTGGGGTGGTTAGCGTTAGGTCCGTGAAGGTAGCAGCCTGGTTGACACCTATAGTGCGCTACCGGGAACTCGCTTTGACGGATAGAGACGAGCTGCTGGTCTCCTCGCAAATGATTGATGAGCCAGCAGTCCGACGAGGTGTGATCCGCGTTCCACCCGCGCAGGACGCAGCCGTATATCGTTTCACGGTGCCTTCTGGGCGTAGACGGTCCTGCGCCTGAAGAGGTGTGGTGCGGTCTTGTATGATGTGCGCCGGGAGAACTGTGCGACCTGGGTCGTCGCGGGGGTGACGGTGAGCGTTGGTCCCGTCTCCTCGATTCGCGACGGTGTGGTGGGCTACATGAGCGTTCCTCGCGACGCGCGCGGTCCAATCGGCGCCGGGATTCCTGCGCTTCGGACACTAAAGGTCCGGAAGGCGGTAATCAAGGTTAGAACGCGTCTGATCGTGACAGCTAGTTCCGCTACGGGTGATAAACTTCTGATGTGAAAATCGAAGTTGGTCGATAGATGACTGCGTCCCGTAGCAGAAAAGGCGAAAATAGTGAGCTATGGAAGCTCGACTACTTATGTGTGACCAGTTGTAGCGAGCTGCGGAAGCTCAGCTACGTGTATGTACGCGCAGCGCTCGGAGCCCGTCCAAGGCTCGAGCTGAATTTCCAATGGGGAAACTTCGCGTACAGGACAATTATTCTTCAATTGCGACTTAACGAACGCACTTACTGCTGATCGCAGCGTGCAGTCGTCAGTTGGCTGGGTAAAACGCTTCGCCGCTCGACTCTCCTCAACACGAAGGTGTTGGACTCCTCAGGAAGTGTAGGATGTCCTCTTATCCACCGAACGGGTGATGGATAAGGCCTTGGTGCGTTGCCCAGGGCACACTGATGTCGATTGATGGTTGACGACTTCTTCGGGTCGGGGCAGCAGACTTGGTGGCTTGGCTTATTTTGGAGGTTACAATCTTTAATTCGTATTTGTAGGTCTTTTCCGCTCACAAAGAATAGCTTTGAGAGCCAACTGACGATTACCTCAGTTGCTCTCAACGCTTATATCTGAAACAACGTCTCGTTATGGGCCCTATGTCAATCGACGTGGCCTCGGAAGACTCAAAACGCGCACACGCCTGTCGTACGTTCAACGCCGCCATGCGCGCGCAATTGTATTTCATTCATGCATAAATTCTTTTATGGATCGGTCCTCCAAAGTGCCGACCCATTGGTCTCTATATGAAAATGCACTCTATTTTCCACGCATTATGTCTGACACGCCATCTGTCACGACACGGATGCTTCGTTGTATGGGAGCGGCGCTGTTCTGGTGCAGGAAGGGCGACCGATCGCCTTCACGAGTAAGAAGTTTACGGGCGCAGAAACCCGTTATACTACAGGGGAGCAGGAGCTGTTAGCGGTCTTGCACGCGCTTAAGGAGTGGCGTTGTTACCTAGAGGGACGACCGTTCACCCTTAAGACTGACCACAAGCCCCTGACGTTTTTGCAAAGCGTCCCCACGTTGAACCGGCGTCAAGCGAGGTGGATGGAGTACCTCGCGCGGTTTAACTGCACCTGGGAGCACGTTGCCGGCCGGATTAACATCGCCGACGCTCTCAGTCGACATCCGTCGCTACATGCTGCGATTTTGGCGGCGCCTGTCCAACGTCCGCAGACCCCGGACGTACCTTTGTCCTCAGACCTCGCGGCTCGCCTGAAGGCTGCCTATGCGGGCGACTCCTGGTTCGCTTCGCCTGGCAATGTTGAGCACCTACGCAAGCAGAATGGTCTTTGGCTACGGACGGAAGGATCGACGACTCAGATTGTCGTACCCAACGACGATTCCCTTCGTCGCGATATCCTTTCCCGTTTCCATGAGGACCCGTTGGCAGGACACCCAGGTAGCACACGGCTGGTCGAGTTGGTGTGACGCTCATTCTGGTGGTCTCGTCTGGCGAGAAATGCCGAGAACTTCGTGCAGACATGCAGTTTGTGCCAGCGCAACAAGGCTTTGTCCGGTAGGGGCCAAGGGTTGCTGCAACCATTGCCGGTTCCTGACGCGCCTTGGGAAAGTGTTTCCATGGACTTCGTGGTCGCGCTGCCCAAAACGGAGGGGGGGTACGACTCGGTGCTTGTCATGGTTGACCGCTTGACTAAGATGGTTCACCTTGCACCTACCACGTCGACCTGCACTGCTGAGCAGACTGCACGCCTGTTCTTCGATAACGTGGTTCGGTTGCACGGCGTCCCTAAGAACGTGGTCTCGGACCGTGGCGGTCAGTTCACGTCTAAGTTTTGGGAAGCGCTCTGCAAGCTTGTGGGCATGCGGGTTAACCTGAGCACGGCATACCACCCGCAGTCTGACGGCCAGACCGAACGCACGAACCGCACCCTGGGGGATATGTTGCGCAACTTTACTGGCCGCACGCCTCTCGTTTGGGATACTTACCTGACTGCGGCAGAGTTTGCGATTAACAACGCCGTTAATCGGTCGACAGGTCAGAGCCCGTTCTTTCTGACTTATGGGTTTCACCCGGCGCTACCTGTGTGGCGTGAGCTGGAGGTGTATGTCCCTGCGGCTAAGACCTTTGCCAAGACGTTTCGATCCCGAATGACAGACGCGAAGTCGTGCTTGGACGCGGCACAGCAACGAGCAACGGAGTACTACAACAAGTCCAAGCGGGACGTGGTCTTCTCGGAAGGACAGATGGTTCTGCTGAGCACTAAGAACCTGCGTTCCTTCGCCGAGGGGTCCCGTAAGCTTTTGCCCCGTTGGATCGGTCCGTACCCCGTTGTGCGCATGGTAGGGAACGCAGCTGTCGAGCTCGCGTTGCCCTCTAACATGAACATCCACCCTACGTTCCATGTGTCACTTGTTCGTCCGTATCGTGGCACGGAGCCCGCGCCTGTCACCACTGATACCCCGGCAGCAGTCGAACCAGGTCCTGAGACTTGGGTCGCAGGCAAGCAGAAGGTATACGATGCGGAGCGCATCTTGGACTACCGCACTCGACGTGTGGGTAGACACCGGCGCAAGCGCACCGTGCACGAGTACTTGGTCAAGTGGACGGACTACTCAAGTGAGCACAACTCGTGGGAACCCGCGCGCAATTTCTCCCCGGAGATGGCACCCATCCTCGAAGAGGCTAGGTTGCGTGCCACGCAATCTCAGTAGCTCTGGTCGCCTGAGCGGCAGCCAGGACGCTGCCTAATGGGGGGGGGGAATAATTGTTGTACCACGCGTCACTTTTCCTAAGCTCTGCTAGAGTTGCACCCACCATCGCTCTGTCGCGCACGACACCACGTCACCTGTCGTACGTGGACGCTGTGGAGCGATACAGCACTGTCGTGCATGGATAGTACGGCACTATCGTATGTGGACGCTGTGGAGCGATACGGCACTATCGTACGGTACGGCAGCACAGTACGACGGTACGGCACTATCGTACTTGGATCGGTACGGCACTGTCGTACGTGGACGCTGTGGAGCGATACGGCAATGATGACGTCACTGTCGTACGTGGACGCGGGGAGCGGTACGGCACCAATGACGTCAGCTGTCGTATGTGGACGCGTGGAGCGATACGACACTGACGTCACCCCTGTCGTACGTGGACGCTTGGAGTAGTACGGCAGCGGGCGCGACGCGATCGCACGCATGTCACGCAGCACGTTGCATCGCGCACGTTAGGCGCACTGGCTAAGGGCACAAGCAACCCACGAACAGCATAACGCCTAATGCATTGTGCACAACGCTGCAAGCATGCATCGCGTGACCGGTATCGTGAACAGTGCGCATGGTCCGGCGACTTGGTCGCGGACGACCTAAAATGCATGAGGCATCGCATGTCAACGCGCACTAACGATAACACGTGCATTATGCATACGCGCGCGCACGAGCACGATAATGCGAGCGCACCTTGAGGTCGTGGGGCAATGGCTCGAGCGATGCAGCGCGTCGAATGCAACACTACGCGCGATGGCGTAGTCGGCACCTTTACGCGAGTAAAGAACATTGCATTATTGCTATGACGGCTTATATAGCAATATCCGCACGCGGGATCACGGTAGTACACTTACTACTTGCAGATCTTTTGTACCGCGAGCCGTCGCTGCGAGTATATCTGCTATGCTCATTGACGGCCTAGGCGCGAATATAAGAGAGAATCGCTACGCGAACATTTCGATTGATGTTTATATAAGCTAACCTCGCTTTGGTTGAGCTTCCACTTTATATACCGCTTACGGCCGCATATCTTGGATAAGCCCGAGCACCGATTTGCATCGGTTAGATGATGATTGCCTCGGCTAGGCACCGATAGCCTATCACGTCATCTACACCTGTCTTGGAATATACGTTGTAACTCCTTGCATCAAGACTTCCGCTGCCTCGATTGCTACGTTCCGATATAATCGAGCATGATGCACTAAGCCGGGTTCTCCGCAGAATCAATGGGCGATTATGAGGAGTGATACAACAGCTTGTGCCCGTAGCCGTTGCTCACAGCGCATGCAATGCGACGTGTGGTGTGGGGCGGCTGCACGCGTGCGGTCGTGTCGCACCAGCTGCCGTACTACTCCAGGGTATCCACGTACGACAAAGGTGCCGTACTACTCCAGGGTATCCACGTACGACATGGGTGCCGTAATACTCCAGGGTGTCCATGTACGACATGGTTATCATACGTTTCCAATCGCCCACATACGACATGGCTGCCGTACGTTTCCAATCACCCACGTACGACATGTCCGTGTGCGACGTGGTGATGGTGGGTGCAACCTAGCAGGGCTTGGGCAAAGTGAAGCGTGGTACAACACCGTACACTTCTGGGTGTTAACAGCATTGAAAGCGGTAGTCAAATGAATATTTAAAAGCATGGTTAAGAACATACTTAAGAGATACAACACTCTTAAACCTTCTTTATCATGCTTATTGTTCTTTGCAGCCCTCTTAAAACGGTTATATTTTGGTTGGGTTCTGTTCTGGGATGGTCAGTGAAATTCTGTCACTACTGTGCATCATTTTCAATTATTCCTATGCACCTATCAAACATGTTAACATCTATCGGAAAACATGTTTGATGAGCTGAATATTTAGATAGCCTCGATAGCCTTGCCTCACCATTTTAGGGTTAAGTGCATAAGGAAATCCTTGCTAGATTTCTGCATAGTGATTCAGGATTGTTGCATACATAAATATAGACTGTCACAGAAAGCTACCATGCACAGCATCACCATGCACAGGAAATATGCAAAGCATCTCCAAGTTTGAACATATTGCCCTTGATTTCAATGGATATATAGCATTTCTAGAGTAAGCAGGATGGATACACACGATCAGGCCAGTGATAGCGTCCGAGAAACTTTACCAAAATGCTATCAACTTAACTTGATTGACTCCCGAGGGCACCACACTACTACACCGTTACTTTGCATACCCTACCCCAAACCTCGCACACATGGCACCTATGACAATCCACATGATGAGCGAATCACTGCAAACAGAGGTGAAAGATAGAGGACAGGAAACAGATCAAGTAGAAAGTAGTGCCAGGCCAATTAATCTGGCAAGTGAGAATAATAAAAGGCAAAGCATGCATGCTTAAACTTAAAGCAGCAAGATGGAGTTGCATGCATGAGGTAGGAGGTAAGTAATGTTGACCTCCGTGCACAAGCAACGAATGAAGGTGCAATGGCCATGTTTGCACAATTCCCATTAGGGGGGCATCAACATCTCGAGTCAGGCAGTTAGTTCGTCCATCAAGTGGTCAGTCGCTTAACAAATACCCGACCAGCTCTGTCAATCTGTTACATAGAGTGCACAGCTAACCTATGGCATGGCCGTACATAGCAGCCACACCGTTCTATATTCCCATAGCTGGTCAGTGATTATGACACAATCCACATCAATCAATCGGCCTACACAAATTCGAAATAGGCCATGTAGGAAGTTAAGGTCATCATGTCACACATGTGCCTTTGTCACACCCACGTTGACCATAACGACCTGAGCGTTATGGTTTAAAGGAACTTCAAAGGATTGGTAGTGCTCTTTTTCCCAATACAGGATTCGCAGAAGGTTTAACCACATATGCAGCTCCATGTCATAACCTATCTATTGCTAAGTATGCACCCTTTAGTCAGACGACGTTTTAACCATTTGGGGTCACATAGAAAGGGAGTGCACCCTACACAATGGGAAGTCACTTCAGAAGAATCACAACAGACATCACCCATGGGCGAACAAAAACTGCATTTCCCAGTGCATTAAGTATTTTCCTGGGAGCATGCACCACTAAGGCGACACATGGCTATACATGAGCGTGTGAAGGATGTGTCCACAAATGAACAATTAAACATGCAAGCTCGTGTGTGTGCCGTTCTTGCTCTAGACACACACTTACACAAGCTCGTGTTTCTACCCAATTGCTTGCTTGGTCATGCTGCACACGCATGGACCACATGCAAACGCACACGCACCTTAACAGTGGCACCTGAGCGAACAGGTTGGAACTCCCTGTTCTTTCTTCCACCCAATCACCCTCCTATTTTTGAAGTACAAAATTCCATACATTGATCCTTAACTTGATTCTATCATACTTCAGAAATCCGAAAATGTCATAATACCAGTGGTGAATCAAAAAACATAGTTACCTGTACGGTATCCATTAACCGGCCTTAAGAATGAAGCCACCCACACCATAAGTAAATAGCGCCCTTTGCTCCTCCGGGTCAACCCACTTAAAAGCCCTTTCCTCGGGGCCTGCCAAGCCACATGATGGCTGTTGCCTTTACTGCTGTTACTCTAACAGTGTTACAATTGATGCAGATAATTATAATACTACTGATTCCACGCCTTCAACTGCTGGCCTGCTCATGGCCAGCGCCCCCACCCCGCCCTCTTTCACTATCTTCAGCATGCCGTCAAGCTCTGATAGCACGTGCTGCATGTCGGGCCGATCCGAGGGCAAGTAAGACATACACACATCCAGTAGCGCCCCCAGGCGGGGCGGGCAGACATGTGGATCCGTGGGCACTGGAAGGCGCATGCGGAGCACAGCTACCCGGTAGATAATGGCCACGTTGCTCTCGCCACCCCAGGGGTGCTCCAGAGTAATTAGCTCCCAAAGCAGCACACCAAAGCTGCAGGTTGAGCACGACGCCATGTTAGACATTCTTCGTAAAATGAAATGGGACTAACGAAGGTTTCTTTCACGAATACCAGTAACTCATTCTATCGTCCAATATTGCTGCTGCTTTCCTAGGTCGCCCTAGAAGAAAAACAGGCATGGACACATAAAAGACGTGCTTACACCATTGCCCTGTTGATTCACCTGTATACATCACACTTGGCCGACAATCTACCAATGGCAGGGTCAAACCCTGCATATTGTTCATGCCAATCCGAAGTTTATTGGTCAAGAAAACAGTAATGGGAAGAGTGCATTCCTAAGTTAGGGGCATCGGAAACAGCTAGCTCTCAAAGGAACAAAAAACGGCCGCATTTTCAAACCCACATATGTGTAAGGAAGGGCGCAATAGTGATTGATGCTGAGGTACGAGTTCACCAATTATGGCTTTCAGGCAGCGAATGTAAGGTGTAAGGCGAGCTGGGCTACAAAGCACGAAACCCAGAAGCCACCGCCCGGCACGTGTCATAGAAACGTCTAGCTGCCTCCACATTCGTACCCTCGGGCGCCATATATGCTACAGATCCAGCATCTGGCTGCTGAGTGCTAATATAGGGCTTAAGGTGATAACGTGCCAGTCCGAAATCTGAAATTTTGGCGGTACCTACAGTAAGAGAAAATGGAGGATGACCCCATCGAAGGGAACCAGGGCAAGGTGTCAGCAGCATACGCGAGAAGCCTGTGAAGCTTTCATAATGTGATGGCGGAAACCATGCACGCAGGATGCAGCACGCAGCATAGGCAGGTAGAGTTATTTTGCGCAAAACAGGTCTATCTCTTACCATGCCATGAGAATGCATTGGGAGTTCAGATGAAGCCGTACGCAGCGTATGTAGCTGCATACACAAAAAATGTTAAGAAATGCATAGACCAACTTGAGACACACACCCTAAAGCAAGCCCCCAGCCAGCGGGACAGACGTTGTGTACAGAGTAGGGAAGGAAGGTACATCAGGTTGAATTAAATATTAACAGTGAGCCCCTATCTGCTTGTATGTATAGAGGAGGAGGGCACTTATGGTGGCCAAATCTGGCCATTTCGTTCTACAATAGCCATAATAACCGCACACTTGCATCATTCTATATTTGGCTTTGCACAACACTTTACGATAAAGCTGCATGATTAATTAATTGATTAGTTGAAAGGTTGTTAGATGTCATAAGGCCCAGTCAAGGAAGGCATACTTGGTGCGGCAGAAATGCGCTGGTGACGGCAAAAATTCCCGAGGGCCTTACACTATTAGGACCCGATAATAGGGGTAACAGTACGGCAGACGAAAGTTTGCTGGACTGACCATAGGAGGAAAAGTAGCAATCACAGCTAAAAGATTGCATCTAGGAGTTCTAGACCAGCAAAATAAAAAACGATTTCGCGAGCAAAAAATCACGTTTTGCCCGCGACGGCAAAAATTCCCTAGGGCCTTACACTATTAGGACGGGTGACAGTACGACAGGAAATCTACTAAACTAAAACCACGACCTAAAAATTAATAACTACTTAACTAATAACGATTACTAGACCAGCTATTTACAGCGGTAGCGACGGGGACCCCCCGTGTTCGTCTTTATAGGGCGAGTCGCCCACAGTGTAACACCCCTAATACATATCTATCATACATACACTATAACCTTCCTAAACCCTCCTAAGCCTCCCCACTCCATTCCGCAGACGGGAATGCTATGGGAAAGATAGCAATATTGGCAGGAGTTCCATGTTGCAGGAAGCAAGTAAACGCGGCCCCCAGGGTAACAGTCACACACTAGCGGTGCAGGGGATATTAAGCCACAGTGCGCACAGCCATACTCTCAGCCTTGTCCTCTCAGTCCAGTATAAGTCGTCGACGTATAAGCTTTGCAGCCTAATCGACATCATCCCTGACAAAGCCGAACAATACAAAAATTTAATTGCTCCTTCTCTTTTACTGCTAATACTTTTTTCCTTAAGTGTACTGAATATGTCATCTCCTCCTTATATATTATTTATTTCCCTAAATATATAATATTGTAACTGATTTATAGTGGTTTAGCTATATATTAAAAAAGCCGCAGTACAATCAAACTATGCTTTGGTAAGCTAAACCTACCGTTAGCAGCTTCATACTTGTACCCTATGCTAGTGGCTCCTTTTAACTCACTAATGCAGGCAAAGTTATATTCATATTTATACTTGGTAGCATGTGTTAAGATTGGCTTTTCTCCTAACTCAGAAAAACGATGAAACATTGAAGTATGAAGGCATCTTCTAAAAGTCCGAATCTCAAAACCGGAATTATACCTTGAGAATGCATCTTCCCTATATTCCCAACTTTTATCTTTAGTTGACAAAAAACCTCCGACGCTATGACAGCTCCAACAGGCATATGCCGAAGTTCCTTCAGTAGCTTCATTGTAAAGCAACGGCACAGTGCACTGTAACGGAGCTCCTATCCCTGGCATGTTTCTCCCAACACTCTATATGCTGCCGGTTTCAAGCACACCTGGGCGGAATACTAATCGATAGACACTTTTATTTATGTATTGGCTATTGAATCAAACCTTGAATGTAGCAAACTACATTAACTTAGCAAAACCAGCTACCAATCCTAAGGTAATATCATGCTGTAAGCATCGTACCTAACTAAAAACTAACAGAATATCGTGAGACGCAAACACAGATTGCAGTACACCATGGTAGGTGAGCCAAGTGTTCATAGTTCGAGACTCCGCTGCCGCCAGGCTTAGACTAAGTTTTCCAACCTTGCACATTAAGCTACTTGCGTGCTCTCGCCAACCCACAAAACAAACGCTTCTGAAATCTATAGTCTGGCATCATATATAAGGGGAACTGCTACATTGAGCCTTTATTAAATCCCCGTGCGTGTGACAGTGCGCTTGGTTAATCCCTCTATTCGTACCCAGACAAGTAATATGAGCTCACCATTCGCGTCTAGTAGAATGTTAGCGGGTTTGAGGTCTCGGTGCACGATGGCAGGGTGCAAATGTGCCAGCCCGCGTGCCACGTCCGTGGCAATGCGAAGCGCGTCTGGTAGGGTCAGCCCTGCCGCCCCATGGATGACGTTGTGCAAGCAACTTGGCATCAGCTCCATCACCAGAAATGGATGTCCAGCGTGCGCACAGCCGCCCAGTACTCGCACAATGTTGGGATGTGCTAACATGCGCAGAATCGCAATTTCTTGCCGGAAGGAATCCACATCCTTCTGCTGCAGTTGTGCGCCGCCCCCGCCACCACCGCAAGCAGCTCCACCGCCGCCGCCGCCAGCGAAGTGCAGGTGATGGAGCACCTTGATTGCCACGGGCTGACCGCGGTACGAGCCCCGATAGACGGAACCAAAAGCACCAGCCCCCTACAATTAGCCACCAAATTATAATTAATCCTTCACCCCAACCAAGATGGCCAATGCAGTGACGGTTCCAATCACAGCCACAATCACCCTCACAATCCGTGGCTCATCAACTTGCAATAAGAAGTTTGCATACATATTACATTTTATACAACGGTTTATATAACGGTTTACATGCTATACAAAAAGGTTGAACCGCCGAGGTAGGCAGGCCAAGCAACAAGGGTATGCAGGAAGGCATACAGACCAACAAGGTAGGCAGGTAGGCAGACAGAGCAACCAACGCAGACGCACAAGGCATTGCAGCTGCGTGGAGATCAATCAGTAGGAGGAGCTCATCAATAAGGACTCATTACCCCTTAAGCAAAAAACACGCAGCCCCCCAATCCAATGACCGCTCAAGACCCCACAACATACCAGCAGTCCGTCCGTCTGGATCCGGAGCTCCTTCGGGCTGATATCCAGGTCCATACTACTACCACCACCACCGCCATTTGCCGGAGTAATGCCACCAGCAATGTCAGGGGCGCCGGCCTGCTTCACTGCACTCCCACCGGGCACTTCCACAGCGCCTGATGGCCTAGACCATGCCGCTGCTTCCCTTGCCGCCGCGTGCTGCTCAGCCACAACCGCCAGTCCTGCAGCCCGTGGCAATGGCGCCTGCGACGCCGCGGCCGCATCCTTATGGGCTTTCGCGGCCCCCGTACCACTCCTGGATGCTGCAGGTGGTGAGGCGGTGGCGGCAGATGATGTTTTAACAGAGAGATCCCGCGCCGCGTTCTCCAAATCCGATGATGGCCTCGCGCCGGTCGAACTTTCGCCCGCCGCAGTAGCTGACCTCCCCTCGGACGGTCCTTCCGAAACCGACAATGTCCCCAATTCCGGACGCCCGCCACTGTCACCGTTGCCATTGCCGCCGCATTCACCGCAATCGCCGTTGCCAACCTTCGTCGGGCGGATCTGAAGACATTTGCGCTCTGCCGCCGCTCCCTTGGCGCTCGTCCAGCGGGGCAGCTGCGGCTGCGGGCCGGGCACGGCGCTATGAAGCCCACCCACACGTTGTTGACAGCTCCCGCGGAGGACTGACTGGCCGTCACTGTAGTCCCATCGCCTCCCAGACGAACCACCGTCAAGCCCGATCTCATCAGTGTCCTGTTCTGTCCCCGCCTCCGGCTCCTCGAACGGATCGCCCAGACCGTCTCCATTGTATGATAGACGAGCGATGTTCCTGGCCAACTGGACTGACAACCGTTCCAATGCAATAGCGGGACTGCTACGCTGCCGGAGGGTGCCCAGTGAAGGCAGCCTGGAGGCTGGTGCGAGTAGGCCGGCAGCGGCGGATTCAGGCGTCACTACACCACGACCGGAGCAAAGGCGCGGCAGCAGCAGTGACGGTATCGGTGAGGGTGGTGCGCCGCCGCTGCTGGACGATGGCGTCGACAGCATAGCGCCCGCAAGTGGCGACTGATTGAAGAGATCTAGCAACGTCATCTCCCGCACCTGGAGCGGCATGATGCCGCTAGAGTATCCATCTGGCTGGGAAGACTCCGACCCCTTGGCCTGTGCCGCCTGGGCTTTATGCATTTGCCGCAGAGGCAACACACCCACCGCGCCCGCTGAGGAAGCCGATGCCTCCAAACAGCTGGTTCTAATGCACCGGCGGACTGGATGATTCGTGATGACGGAGCTGACAGATGGTGGCTTGACGTCCCCTGAGCCATTGGCGCCCGGCGCACTGAACAACGGATTATTGCGTGGCACCCCCGCCGCTGTCAGCAACCCCGCCGCCGACGGCGTGGCGCTCGTGGCTGCGGACAGACATATGTTATTTGCCGCAGCACCTCGAAACACATCCATGAGACCAAAGCCACTGCCATCCGGCTCGGCACCAACCCAGCTCCCTGCGCCCCGACCCGGCGTCACGACCCCATTTGCCGATCCCGGCACTACCTCTGATTCATCCCTGGTCGCGCCGGCAGATGAAGCTGTTGGCAGAAGATGCAGCTGTACGATAGACTCTTGGGCCGGTCGCTGGCTCCCGTGCAGTAACGTGTGGATAACCGCCACACTGTCGCCCATGTCCTCGTTGTCCCCCTCGCCACGCAAATCGACCGATGCGCAGCCGTACGAACCTGCGGCGCGACATCCAAAATGTGTTATGGACATCCGCCCGTTAGCTGTCACTGAGATGGCCGTGTGTTCTGTGACCGGTTTCGCAGCGCCGCCACGCGGTGAGGATCCCACCCCTTAACAAACGAGATCCCCACAGGCCTCGCCTGGATTCACCCCTTGAGTCCCTTCACAATCGCATCACCCTCACCTGCCGCACTGGGTAAACCCACGGTTTTTCACTCATTTCGTCTTGCCGGTTCTTTACCAGTCCTTTCCACATCCTTCCTTTACCCTGCCAATTATCCTGTAACTTTCAGATCCTTGGCCCATGTCCGCATCCGGACAGTGTCCGTGCCCGGATGCGTTCGCCCGTACCACCCTCTTAGCCTATCCGGCTTCCTTCCCCCCTCTTTAAGCATATCTCACGCATACACGCACCTGCTGGGATGTCCCCAGTCCCCTTCGCCCCCACCGGCGCCGTCCTGGTCCTTGCCCCGGCAGCACCCATCGAGACGTCCAACATCAACGGCAGCCCATCTGCAGAGCTGCTGCGGTCGGTCAGAGACGAGCCCGATGCCGTTATGGCCAGCAGCCTGCCGCGGCCTGCCTCCTCCTCCTCCTGTTCTGTACCACGTATCAACTGCTGCGCCTTAGTAACATCCTTGCTGACCACGGGCCAATTGCTGACCGCGCCACCACCACCGTGATGTTGATACAGTTGCTCTTCGCTGGGCCGATCTCGGTCACCACCAAACCCATTGTAAACGCCGACGCTGTAGCCAATGATGGGAGGCAGGGAGTTGGTGTCGGTGATACCCCTGCACCAAGGCACATGCTGCTGCCTCCGACGATACAGTACGTATAGAGCCGCGAGGATTGAAGCCACCGCGGCGGCGGCCAGGACTGTGATCACCGCAATGGCCTCGCGAGAGAGTCCCTTGGCCTCTACAACAAGGCGGCCCAGAATGGGTGGCTTTAGACTGGGTTACCTACGTGCCGGCTTGGTTTTACTGAGACCGGGTGCTGGTCGTATGCCCGTGTCCTAAGCTTATAGGAGATCTCCAGAATTAGAACCCCCACCCACCCGCCGTCCCTGGAGTCGTGTAGTGTTCATAGTACAATCGCTCTTATATCCCATGTCCTTTTCGTCCTCTGGTCCTGACAGTGCATCGGGCGTAGGAATCCCGAATACAGGCTGTACCCACTTGTCAGCTACAACCGCATTGTTTTTTGTCCTCCTATCATCCCTTCTTCTATTCTCCACAAATAGTTACTTACGGACAGATTTAGTTGCCTGGGACGTGGAGCCCCGTGCAGCTGGCGTCGCACCACCCGGTGGGCCATATGGCGGCCTGCCATCCTTGATGAACGGTGCCGGCCGGCCCCGCCCTCCCCCCGCCTGGCCAGGCGTCAGATTCCCAGGTTGCAATGACCCTGATCCCGAGGACGCTGTTGGCGCTGGTGCAAGAGATGGCGGCATGGGTGACGAATCCCCAGGCGTCAGCGGCAGCGCAGGCCCCGCCAGTGGCGCCAGCGGTGGCTGCCACGGCGGTGAGGGTGGCTGCGGCGGCGGCTGCGGCGGCGGCCTGCAGCAAAGCTGCTGACGAGGCAGGACACGCAAGCCAAGCTGTTGAAGGAACGTCTGGTAATCATCCGGGAACGAGCTCACGCAGCCAAACACATCCTCCCGGTGAACAGCCCCGGAGATCCCAAGCAGTAGCGATCGAATCTCCGTACCGCACTGTACCAGCCCAAGGCTGGCAAACACATCGATGCTGCTCGCCAGCGCCGACTGGAGCCGCCGGAATGAGCGCGCATACGCACGAGCTGACCAGGCCGCCTTCACGATGACGTAAGCCGTCATCTTTACCTCCCCGCCAATGCTGCCGTTGACTGCCAATGGAGCTGCTGCACTAATCGCAGCCGTGATGCCGTACCGAGCTTCCCCCGGGGCCGCATCATAGCTGGAATGGCACGAGTAGTTGCCATATGCAAGACCGTATGGCTGCGCCAGCGTCTCACAGGCCATGAGCAGCTTAGAGCAATACAGCCGCTCAGGGGGTGCCATGACAAACAAAGTTAGCTGCGCGCTGTCGGTTGCACCCGGGGGAGGGGGAGGCGGCGGGCGTTGCGTGGGCGGCAATGGCATGGGGACCGGCGATGGCGGCGGTGGCTGCTCCCAAGGGGGAGCGCGAGGCGGCTCTCTGGGTGGCGAATCGACGAAATCGGCCGGCTGTAGCCCCACCGAGGGCGGCGGCGGGCTACTGCGTCGTGGAGGCTTGGGCTGTGCAATACAGCAGAGCGATGGCAGCGTCAACGGTATGGAGCCGCTTGGCAGAGTCAGCATGCCATTGCAACTGTAGACGTAGACTGAGGCCGTATCCTGATCTTCAGTAAGGGTAGTGGCGATCAGCTGCTCATCGCAGGGCACGCCGGCTTGTGAAAGGAAGGTGTCGATATCGAGGCCCTCAGGACGGCCCATCGTCAAAATGGCATGCTCCGCTATGTCAAAGCTGGGCAGAAACGCGCTCAGGATGAAAAAGTACATCTCCTGCTGCAGCTTGATTTGGGTTTGGTTCTGGCTGCTCTGCGCGTGTGCCGAGTCCTGGTCCGGGCTATTGACGCTAGGGCCGCTGAGGCTGGTGTCCTGGAGCTGGATGAAGCAAAGCTGGTTGCGAGAGAAGATGCTACCGCTATCCAACAAGGTCGAGAAGCGTTGCAGCATATCACCGCAGGAGTTGAGGTGGGTAGAGCCGGAGAGCTGCAAGATCGTCTCTGGCGTCTTGGCCTCCGGCGGGGAGGTGGGTACTGTGGGGCCACGCGCGACACCCGCGTCCGGAGGCCCTTGGGGCAGCGCGGGCGGCGAAGCCCCCAGGACGTCGGCCACGGCAATGGCCTAATGGAAGGGTGAGCAAGCGGCGAGGCTGTCTTGGTACGAATACGTTTTCATGCAATTGGAAGCCTCGTATTAAGAACGCGTTCGATACTAAGGCGGAAAACCGTCGCGACTTGTCGTGATGGCAGAACCCCATTTGACTTCCGGAATAACAGCTTCAAGAAATTTGTGATGTCAGGTTCCGACAAGTCAAGGATTTAACGAGCGCGTCTCTGCGCGCGACTACGTCTGCTCATGTGTTCGTAACTTCAAAACATGGTGCAGCTCCTACCGTCTCTCAGGTGTGCGAACCTCATGCTATATGCAAGTAGCAATCGCTGCTGTGTTCGCTGGACATTTTGCTCAAGCGTACCTTCATCAACGCCACGACCAATAGCAAGCTGTTCAGCAACCATGGTCCTCTCATTCACTTCTATATCGTAAAAAAATAAAGTATCTAAACAGTTATCGCGCAGCAATGACCCAGGGACCCTTTAAGGTCGCTGCGCTACAGGCACAGCTGTCAAGTATGCTGCCAAGCCGGAGGAATCTAATTATGAAACTGTTTGTGAGGTAGCTGCGGGCAACTATCGCAATTGCAAGCATAGTATTGTTGACAGTAGTAACCCCCCGGCTATGCTCGGGGGGGCATTGAGTTCATCAATTGTGCCCTGAAATTTGACGCAGTATGCCTTACTTCTTTTTTGTTCTTTTCTGGATTCATGAAGCCATGGACGAGCATAATACTAGCCGTACTCAACTTGCGGAGGCTTACTCATCAGCACTGAATAAATTGGTGATAACTCATACAGAGGCCATTTGCTGAGGAAAGGATAAAGGCGAGGCTATGTTACAAGCAGTCCTGAAGGTGAAGGTTCTATGGGTTTAGCTTTCCGGACCATTTCAACGGACAAGGTGCTAACATGACAACACACGGAAAGAGAAAACAAAGCAAAGCTCTGAAAGTGTAATTTGGAAACAGCGATATCTAAACTCAAGCACTGCTTGTTAAGGGCCTTATATGTATACGACATTTTCGCTGTTTGTGCAGAACAAAGACTCAAGCTTTCAGTCCAGATTCTCTCTTGCATTTGCTGCTTAGTACCGGAAACATGGGTAAGCATTTGTAATGATTTGGTATCCTTATTTCTTCTCTGGCGGCCGCCTGACAATGCCATTTCTACGAGCGCAGGCAAGGTCCACGGTTCCCTCGCCCGCGCCGGTAAGGTGCGCGGCCAGACCCCTAAGGTCCCGAAGCAGGAGAAGAAGAAGCGGCCGCGGGGTCGCGCTATGAAGCGCATGAAGTACAACCGCCGCTTTGTCAATGTTGGTGAGCATATTGCGCGATGGCTGGGGTCTGCCGGGGTCCGAAGATAAATGCTACGAGGCAGACGTACAGGGCTCGCCTTGAGAAGGGAGGTGCTGTGTTGGTCCAGTGTCTAACCAGCTGCTATCACAATGCGGGCGGAATGCGAATGCTTCCTCGTGGCTGCGTCTTTTATATGAGAGTTCTTGAAAAGCTGCCTATTCCGTGTGTATTGGCGCTATGAACGTACTTTAGTGACTAGAGGAAACCTTTAGCAGTATTGTTGTCGGCTAAATGGCATCTGAACAAGATGTATCCGCATGTTTTATCCTATTGCAGTGGTTGGCTTCGGCAAGAAGCGGGGCCCGAACTCCAACCCGGCCTAAACCGAACTCATGATGGATACTAGGCCACGTACCGAGCCGCGGTGGTTGATCTTCATGACTGTTGGAGCTTCTGGCATATGCATCTTTTGTGAGATCGCGATGCCGTAGGCGAGCGGCCACTAGCCGCGGCAGGTTGGGGAGTGCAGTACAGTAGGACCTCCGCGGACGTCACGTAAGCCTTAGCTCTTGAGTGGCTGAGTGTATGGCGGTGGCAGCGGCCGTAGCAGCAGCGCAGGAGGCTAAGGTACTGGAGTGAAGCCCCAGTGTCATTTCCACAAACAGTTCTGTAGGCCTTCTCTAGCTGTGGAGGGAGGCATGAGAGCAGCCACCTGGTTGTAACAGTTCATATGGGGCCGCCCCTACTTCCCTGGCCGTTCTAAAAGATACACCTGTGCGCACTGCATTGACTATCGTTTCCAGGCGAGAGGCTCCCTGGCTCCGTTGACGGGCTGGCAGCATAACGCCACCGGGAACGTCACGATATGACGACAACTATTTAGATGCGTTGATGCTTAAGGAGGGATTTATTGAAGCAACTAGGCATATCAGCAAGCGTGAACAGGGTCATTTAGGTTGCACGGGTACCGCGTTTGGAGGATGCCTGTCGAGATGCTTGCACGGGACGCATTGAAGCTGTGAGGGGTTGTGCCCATCGGAATACACAGCAACAGTCCAGTCCAGTGGAACGGTATGGGCTTTTCGAGGCAGGATTCTTCTGCGCGCGCGCATTTCTTTGATATTTCTATGGCAAGGGAAGCTGAAAGGGAAGTCCACGCGTTAGTATCATGCAACATTCAAAATCAGCGTTCTAACTGGTACGAAATGCCTTGCTCAACTGAAAAGTGCATAGAACGTCTTGTAGGCTACGGGCTGTCGGCCACACAGAGCCAGCTTGAGTTACAAGAACCATACGTCAAGTCCAGCAATTGCAGAGCAAGTTGGGTCAATTGTGACCTTGAGTACATTAAAAGACCATGAACTCCATTTGGACGGCTCTTCGTAACATATGTGCGACCCTGCAGCACCGTCTTGCACTCCCTTGCACGTGACTAACGACCAACAGAACCGAGATTGCTCCTAGGGACTTCCGTGAAATTGAACTTTTCCGTACGAGGCAGCGCACGTGTCTTATGTGTATAAAACACTTCTCTTGCTGCCAAACAAAATTTGTGTGACTTGCTTTTTTCGTCGTGACGTACTTTCAACTCCACTAAGCGTCTGTTGCTCGCCCGCCCCAAACTCCGAGATCCAAAGTTTATATAACCAAACATAACAACGTCTGATGTCTGGTTTTATATCTTAACAATACGTCCATTGTACTTCCGTACACGCGCATCGTTTCTTTCCATCCACATCAGACAAAATTTCACCTTTCCTAACAAATCCATCAACCGCTCCAAGAACGCATCGAAACCTTACCCTGAGATACCGGTACCTCACCACCTTCCACCATCGCTATTCCGCTTGATCCTTACGACTCTTTTCTCACTCTTCTTGAGTCGCTGGTTTGGTACTCGCTGCCGCATTGCCCATTTGCCCGTATCCATTGCTGCTCTCGCCGCCGCCCCGAGCCGCCTGCGCTCAGCCAGCTCTCTGAAGCGCAATCTATCACCTGCCACCCCAGCCGGTTACTCAGAAATCTTCTATAGGGTTTAGAGGATGCCCTATAGAAGCCTTTTCATACACCGTCACTCCGAAAATAACAACGTAACCTCCATTTGAAAATCGAAATCCAAACTGACTGACGTCGGCTCTTCCCCCTCTCTGGTGACACCCCCTCCCTCCCTCCCCTCGTTTCTCCAGTGCTTGGGCGCTGAAGTCTCCCAGCGGGGGACGAGACGGGGAACGTGAGGGAGGCACGTAAATGCCACACCAATGCCGCCGTCATCATCGCTTACACCGCGTTCCGTGCGACCGCACGGTGGAAGCGCTGCCTTCCGCGTCCCCAGCTACCAACCCACCCCCAACAAGCATGCCACGAGCGCACACGGGTGTATCCGTGTGTGTATGTACCAATTGCGGATTGTGGCCATTCCATTCCCCTCTTCCTCTTCCTCCCCCGTCGTTCCCCTTCTTACCCCCCGTTCCCCGCACGCTCGAAACCCATCTACGTTACCACCCAGGTATCGTTGAGCGCTGTCGTTGCTCCACGCTCTTCCAAACAAACACCTCCTGATAGGTTCCTGTGTGCCCCGCTCCCCCCTCCCTCGCGAACGGGAGGACGGGCCCCCCTTTCAGCCAATCGTTACCGCATTGCCGAAATTGCCTCCCATCCCATCTCAGCGACCCATGTGGCTAATCTCATATTATATATTATGAACCACCCTCGCGCCATTTAAGCAAACGTCTCATGACTCATCCTCGTGTCCTCGACGCTGAACTCAGCCCTCATTCAGCAACCGATGTAGTTACGATTTCCTTCATCCAACTGACGCTGTCATACATAACGTTCTCCACATCCGCGAGCTCATCCGCCGCAAACACCCCCCCTCCCGAATCCGCACTCATATCAGGGCGAGAAGGACGGCGGGGAAGTGGAAGATGAGGGAAAAGCTTTGTTGTCATTTTGCACATTCACGTTTCCTTCCTCCTCCCTCCTTCCTCCTTCCTTGGTAGGTGGCACTGGTGACAGGGTCCGCGTTCCTCCCCCCCATCCTCATCCTCGTCCCGGTGGGGGCCCATCAGGGGGGAGCCCTCAAAAGCAATCAATCAAAGCTTCGGAAGACAACCTGCAACGTGGATTCTAAATCCGAAATGCGCGGCAGATCCACGTGGAGGCGACCGCCCTCCGCCGGGGCGACCGCTGCCGCGGAGGAGCCGCCCTCGGCACTGCCGGCAGCGGCAGCGGCAGCGGCGGCCAATGGCGGCTCCATGGCCGCGCCCGACGTGTAGCTGTAGCTCACCTCCGGTTGTAGCCTGGCGCCGTTGAGCAGTACGACATCCGGCTCGCGACTGCAGTACGCTAACAAGTCTCCATAACCCCGGACCGTCATTGTGAAGACGAGTTCCTTGGCGCTGAAGCCGGCGGCAGCGGCGCGGCTGCCGCCGCCGGTGACGGCGCCAACCGCAGCCGGCCCGGAATCGTAGTGGAGTTCCCGTATGGCACCGCCGCCGTTGATCATGTTGGACAGCCCGACGGCGGCGAAGGCGACGGGCCCCACGTGGATGATGCGGGCCACGCTCAGCACGTCCGCCTCACCACTGTGAAGCGCGACCTGTCGGTCAATCGGTCGAAAGCGGTGGTGTACGGCAAATGAAGAATCAGGAAAGGGTGGTTAGGGGCGAAAAGGAAGAGAGGCCAGGGGAGATGAACGAATGGCCAAGCAAGCCCTATCTGGGTTCAATTTTTATTTTTGTGACCCGTATACATTATGGAATCCTTTCGGGCTTCAGAGTGCTACATTATGGGTGTACGACATACCTGCACCCCTTCGTTGCCGTGCAGCAGCCGCATGGCGCCGGTGTTACGGGAGAATACGACAAACTCTCGGGGGGCGTCGCTGGGGACTGGGGCCGGGGGAGCGCCAGTCGAAGTCGGCCGGAACGTGTCGACGTCGTACGGCCGGACCTGTGGAGTCCGCGGATACCGGCGCCGGAAAATGATTTATTTAACGGCATCAATAATTTACATTTTCAAACGATATCCTTTCATATAAAATGTTATCTAACAAGCAGACCTTTCCGCTCTCAACTTCGCTTCCCCAATCCCAGTCAGCTTCAAACACAAACCTTTCCCCTTCCTCCTTTCCCATCCTTCCCCTCCCAAGGGCCCGTTGCCCCAACCCCCTCTCAATCGTTTCTTGTTGTACCTACAAGGCCCCCGAGGAGCGAGGACCCACCTCCGTTGTCAGGCCTTTGGGGGCCTTATCATGAACATGGAACTTGCGCCGTACTCGGTCCCAGGAGCTTCCCTGGAGGTGAAATACTCCCACCACACCCGTCACCGGGTTTATGTTCCAGACCTGCTCGAGGGGTACGGAGTCGGGGTGGGGATAGGGATGGCGTGCCTGTCGTAGAATGGAGCAGGACACGTCTTGTCTAAAGCCCCCCACCCTTCACATTCATACGGACACACACACACACACACACACACACACACACACACACACACACCTCGCAAACCAACCCCCCCACACACACTCAAACACACGCACACACCCTCCCCATTTGACATCGGGAGAGAGAGAGACACACACACACACACACTCTCTCTCTCTCACGCCCGCATACGCACACCCATGCCCGCTTCCCCCCAGGCTGCCATACACACACACACACATCCCGCCACCTTGAGTAGGGTCTTCCCGTCCCGAAGCACATCCGCGAAGAGGCAGTCGCGGGTGGGCCGGCCCGGCTGGCTGCATCGCAGTACCGAACCGTCCGGCAGCACCAGCGTGTGCAGCAAAGCAAAGTCGTGCTCTCCTGGTTTGTCGGAGACGTAGACAGGACCGCCGGAAACGGCTCTGTGTATTTCGCAGGGAGAGGAAAGAGGGTGTTCGAACGGGAGAGAAAGAGGGAGGTTAGGGGAAAGGCAAAACAATGGGCGCATGATACACAGGCAGCAATGAGGGGGCGGGGGAGGGAGGGAAGGAGGGAGGCTCATAGTAAATAATAACGGAGACCCATGGGTCACAGGAACCCATGAGGCAGCTGCGCTTTTCTTATTCCTTACCAGGAGAGATGCGTCTAGAGAAGTAGTAGGCTGACCTACTCACCCTCCACCTTCCCCTTCCCCCTCCCCCCTTCCTCCTGCCCCCTGCTTACCTTGCCGCCGCGTGCAGCCGAGCCGCCGGGTGCTTAGAATGAAACATGTCCCAATCGGGTTGCAGCAGCGCACCGAGGAACACGGAGTTGAAGGCACACGCGGCGATGTGCGGGTGGCTGGAGGCGGGGTCCCGCGGGTAAAAGTCGTCACTGGCGCGAGCAACCGCTGTAGCAGTCATCCTGCAGGACAAGCGGGCGGGGGAAGGGGCTGGGTGAGGGGCGAGGGAAAGGGCGACGGAGGGGGTCGGAGGAGGAGCGGGGGGGGGGACGGGTGGGCGGGCGGAGGTGGGGCTTACGATTTGCAGGCTAGAAGCCTCTGCAGCCTCTGCAGCCTCTGAAATGCGACCTGGAGGGTGGATGTGCGGAGGTGTGATGGCTTTGTGAGCTGCTAACCGGCAGAATGAACTCCCCGGCAGTCGCAGGGTACTTCTACCCGGAGTACTTTGACCCGGCGGTGGGCGCGCGCGTGTGTGAGCGGGGGGGGGAGACAGGAGGTATGTGCCGGGGAGTTACCCTACCCATGCGAAGTCACACCACCGACTCCAAACCCATTCCAGAACACACATACACACATACACACACATATGCACATCTCCTGCCCCCTTCTTTACATACAGACAGTAACACGCAACTCCCCGTGCATACACACAGCGGTACAGGTTTTCTCACCGGTACAGGTTTTCAGTGGAGTGGCACATGCAGTTGATGACATGATTGCCTCTGAAGTGTCGGGCCACGCTGCCCTCCAAGGCCCCCTGGTAGGCGGCACTCAGGGCGGCGCCGCCGCCCATAGCGGTGCCTGAGGGCGTGAGGTTGGGAGAGAGCGAGGGGTGGTGAGGGGACCTCGAAACCCAATCTATCATTTCTACTTCCTGTCGTATTCTCCATGTGCTTGTTACCTTGAACATCGCTTTTTTAAAATTTTCGCAGGATCTCCTAACTGAGTACATATACATATAGACATATAGGTATAAATACTGCATTCACACAGCATCTCTGTTTAGATATAACCATTCTTCATTTGTTTATTTCTCGTATCTCAATACCAATATAACACACACACATACACACACACACATACACACACACACATACACACACACACATACACACACACACACACACACACACACACACACACACACATACACACACACACACATACACACACACACATACACACACACACATACACACACACACATACACACACACACATACACACACACATACACACACACACATACACACACACACATACACACACACACATACACACACACACATACACACACACACATACACACACACACATACACACACACATATATATATATATATATATATTAAGATAAAGACTTTAGTCGTACAGATTGTACCTCCCTCCACCCCTAAGACCCTAACATAACGAAACCCGACTACTCACCGATGAGTCCCACCCCCGCCTGGCAGTCCACCTTGACTCCGTCCACCCCGCAGTCGTGGAGGTAGCGGTGCATGGCGTTATAAAGTCGGTTGGGGTCGTCAACGACTCCGACACCTGGTTGGTGGGTTAATGGTTGGTGGTTGGGGAGAGAAGGGAGGGGGAGTATGATTGTGTGTGTGCGTGTGTGTGCGTGTGTGTGTGTATGTGTGTGTGTGCACGCACTGTTTACTAAGGTAAGCAGGAACAACCATCCCCCCAAAACCATCCCTAGGCAGCCATACCGAACCAGCCATACCAGGGGGTAGGAGAGCAAGAAAAGTAATGCAAAACATAAATGCCAATGAATAAAACGGTTTGATTTGTTCGACAAACAGGGCGGTGGCACGAAGGAAAGCTTCTGTCAACGTACGGGATGATGGTGAAGAGAAAGCAGGTAGAGGCAAGGATTGCCGCCATGGCAGAATTAAAGGATTTTATGTTTTACACCATATCATGCTTTAGTATGCAGCATATATTTAGAATTATACAACTTATGCGAAAAGGTACCCTATCTTATAGAAAGCTCCACCCCGATCAATCACCCACGCCCTCCCTCCCCACCCCACCTACAGCTCCCCACCCCAACCCCCAACCCCATTCCACCACATCCCTACCCTAGAGAATAGGTCTCTCCTGTGAATTTCACTGATCCAGTTTCTAATCCTGCCCCTCTCCCACAGTCCCTCTTAGCCCGTTTTACACGCACGCACATGCAAACACACACACACACACTGTCGTACTCCCCTCGCCCCTTTTTTCTACTTCCCTGGATGTCACTTACCCGCCAGCACTGCGGGGTTCCAGGCCATAGATGGCTCAATCTCCAGCACGCCAGGGGTGGGGGAGGCATATCGAATGTGCGCCGTCATTCCGGGCACCCCCGCCCCGCCGCCCGCAGCTCCGTCGTCAGTCGGCATTACTCCCGCCCAATAGCCAGGGAGACCGTGCCAGCAGTACACGTACCGCACGCCGAATCTGCCCGGACCGGGGTGAAACGGGTTAAATGCGGGGCGGGGACGCGACGTAAATGCCGTGTGTATTTGTTTGCATATTGGGGGGAAAGAGGAAACCGGGATTTCGAATATCCGAGGTCTTGGATGAAGACCGGGGGGGGGGGAAGTGCGAGGTAGGAAAGGAGTGCGTAGGGAAGGAGGGCGTAGCGTAGTTGTCACGGCAAAGGGTACGGCAACGATACATTTTGATGTAAATATACGACAAGCGGGACTTACTTTCTCTTGATGTGTGCAACGACGGTGCCCAGGGCCTCAGGTACACCCGCCCAATCCACATCCGGACCGGCGTCGGGGTGGGAGAACTTGCCGTTGGCCCGTACGGAAGTCAACCGACGTGTGAAATCGGAGGCGGTCGCATAAAAGGACAGCATCGCTGGACGTAGGATGCCTGGATACGCAACAGACGCATCACCATATCCTCGTCACCAAACACATGCAATTAACTTCATAGTTGTCTACTTGTGTGGAAAGTAACAGAAGAAAAGTCCATTAGTAAGTTAGTTAGCGTTAATTAGTAAGTTATTATATTTAGTAAACCCTAAGAGTTATTAGTAAGTTAATAATTTTGCTTAAAAGGCATCAAAGTACAAAAATATTTAAAACATTAATTATCATCATCAACAAGCCCAGCATAGCAGCGTGGAAGCACAACAGAGCAACACGCAGTGAAGCGTTCATTGATGTAACCCTAAGTCGTATGTTCTTGCCGTACAAGCTATCAACGATAAGACCCTTCGGATATCTGCGTTCGATGTGTGCATTCCACGATTAACCGACCCAACGAACAATCCAACCGAACCCGCCTAAGGTGTAATGACGAGCGCAATTTTAGGCCAGACGAATATAATTTAATATAGCAGGATTAGACTTAATGTGTTGAAATGTTATATTTACATTTATAATGTCATAATAAATAATAATAATAATAATAATTTCCCCCTCCACAGGCACCTTTCGTAAACACATACATACACACGGGCACGGGGCGCCTCATGCATGCAGTACGGCAACCCATTCCAATCTACCTACCTTTAGCTGCCGCCGCAAAGGCCTTCACCGCCAGGCTGTTGGGCGGTGCGGGCTCCACCACCCACTGGTAGAAGATCAAAAAGCCCGCCGTCGCAATACCCATCAGCCACCCAGCCACCTTCTGACTCGCACGAGCCACCCAGATAGCGAGCGCGGCAGTGGCGGCTTCGCTGACAGGCGTCACCGCCGACGGCGGCAACGCCGCGCTGCTGCGCGGCGCTACGGCCATGCTCTGCTGCTGCGGCGGCGGCTCCGCCACCGCCACCGCCGTTGACGCCGCCGTCGCCCGTGCGACAGCATCAGCGATGCTAATCCCGACGCCGCTGTCACCCTCTTTCTGCTGCTGCTGCTGGCCCCCGGCTGCTGCTGCTGCTAAAGAAGCTGAGTCCATGCTGTTCATATCGATGAGATCCGCGCTGCCGCTGTGGGAGTGGCTGTACGGCGGGTGCTGGGGACCCAAATTGGCCAGGGTGGGCATCACCGTGCCTGTGGGAGGGTTTTGTGGGGGGGGGGCCCATGGGGGACCACCAAAGGAGGTGGGGAAGAAGATACGGGTGTGTGAAAAGGCATCATCTTAAAGAAAAAAGTGCAGCTCTCAGACACAAATCAATATACCGTTATCAGAGGATAATGCAATCTGGTATATATGGAGCCTCAAGATGCGTTATAACCCTGGAGTACGGCAACAACCCGCGGGGGATTCCCTTCCACACACATATCGCCCAGGTCATCCCGCCCATGATGACCCACACCCTGTCAAAACGCCCGCCCGCCAATACCAAACTCAGATACCCGATGATTGCTCACCGGCCCCGGGGCTCACCCCGGGGCCCACCCCGAAGGCTTGGCTCATCAGTTCGTTGGCTTTCCCCAGGCCGGTTGTGGGCCATTAGCGCTTGTTGGCCTCCCTCTCTCCCTCTCCCCCCCCCCTCCGACTCGACCCACCTGCCGAGGTCCCCGGCCGCAGCTGAGCCGCCGTCTCTGCCATGACCTCCTGACTCTCGTAGAAGAACTCATCCTGAAGGTGATCGGGAGGAAGCGCGCGTGTGTGTATGTGTGTGCATGTGTGTGTGTGTTGGGTGGGGGAATGATGCCATGCAATGCTATACGGAATAGAACCAGAGACCCGGTGATAGACGTCGTGTTGTGTGTGGCGCCGTTAGTCTGCAATTCAAAAAAATGTGAGGGGATTACAAACATACGCACGTCTGCTTGTACGCATACACGCACGTACACACATACACAAATATATTCACACATTTCGATAAACACACATACCTGTGTGGCCTCAAGCAACCTCCTCGGCTCTCCCTCCACGTGCAACTTATCCGCCAGATCCGCAGCAGGGGTTTTGCGCATGGGCGGGTCCACGTCCGTCATCTGGAGCAGCGGAGGAGTTGTGCGGCCCGGAGGGGGTCGGGAAAGAGGTGTGAGAGAAGAGGGCCCCTGCCCCTGCCCTTGGCTTACCCTGTCCCAACCTATCCAGCCCGATGTTGCGCTTACCTGCCAGCCGTCATCGATAATCAGCAGCTGTGGTGATATGCCCCCGTCCTCCAAACTGCTAAGTCCCTGTGCGAGGCCCCGTGCGGAGACGGTGCTGTAGAATGCGTCCCAGGTGCACCAGCCAAAGCCATCCAGGGAGGGCGGCAGAATCTTGGCTGTGCGGGGGCGCGCGCCGCCTGACAAAGCGGCCGCAGCGGCCACACCCCGATTGACCAGCTCGTAGGGGTCCCATGAAGCGCCGATGTAGAGCGCCGAGCTCCATCGCGAGCCTTTGACATCTGGCGCACCCGACTCGAGGCGCAACACTAGCTCTCCATTTGCGCCCTCGGACTTCCTGCCGTATTCAAATTGAAACGGACAGTGTTTGGATTGTTTTCTTGGTGATCAAGAGGTCATGATTAAAAATTTTATGACCGGTAGTAGTTGTGGACATTTGCTCCGGAACCCAACTGTCCCAGTTAGAAAATAAAATGGTTCTCAGCCGTACAGCAGAGTTTTCAAGATTAATATATATACATGTATTAAGAAGCCTACATCATTCGCAAATTGATAGCATGAAGCATCGGCAATAAACAATATATACTTGTAACTTTGAAATATTAAACCTTTGTTTCTTAAACAATGCAGCCACAAACTGTCGAACAGAATAAAAGGCCGCGCCTGGCGTTCCAGACGCCCGGAGGAGCAATGCCCCAAGGCACTGGTCTCGCAACACCGGCGTCTTCCATGTTACTACCATCAACATTAGAAAGGTTCGCTTGTGAACGAAAGATAAACAAAAAATATTATAAAGCCCCACGCCACTGGACTTGTGCTGGAATCGTCGCCGTGCAGGCTTTCAGGGCTGCCTTCTAACGACGGACTAATGGATTATTTGCGTGGACGGGGAGGAAAGGTACTGGTTCCAGAACACAAAAGAAAATTTAAGTCTCTTCAGGCCTTCCGTCAACCCCTCCTTCATTCCCTGGCCCCAACCTTTTTTCCCTCTCGTGCAGATAAAGGACCTTGAAGACGAGCTCGCCCAGACTCGCGCACGATGCGAGAAGCTACAGCAAGAGCTGGCCTCCAAGAACGAATCGATGGCGGTCCTGGTTGCAGAGAAGAAGGTGGCTGGGCCCTGACTGGCCATCGCAGGCCCTAAGTCCCTCCTCCTTAATTGCATGCATGTGCAGATTCCCGTCCCCGCCCCGGCGGCCCCTGGTGAAATTCCCAACACAATACCCATATACAGGGTTTCTTCCTTTTCCTATTCGTATCCCTTCCCACTCCCACTATCAGGTCTTTTGTATTCGCCTTCCTCCCACTCCCGTGCACCTCAGCCCTTGCCATACTTGACCACCCCCCTACCATTCTTCCTCCCATCCGTTTCACTTCCTCTACTTCCTTCCGCCGAGTTCTCCCTGCTTCGGCCTTCATTGACCCATCAGGCCCTTGAGGCGGCTGCAGCCGCCATTTCCCCACCCACTGGTACCCAAACCGCGGTGCAGCACCTGCACCGACAGCTGGACGAGCAGCTGCACAAAGGCCTGCTGCTTGAGCAGAACCTAGCGGCCGCAAAACAGCGCGAGGTACGACACCCCGAATGGGATGACGCCTCAGGCAACAACTAAAATACAAATCCGTGCCACGTATCCGCCCCCTTGCCCCAGTTTCTCCCATTTGCCTCCACCATCTAAGATGACGAGGCAACCCCGCTCACCTGAGACTGCTACCTCCCACTGATGAGCACTGCGGCTTCACCTTTTCTGGTGCCTTTCATTACTTATGTCTTTCATTATTGAGCTCTCATTGATTTCGCCCGCTCTTATTCCCTAAACTTTTTCCCTTGGGGGATGGGTCGATCTGCGAACCCCCAAAACCCCAAAGGCCGTCTCCGCTCATCGCCTGGCCTCCCTGGAGGCGCTCCTATTGGAACAGCGAGCCGAGCAAGCAAAGCTCTTGGCAGAGGCAGAGGCTGCGGCAGCCCGACTGCGAGTGGAGGTGGAGGCGGCCCGGGCTGAGGCGCAGATGGCCATCCGCAATGGAGAACTTGCGGAACGGGCGGCCCAGAGGAGGGTGGAGGCGGAGCGGGAGATCTTAAAGGTCGCGGCACGCATTTGGAATCCCTTTTTGCTTGCCTGCCCCACTTTCAGGTTCTCTAATATCGCTTCAATCTCCAACCCTGCCTAGATAACCCCTTGCCTGCCCGCCAGTCTGACGTTCCTTGTAACCATAGGGGATTCTATAATCCCATAACCGTGGTTTTGGCGCCGATCCGATACGATGCGTTCCGACACGACGGGCAGGTGGCTCAGGCGCAGCTGGAGGAGGTTCGCAGCCACGCTGGCAACCTCAAGGCGGAGCTGGAACAAACCCGGCAACGAGCCAGCCGTCATGAAGCGGAGGCAGCCGCCCTGCGCAACAGCGCACAGCACGTGCGGCTGCAGCTACTAGAGGAAGAGCTAAGAAGCGCCAGGGAGGCGCTCGTAGCAGCGCAAGCTGCGGCAGCGGCGGGGACGGCGCCGGCGCAGGAGCAACAGCCATCGTCGGCATTCGCAGGCACTGCTCGCACACAGGACGAGCAGATCCGCGTCGGCGCAGCTTCGCGCCGTTCCGGGATCCGTCTAGGCGCTGACGCTGCAGCCGCATCCGCCGTTTCAGGTGCAGGTACAGCTGCTATTGCTGTGCTCGGCGGTGGTGGCGGTACGGACCTGGAACCCTCGATGGCGGATTTGCCGGAGGCGCTGCGGACCCCCTGGCTCTCACTTATCAAGGTGTGCGGTCATCCGCAAACCCCCTCACCTCGAGCAAGGCAGCAGCAATAACGCCTTCCCTTAACCTCCCCCAACCCAGGCAGGGGTTTCAGCGATGTTCTTTTCTGGATTCCGTGTTCCTGTGTGATCCTCTGTCTTGAATCCACTATTTTGAATCCTGTGCTTTGCATGCACTATCTTGGATCCAGTGTTTTGAAACAACTGTAGCGGATCCACGTTTTCGAACCAATGTAACAGATCCAGCTTAACGACTTACATACCGTCCCGTTTGCGTTGAGATTGCCTTCATGGGATTCTGCCTTTACGTAACGCCAGCGTCGTATCACCTCGCCTTGGCTCCTCCTCTCATTCCGCGTCTCGTTTCTAAAACCCTAAAACCCTTCCCCATGTCGGGTACCCCTTCGCATGTGCGCGTCTGTTCAGGTGTTGGGACTGCCCGCCGGCCTGCCGCTGGCGACCCAGGCGGCCGAAGCGGGTCGCGCGGCAGCGGCCCTGGCGGAGGAGGTGACCGACCTCAGAGCGGCCGCCAGGGCACAGCACGAATCCCTCATGCAGCTGCGCGCCGCGGTGCGGTGCGCGATGCAGTGCGCGGTCTGGTGCGCAGCGCCCCTATGAGCTCCTTTTTTCCTGCCTCTCCCCTCCTCTTTGGCATTGCTTCTTCACTCTCCACTGTATATGCGCTATCTTAGCATGATGATGAAACCACTATAACGCACGCGTTGGATGTCTGGGCTCATACCTTCGAGTTCCTATACACACACATATACATTTTAGTGGCCAGGCTAGAGCCTCTGAGTCTTTCTTTGCTCTAGCTGGTCTTAGTGAGAGGGGGAGCACGTGGCAGGACAGACAGACAAAGCCACGTGCCCCTCCCCTGCGCTGTGGCTCGGTCCGGTCAGGCCCCTTGGTGCTCGCCCTTGTAGGGCGAGTCGCCCACAGTGTAACACCCCAATACATGTATATGCATATGTGTGTGTCTGTATAATAAAAATTATATGAGTCTATATATGTAAATGCATATGTCATGTCACTTCCTGAGTAATCCTTCTTTTGCTTATTCTCTTCAATGTCCGCTTCTCCGTGCCTTCTTTCCTCCCTTCATTTCCTTCTTTAGGCGAGCGGCTCGGAGGCATACGCCACGGAGCTGCAGTCCCAGCTGGCCGACCTGCGCAGCCGCCTGGAGCGATCCCTGACCGCAGAGCGCATTGCGGACCGCCGGGCAGCGGCAATTGAGCAGGAACGTGATGCACTGCGCACCGCCCTGTCCAGCCCCACATCGCGGTCCGGGGAACCCGCCCCTCCCCCGCCGCACCTAGACTCATTCAGCGGACGAATTCTAGCGGGACAGCAGGCGGCGGCGGTGGAGCAGCTGCAGCTCCTGAACGAGGGACTGCAGAAGCAGGTTGGGCTTCACCCTTGGCCGCACACTTTCGGCATCCCTACATCGCTAACAAACGAATTAATTGATGATATACGATTCCCTAAAAAAAAGCTTTTTAAAGCGCTCTGGAGGAACGCTTTGATCAACTTGATTGCGCGTTAGGACGTGTGATGTTGGCAGCTATAGCGGCAATGTTTCAGGCTAATAATTCCAGCACTTATATGTTTCAGTCAATGCTTTAAAGAATTATTTTCTTGACATGGGACCGGGGCGCCCTCCATCTGAACCCGCTCAGGTGTCCTCGCTGCAGCAGGAGGTGGCGGCTAGTGCCTCCGCCGCGGAGGCACAGGCCCTGGCTGCCCGAGCTACCACCGCCCGCGCTGAGGCGGCAGAGCTGCGGATTAAGCAGCTGGAGAGGGAGGCGGATGGACTCGCAGCGGAGGTCGCTTCCCTCCAGGCAAGAAGATAGCGGCCACACACAAATAGCCACAGAATGATGTAGGTTTTGTGACTTCGCAATAAGGAAGAGAAGGCTCGGTTAGGATATAGCACGATAAAAAAACCGATTGCCCCAAATGCCCAATTCCCCATCATTACGCCATGTGATGGACAGCTTCGTGTTAGCGTTCTTCGTTTCCTCTCGTACATGCCTTTTAGCCCTTTACTCTCTCTCTCTCTGTTTCGCTCCCTCTTTCTTGTTTTTTTCCAGGAGCGTTTGGGACGCGGCGAGCTGATCCGCGCAGGGGGTGTCCGCGTTCTGCACCTGCGCCACAACCCAGAACTAGAGGCGCGTCAGGCGGCCCGAGAGGCAACCGTCACCCGCCTGAGCGCAGAGAACGACGCGCTGCGGGGCCAGGTGGCGGAGCTGGAGGCAGCCATACAGAATTTGCAGAGGGCAAGGCCGGAGACACAGACCCAGACGAGTAATGATTCGCGGTGCGCCCCCGGGGACGAGAACGCTGCGGCGACCGCCACAACAGGTCAGTCGGTCGGTCGGTCGGTCGGTCATTTAGCATTTCAGTTCTTCAATTTCCTTACATCCCTTGGTGGCTGCCCTCGCCGTTACCGACTGTGTTACTGACCGTTACCCAACACTACACCCCCTCATCACTACTCAGTACTCGTCATTACCCGCCCCGCCAGCTCCCTTCTATTATCTTCTGGTGTCTCTTCTAATGTGCCAATTCCGCCCCAGGGGACCCAGCCTCGGCTCCCTCATCGTCGCAGCAGGCCACCGGCGGCGGTCGAAACGACGCCATCCCTCCCCCCGCTTTGGGAGCAGGTGTGGCCATCGCAGTCAAGGACGCGGAGATCACGGTGCTAAGACGCAAGGTGGAAGAGTGCGAGAAGGCTATGAGCCGCCTCAAGCTGGTATTCAAGGAGCGAATCACTGTGTTCAGGTAGGGACATAGCAGGTCCTGCTTTCGCTGTCTCACATTCGCCCCTTTCCTCCCCACTCTAAACATTTGAGCACCATCGCGTACATGTCTGGTGTCTCTCTAGGTTTGGCTGTTAGGGGCAACCCCTACTCTTTTCCACCTCCTTCAAAACACTGGCCCCCCCACATACACATTCATCGTTTCATCTATCTTAATTTTCTTACGACCATTGCCCCCACCCCACAACCCGCCGCTGTGGGGCGGCAGGGAGGCATGCTACAGCCTGTTCGGCTACCGTGTCGACATGACAGCGGAGGCTACTGCGGCTGCGGACGCAGCCGGCGCACCCACGACCTTCACTCTTAAGCCGCAACACGCAGACGACCCCGCCGCGTTGCTGGTCTTCAGGCAAGTTGGGGACATGTTCATAATATTGACCTAGAACAGACTCCCCTCCCCTCCCGGGCGACCTATCCTATTTTCGGATCTTAGGTTTTATAGGTCTTTTAATAGATTATGCACATTTCCCCGCGAGATTAGCCCTGCGCTTCGCCTCCATATTCCTCTTCAGGTGTACAGGCGGCGGCGGCGGCCGTATGGAGCTTGTTCCCAACACCTTCACCCGGGAACGTCTGGCTCGTGAAGTAGAGACCTTTGTCCGCAAATTCAACTGCATCCCCGCGCTCACTGCCAACCTGACCATGGAGAACTTTCAGAAACAGACTCAGTGCTGATTGATGAGATGGAGGCGATGTTGAGGGTCTGAGCTGCGGGTCTGAGCTGTAACGAGGGTTGCTGAGTGGCGGTGGTTGGGATGACGGTAGTGATTATGGCGATGAGAACGGTGGTGGCGGTGGTGGTAGTAGTAATAACGACACCCAAAAGCCGTAGCTATCAGGAGCAAGTGGTCGTGGCAGAGCGTATGGTAAAGACGTTTGCCGATATTTGACGGTAGGTGTTAATGGGTGGAGCTCTGAGATTCTCTGCTGCTACAGGAACGCCCTCATCGCTATATGTTTTCGAAGTATGAGCCCAGGAGAAATTAGGTAACAATAACACCGTTGCAGCAACTGGTTTTACAGGATGTCATCATGCGCACATGTCAATGCGTTTGCAGGAATGCGTACGTTTGCAAGACCCCCTCCACGCATCAGCGTCTATCCCATTCCTTTACATCCGGCTTGCAAAGACGCACTATGGCGAGGAGCCGCGCGGAGTGAGCGTGGCATGGTAAAGGAAAGTAACGGCAAAAAGCGCGTGGACGTGTTTTCATTGAGGAGTGGGAAAGGGGAGTTAATCCCATTATCGTCCTGACATCACCCAAGAGCGGGAGATGGGGAGAGTTTGCGGTGGCCGGGTTATACGTACACGTCCATGTGTGTGTGTGCGCGTGTATGTCTGCGTGTCTGTCTGCGTGTGCGTGTGCGCCATCGTATAGCCGAGGTTGCCATAGCAATATGCACAGATTACCAGCTAGTGTCATAAACTTATACGGCAGGTTAAGATACTGCCAGGCCCGCGAAGAAGTCATTTCAGCGGTTGCTGGTAAATGCACACCGCATGGCTGCGTCGCAACATAATTGACGCACGGAGTTTCTGCTGCCGCTATAGAAACCTATAAACTCACGCGCATTGCCAGTCTCACTTTGAAAAAAGGACGTTTTACATATTCAATCATGTACGTCGTAACGTTGTTATTGTAACATATGGCAGCTTTCCAGCTTTTCCCAAAAATTTTAAGACAATTCTTCAATTTCCTGAATTTCTAGAAATTTCTTCCTTCAAACCGTTCTTGGCGCAATGAAAAAAAAACGCCTCCTCGCGTTACTTCACGGAAGAGTTAAATCCCTTCAAATTTGTTGTTCCGTTTCCCGCCAAAACCTTTGCAATCTTAAAACATATTCTTTGGGCCTCTACACGATTTCCCCTATATTCTTTCTAATCCCAACAATTGTTTCAAAGTAGTTCTTACGGACTTCATAACTCATCTGAACAGAATCATTATGGTGCCCGAGAAGTGCCCGCTACCCCTCTCTATATACACACACACACACACAGTTCGGAGCAAACCCTCCCAGCAACCCACTTTGAAGGCGGCCTCAGTGAGCACCGGAAGTCTCCATCAATGAGCGGCAGCAGGAGTGCATAAGGCCCCGCCGCCGCCATCTCCGCCAGGAGGAATTGTGTCTCTGGCGGCAATGCCCAGGTGGACGTTCGCCACTCGGGGGTCATCCACCACAGCTTATTGCGCGCGCACGCGAGCAGGCGCTTGAAGTTGAGCTGCGTGATTGAGGAGCCCAGCGGCAGTGGAGTGAGACGAAGAAGAAACCGCAAAAATAAGACATGAGAAAAGTTTGACAACCTCTCACGGGACAGGGAAAATTGAATACAATATTTTTTCGGTCTGGGATGTCAAGCGTCTTTGCCTGGGTTTTCCCATTAACCCCACCACCGCCACCACCGCTACCACCAACGCATCCTTCCAGGCAGTTATTCGCCCTTAACGTTTCATTGAGCAGTATTGATTGCGGTGCATCATTCTTAAATACGTATGGCGGCACGCAGTTTGGTCATCATTACGCATCCTGGCATACATCAAAGGCCTTTTGCATCCCATCCTTATGCCCATTGTATTTCATGATAAAGCACAGAAGATAAAGCACAGATAATAAGGTACATCTCTAAAACCCATCTTCCTGCTTTGGCATTCAGGCCCATTCCTTTGTCTCTAGTTTGCTTGAGCTCGTCTTTGTGGTACTTCACAAGGATCCATGACATGCACATCATGGTTGACATGTTCGGGTATTCCAACATGTAGGGGCTTTCGGTTTCCGGATGCCCTCTCATAATCCTTTCCAACGCTCTTCATTTCCTTAGCCCCCCTCATCCCCCCCTTACCGTCGCCCTGTCATCTCTCTCACGCCCCCATTTTCTCTCCCATTTGCCTGCATCTTCCCCTTCCTTCTCCCCTTTCCCCCTCCTTACACACCAAGTAATGGATCTCACCTGCCCAATGACAACATCCAGCGAAGCCGTGGGCCCAACGGGGCTGGTCAAACCCAGCACCACTCCGCCGCCCTGCGACTCGTCCAGGTTTGCAGCCGCATTCTTATGCAGCATGTCAAGAACCACCTGCAAGCCATCGGGGCAGGGGGCGGGGTGGGTGTGACTGTGGGGATCGGGTTGGGAATGGGGAAAGACAGGTGTGGAAAAAAACTTCGAACAGAGAAAAATAACGCTAGAGATTGGTGTTTCGGAGCGGGTGTTTCAGCGGAATGGCGCCGGGCGTCTGGGCTGGGGTTCGGGTCGGGATCAGCACACAACAAGCATTCCTGATGCACATTTATCCCAGGTTGGTGCTTAAATTTGCCTTCGCAACGAAAGGAAAATTAAAGCGGTACCCGATAGCCAGCCATTCGCCACCGTCAGAATATCGGCACGCTTCCTGCATCCGGTCCTGAGGTCCCAACCAATCAACCGACGAATCGGTCATACAACCAACCCCACCAGTAATGCTTATAAAGCTGGGCTAAGGAATGGAGAAATGCCTGTGGGCTCCTCAGATGGGCGGGGGCGCCCACCCTTCCCTACCCTTAGTCTGCCCTCTTTGTGACAATGCATGCGTCCCGCCAACATAGAGCGGATTACCTCTGTTTTTGTTCATATCTGTAACTCGCTTTGCTAGGACCTAGACTACGCGCACACAGGCAAGCGAATTGGCATCCTCTCCTAGCCCCACCCCTTTCCTGGCCCCACCCCTTTCCTGGCCCCACCCCTCTCCTGGCCCCACCCCTCGCCTGGCCCCACCCCTCTCCTGGCCTCACCCCTCTCCTGGCCTCACCCCTCTCCTGGCCCCACCTCTCTCCTGGCCCCACCCCTCTCCTGGCCCCACCCCTCTCCTGGCCCCACCCCTCTCCTGGCCCCACCCCTCTCCTGGCCCCACCCCTCTCCTGGCCCCACCCCTCTCCTGGCCCCACCCCTCTCCTGGCCCCACCCCTCTCCTGGCCCCACCCCTCTCCTGGCCTCAACCCTCTCCTGGCCCCACCCCTCTCCTGGCCCCGCCCCTCTCCTGGCCCCGCCCCTCTCCTGGCCCCAACCCTTTCCGGGCCCCAATCCTCTCCTGGCCTCAACCCTTTCCGGGCCCCAACCCTTTCCTGGCCCCAATCCTTTCCTGGCCTCACCCCTCTCCTGGCCCCACCTCTCTCCTGGCCTCACCCCTCTCCTGGCCCCACCCCTCTCCTGGCCCCACCCCTCTCCTGGCCCCACCCCTCTCCTGGCCCCACCCCTCTCCTGGCCCCACCCCTCTCCTGGCCCCACCTCTCTCCTGGCCTCACCCCTCTCCTGGCCCCACCCCTCTCCTGGCCCCACCTCTCTCCTGGCCTCACCCCTCTCCTGGCCTCACCCCTCTCCTGGCCCCACCTCTCTCCTGGCCCCACCCCTCTCCTGGCCCCAATCCTCTCCTGGCCTCAACCCTCTCCTGGCCCCACCCCTCTCCTGGCGCAAACTTATCGAAACAACAATGCCACAAAATCAGTCCCCGCCCAGCGAGCGCCACCCGTCGCCGCTGCACCCGCTTCCCCACATGCTCCTTCCGCGTAATCTGGGCCACAGGGTGTATGGGCGGAGCCCTATCCTGTGCCTGGTCTTGGCTCGCTAGCCCCTCCCTTAAACTCTTCCCTAGATTTCAAAAAACCCAGATTTCAGATTCAAACCACGCTTCCTCTTAGCCCGCAGCTCATCTTAATCCGCAGCTGCTTTGGTTCTTGTCGCCTTATCCCCGCTTCAGTCCTCGTCCCCTAGCCCCTCGCCATTCCCCTTTTCCCTCTTCCAACTCACCGTGTAGTCCAGGTCCGGTGCCACGACGGCCCCCTGCGCCATCGCCAGGTAGATGCATGATGGCGAAACCGGCCCACTTCCCAGCGACTGCGGCGGATGAATGGCGATGCCACTGTTAGCGGCGACGGTGGTTGCCACCGCCTGCTGGGCCTCCGGGCCTCTGTGTGCGCCCACCATGATGCGTCTGCCGCTGCCGGGTGCTGCTGTTCCTGCTGGAGCGGGGTTGGGAGATGGAGAGAAACAAGACGAAGCCGACGAAGAGGTTCCTGACAGGCCTGCTTGGTAAGGCACGCGATATGGTGGCAACAGGAGGAGGAAATAACGATGACGCAGGGAAAGCTTGAGGGGGGCCGATGAGGCGAGGTAATCTTAGCATCTGCGCGAAGACCGTGTGTACGTAACATCGAAAGCTTGTATGCACATTTGCAACTTCGGTGCAGAAGAAAACATGAAACAGACGGAAATGTAATTCAGAATGGGACATGGTCATCGTGGTATGGGTATCCTCAACTCCCAATATGAAGACCAAGACAGTACCAAGTAGAGCCGCGAAACACTGTTGCGTGTGATGTCGTGAGTCAGGTAAAATGACATGGTGAATCTTGGTGCATGACGTATAAGGATGTAGGCGCGTGTTGCATTTCGGAGTGACGACATGTGTCGGGATCGCTGCCCCAACCCGTTTACTTGCAAAACCCAGCGCCCTCTTGCAGCATTTTCGCACCTTTGCTAGCCAGTCGTATCAGCTTATGATGTGCAAGGCGGCCTGTCACGCCAAGCCGAACCTGCCGACCAGGTCGGTACAGCTGCCGTGACGTGGACGCCGCAGGCAGCAGCAACGCCGTGGCTTGGAAGCTGCGCAAGCAAGCCGGTTCGATCTTTTTTGCACTTGCTCAGCCCATCTTGCATTACATACAGCTTGGCTCCCTACCAAATAAAACTCGTATATCCAGTGGCAAGTAAGATATAAACCACCAATTTAGTCCGCCTATTTTTATATTACTATTAAAAAGGTTATAATGTTTTTCATGTGCTAAGGGCAGGTGTCACCCTGAAACTCGACCGCAAACGGCACGGCCAGACAACCAACCCTTGGTCATGCCACAAAAAGGAACACCTGCCATTGTGATGACCAAGCTTGACATGCATACAATGCGTTGCATTACTTAATCATGTGGGACTGTCGTGTTTCCGACCCGTGGGCTATGAAAGTTCGTTGCCCACGAACCAAAGCGCACCTTGTCTTTGGTGATCCCAAGCGCAGCTGGCGTATCTTTCTGCCAAGGCTATTGTAAGTCCACTTCGCTTGCATCGGCATTGAAGAGCTCCCTTCGTCCCGGCTTGCCACCAGCCACCTATTATTTCATAACTGGCAAAGCACCCGATACTTAGTAGCAAAGCAAGAATTCTGGATTTGGGTCTTTCCAACGAGATAATATTTGGCTAATTGTGCGCTGCAACGACCGACTGCGGCTGCAATCCGTGCAAGAGCTTGACCTTATTTGAGTAAAAGAAATTAGGATTCGAGTTTCAGCTAAGCAAAATTCCTCAGTTGTCAAAGCAGAATATGCATCTTCGCAACTCAGCACGAGGTAAAAGAGTGGCGCGAACGACGTCACCTTGCCGTAAAACAAGTTGGTCATCACGGAAGCCAGCGTCTAGCCTAATCTGCCCCACTGTTACGGAGCTTAAACCTACTGACGCAGCGGCCCTAGCAAGACTTCTTAGCTATGCATCTGTAATTAGCGTGACAGTTTAGGTACAACCACCAAGGCTGATTGTGAAAGCTTTTGGCACAGCTACAAACGTTTTTACTTCGTGGTTGTTATCATTTATGTATGGGAATGAAAGCCTGAGGGCAAAGGGTGCGCAAGGGCCGCGCGCCGTGACAACTTTGGCCCCAATTTTTTGCGGCAATGCAGCAGCAGGCCCACGCACAGGGTATTAATCCCGTGTGGCTAGCACAAAGTCGGTTGAGGCGACGAAAGTTTGACTCTTGCATAGAGGTCTGCACCAGCGTCTTGGAAAAAAATCCGTATGATCAGGTGCGCGATGCAATAATGCAAATGGAATGACATTTAGATTGAGTTCGTCATACGCCGGGGTTCAGTCCTCTGCATCACATGTATCTTATCAGACTACAGCACATCCCTGCATCGCCAGGCCGTCTGGTATCTTAAAACTCGAGCCCTTACTCTTAAGAACTGGATCGATGATCTGGAGATCGAGGAGGAGGTAAGCTTAGCTGGTGAGCGTTCGCAAACGGATGGCAGAATTGCATCTAATCCTTTGACGAGGGCGCATCCCGCGTAGTGCAGCTAGCGGGTTGGAAACATCCCGTAATAGTCCGTTAGAAGATGCTCAGCGCCTCAAGCGGCCACCGCGCCCACAACCCTTCTTCCCCTATGCTCACCACAGCTTGATCAAATGTCTAGCCCGCCGCTTGGGAGGCGGGGGTGCAATGGGCTGGGGCACGTATGCTGCTGCCATCTCCCTGCCCGGCGCACGGCGCGATGCGTATTATAGAGCTTAAGGGAGGAGGCCAAAGCGGAACCCAACCCCGGCGTGGGCTGGCCCATTTTAGACAGCGCATATACACACATGCCGAAGAGCATCTGTCTCTCGCATTTGAATGCACACGAGCAACCCGTTCCTTTGTGGTGCGTGACTCTTAGAATCATGGCGCAATCTTCGCACATCTTTATTATCCATCCATCATGATAATATCCCGTGTCACCCAGCCGCTAATACCGGGTCTGCAATCAATTTTTATACTTTACTTGCATCTTTGGCTATATTTATATTCCCCATATGATTTTATCACATTTCCCATTTCCTCTGTTCTACCTACTTCTCATATTCCGCCCTCATAAGCCTCATTCCCGACGGACACACCCCTCGGTCCCCCTTCCGTCTCCCCACCCTCCCAATCGCTTCCCCGGCAAAGGGCGTTGCGGATATGCTCATGGACGAGCACCAGGTGGCGCAGGTGCCACGACCCGGCACCTCTTTGTCGCGACCTCTGACCACTGCCTCTGGATCGGTGAGGCTACGTTTCGCCGGGGTAGTTTCGGCGAATCGGCTCGTACTAACAGGGGATCCGGTCACCCAAAGCCATTGGATCCCTAAGGAAACTATGGAGAGCAGACGAGTGGGGATTAGGAGGCAGCAGTGTGGGGTTGAAAGGTCTCGGGGCGGGGAGGGGACGAAAGGGCGGGACGGGGTTTTCTTTGCAGACTTCGATATGCGGTCGGGAAATATTAACCGGACTATGAAGAATGTTGTGGGCGGAGAGGGATACGTGGGAGGAGCTCATTGCGGAAAAACCTGTTTGCAGTTAGAAAGTTTACAGTTAGTATGAAAAGGGAAAATGGGGGCCGGGCTTAGGCCGGAGGAAGGGTAGGTCAGAGGATAGAATAGCTCATTTGGGACCGTACCGGACCAGAGCAGGGCGGGATGGTGGCTGTAGACCAAGATAGGCTACACGGCACTGATACCTGAATGGAGCATCCGTTCCCCGCTTTCCGCTTCCCTTGGGTCTTTCCCCTTTATTCTCTCCCCCAGTCCCCCTCCTTTGCAGGCATTTATCTGGGCCTATGTTTCATGCTTAGGCTTTGATGGATTAGAATTTTATTGATTTAATTTACTATCATCCCGAGGGTGAGACTGTGGGCTTCGTCCCTTGCGTCCGCGCATGTGGACGTTTTCCATCTTACACCATGGTTTAGCTTAATCCAACTCAGGTTACCTACCTTCTTCACCCACCTGACACTCCAGGGAGCGCCGAGTCAGGCCGTTCGGCCCATGACAGGCAGCGGCCGGCCACTTACCGGCTTCACGCGACCCGGCACCAGCTCCCGCCCCACGACCAGCTCCTCCGGCCGAGTGGGTACCGCCAGTCTGCAGCAGGCGCTGAGGACAGCCAAGCCGGGCACAGCAAGGCCGGTGACTAGCTCCGGCAGGTGCGTGGGAGGGTTTGCATGAAGGGAGAAAGGAAACATGAATCCGGACCGAAAGAATTCCAAAATCCTGAACCAGCAGAGAAACAGCCGAACTGATGATGAGAAGGGGAATAGGATGGAACGAATAGGTGAATGAAAGAAGCCAACGACAAGGGAGAGTTAGGGGAAGGGGGAACAGGGAGGGGGAAGGAGATGGGGATCCCCGAGAGGATGCGCTGGACCTTCGCACGTGTTCTTCGTCAAAGACATGGTGAGTTAACTGCCACAAATGGTTTTACTAATGTCCGTGTGTAATGCGGCGATTCGGTGCTCAGGGAAATGCCACCAAAACCAAAAATGCCCATCTTCAAAACTGCAGGTTCGTGCGTCTGGGCACCGCCAGCCTTGCCTCCGAGCCTGGCGGCCCCTTCATCAACGTGGACCGTCTGGACCTCCGGAAGTACGCCGCGCGGCCGCTGTTAGCCCGAGTCTTGTGCGATTACCTCATCTACACGGAGCACAACATGAAAAGGGCGCTGGAGCTGTGCGCGCTAGCCACCCAGGTGGCCGAATACCAGGTAAGGGAGGGGTGCATGGCTGCATGCAGGTTGTGAAGGCTGTGAATTTTTAAGTAAGACATGTGAGCTGGTCTATAGCTGTTGGTATAGTGGCCGCGTCGGTACGCCGACGTGCTGATACCTAAAAACGAGCTTTACACATAGAGCGTCACACATAGACTATCTATCATACAGACCGAGACTTCAATAAAGAAAATGCGTGCAATCAACCCCCTCCCTGCCTGCGCCACCTTGGGCTGCTTTTAGGACTGGTGGTGGAAATCCCGGCTCGGCAAATGCTATTACCAACTGGGCTTGCTACGTGACGGGGAGCGCCAGTTCAAAAGCGCGCTGGGGCAGGGCCAGTCTGCCAACGCGGCGGGGGGGAGCAGAGAAGGCCCGGCGGGGGTGGCGGGACTCGGACCCACCGCCAACGGCCTCAACGGTGGCGCTGTCATGATTAGCTGCGTGCTGGAGTTGTGCAAGATTTACTTGCGAATGGATCAGGTAGGGACGGAGACATACCGGCAAAGCTGTCCGAGGCGGCAGCAGCAGCCGTAGCAGCAGCATAGCTGTTATCCGTATGTGTGCAGTGAGCTGCAGTGCTTTATCCCTTCCTGGGTATGGTTAATCTTGGCCTGATAATGCATTCGCACACTCGTATTCCCCAACCCCCAACCCCCAACCCAATCCCCCAGAGCTTTCTATTCCCCTCCTCGAATGACCCTCAATAAACACGCTCTCAGAAACAATCACCTGCCGGGTTTGATTGTTACTTATCATGCATTATGCACTGTTTCTTATTTTATTATTTGTTGCATTCGCAAAGCCTTGTTCTCCGCATTCCTCTGCCCATCTAAACAAATTCTGGGACTGCGAGTCACAGGTGGGGGGTGAGGGCTTTCCATCATAATTTTAAAGCACATGCTGCCCCCATCATTCTCTCCCCCCCCCGGCTACCCCAACCCCGGCGGTCAGCCCAACACGGCACTGGAGCACTATACCTCTGCCCTCGGGGCGCACCCGGGCGATTCCTCGCTGCTGCTGGGCGTGGCGAGGGTCTATGACGCACTCGGCGACGCTGAGAAGGCGGTGTCCTTTTACAAGAACGTGTTGTTCCACGATGCATCGAATGTGGAGGCCATCGCCTGCCTGGCGGCGCACCATTTCTACACAGACCAGCCGGAAATTGCGCTGAGGTGGGGCGGAGTACGCGGTGGTGTACGCGGTGGGGTTTACCCTTACTCGAAAGCCTAAAACCCAACTATGCATAACCCCGAATGTAACGCTAAATCCTAACGCCGTTAAAACCCTAAACCGTCCTACTCCCCCGGTTTCTAGGTCCGCGGGGACCGAAACATATGGTGGGGGTGGGGGCATGGAGGGCAGGTTGTGAACACACAAACAAGCCCGCACCTGTAAGAGCGTGCTTGTTGACTTGGGTTCGGTGGCCCTGTTAGCCCCCGCCCCATCCCACCCCACCCACCCACATCCATCCATCCATAAATCAATCCAGGAGCGCGTCCCGCGGGCAGCAGGGAGAAGCACACAGGGCTCCCCCCCTCGATAAGTTAGTGTTCGATCGGTTTGTGGGCCTCTATTTTGCGAATAGGAGACTTCCCACCACCCGACCGACAGAACCGACCGACAGAACCGACCGACAGAACCGACAGAACCGAACCGACCGACAGAACCGACAGAACCGACCGACCCTGTAAGACCAACAAATACGTTTTTGCGAATACAGAAATCCAGACCCGCGTATCGGCCCACCACCTCCCGGCGCACAGGTATTACCGTCGGCTGCTTCAAATGGGTGTCAACAACGCTGAGCTCTGGAACAACCTGGGTCTGTGCTGCTTCTACGCATCTCAGGTGCGGAGTTGGCGGGTGTAGCGGGTATTGTTGTGGGCTGTTGTGGGTGGTGTGTGCTTTTATCATGTCATCTTATCATGTCATGTGGTTAAGATAACCACACAACATCATGGCTACCACCTGCACCGGTAATAGCACCGATGCCACCATCACCCTGATCATCATCCTTATCATCATCATCGTAATAAAAATATATACAATAATAATAAATAATAGTAATGATGATGATAATAATACCACGAACCCTCACGCCATTACCGCCACATTACTATCAGAAACAAAAACAAGGGCACCCTAAGTGTCATATCTTCATTAATCCCGGTGCTGCGGGATTCTGAACCTAAGTCCACGTGATTGACATAACATATTTACGCTGATGAACGGATCTCTTGGAGACCTCCAAAAGGCTCGACACATGGCGGGACCTCTCTCTCACTCAACCACTCACTCTCACAAACACACAAACTCATACATATTCACACCTCCACCCCTTCTTCCCTCCGTCCTTACTTCTTCCCCCCTGTCCACCCATCCTCACATCCATCCTCACATGCTTCCCCGCCTCTCCTTCAACATCTTCATCTTCTTATCCTACATGTGTTCTTCTTCTTCTGGCCTTCTTCTTCCACCCATTACCATGCCCAGTACGACATGTGCCTGGGCTGCTTTGAGCGTGCGTTAGCACTGGCGGATGATAATGCCCTGCCGGATGTGTGGTACAACATCGGCCAGACCGCGGTTGGCATTGGGGACTTGGCGCTGGCCTATCAGGCATTCAAGGTACTGCGCCTTCTACTCTTTGCTATGTTGTTACAGATCCGGGATGCGGACCTCTCTGTTGTGCAAGTTTGCAATTCCCCCCCCCCCTTTCCCAAGTTACCCGTTCGTTTTGTGGGCGCCTGTGTGACCAGCACCCTGCTGCCTGTTCACTCCTAGGACCGGAAACCATTCTGTTTGCGCTCTCACCCAACATGAGACGTCGTGAGTTGTTCGTTAGTTGTGTGGATTCCGCTGACCGCGGCATCCATCGGGGTTTGCTATCCTTCCTTCATTGTTTTTACTACTGGTCAGTGATCACCGACTGATTCGGTACGCCGCTGTTCCTTTGTGTGTGTATTCTTTACACGATCCCTTTATAGCCCCGCTACATCCTTAAATCCTTCCCCTTTCCTCCTTTCCGCCATCGGTGGGCCGCCCACTCAGATCGCCATCAGCCTCAACCCCAACCACGCCGAAGCGCTGAATAACCTTGGCGTGCTCGAGTACCGGAATGGTAACGATGACTCAGCGGCGGCTCTGTTTCGGTGAGTGTACAGAAGCAGATGTTGGCATGCTATGCGCATTCAGACCGAGTGTGTGTGTATGTGTGTACATGTGTATGTGTGTATGCTTTTTATAGGAGGAGGTTAGGTTTTCAACTGGGATTGAACGGTACGAACCCTGGGACATATTTGTATCAGCAGTGTTTAGATCGCTGTGAACGCAAAATGTACGGGCACATATGAAAAGTGGCAAGCAGCCTATGTCACGCTTCTCACGCATTATTTCGGCAAGTACGTCGTGAGAGGGATGCGTATTTTGAGTATGGATTTCTTGGTGCAAAACTGTTGGGGTCGATTAATTAGATTTGGATAAGCAGTTGAATATTATGTATATATGTTGCCTTTACATATGTGCATATATTATTGCATTATACATCTGCGTATAAATGTGTATGTGTGTATATGTCATGAGTCACAAGTTAGGGCGAGAGGCCCACTCTCCTCACACACGCAATCTAACCGCTCCCCCCTTCCCCCTCTCGTTTCTCACAGCTCCGGGCAGCGTGAGGGCAACCACGTCTTCGAGGTCTTCTTTAACGGCGCGCTGGTGGCCTTCAAGGCCGGTGACTTCCAAGTCAGCTACGAGCTGGTGCGCCCGACGAAGGGGGATGAATGAGGGGATGATCTGGGGAGGGTTGAAATAAAGGCATTGGTCCGGTGTTGCAGGATGAGTATGATTGACACATATGTAGGCCTCAGGAACGAGAAAGAAGCAATTCGGCTTTTCCAGGGGTGATGGCACGGTGCGCTTTGATCTCCAACACCCAGAGGGTCATGGCCTCTGGGAAGCCTCAAGAAGGCCCCCACACACACACACACCTAAGGGTGCGCTGTGGCTCGGTCCGGTCAGGACCCCCCGGTACTCGCCCTTGTAGGGCGAGTCGCCCACAGTGTAACAACCCAATATGACCTAAGGGGATCTGTGACATAAAGGATGCGTGGACGGACAGATGGTGGCGGTTCGATGTGCAACTAGGCATTAGGCGTCGCGTAAGCCGGCAAAAGCTTATCTGAATGGGTGGGAACTCACTAGGAAGTGATTCACTTTGGCCCCCTTTCGCCCCCTGGTCTTCACCCTGCAGGTCAACCAGGCCCTGCAGGCGTACCCCGAGCATACGGAGTCACATGAACTGCTCAAGCAGCTGAAGGCGCATTTCACGATGTTGTGAGAAGCGAGCAGTGAGCCGCAGGCAATGAAGAGTGGCGAGCGGCTTGACATGGAGCAGCTGGATGGGACTTGACCAGTGGATGGCGTGTTTGCATGGATGGGTGCATGGATGGATATGGGACGCATGGGTTGCTGCCATGAGAGCGACCTGCCAACACCTCGCCTGCCACCTCGGGAGATAGTTGTAGGTTCGCGTAGTTGTAGCTATAGCTACGCACGTCATGCTGCACTGGCTGGGGCTTCAGACTGTAACAACAAATTGCAGGTTACTCATGTACTGCCACAATGGTTAGGGGGGTGATACTGCTGGCTTGGGTCCCGTGAGGGCCTGTCTGATGGCTGACCGGCTGATTAAGCAAGACGAGAATGGGTCGATCTGTTTAAGTAAGTGGAAAGCGCGGCCAAGGGGAAGGAGGCCAACCGTAGGAAAGTAGAGTGGCGAGGCAAGGTGCGCGGGTCAGGGAATGGAGTTGGAGGAGGGAAAGGAGGCCGGACAGGGTGTGGCCCGTGTGGGTTTTGGTTGAGAGGGTTTGTTGAAGGAACCGCTTTGGGGGCTTTCCGTAATGCCTTGAACTTGAACTTGGACCTCTCAAAGCAGAGTACATATCATATATAATTGGAGTACAATAACGGATAAGGATGCGGATGGCACACCGAATCCGTTCCATTGTGTGCATAATGCCCATAACGGATGTTTTACGCGTTGCCCTTCACACAAAAGACGGGTATCTATTTTGCGATCTAAGCGCTCAACACTGTAGATCTTTGCACGGCAGGGATTTGCGTCCTGCTGGGGCGCTGTTGAGGGGCGGGGATGAAGGCACACAAAGACTGCCCTCTATAGGAACCGCCCTTCATAAGCCCCTCACAAAGGCAGAGTCCATAAGCTGGCAAAGCCACTGAAGGAAAGTTAGATGTGCTGGAGGGGAACAACCAATATCAGATCAATTGTGCAATAGGACAGGCGAAAGCTAATATGCAAGTATGCAGCGAGTCGTTAATAAACGAAGGAACGAAGCCCGACATGGCCACAGGGACCTCATGTAGCGGAGATGGGGGGCCGTAGAATCACATACAAGACAACCTTAGTAAATGTAAGAGGCTCCATGATTTCCCATTTTTCGGTTCCCGGAGACACGCTCTTGGTTTACCGGCTGGCAGGAACACAACGCGCGAGGGAAGAAAGTGGACAGCGCCACCAGACAGCGCCGGGATGCTACGAGTCGGGGTAAAGCAGCCAAAAAGTATGCCATGGAGGCTGTGGCCGAGATTGCTCTCGTCCCCTTTCTTGCCCCTCTCCTGCAGCACGTCCTGGTTGATCTCGTCAAATCGTACACACATCTGCCATTCATGAATTCATCATGCCTTCGTAACAAACTTTGCCTTTGGGTTGGACTCTTCCCCCACCCGGGTTTGAAGCTGCATTGGGTACGAGCAGTTGATCAATAGCTGCACGCGTCTGCACCCTGGACACAACACATCCCAAACGAGCTGAAGCATCACACATGGGAACTGCAGGGCCAGTTACACCTACTGGCGCTTGAAAGCAGACTCTAGGATCCTGATCCTTGCTGCGATCCTCATAGTTTCACAGATGACTTCCCGAAAGGAGCGTGCTACAAAGCAGCTTCATAACAAGTGTCACGGAACCCAGCACAACTCCGCATGCTGACCAGCGGTGGCCGTTCGTCCCACGGAGATATTACAATGCCGCTCCAAGCTGTCGATCGCCACATCAGGCAGGCGCTCGCTCTACATGCTTGCAATGAAAGGCATTGCGGGCTTCCCCCATGATGATCGGAGCTGTCGGTGTCCATTTTCGGCGGCATGAACAGTCACCATAGGGAAAGAAAGCCCTCAATGCCATTCACTGCAAGTCTCTAGAGCGCGTGAGCATCTCTCGACGCGTACTCTCCTAGTGCAGTCACCACATGCGTCGGGGGATTCCCAAACGTATGTGAAAGCTAACAGAATTAGCGCCATAAGCATCCGCAATGATCTCCCCAGGCCGGGCGGTCAGAGATGATCAAGATGGGCCCCCAAGCTGCAGCATGGTGGCGATTTCCACCTTCCACCACCATGCTAGGGAGGAGCACGAAGAGGGGACCCTCCACCGGCTGCAACATCAGCCCTGTGCAACAGCACGCACCCTGCATCCTGCTGTTCCGAGCATTATGGCCCAGGCAGTGGCCCCACCAAGGGCGGATCGGGACTGACTTACCCGACTGGTGGACAGCAGTACACGAAACAGGAAGCCACGGCTATCAAGCTCACGGACATCAGCTTTGGCTCCAGGGCAGAGCTCCGTTCCCTGAAACCGGATACACCCTGGAGGACCGACCAGGTATCGGGACTCTCCAAGGTACCGCGCTGAACGATGCGGGGTAAGAGCGTCACAACTCTCTGCCAAAAGGTAGCGCACGGGGAGATGCGCGGCCACCCGAGAGGGCAGCCCAGCACTGGAGTGCCATCCCGTATGTTGCTGTGTGCGGGCTTCCCATGCAAAAATGTCCGGGAAATGAACGTCCAGGCTCAGACCGTTGTCCGCCACAAGCACAGGATTACTCCACACGCCCACAACAGTGATCCCACCACACGTATCACCATGGACCAGGCAGCCATGGGGTCGGGGTCCCAGGGGACAACGGGCAGGCCAAAGGGAGAGACCGCACCTAACAAATAAGCAAAAGCGGTGCAAGCGATCGTCGGTGCCGCCCATAACCTATGACCCGGTCGTCATGGGGTGCCGGGAGGAACAGGGGTTTCCACGGAGATATGGGAGCGTCGAAGAAATTGCGCCACTTCAAATTTGCCCAAAATGGGATGACAGGGAGGAGGCTGCAGATACCCGTGCGGTGAAGGCAGGTATCTGCGGCTTCCACCCTGCTTATGCCGCACCGCGCTGTATGTTGGGCTTGGACATGTGTGTGAAGGGATCGAAGGCCCAAACCCTCCGACTGCTGGTGGGAGGGAGCATCAACAACCATTAAGCGGGACATTGCATGTCGGGCAGGGGTCATGTACCCTTCAACGACTGCCATGCCATGGTGCTCCATTCTCTCTCTCCCGCGCCACCCGTGGGCGGGCCACCCATGTCAACTTTCAGGAAACGCTAAGTACACTCTTACATAGCAGGCATCCAAAGATTACCCCTCGTAAGCATGCGGCCCGTACGAAATGAGAGGGGCTCTGTCTTTTTTCTTGTCGGAGCAACCCTCCCTATTCTAATTTTCCTGATTTTATCCTCGGCTTCCTGATTTTATCCTATTTTAATTTTCCTGAGTTTACCCTCGGCTTGAGTTTATCCACGAGCGACAAGGTACACGAGGAATGACCTAGCTAGAAGTCTGCCTGTCACATTTCTAGTTTGAAAACAGCAGCCTTGAATTGCTTTCCACATCTTCATATAATGGAAAAAAGAATAATTATATTTAATAATTTAAAATGTACGCGACGAGTAGGGCAGAGCTACCTCCCTGGCAACGGACCTACAGGAGGTTATCTGCTCATTGATCCGTGCCGCACGCTCAACCTAACTTCTTGTTATTTAGAAACTAATGTTCCGTACAATAATGATAATAAGCTGTTGCTCAATTCAGAAAAGTTACCTCACGCCGAAGCAGCGGTTGATCATGAGGAACTTTACGTCTCCCCACATATTTTAATATCGTCCTTGTACGTTTTGTGTTTAAGAACGTCTTACATAATTATTGTATACAATTTCCTACCTTAAAGTTGCTCATCTGATAGAACGGCATCCTTTGTCTTACAGATGCATTGCACACTCGATGCCTACTTTCAAGGCACGAAATCATTAATAAAGGATTAACAAATAAAAACATTGCTGGAAATGTGTGACGTAATCTCGAAGTTAACGAGGTTTTGTGGAGCTACGGATATGAGGGCCCAAGGGGACGCCTGCATATGAACCTGTTGCCATGCCGGAGGAGCATTCTTTAGGTCGTGTGGTGCCAGATTCTTACGGACAAGCTAAGGACGGCACAGCGGCCGCTGCGGCGCTAAAGCATTACGATGTGGGTGAAGGCCAGCTGACAAATGTTCTTTCCAGGCAATATTTGCACAATATTCTGGATGTTCCGTAGGTGCTTACCGCAGCGTACCCGGAGGCGAGCTGTTTCGTTTTCAGGAAGTCTTCGACGTTCAGGAAAGCTTGTGTCTATGTCAGCCACAGTAAGGCTTTCGAAAACTTCATTTTCTTCATCATTTTATGTAACTGTGTTACGCTGGCGCTCAGCAGCAGTCGGCAGGATTTTGATGCCACGCTTCTGGGCCAAGTCATCATCAAAATCGACTATGCCTTTTTAGCTGTCTTCACTTTGGAGATGATCCTCAAGATCATCTCGATGGGTTTTGTCCTGAAGAAAGGCACATACCTCCGGGATGGTGAGAAGGAGGGGAGCCATCGGGCAGGGGAGGAGCCGGGGACGACTCCATTATGCCATTTGGGGGGTTCTAAAGACCAAAATTCCACATTGTATGTAGGCTGGAATGTGCTGGACTTCCTGGTAGTGGTCGTCAGCTATTTGGGCCTTATTCAAGCTCATAACCTCACGGGGCTTCGGACCATCAGAGCGTTGCGGCCACTGCGGGCAGTTCGGCGTATACGGGGCATGCAGGTGAGCTTTCTGGGTCTCTTCTTTGCGAGAAGGGGTTGGTCCCAGACGGAGGTTGCGGAACGGAGGGCGGCAGAAAATGGCTGGCCTCAGGCCCTTGGGAGGGGCTGGCCTCGGACGTGGTTGCTCGAAATGTGGGTTCGGAACCCCAAAAATTGAAGGGCGAAGAGGACGAAGAGGGGCAAAGAGAAGGCCAACTCGAAATGTAGGTGACGAAATCAGCTTAAGGACCTCCCTTGAGACGCAGTACCTGAGGCTGCCTTCTGACCTTGGCTCACGTTTTAATGTCGTCTTTTGCCGGTCCTTGCCGCAGCATTATGCTGCTGCCTGTCCTGACGTCCTAACTTCGTTCCCAACGTCCGTATCGTCATCAGGTGCTCGTCACCACCATGATCGGCTCTCTGCCCATGCTGTTTGATGTCTTCATGCTGTGCGCCTTCACGTTCTTCATGTTCGGCATTGTGGCGGTGCAGCTCTTCGCTGGGGCCCTGCGGAACAGGTAGGACAGACAGACGGACGCTCTTAACCTCCGGAGTTGGGTGGGTGTTGAGGGAGAGGGGACTGGCGGGTCTGAGAGGACGTGACGTGGCTAGATGCTGGCGAGGAATGCAACAAGGGAGTGCGTGCCGCCATCGGGGGAGCGGGCGAGCAGGCGGGGTGCGAGGCGGGGGCGCTGTTGGGGGGTGTTTTGAAGTGGGGCCGACACCTGTAATCAGCGGGCTGATGTGCGGAGCCGGTGAGCTGGCTGGCTTGGGCTGCGAATCTTCACGCTGTACGGCTTGATGTGTGAAGCATGCCCTAGGAAGCCTGTCCTATCGGGGTCATGGCCATGTGCTACCATGCCGGTGCGTAGGTGCGGCACTCCGGACTTCAGCGGCGCATACAACGTGACGCTTGCGAGCAGCAGCAGTAGCAATACCGGTGTTGGCGGCAGCGGTCTGGACGCGTTGGCCGCAGGGACGGTGGTCCTTGCCAATGTGAGCTATGAGGTGCCGGACGACCAATCTGAGGACATGTGCAGCGGGCCGCTAAGCTCCGGTGAGTCCGGTGGAGTGAGAGTCCTGCTGCCGGAGCATGGAACGCAACCCCCCCTTTTGCTATAAACTCCTCCCTTGGAAGCACACACTTCAGCCGGTCGAGGCTCTTGTTCGAAAGGGTAGTTATGCAAGAGTGACTGCAATCCAGGCTAGGTCTAAGCAGGAGGAGGGGGGAGGGGAGGGAGGGAGAGGAGAACGAACTTAACGGTCGCAGGAGCCCCGCCCCCACGGGTGTTATGACTACCTCGGCGAATAGCTGCAATAGTTGCGAAGCTGTGAATAAACTTTCACTGACTGCTGGCTAGCTGCCTGGAGGAACGGGTATGCACCTGGGAAAAGGGCGACGGGTCAGCAATAGCGAACCGCGGAGTGCAGACGGAGGCGGAGTCCGCCTCCGGACCACGCCTGTGTGCATTGACGAAGGCTAGCATGAAGGGGACCCGCCCCTTGGTCTCTGACATCCAAGGTGATAGATGGTGGTCGTCGTAAGTGGTGGTGGTGGTGATGGAGCTCACCCCTCCATTTATTGTACATTTAGAAATGCCCTCCCCATGCCTACGCACACACAAACACCGACACATTCCCCGCCGTACGACTGAAATCCCCCTTGCAGAGGTCATGTGGTACCTATCAGCAGGCGGGAAACCGGTCGCGCTTCCCGGCAAACTCTACACTGGCCGGCACTGCAACGACGGCATGTACTGCGCACCATACGGCAACCCGTACGACGGATTCGTTAGTTACGATAACATCCTTTGGTCCTGGCTGACCATCTTTCAACACATCACACTTTCCGGCTGGACTGACGTCATGTACATGGTCATGGACGCGGTCAACTACTGGGTGTGGATCTTCTACATGGGCCTTATTATCTTTGGCGCCTTTTTCATGGTACGATGCAAAGCGATGCAATTCGGTCGTTGTTTCGGTGGACATAGAGGCTGCTTAGTGCAATGCGCTTGGCGGTGGTGCGTAAGGCAAGCATGGGAGGCTTGATGGGTTTCCCTGACGTGTATGAAGCGGTCAATGTTTGCAATTCCTGTTCCTGGTGGCTTTCTTCGCTTCTGCTTCACCTGCTGCTGCCGCCACCGCCATCCGACCTGCCGTTGCGTCATTTGGACAGCGATGGAGGAACCCGACGTGGAGCAACACTTGCTTCGCTTTTGCAAGAACCAACCGTGTCCTCTCATAGACGTAGTTGCTTACTTGCGGCTATGGGCAAGGCAATGAAGAAGCTTGAAGACATGGATAAGTGCGATTCTGCAAGCATGCACACATGTGCTCACATGTGCTTTTTGACTACTTTTGCTACTTGTGTGTACGGACTTGCATCGGCACGCCCTTTGCATCCTTTGCCGCCGCATCCAGATCAATCTGGCGCTCGCAGTGCTGTCGGTGAACTTCTCCAGCGACAACCTCAAGCAGCTCGCGGAGGAGGAGCAGCCCCGGGCTGCGCTTGTGGACGCGGGTGGGGCGGGCGAGGAGGAAGCAAGGACGGGGGGGAACCCTCCGGGCCTCGGCGGCTACCTGCTAGCGCCGGTGTCCATCTCCAATGTTATGGCTCAGCTACGGGTGAGTGCGGGTCAGCATCTGGGTCAGCATCTGGGTCAGCATCTGGGTCACCCGATTGCTATTTCTACGTCGTGCAGCAGGGGCCCCTCCAGCTCCGTCCAGCCTCTCTAGCCCCCTCCAGTGCTTCTTGCTGTTCAAGGGTCCCTTCCGCTGCTCGTGCATATTGAGGATTCTTTAACCCTTGTACCCCTTGACTTATCAACAACATTTTTCCGCTTACAAAATCTCAAAATCCTTCTCCCCGGGGGGCTCCCATGGGGTATTTGTTTCACCACAATGCACATGGACGGTGCCCCCTCCCCTGCTCTCCCCGCCCTGGCGCCCTCAGGCCCGCAAGTTGAGACAGGACGACGAGGACGACCCAACCGTCGCCATCGGCAGCCCGCCTCCACCATCCCTGGGTCGGCTGCGGCGCTTTGCATGGCGATTAGCTGTCAGCAAAGGCCTGGAGCTCACCACCGCGGCGCTCATCGTGGTCAACATCGCTGTCATGTGCGTCAACTGGTACGGCATGCCGTACAAAGCTGCGCGGGCCACTGACTACATGAATTATGCCCTTACGGGCTATTTTGTGGTGGAGCTGATAATTAGAATTACGGCGTTTGGATTCGCCAAGTAAGTACGGCATACCGCAGGGAGGGATGGGCTGCGAGGGCAGCTGCGGAAGGAGGAAACGTGCTCTTTCTCTTCGGTGCGTAACTTTAATAAATGAGCCGTGCGCGTGTACTAGTAAAGGACGAAGTAGGTCAACATTTCTGTGAACATGTATGTATTTAATAAATGTGAAAACAGGGAAAGTAAAGGGCTCTGGGAAAGCGACCATTCTTTGGGGTGTGTTTGTGTGTGTGCGTGTGTGCGTGTGTCTGTAAACCGTACGCACATACGGTGTGTGCACTCGTGCAGTTGTATCTATTATTGGGACCCTGTAAAGAGGCGGGCGTTACTAAATTGCAGGCGCATTTAAGCTGCCTGCCTGTCTATCTTCCTGTAGTGCTTCTTCAGCCCTGCCTTCCCAGGCCAGGACGGCACGTCCGTGTGCTGCCTTCATATCACTGCCTCTCACTCTTTCTGCCTGTTTCTCTGATTTTTCTGTCTATCTGTCTATCTGTCTGTTCGGCCAACTCGATTTTTTCCCGCAGGTTTTTTCGGGTTGGTATGAACATCTTCGACACGGTCGTCGTGTTGGTTTCGTTGGTGGAGATGATCATCGACTTGGTGCCTAGCATGTCTGGTTTGGGGCCGCTGTCCGTGCTACGTGCCTTCCGGCTGCTACGCATCTTCCGACTGGCGAGGAACTGGAAGGAGTTCAACGCCCTTATTCGTGGCATGTTCAACTCCGTGCAGGCGTCCATCATGCTGGTGGGCCTTATGCTGTTGTTCCTCTTCATATCGTCGCTCGTCGGCATGGAGCTCTTCGGCTACGAGTGAGTGAAGAGAGAAGGTCCCGTACTAGTTTGGCCATTATAGTTCCGGCATTGTCCGGGGTTAAGGGGCTCTGTTTATCGCATCATGTTGCATGTTGTGAATCATAACGATTTCTTCCATTTGCTGTGAAAATGGAGAAGCCGTGTGCGGACGGAAAGGTCAGTATCAAGCAGAAGGGAAAAGGACGATGAGAAGCATATTTCCTTTTGGGATGTCTTTATCCCATCCAATGCGCTCCAGGGGCAGGCGGGGCCCGGGAGGTGTTCGGGAGGCGATTGAATTCTTCCTCATCATGCACACATTTTTACGTACTTATCCTAAATAGCTCATAATAATGGTCCAGAAGTGGTTCAGCTGCCAAAAGCAATAAAAGCCCTCGCGCGCAGGTTTATGTTTTGTGACTACGTGGAGGGCGCGAGAGCGGTCTGTCCGCCGGGGCAGCGAGTGTGGGGCGACTGTCCCAACCACTTCTACTGCTACCTGCCCTGCTCGGATAGCCAGAACGGAACCTGGGTGGACGCGCCGGGGTCGTTTTATAACGGACTGGCGTACTGTGAGCGCTTCTGCGCCAGCGCCGAAGGTGGCGGGTGCGAGTACCTAGCCATGGTTGGCAAGTCGCAGGTGCCGAGGGCCAACTTCGACAACGTGCTGTGGGGTATCTACACAGTGTTCCAGGTGCTCACTGGCGAAGACTGGTGAGAGGCGGCTGTAGCGTTGCCGTGAAGAAAGCGAGTACGACATGGAACAGAAACCCACGTGTATGGGAAAAAGGGAGAGATGGAGGAAGAGTACGGGAAAAGCACGGAGCAAAACTCCGGGGAGCCGCTGAAACCCACTTTAACTTATTATTCTCAGCAGCATCATTACCAGGTCCCATAGGCACCCAGCCGCGCTCCCAGCGCTTCTGACCCACTCTTCGGATCCCTTTCACTGCTCATGTATGTTCCAAAAGATGTGATGCCCCAACTTCCAAGAGCCCCAAGAAGGGCCAATTGTGTGGAGGATAGTTTCGTCCACCTTTCCCCTGTACATGGACATGAACAAGATTTCTTCCATCCATCAGCAATTTGTCTATCCCCTATGCGGCCACTCCCCTATTTGCCCCGTTCGGCCATTCGACACAGGAACGATATTATGTACAACGGCATGCGCACAGTGTCGAAGTGGGCGTCCCTGTACTTCGTGGCTTCTATTCTCATTGGAAATTACCTGGTCTTTAACCTCTTCATCGCCATCTTGTTGGACAACCTGAGCTTCAAGATTGAAGAAGCCGCTTCTAATGACGCCAAGCTGAAGGGCAGCGATTACAGCTCGGAGTCCAGCTCCCACAACCGCGAGGGCAAGGACGAGGAGGCGGAGGAGGAGGAGAAACGGCCGCCAGTGGTGGCTGGCAAGCAGTCACTGGAGGCCGCTGCTCCCGCCGGCGGTAGCGACGGGGGTGGAGCCTCCGTTCCCGCCCCTGCCCCCATCGCTGGTGGTGGGGCGGCGGTAGGTGAGGAGATGAAGCCTGCTGGAGAATCAAGGACGAGCTTACAAACCGATTGGGGGCAAGCTGGCGGCAAGGGTGACGATAACAATGGGCCAGTCAACGTGCACCAGCTCCAAAGCACCGGAAAGGGGTCTTCGGACCAGCGGCCTCCTGATGGGAGCCATGATGCCGTGACAGTTGCGGTGTCCCGGGCCATATCCAATCGACATGACAGAAGACCGCTTCTGCCACCGCTGCCACCGCGGTCCAAGGGACCCGAGACCAACTCTCCGGATAATGGCGCAGTGCAGGGCAACGTGCTCTCCAGGCCTTCTGCAGTGGCTGAAGCCTATGAACTGCCATCACACCAGCCATCCCCACGCTTGCAATCCCCGGAAGGTGACGAGAAGGGAAGAACGATCACGATGAAAGCCCAAAACTCCGCACGAAGCCTCCTACCCGCGTTTCAGCTTGCAGCCTCAGGGACAAAACTCCGATGGGACGACTCCACGATGGTGCCGTCTTCCATGACAGCCGCAGCTGCGCCAGCGGCATCCGCAGCGGACTACCCATACACGAACGAGATGTTAATGAGCACGCATAGCGAAGACAAGGGAAGGGTGGGGGAAAAGAGCAAAGAGAAGCAAAAAAGCACTGAGTCAAAGGTGTCTGACATGACTGCCTCCCGAGCCACCTCAAAAGCCACCCTGGATTTACTAGCCCATGAAGCCACCACAGCTTCCTGGCAGCAACGCGGCCGTGATGTCTCCGTGTCCCGCATTCCCCGAAACTCCTCCAAATCGGTTCTGGCCCATTTAAAATCATTGGGAAGCTTCGCTGCCGGTCACCCGATGAGACCACCGTGGCAGAATGCGCTTGAAGGCCGCGCACTGTTTTTGTTTGGACCCGAAAGCGGCTTGCGGTCTGCTACTGCTACACTGGTGCACAACAAGTTTTTCGAAATGACCGTCATGGTTCTTATCTTGGCTTCATGCGTTTGTCTAGTGCTGGATGTGCCCGGCTTGGATCCGGAATCCAAAATGTCAAGGGCCCTGAGAATCTTAGACTACATCTTCACGGGCGCCTTCACCTTGGAGGCTATCCTAAAGATTGTGACCTTCGGGTTCGCATTCACAGGAAAGCACGCCTACATCCGCAGCGGCTGGAACGTGTTGGACCTTTTCATTGTGCTGTTGGGTTGGACGCTGATTATTGTCGAAGAGGTTGGTGTAAGTGCGCGTGGCTTGACTGTGATGCGAGTATTGCGGGCACTGCGGGCGCTTCGGCCGCTGCGTGTCGTTCACCGTTTCCCGGGACTACGAATGGTCGTCAGCGCGCTCCTCGCAGTCCTGCCGTCCATGATCAACGTGGCGCTGGTCTGTGCGTTCTTCTACCTCATCTTTGCGATTCTGGCGGTGAACCTGTTCAAGGGAAAGCTGTTCAACTGCATCGATGCAGCGAGCGGCGAGCGGATCGACCCGTATTATGTCCTACCACCCGGTCAGGTGCTCACTCGCTCTTGGTGTGAGGCGGGCAACCAGACCATCTCACAATCGGTGTATTACAGCCGTATCAATGTCACCATGCCAGAGTACACAATGCTGACTCAGTGAGTTGCCTGAGGGAGGAGCGGGAAAGAGGGAAGGGTGGGGCCAGAAGAGACGTTTGGGCAGAAGGGGCTCTCCTTTCTACGAGGGGTCTTACCGTCCTAGAGCTCCGTAACCATTGCATGGTCTTCGATACTATGGGAAATTTTCCCATTGCAAATGACGCATCATTGATCCGGTCACCAGCCGTACCGTGTCGTTACCTGCCGTACCGTGTTGCTACATACCGTGCCGTATCATGCTCGGCCAGGCCGTGATCGGCTCCCTTTCGCCAAAATTGAAGCACCGCTGCCCTCGTTAATCTTGGCCGCCATCAATCATCGCCTCAGGTGGGTCAACCCCGCCAACAACTTCGACAACGTGGGCGTGGCTATGCTGACGTTGTTCCAAGCCGCCACCCTTTCAATGTGGGTTGACATCACCTTCTCCGCGGTGGACGCAGTGGGTGTCGACAAACAACCATTGTGGAATCACAGTCCATGGGTTATCTTGATCTTCATCCTCTTCATCGTGGTCTGCAGCTTCTTTGTCCTCAACCTCTTCATCGGTGTCACGCTGGAGAAGGTGGGGGGAAGGACATTTTATGGCAATACGGCAGTGGGGGACATGGGGACAGGATGTTGCATGCCAGTAGGGCATTATGTCCTCCGTATTACCCTAATGGTACAGATGCTTTTATTATAAGTATCCTCGCAGTACTTTGACTGTCTTTTATGAGCCACACCCCATGCCAGGGTCAGGGAGAACCAGGGCCAGGGCCGGGGGCCGAGGGGCCAGGGGCTGGCCTATGCTAAATTCCCGCACCTGTTCCTGTTCCTACGCCTATGTCAATTCAAATGCCCGTGCCTGTGCCTGCGGCATCTGTGTGCTATCTGCGCCGTATGTCCGATTATCCAGTTCGCGGAGCTTCATGAAGCGGAGCAGGGGACCATCTCCCTGGACCTTACACCCGAGCAACAGACATGGATTGACGTTCAGAAGCTCCTCATCCGTACACGCATGCAGTACAAACCGCCGAGGCCACGCAACAGGCTGCGTGGTGTTATCTACGTGGTGGTGTCTCACAATCTGTTTGATTTGTTCATGTTGGTAGTCATCATCTGCAATGTCGCTTTCATGGCGATGGTGCACTGGGGCATGTCCTCAACGTGGCAGGTCAGTGCATGGTGGAGGTTAATCGAGTGCAGCAGGTTTCAATACATAAGGCTCCTCGATCGTGTAGGGCCTTTGTTTGGGGGATGTAACAGTTTTTTAATTCGTACATAGCTTTTGGTTCCGGTTTATATATCTTTATATATATATATATATCCATAAATTCGTGTATTCCGGTGTTATTTATGCACACATTTATAAATAAATATATATATTATATACCTGAAGCGACACCCCCCCATAGATATTATAATATGTGGAGTGTATTCTTCCAGCAATGTTTCCGAACATTGCCCATTAAGGCCGATTTTTTATTTCAGTCTCTTCGCAAATTATGGGCAAATGTATTCGGATAGGAATTATTTTACGACTTAACGATTAACGATTAACGATTAACGATTAACGATTAACGATTAGGAGAAACATCTACCATATCATAACTGGACAGGGCGAGTTGACGCCAGCCAGGCCAGGGCTTAAACCCATCAACGATAAGGGAAACCCCACCAACGGAAAACTTAGATCTCGATGATTTGGACGGCTTGGCGCCTACATGATGGAAGGGGTTCAGGTTTGGATACACGTTTGGATAGTTAGGGCTGGCGTCAGTATGGTTGCTGTACGTGGGGTGTTACACTGTGGGCGACTCGCCCTACAAGGGCGAGCACCAAGGGGCCTGACCGGACCGAGCCACAGCGCAGGGGAGGGGCACGTGGCTGTGCTGTACGTATGATTGTTGGCGTCTTTTTAACATCCAGCTCTGTCGGTCTGGAGTACAGAATGCAGAACATCTGGTGCATTTTAAACGTTAACCTTCCGCAGCCTTACATGTCCTTATGTAAAACGAAATGATATTTTTACAAAATATAAAAACTTGAAAAGGATTGGCCCCAGAATCCACACAGTACGTTGGACAGTACTGACGAAGTGCCCCAGCTTGGGAACCGAAACATCGGAAATCCACCGTCTTTGCAGGCGGCAACCGCAGCCTGAAATACGTCCCTTTCGTCCCTTTCTTCCAAACACATCAAGATACGCCGTACCTAAATTCACCTTCGAAAAAATGTCGTATGGGTACTGTATCGCAGGATGTTATGTCTTACAGCAACCTGACGTTCACCAGCATTTTCGTCGTGGAGGCATTGGCCAAGATTGTCGCCTTTGGTCCCCTGGGCTACTTCCGTGACGGCTGGAATTGCTTCGACTTCATCGTGGTTCTCGCATCGGTCGCCTCAGTGGTTCTGGACTACAGCAACACGCGTAACGTCAGCTTCATGCCCGTGCTACGCGTGCTACGAGTGGCGCGCGTGGTGCGTCTAATCCGTAATGTACGTGACGTTTGTCTGGCAATGATTTGTACTCGTCCTTCCCCTACAACCTGCGGCTCCTCTACGTCGCCCCACGGGCACCACCGCTGATGGCAGTGTACAGGTTGTACAGGATGATGCTGATGGAGTCCCCGCTGCTGATGCAGCTGTTCACATTAGCTCCAGTTTCTTTTACTAACCCCATTGCCCGCCTCCCGCCGTCCTTCCCCATTCATTTTGGTCCGTCAGGCCACGGGTATGCAGAAGCTGCTTCGCACGCTGTTGGACTCGTTGCCGGCCCTGGCCAATGTGGGTGGCGCCATGCTGCTCTTCTTTTTCATCTTTGCTGTTATTGGGGTGAACTTGTTCGCGGGTATCAAGTATGGCGACAACCTGAACCCCCATGCCAACTTTGACAACTTCCCCAACGCCATGCTGCTTCTGTTCAGGTGGGTTAGAAATACAGCAGACACGGACGTATACATAGACGTATATATGCACAGCCAGTGGAATGTCTCACATCCAATGAAATAACATGGGGTTAATTTAATAATAATAATAATAATAATAATAATAATAATAATAATAATAATAATAATAATAATAGATAGTAGATAATAGATAGTAGATAATAGATAGTAGATAATAGATAGTAGATAATAATTATTAATAAAAAGTAATGGAATTGATTAATTTGGCTGTCGATTAAGGTCGCATCTCGGCTGGCTGGCTTCCCGACCCTGCTTGCCGGTCCCACTCCCCCCCTTCCGGAATAATTCCGTTACCCCTTTTTATCTCTCCCTGCATGCCTGAGTCGTACTTTCTAATCCCTTCTTTTCTTTTTCCGATCACTATTCATAGGCCACTTTTCACTGCTTCACTTCTCTTCCTTTGTAGTTCTCCATTAAGGCTTCTTTTGCTTTACATCTGCGCTTATTCACGGCCTCGGCGTTTACCTAGTTAATATTACTTTGTTCTCCACGTCCTATACATTGGACGATGCCAACGGTCAGCGGTTAATCCTTGGCGGTTGGTCCTTGTTTCGTCGGCACCAGCACCAGGTTTCGGTTATTCACCCTCCTCCATCTCCTCCTCTTCCCCATTCCCCCGCTCCTTCGCAGGATGATCACGGGAGAGGGCTGGAACGCTATCATGCTGGATTGCATGCAAACCCACGACTGCATTATGGTGCTGGAAGATATCAATATCACCACCACCGCCTCGACCACCACAGCCACCACCTCACCACCCGCCAGCGCCGCCTCAGATCTATCACCACCTCTTGCAACCATCGTCTCCACCGTCGTCCCCCTCCTGGCCGGCACCTACCTGGACCGCTCCGATCCGCTGCTGTCCTCCCTGCCCTCTAACGCCACGCAAAACCAGTGCCCCCTCAGCCCCATCGCCGCCGTCGTGTATTTCCCCGTCTTCGTCGTGCTGTGCACCTTCATCCTGCTCCAGCTCGTTATTGGGGTGCTGTTGGAGAACCTGACCCAGGCAGAATCCGACGCGGAGCTGCCCATCTCCAAGGCCTGTGTTGACAGTTTCGTAGAGGCTTGGTCCAATTTGGACGGCACCGCCACCGGCTTCATTCACGCCTCCCAGCTCGTCTCCGTAGTATGCTTGACAGAGCCGCCGTTGGGCACTGCGGGGCGGTTTAACAGCTGGGTGGAGGCGCAGGAGCGGCTCTTACAGATGGACATCCCATTGTATGAGGGTAACCAGGTGTGTGTGTGTGTGTATGTGTTCGCGTTTGTGTTTGTGTCTGCGTTTATGAATGAGACCATATAGGCAGACTTACTTTACCCATTTAGAGTACGACGCAGGCACTTGATCCATTTCAAACAACGGCTTTCCTAAATCAATCACCGCAAATCCTCTTTCCCCGCCCCGCCTCTCCGCCGCATCTTTCATCGGGTGTTGGGGTCCCCCTCCATTTTATAATTGTGTTGCACGACCGAATTGTGGCCCCTCTCCCTTCCCCGCCACATCACCCCTCGGCCAGGTGTCTTTCATTGAAGTCCTATACTCGCTGTCAGGCGCAGTCTGCGGTGCCGCACTACCCGAGGCCGCGGAGACCAAGCTGGTGGATGAACTCAGCAAGGGAGCGCCGCACATGGAGCCCTGGGAAGATCACACAGCTGGACATGTAAGAGGCTATGTTGGCCGCCTGCTTTTTCTCCCGGGTGATAAACTAAACGTGATGACTCAACTCCGTTCGATATGAGACCGGAGCCCGCTACAAAAAAGTAACTTAAAAACTTCGAGGGGCGGGATGATAATGATGATAATGATGATAATGATGATTGGGATAGAAACTGGAAAATTTCCGAAATGAAGGTTTGCAACAGCTAGCAAGGAATCATTTTAACGCCTCTGTCGTCCCTGTCTTGTCGCGTTTTCGCGTTTTGGCTTCTCTATGGCCCTACGGCTTTATGGCCCCTCACATCGTTCCCCGCCTTCGCAATCCGAACACGTGCAGTACCACGCCGCGATATCAGTGGCTGCAGCCATTCGCGGCTTCCTCCTCCGCCATGCCTACCGTGATCTCCTCAAAAGCCCGGTGAGCGGCGCTGATCCCCTTGGAACCACCGCGGTCGCTGCCTTGGCTGCTACACGGTTCCGGAGCCGCGCGGTTACCACCGGTGCCGCTGACAGTGACATGCTGGTCAACGGCCACCGGCTTAGCGACCTGCGACGGGAACTTGCAGCGGATAACATCAACAACTCTGTGGCTGTGAGGCGCCCGAGACCGGGAGTCTTAACTCGCCTGCCGCCTATTGCGCCGCTCCGGGCGCATCGCGGACCTGACCCCGCTGGCCTCCTAAGCGCCCGTGCTCTGCACTCCCCGATGTCATCGGAGGGAAAGAAAGACAAACTGTCATCCTCACCAGGAGTGCGGCGTCCGGCAAGTCCAATGGGACAGTGGGTGCCGGGGACGCCAGCGGCGTCTCGGAGCAGTGGAAGGTTGGGGTCGCTGCCGCCGATGCGGCCTCGATCATCATCAGGCCAGCAGCAGCAGCAGCAGCAGCATCAAGGGGAACCACTATCACCTCCATCAGGTCATCCGCTCACGGCAGGCCCGGCGGAGCGGCGGCCTGATCGAGTATCCTCCGCGCCCGTACCTGCTGCTGCTGCTGATCCTAATCCAGTTCAAGGTCTGGATCCGGCCGAGGAGACAGCAGCAGCAGCAGCAGCCGCCAAGGCAGCTCCAAAGCCCGCATCATCAATGACGCCATCATCGGTGCCATCCTCCCTGTCAGGAGCTGCGCCAGCACCGGTGGCATCGTCGATGACGGCCCAATCGCCACCGCACAATCTTGGCCCTGCCTTCCCTTCCGTCTCGGGGTCTCAGCAGCTGCGGCATTCTGTGGATGAAATACCCCGCCGCAAGGTGATCTTGCCCAGTCTGGCCGGTTACTCATCTCGCTCAGTGAGCGCCGGCAAGGTGGCCGGTATGGATGCGGGTGCAGGGCCCAAGGCAAGCTGAGGGACAGGAAGCGGTGATGGTCGTGATACTACTACTGGTCGCAGCAGTGCGGATTAGGATAGGGTGTCGGTACGGAGTTTGTAGTACGGCGGAGCGCAAATAGTTTGCAGTGTTTAGGTGCTGGCGCTTTGGCGCTCATCATACGTGTGGCCATGCAGCAGAGAGCGCCCTAGCAGGACCCTAGCGTAACGGCGTACGGAACGGTCCGTGAAAAAGGGCGACGTACGGCGAGCAGTACCATCACCACCTCCATGGGGCGTGTGTGTTTCACAATCACGCCGCCTCGGCGCAGGAGATGCAGCTGCATCACTATGCCTCAATGACCATAACGAAGGTCCTTCCAGCGTCACCCCGCGTCCCGCCGCGTTAGGGAAATTATTTAAGTAACGGTTTTCAGAGGCATGCAGTTTCAAGCACGCCGCTAGCCTTTAACCTAATGCTGTTTGGGCGAATGCGTCTTGCATGTGTGTGTGTGTGTGTGTCTTTGTGCGGGGACTTTTGCGTAAACGCATGAAGCAAAAGGTTGTGTTGCTTGCCGCATAGAGGCGCCAGCTCGTGCCGCATGAAACATACGACGAATGAGATAAGGAGAAGCTGATGGTTACCACATGCATACACCAATCGCTTGCATGGAATGGCGTAAACAGCATCGTTGAACTGCGCGCATACAGTGGAAGCGTGGGACTTGGGGACAAAGGAGTTTTCAGATCGCAGGCAAGCAGGAGGAAGGCCCCGGTTACTAAAAGTTATTATCATGCTTTAAACTCGGTGTAGTAAATTATATATCTTGACAAGCGATATCCCATGCTGAAAATGCGTCGGCATATCGTCGATGATATGCCTATGTGTATGTCATATGGCATCACTACAGAAGAGCCGGTGGTTGGGTCTGGAGCCTTTTAGAGCTTTTTAGCAGTTTCAAAGAGGGTTCTGGCAGGTTCAAGTGGGTACTGCCAGCACGCGCGAGCAAGCGTGCACATGTATCTATCGTCCGCGGATGGCCTGTCGTCGAAGACTTCTACGATCCAGGCTCTATACTGATACATTCGGATGTGCATATTCATAAACCTAATCGTAATTATTGGAAGGGAACCCGGACTAGTTGCTAACAAATGTATGCACTGTACGTATCTGCACGTGTCTTGCAGTGTCTTGTGTGTGTTAGGAAAGCCCTCATTGGAGGCGTTGGAGGCCTGACGTAGATGCCAAAATGCTTCGCCCGTGCATCTTTGCGTGTTTGTGTGCGTGTAGCTCGGTGTTGGTTTGCGTGCAGGAGGTAGGGGGAGCGAGGGAGGGCTTGCATGCATGCCGTGCGGCGGACTCGCTGCTCGGCGGTCTGCGTATGCATATATCGATGTGTGTCCGCAGCGACGCAGTACGCAGCAGTTGCCAAATGAGTTGTGTCTACACGTGTCTACCAGTTACGTGGAAAGGTGCAGAACTGATATGTAGGTGGTGGGCAGGTGAATGCTGAAGTGCTGTCATATTTGTTAGCGTGTTCGTGTATCTATCTGTTTATCTATCTATCTATTTGTCGGTCTGGAATAATGATTATTAACATGGATGAATTAAGTTGTCTGTCTGTCTGTCTGTCTGTCTCTGTCTACCTATTTGTCCGTCTATCTACCTGGGTGAATATTGAAAGCGGATGGATGCATATGATGAATAAAGATGAGCAGGTGATGATGAAACATATTATTGTATGGAAGCAGGTGAACCAATGCTCATGTATGTCCGAAATGAGCATATCGCTACGTACAGCATCCCCCGCAGCTCCCCTTTGCTGCATTCCTGGATACGCTGTTCCTTCAATGTTGGGTCTTGCGTGCACGTGGCCTCGCACCGCATTGACGTGTGCTCTGTTGGTCTTTTGTCTAAAATGTAAAATTGATGTGGTTGTGGGGAGTGGTGGTGGAAGGATGGAGTGGGGGATGTGGCATGCATGCTTTGCTCCCATCGTGCCTGTATGTGAATGTTATGCATGAGGACCGCTATGGGACCCAGCCAAAAGGTGATAGCAGCCCTCGCTGCAATGCCCAACTTAGACGCGTCCAATTGCTCAGATCCTGCTCGATGTGGAGCAGAAGTTCTGCTACTGGGACTACGGATTCGGGTGGCTGGAGACCTCCAGCCGTCTTTAACTTGTTGAGAGAGGGGCTGATGGGGAGGGGTGTCGGCGGATGTTGATAAACTTGAAGAGCAAGCATCTGCACATGATTCATGGCTGCTATTACGGTGGCAGCGCCTGGTAGCAATTAAATGGACGTCGAGGTACGGTGTGTGGCATTTTTGCGGGGAGTTGTGTGACGCGGGAAGCCAGAGAGCCGCCCGCAGCCACATCCTTATTCCGGAGGCGATTTTTGTAACCCTTTCGCCTACATACGTTAATTCTTTTTATCAAGGACACAATTGGCCAATGTCTTTAGCTCCATTATAAGCCGTCACATACACCATGGGTGACTCGAACTTCATTAGCTTGTAGTTTGAGTCGTGCTAAGTTATCAAGTTTTCGCGCAGGATGAAAAGAATACATTGACCACAACCATAAACAATATTATCATTCCATTCTGACATAATCAACGGGAAAAGAAGTACATTGGTTGTTTCGGAATTTTCTGGCCGCAGGTTGCAGTTCCGTACGTCACCAATACGGGCTGCACGCTCACGCTCACGCGCAGGAAGTCAAGTTATCATTTCATCATCACGTACAATGCATATCGTCCGATTCAGTAAGCGTGCAGGCGCCAGCTGTTATGGAGCCTCAAATCGCCACATAAACGAGAAACATATCGTACTTCTTAGGTTAGGGCGCGCTCTTACGCTGAAGATACAATCTTCAAATTTACTGCTCAGCATTTGCATTAGTACAGGCACACGGCTAAGCCGTGTTATCGCAAGTGCGCGGCCGGCCGACAACGGGGACCCAGCCATCATGGGCACTGATCCGGAAGGGTTTGATCCCGTCGCGGATACCGTGGGGTGGGTGGTTGAGTTTGACTTGGTTTAGGAGCTCGAGCTGCTTTTCATAATTCCTAATCCATACCCCCCACACACCGCCAGCCTCCTTTCGTGTCGGTATATATGGCCCTCTTTTCTGCAATCAGCATGTGGGAACTGCGAACGCACTGAAAATCCCAAAACCCCAAAACTCCGGAGCGCGCTTTAGCTGCATCGCTTGAGGCTACGTAGTGAGAAACCCAGCGTCCCTTCCAAAACGCGGGCGCCGTACCCATGTCGTATTGGGATGCGGGCCCTAAGCGTGTATGTGCGTGTGCACAATATGCGTTCGCACACGTTGTGCTTCGTTACTCTTCTTCGTGGTCTGTCCGACTCCCACACCATAACACCCATTATGTCGCACCATGCATGTTAAAACTGAAAATGTTAAAACTGAAAATCCAACGCGCATGGAATTTAACTGTCTGTCTGGCTGTGTCGTGAAATTCAAATTTTTGGTTTTGGTTCCAGACCGTCCAGATAGACAGTTTAATTCTCACGCAGCTCTCAGCAGCTTGCAGGATATTGATTCCGGACCCGTGCCCTAAAGAGTAACCTCCGCGTCTGTCCCACCAGATGAAAGCCGCTGATTCTTTTCCCGCGAGGCCTTGCTTTGGCGTGTACATATATACATATATACTCTTTAGTCAGTAAATTGACAGCTGGTCGCAGTTGCACGCGGTGACACTTCATTTCTTGCGTTCCGGGCCAAGTGATCTTCAACATCGCTCCTTCCCCTTCTCCTTAGTGTCGAGAACGAGCGGAGTCCCGCAGCGGCTGTGAAGCCGCATTCTCCCCCCCTGCCTGCCTGCCTGCCTGTTGTAAGTTTACAGGCCGGGGATTTACAGCGGGAGGGTTAAGCGGGACGCTGATGGCAACGTCATCTGGGGCCGGCAGTATGAAAATCATAACCCCGCCCCTGGACCCGTGTACGGTAAGCAAGTGATTTTGGTCACTTGGTCCCTTAGGCGCGTGGCCGAATGGTTGTGTATCATCGGCGCGCGGTTCGAGCTCTGCCATCGTAGCCTGCGAGAAGTTATCCTTTTCTTTATCTGCCGCGGCGATTGATTTAGTGGCATTAATTTATATTTTTTATTTCACCACACGTTCCGCCTGCACTTATTTTGGATATGCTTGATAGTATCATTTCATTGTTTGGCTTGACAATTCGGGCATCCCTGATTGTGTTGGGAACTAATCCATTTATCATTTAAGTGACAATGACGCTACAGTGCTTAGCGCCCCTGCGCATTATGGGTGACAAAGGGGGACAGCGGGTGTAGTAGTTGCTTGAGTGCCGAAAAGGCCTCTCGAGATGTTTGACAGGGTGCTTCTTGCACCTTATATTGTGATAGTATGTGCCGTGCAAGTACGAGTACTACACCGGGTATCGTACTTCACAATAAAATTCGATTTTATTTCTTTCATCTTTGATCTTATTCTTAGTTTGCCCAGCCTTGTCCGTGAAATGGCGGACACAAACCGGGCGTCAGGATGGCCTGCAGCCAGAAGCAAGGACACTCTGAAAATGATAGGATACGGTAATGATGATATATAAATTGAGTTATAGAGATAAGTCTTAAGTGAAATTAAAATTGTTGATATTATTGATGTATATATATATAGTTAATTGCGATTGATTGGATACTTCTACCTAAACCAAAACTAAATCTTATCTATACGACACAATCAGATGCCCTGATTGAAAACTAATATCAATTAGTCAAATTTTAGTGTTCAAGTAATCCGCAGGGCCGATCCCACACATGGACACACACAGCGTACCGAAATACACAGTGACACAGATAAACATGTACCCCCTCCTCCGCTTCACCCATTCTCGCACCTCCTCCACGTGTTCATTAGACCTACCAGTAACTGTTCCTCCTGTCATGACTGTTATCTCTCCTCACCGTCCTGCTTTCTCTCCCCCCCCTCTCTTCCCCCCCCTCTCTCTCTTTCCCCCCCTTTCTCTCTTTCCCCCCCTCTCTCTCCCTCTCTCCCTCCCTCTCTCCCTCTCTCTCTCCCCCTCTCTCTCTCTCTCTATATATATATATATATATATATAATAATATATATAATTGTGTGTACATCGTACGTCCCTAAGCCGGTGGCGGCTATACAGAAATGGCCCAAGCCATCCATCAAGGTCCCGATGCCGTCAGGTGAGGGGGTCCAGCAGTGTCACGCCGCTACAACGCGCACCAATTAAGTAACCTACGGAAGAAAATCGGGGCTCGTTCGATGGAAAGCTCCCCTTCTTCAATTAAACATACATCATCATAAAATGTGACTGTTTAACCAACTCGTAACTCCGTTCACCCTCATGTAGAAAAAAGCTCTTGAACTTATAAGAAGAATGGTTTCTTTGCGCTGCAGGCGGCTTCTGTCCGGGGGGGCAGATCCTAATGAAATCATGACGGGCGGCGCGCGTCCTCTCCATACTGTGAGACCTAGCTTGCGGGGCCGGGGCGGGTAGGGGCTTTGTAAAGTCCACCTCCAGACCACCACCTCCACGCAATCACGGGCCGGTAACGTGCCCGTAATGCCCTGCATCTTGTGACAAAAGCCAAAGTGCTACATTCGTAGTGCTACATGCTGTCCTGCTAGGTTTGCGTAAGCTCACGTCAACATCTTCCCCGGGCGCAGCAATTTAGTTTGAATTTTCACAGATGGGTGCCGGACAGATAAATGAAACCCTCTCCCCGTTAGTCTACGTAGTGTCATTTGTAGTTTGCTGGAAACTGTAATAGCTTTGCCGTACTTTGTGCATTCGCTTTACTTTGCTAATGCCAGCCATGTGCCAACCCTGAGCTTCTCATCCGCGGCCCTGGCTACCCTGCCCCCCTGCTTGCTCGGGTTGTTATGGTGTCATGGCCCACGGGTCGGTGTTGTGTACCACGTACGGCGATATGGAATGGGCTCATTATTGCATGGTCAGTGCGGGATGAGCAAGCGGGGCCAGCTAGCCACCCAGGTTTTGATCGAGGCGGGCGCGGACGTCGAAGCGCTCGACACCTACGGCTACACTCCGTTGCATCGCATGGCGTCTAACAACTTAGTGATCGGGGCAGAGGCGCTGCTGAAGGCGGGGGCGGATCCAAACCGGGAAACCGACAAGCCGTACATCGGTGAGCGGCCACTGCAGATTGCTCAGTTTGCAGGTGCACGCGAGGTTGAGGAGGTGTTGATCCGCTACGGTGCTAAAGCTTGAACGTCTACGGCTAAAATATTTTAGCTATAGCGCTGTATCAGGTCAGCGCGATCTGTCGTTGGGCAACGGGTGAACGATGGTTCAATCGGCCAGTGTGTGTGTGTGTGTAAGAAGATATGCCCCATAAGAGATGTCCATTGTCTTGAGCCCTCTTCGTTCAGAGGACTGGACGCCCTTTGTCTGTTAGCTCGCATGACGTCTTGACGTCTCATTATGCTCATGCTGCGAATTAATCTGAATTTTTTTTGTAGTCTCGCTCTCTATTGGGTTCCTCTATTTTGAGCTGCCTATTGAACCCTTTCCTGTCTCGATGTTGTGGCGTGTCGGAGCAGCTTGGGGAAGAAGTCTTTCGATATCATATTCTCATCCTAATTGTGATCCTCCTTAGCAGCTGTCATGCCATTGCGCCTATGCATAATTTCCATGGGACTCATAATTCATTTCAAAACATGTTATGGATCAGTTGGCAACTAACGGTTGCGGATTCGGAACGGCTGTAGTCCATGCGGCTGTCAGATCAGCTTTACAGATCGTACGTTATTGTGTTGCGGCATGCCGTACCTACTAAGGTATGTGTCACGTAGTGGTGCAGATATATGGATGCAATGGTATCAGGTTCTAGTTTCAACTATATCCCAATTCCCTCAGCTTGGATGGTGACGTTGTAACGAATGACGTTAAAAGCGAAATGGGTTTCTATACCCAAGCGCTACGAGTGTATGTCTGCCAAACTAAAACAATAAGAATGTATAATGTTTTATTAGTACTCATCGGCAGAACGCGATACTGTAGACCCTTGCTACTGTAATTATAGGCGGAGCCATCCCCTGCATTGTCCCTGTTAAAGAGCCAAAAGGAGTGGCTCACTCACACCAGCCCTGGAGCACTGCTGTGCATTGGTCCGACCTGCTTCACGATATCTGAGCCCAGAACACGGCCTTCGACCTGCAGATTTTGGTTACAGTTTCCGCCAGCGCAAGCTTTCATCTTATCCATCGCACATTGAAGTCTCTGTTACGTCGCTGGGACGTAAGGTACTTACAAGGTGATGGCAGGCACACACACACACACACATACACACACACACACACTACCTTCTGTCACCACATCGCCACATGGTTGACGCAGCCGACAGGAGGAAAACTCGTCTTCGTCATCCGCGTGTAGGTTGACAATCGAGGTAGGAGCTGTAGAAGCTGTCTAAGTCGCTCCGAGACGGCCTAGCAGACCAGTCCGAAACAAATTTCGCTAAGGGTTTTGCCACAAAAGTCATAAGTCATAAAAAGATGAACTTGGGAGTAATACCCCAGGTATCCGTGTGAAAAGAAAACACAGTGCTTTGCGCCTACAGCCAAAGGATCGAGGCCCCACCTCGACCCTTACTTCTCCTCCCCTGTACCAGCGATCCGCCTGGTAGCCTACTGTATTCCTCCCCTTCTCACATCTTCACATCCTCGTTCTTGCCGCCACTATTTTGGGCATACGCCCCCTAGAAAGAGCCCATACATATGGCCTCCGGAGAACATGCTACGTAAAAGATTTGGCGCGCTTTGGCAGTGCTTGGATTGTACGAGTCTTAAAAAACGACATCCTTCTCCCTGATTCTCCTTTAACGCCTTGCTCCTGGCTGCTAGCCTCGAGCTGCCTCACACACCCTGCATCCCAGCTCTGCCCTACAGCAGTCAATACTACATTACACTCGTCCCACTCCCTGGACGAATGGCCCTGACGATCCACTAACATAATACCCCACGGGATGAATTCTCCCGTCCATCGTCCCTCGCTGCCCAACGCCCACACTAAAGTCCGATAACCCGATCCCGCTGCTTCTGGAGGACCACAGCCGGGCGACACCATTAGCAATGAACGCAGGTTCTTTACCAGAAATCACGTATCTTGCAGATTTGCATCCTGCATAAATCCCCACGCCAGAATCCGTGCTTTCTTGCCGCGTAAAGAGTTCCATAAGGGTTATCAATCATTACCAGTATATGAGGCCACCAATTTGTGTAATTTCGCTCTCCAGCGCCCAGGCAGAGCGGTTGAGATCGAAGCGTGAGCAGCCAGTGGACGCCAGCTGCAGGAACTGCCGCCGATCCTGAGCGAGCAAGCAGGCGCGCATATAAACAACACGTTTAAGGCAAGAGCGCTGAAAGCAGGCACAGGAGGACACAGAGCAAGCAATGCATATATACCGATCCAATTTATACGGAAGGCACGTCGAGGCAGCACGAAGGCGGAGCGGGGTTCCTGTCATGAGTTTCAAAGTCCTGCGTGCTAAATGGAGGGTTCTTGGCTGTCAGAAGCTTTGCCTTCGTCTGTTGCAGGTATGTGCCCATCGCACAAGTAACTTCTCATCTTCTACACATCGCAAAAAAGTGAACTAGCGATGCGATTCTGTCAGCAAGAGCGGATACCATTGCGGCAAGTAACTTGCCCACCGCAATGGGCACATGCGTAACATCACAATTAAGCTTACAAGCAAGGGCCGGGCCCGCTATCTTCCTTAACCCCAGCGCGTAAGGCGCGTACCTGTAGCGCCTCTGGCTCCTCGGGGTACCATACACCGGGCTTGGTCTTGCCCTGAAGCACGCTCTGTGCGAAGGCTGCTGTGCTGTATCCCATGGACTGGCTGAGGTACTTGTGCACGAAGATGCCGGAGGAGTTCTTGCCGTTCATCATGTCCACCTCCACACGCATCGCCTAATGAGCAGAGGAGGAAAGCATCCCAGTCATCGAGACAGGATTGTGATTTGCGGCGATCTATGTGATGATGCCGTGTGTACTATGCAGCCACGACATCAGACGCGATGGCAAGTCGAGTCGAGGGCAGGGTTCACATAAGACATACAAGAAGGTTTCAACATCATAATACCAGCATACCACAGCCACAGACGTTCGTCCCTCCAGACGCTACATATTCGCACTATCTGTCAAGGAAACAGAACTGCGAACGTGCAAAGCTAAAAGTAGGCCCCTGCAGCCGCCCCATCTTTTCAGTGCTCAAACAGTCTGCTAGCAAGCAAGTTACAGCCTTTTTTAACAAGTGCGCAGAACCCTGTGCGGACTTCTACGACAGGACCTGTTACATTTCTAACTCCCATATCCATGTAACATCCCAGATGCGCGTACTTACCACCGCCTCGCCCACAACCTTATCCACATTGCGCACGAAGGGATCGGACAGGGCCGCGAAGCGCTTGACGAAGCCCCGGTCGTTGAGCAGGTTGCGGGGAATCAAGCGCGCTGTCAACCACATAGCCCAGTTCCAGATAAACGGGTCGGTGCCAAACCGTGCCGATACATCGGGCACGCCCATGTACTTGTGACCGGACACCACTTCGGGCAGGTTGTACAGATACACGCCCTTGCGGCCGACACCTGTGAGAGAAGAGGTTGTGTGTTCAATGTAGAGAAAAAGGAGGGGTTAGGAAATTGTGATCTTGGAAGATAGAGTTAGGTTTAGGAAAAGGAGAAAAGAGTAGTAGAAACAAGTCCGTGCAGCCAGAGGCAACGGCAACGGCACTTAACAGCAGGAAAAGGCAAAGAGGAGGGCGCTGTGTGCCAGACAATCTTGCGACTCTCAAGGGCCAGCCAACCTGCTAAGGTTCATTCCTCACACCATGTATCAAATCACCATCAGCAGCACCAACATTCGCTTGATTGCTCACCAGGTCCGAAGTCAACCTCGCGGCGGTTGCTAATCGGCGGCAGGATGACCTCCTTGCCGTCCTTGTAGACGATGACGTCCTCGCCGGCCAGCAGGAAGCTGGTTTCCAATATAGTTGGACCTGCACCGCCGCTGCCTGCCGTGTAGTAGCTGTACCGCAGCCACTTGGGCTCGGAGCCCTCCCCTGGGTTTGAATTGGGGAGTAGATTGGGAGTAGGAAAAACAACCGGAGCAATCGAACAAACTACACGGCAGGCGTAAATGACGGGCAGAAAAGCAAGCAGTGGGGACCAGGCCTTAAGGAGGCAGGGTCACGGGGCATAACTGCGAGCCCGACCGGACTGGGAACACGGGCGGACGAGCACGTGGACGAGGAAATAACTCGTTTGGGAAATTAGAAAATGCGATGTCGAAAGATGCGATAGGGGATCCCACAGAGGTCTGACGGACGGAACCGTTCCCCCCTACGGACTCCATATCAGGGACGGCTCCTGCTCGAAATAGGGTCGGCCCATGTCGAATTTTTACTTTGCGCTTCAAAACAAGTCACACACCGGGCACTGGCGTACGGTAGTTCCAGTCTTTGTCGTACTGTTGGCGCGCAATGGAGATGATGTGGGCCGCCATGACGTTTGAGGTGCCGGGGTAGATGCCACCAGAGACGATCGCAGGAACACCCGCTGCCGCAGCGCGCTCCGCGTATCTTTCTTTTGCGCTGCGTTGCACATGCGACAATGGGACGACGGTCCACGCGACTATGAATAAGTATGAAGCGTTGATGGCATTTCAACCATATTCCCAACCAAGCGGTGTACTGTGATCGCGGTAAGGTAACGGAGGAAAATGAAAATAATTGCAAAACTCCATCACGAGTTCGCTGGTACAATGATATGGTCTCGTCCAGAGCTGAGCCCAGACCGTACGCATCTCAGATCCCGCGTGCTGCTGCTGCTGACATTCTCAACTAAACCCAGATGGAAATGCCGTGGTTCGATGTCTCCCAGACTGAGCCCCAACACTTTGTACCTGAACCTACCCCTCCGAATAGGGTGTGTCATCGCACACATCGATGTAACCTGTGCGCGTCTCCAGCGCTGCCTCCAGAACGGCATAGTTCTTCGAGCGCTGGAAGGGCCCCGCGGTGTGAATGACCAGGTCTGCATCCGTGTTGATTAGCAGTCCCTGCACCGGCACCGCGGGGCAACGATGTTCCGGGTTGGGGGCAACGACTGGGGAACTCAACGGGGCATTGGCAGGGCCGGAAACGCAGAGAGGCTGGCGCGTGCCGGTGCAACTCCCCTGGCGCCATGCTAGGCGAGATACTGCGTCATGCGTTAGGAACTGATCGGTTGTTGAGACTGATGGACGGGAAACAAGTGAGGAAAGGTTGAGACGCATCCTGAGTGCATATTAAGTGTCCCAAGATAAAGGAAAAACCGACGCCTTTGAAGCTCATCACAGGCTACGTAATGCCGAATGATTTGGGTTCGTGCCCATTTTCAAGGAACGGTCATCATCTTTGTGCGGGAGGGAACCTGTCCCCCTGAGGTAGTGGTGTGAACCTAAAACCGGCGTCGGCAGTCCTGGCGCCCGCGCTCGCTGTAAAACCGTGATCTGAGACTTGTATGTGAAAGTATTACATAAGAGACGTAGTCCTGATTCGCTTTGGCTGACAGTCGCCTTACCCGAACAGAATCGGCGTTGGTGATGTCGACATGCTGGAACGACGCCTTGGACAACTCTGGCCGACGCGAAATAGCCGCTTGATATGAATCGTCACTCCTGCTTGCTAAGGTGATCTTAAGGTTTGGGAATTCCTTAATCAGGGCAGATGCTGTCGAGGAACCCACACGACCGGTGCCGCCGATAACCACCACACGCGCATCTGGGACTGCTCCTGTCACAGCGCATATAATCCGTGGGCGAAGGAGTCTTGATACTCGACAGGTTGAATGAGCATGCCTAACATGATGGTTATGGTTCGCACGCATGATGGAAAATCAGCTGATGCACCTACGTCAAATGCTGATAACCTAGTAGGTAATCACAATACAGTTTAAATGGATATATATAACCAATCGAATTGTCTTAGATTGATTGACCTGTCACTGATTGAATGGTGAATTGAAGCTGATGCATGGAAGAAGCCAGATTTGCTTCGATATGTATTGCAGTAAAAACAATGAATTAAATCAGTACTATGCTGTATTGATTGTGGCAACCGTAAACAAGACTCCAACTTTGTAATTTACCCACACGCAACAAAATTACGGAAGCATGGCTCCAAGGTCGTGTATAAAATGTCAATCTTCTAAGGCTATGCTCAAGCGCCCCAAAACACAGGAGCAGGTGGGACTGACCGTCGGGCCGGGTTTTGCCGCCAACCTCCCATGGCCTGCCGGCTAAGGGTTTTGCGACTACCTGCATGACAGGTTTGCCGAGGGTGTTTCTTCACGTTATTTGAGGAAGAGGTGCATGAGACAATCGTTCAGACCAAATTGTTCAAACCTGGGGAGAGGGTGGCAATTGCGGCTTCGGGCGGCAAGGACTCCACCGTTCTGGCCCACATCATGACGACGCTTAACGCACGATACGGGTGAGTCCTCCAAGTATGGTGAATTCCTGTCGCGAGCCTCCGGCTGTCGGGGTGCGGTGTGGAGTTAGGGCCGGGGTGCGATATGGGTTAGAGATTGACTTATTGGTTTCGGAGCGCTGCACTTTCGAGCCTGCCTTCAAGGTCATCCACTCTCCGTGAATCCATGACAGCCAGCGTGGACGGTCCACCACCACCATCACCACCATCACCACCAATAGCACGATTACTACCACCATCATTACCACCAGCAGCGCCGCTATCACCAACACTTCCCGACCCATGACCTGACCGAGGCGGTTTTCACTGTCTCTCACAGCACACTGCATAAGGACAAGCAGCGCAGGATAATTTAAATACCTACCATCCATATATACGGCCCCAAGGAAGGGCTGAGGGCGGACCGCGATTAGCAAGTGGACCGCGAAGAGCAAGGAGGGTGAAAGGGGGGATGGCGTAATCGAATCCTCTTAAACATGGCAATCGGTACCCCAAAAATAAACCAGCCTGGAGGCCATCCTTAAGGAGACATTGCTAATATAAGTATATCGTTAATGCACTGTACGGACCGCTGCTGTGATATCAGGTACGGATTGGATCTCTTTCTTCTTTCCATCGATGAGGGCATCGCCGGTTATCGTGATGACTCACTGGAGACGGTTAAACGGAACGAGCTGCAGTACGGAATTCCTCTCAAGGTAGTGTCGTACAAGGACTTGTACGGCTGGACCATGGACGAAATCGTGGCGCAGATCGGCACCAAGAACAACTGCACTTTCTGCGGAGTGTTCAGGCGACAGGTGGGTAAGGAAGCGGCGGAAACAGTCTCAGGAACCCACACGAGTGCATGTGGCGTTGCGGGTTGGGGTGGGGTGGGGTGGGATGTGGCCGGGTTATGTGGCTTTCCGTATCCATATTTTCCCGCCATCCCGTTAAAACACACACACACACACACACACACAAACAAACACAGAGCTGTCGTATGCCAACCTTCCCTCAGCCTTTCTCCGCTCTGCCCTAATGTATGTACACATAATTTTATGCATTTTCTCATCTTTCGCCCTTCCCCATATATTATACTAAATATTACACTTATGTTATCTATACGCATGCACACGCTGTCCTCAGGCTCTGGATCGAGGCGCAGTACTGGCCGGTGCGAACAAGATTGCTACCGGGCACAACGCCGACGATGTGGCTGAGACCGTGCTGCTCAACATTTTGCGGGGCGATGTGCCTAGGTACGACGTTCCAAGCTCCTGACACGCACAGAGGCCCGCCGTGGACACACATACACACATACATACACTCGTGGGCCCCCTCGTGTGAGTCCGCTCGTGGGCCTGTCGGACATATTATAGGGTCTGGGAGTTTAAAGTTAAGCCATTCACCCGCTAATTCGCCGCCGTACCGTCGTACCGTGTTGTTGACCGCAGACTGGGTCGCTGCGCCAACATAATTACGGGTGAGGACAGCTCATTGCCGCGCGTGAAACCGTTCAAATATGCGTACGAAAAGGAGATCGTGCTGTACGCGTATTACAAGAAGTTGGACTACTTTTCTACGGAATGCGTGTATGCGCCGTTTGCGGCACGGGGGTTCGCGCGGGAGTTCATCAAGGACCTCGAGGTGAGGGGCTGAGGGGGCTGCCAAGCGACAAAGATAAGGAGGTAACGAAAAGCAGAAATGTGGCGACAGACATGTTATGTCCTTGTCATTTTGATTCACTTCTTCTTGCGGGCCGTATGCATTTTGTTGACACACATAGGGTTCTCCACCAGCACCCATACTCGACACAGGGCCCTTGAGCGTGGCAGAAAAAATGCGGCATACGTCACGATCGGCAGAACCCCTACGTCATAGCTTCTTTTCCCCATCGCCCCTTCCCGATGCCCCAAACTCGCGCTTTCCACTTTTTCGACACATACACACACATATTCTTTCGCTCCATCTTTTCGAACCATCTTTAATATGTTTTTTCGAATCGTTGAGCAGCTTCTTATTTTTGAACTCCTCCTGATCCCTGCCCATATATTTCATGTGAACATGTGTATATATTATATGTATATATGATCCTCCATCCACTCCGATGGTACCCGTTCCCCAGGCCGCCAGGCCCATGGCCATCATCGACGTGATTCGCTCCGCGGAGGATTTTACCTTCACCTCCGCTTCCGAAGATAAGCTGCCGCAGCCTCGCACCTGCGAGCGCTGCGGCTACATCTCAAGTCAGCCGGTGTGTAAGGCCTGTGTGTTGCTGGAGGGGCTAAATCGCGGCCTGCCGCGGCTGGGGGTCAGCCGCACTCGGGGCCGTCGTGGCGAAAAAGCGGGACTGCACCCAGACGTGGAGCGAGTTGCGACGGCCCAAGCGGTTTCGGCGGTGAAGTGGACGGCATCAGGCGCGGGTGGGAGTAAGGAAGCCCAGGGCAATAGTAATCACGATACTGTGGAGGTAGCCGCGCAGCTGGGGTCCTCATCGTCGGTTGCGCACGTGCCGGCTGTTGTTGTGTCTAGTACTGGTCAGTCTGAGGGGGACGGTGTGTGTGCATCGGCCGGAGGTGCATCGGCAGCTGGCTTACCGGAGGAAGCTCGTGCGGATCTGGGGCCGGGACTCGCAGGATGTAGTGCAGCTGGGGCAGCTGATAATGATACGGTGTTGGGGCCAGAGGGTGCGGGTGGTAGTGGCAGCGGTGGGGGTGAGGTAAGCACTGGGTGTGGGGGGGGAGGGGAGGGGCGGTCGCTGGGAAGTCACGCGGCACAGCGCCGGCCGGAGAGGAGGAGGGTCCAAATTGAGTATGAGGAGGCGGACAGAACTTGAACGGGAGCTGTGGATCAACATGCTTGGGTGCAGGAGGGTGCAGGGTGTGGTGCGATCAAGGGATGAGGTTTGAAGCCCTACAGGCAAGTATTCGGTTTACTAATTGAGAGCCAGGTTGAGAGCCATAAAGGGGCAGCCGGATACTATACGACTCGTTTTCTTTTCTACGACCTGGATGTGTTGTGTTGTCGTTCTTACGCGCCAGATGACATCTATGCAGTGGTTGTACCAGGAGGGTGCTGCGTGGTGCCGCGTAGAGAACGAGCGGATCTGGCGGATTGTGTAATATATGCGTGTGTAATATACATACACACACACACACACACACAGACAAAGCCACATGCCCCTCCCTTGCGCTGTGGCTCGGTCCGGTCAGGACCCCCGGTGCTCGTCTTTGCAGGGCGAGTCACCCACAATGTAACACCCCATACACACACACGTATATATATATATATTATTTATTTATTTACAAAACGCATTGGAAATACCTCGCTATATACACATATGTGCCGGCATGGCCAATGTGTGTATGTGAATTCCCCAAACGTCCTTACAGGGAGGGGGATTCCTGACAGGTTGCCCAGTTCAGTGCAAAGCTCTCCTCATAGATATTGAATCATGTTGCATCTGGTGGTGGTGGTGGTGGGGGGTAGCATTTGGCCATGCCAGAAGTCCGCACACACTGAAGAAGCAATAACGAAGCAATCGTGCAAAAAATTATTAATCATCGAGCTTTCCTGCAGCTGTAGACCATATGTTGTGCCAGTTCCGATATGTAATTGTTGAAACATCGTGGCTGAGGCAGCTTTTGATTGATTTCTCCCCTCCACTGGTTAATACAGTTTACAAACACACACACACACACACACACCAGCTTCTGGTTAATAGCATTGCATTCATGCAGTAAAGCGGCTCTGGGGCTTTACGCCCCAGCACGCCCCTGTTCACCAGTTCTTTTTCTTTTGCTGCCTCTTTTATTATCATGGCTGCCATCCAGGCCTCTCCGGCATTTTCCTCATAATGCGGGTGGACGACCTTGACTTTGTGCCGTCAGGAACGTGAAGGACTGGCAAAATGGCTTCTATTACAACGGGGAAAGCTGACGACACCCTTGCAGCCGCAAACCCTGGGGCATTCAGCAATGGCAGCCGCCCCTCACATTCATGCACAAACAACTCGAGACGCACGAATGGATCCGCTCAAAGCTGTCCGCCACCTACATATTTACAAACTAATAACTGCGGCGGCGGGGCACTACTGCCCATGTCGCAAACAAACAGACAGACAGACGGGCAGCTTTTCCTGGCGCTTCTGGACTCTTCTGGCGCTCGCAGTAGCGGCTCCAACCCACATTTGGGCGCGTGGATCGGTGCAGCGCTTTCGTAAGACCAGGAAAAAGCCACTGCGCATCCGCGGTTCCAGACAGCGTGCCTACTGAAACCCAGTGGCGAAAGCAGTCCCCACGCGGTTTCAACACACCGCGTAATGGTTCATACCGCAAAATGTTATTCATCCACGGCCCACCAAACCGAGAGCGCATTTAACAAGTCAAGTTTTGAAATGCGGTAATGTTCACAACCACGTTACTGGTCTATTAATGCACAAAATCCAGTTCACCACGCGTCATGTGCGTCCAGACGGCTCCGAAAGTAATACACACACAAGCGCACGAGTAGACGCACACGAGTCATCGCGTCTGGATAAGCAGTAGAGATCAAGTTCGGTACCCATGCATTCACCGCACCAATCCACTTATGTCCAGTTAGGACATTCAAAACGTCACCAACTCACCCTACCGCATCTGAACCCTGGCTAGAGCTTACTCAGCGTACTCCTGCGTCCCACCTCCCACGGGCATTAGTGTGCGCCCTACGCCTGGAGGGGCTGCGATCACGAATTAGATGCTTTTCCAGCAAGCAAGCAGTCAGTGGCGGCGTTTCGCATGCCCTTGCCAGCCAGCACAAAAGGTCGTCACTCCACCTTCCCCCACGCAAGGCGACGCAGCCCTCGAACTATCTGCAATAGTCGCTGTCAGTGTCATTTTTTCATCCCATCCTGATGCTAGTCCAAATGAATTTCATCATGCGCCCATGTTTTATAACGTCTACAAACCCCTCGCACCTACCAAAACCCTTTTGGCACAGTCGCTTTTATGCCGATACACAGCTCCCGTTTCCCCCCTCCCCCGCGCGCCTCCAGGCAACCCCGCCCCCAAATCTCTCGGCGCCGGTTGTCGCTACCGCCGTGTTGGCGACCCGCGCTTGCCACCCGCCGCATCCACCCCTGCGGGTCGCACTTTAATTGCTGTTTCCAATTTCCGCGGCAGCGTCCGCTGCACTCTGGTCTCCAGGTGCTCCCTTGTGAGCGGCCGGTCCTCCTCCACGGGCTCCGGCTCCAGCCCCTCCACCTCCTCCTCCTGCGTTGTGGACGGTGGCTCGATGATGATGCGGTTGCCTGGTTGCGTAAGCGGCTGTGCCAGCAGCGCCTCCGCCAGGCCCTCCGTTCCCTGAGTAGCTTTCCGTTTGGCATACACCTGCGGTTGGCGGGCGGGTCGGTGGATGGGTAGGTGGGCCTGGTAAAACGCATGCTGGAAGCGTGATGGACTATTAGCCGGAGTAGAATTTTTAAGGTTGTACGTGCTATGTGACGTCATAATGACGTCATAATCAGGAAACAGGGATGATAACTAGGGGCCAGTGTGCGACTGCCTAGTGCAGCGGCTGCGGCCCCGAGGGCAGCCACTGCACGGGTACAAGGCAGTTGTAACCTGAGCGTAGCAGGTCATGGCCCCGGGTGAGGCACAGCTATCACAATGGCATCCGCATTCGTATCCGCATGCACAATTCGAAGCCTCCCCAAGGCAAAATTCATGCGCTGAATGCATGAAGAATCAACGTGAACAATGATTCCCATGGGAGCACATTTGACACACGTTGAGCCGCAACGGAACGAGCAGTTGCGGTTGGAACCGGCGCCCTGGGGGACTGCCGCGATATCATTATCCCATCGGACGGCGATTCTTTAACCAGACCCAGTTACGATCGGCCGGTGCCCGCAGTCCTTCACCCAACGCCCCCTCGCAGGGCCTCATACCTCGGGCCGGACTTCCAATCTGAGCGTTTACTTCATTTGCTACTATTGTACTTGGCTCACTACTAAATTCTACCTTCAAAGAAATATAACATTTTCTTTCTTGGAAAAAATAAGTTGAAAACACCCGATTATTGCCGCTCCATACGCACCTGGAGAATTTCATTGGTCCTCTGCTCGATGATGCCTAAATAAGCCATCAGGTTGGCCTCCGTCAGTCCCTCCTCGCCTAGCAGGTCGCGCACTGCCGGCGTGTTGCAGCCAATACGATCGAACAGTTCAGAGATGCCAGCCTTGAGCGCGGCTGTCATGGACATGGCCGCTTCGTAACGCTTCTCATACTGCTGCGACTGCGCCTCACATGCTGCCAGCCGTGCCTCGCCTTCCGTGAGCTCGCGGGACTTGGTGCGATCCAGCTCCTGGCCGGTCTCCCTAAACAGCGAGGGGATGGGACGCGAAGGGGTGGGGTGGGGAAATGGGCGGGGTAAAGGATTCGGTGAAGAGAACAATCCCATGAATGAATGAATGAATGACGTAGAAGTTATAACCCCAGGAGGCTCAAAGAAACCATCGGAGATAGGTTCTGAGGAAGACGGACAGTTGTGCTTCAGGTGCGAGGTAGACGTTTCAAATTTTTTATTATTTTCCAATATAATATCTATATCAATATCTATACCTATATCTACACACATACAAATATGTGTATGTGTATGTACATATGTTTATGTGGGGGGGAGGGGAGATAGGGGGGCTTTGCTTCACCCGTGCGTGGTCACCACCTGGCGGGCGGTATTTCGGGGCACCCTCATCCGCGGGCTGACTTCTCCGAAATCACAGTGATCTTCCCCACCGGGTTCAGCACGCATGTCTATGTATATGTGTGTATACGGATACATATTGTACGTGTGTACATGTTTTAGCCTGTGTGTATACCAGACTCTGCACGTCGAGAATTTCCACAGCGTTATCGGGCCCAGACCACCGCCACCCCACGCAGCAAACAAGGAGGGCGGGAATGCAGTGCTCATGGAATGCAGAAATACAAGTGTGTGTGTGCTCACCGGTATTTGTTGATTTCGGAGCGCATGATGTTGATTTGGTCCTCCAGCTTCTCAATTTCCTGATTGACCTCATTCACGTAGTTGAAGAGCGTGTAGTTCTGGTCCTCAGCCGCCAAGAACGTGTTCACCAGCTGGTCAATGTCTTCAATACCAGTGGCGTCCTGGCAACCGCGGAGGGAACAATTTATGAGGTTGAGCGACGTCAGAACGGGAGTGCTGGACTGCCCCCCTAGGTGCCTTGCGAGGTGGGCGAGTGCGGGTTCCATGTCCATAGCACGTCCACAGCACACAATGTGGAAGAATGCTGAGCTAGGTAAGAACATACTCTCCCCTCCAACCTAAATACCAGTTGACAGGGAAGTTGGTGGCAATAGTAGAAATCGAAAAGTGTGCAGCGGCCGTGGGTGCCCGTGGCCGACTCCAATGCTTTCTTCCATTGGACGCGGTATGGGCGGTGCTGGCGGGCAATCCAAGGAATCGCGATAAGGGCACTTCCCCAGCCATCTGCGAACTCTAGCACATTTCACATCTCCTAATACGACTTCGCACCTCCGAGAAAGACAGCTATTACACAGCTTTAAGTTTCCTAAGCTGTCCCAATGCCGTATGCATGCTGATGTACCTGGATCCTCTTGAACGCCTGTCCGTACATCTCCACCTTCTCCGCGGCGACGTTTTGCGCAAGGGCCTTGTTATACCCGGCGCCCCACTGGCCCTTCGACACCCGCTTCTTCTTCTCCGCCGACGACAGCGTGCCCATCTTGAGCAGCTCCTGTGTTTCGCGCTCACGCATGGCGAGCTCTTGCGCGCGGGCGCGTTCCTGGGCGCCACAAAGGCAATCTACGTAAGTGGAGACTGATCACAAACTCGCATCCGATAACGCCCCGTTCAGCTTGGTGGTGGGTAAGGTCCCCAAAGATTTCACATACAAACACGGTCAGGTGATAAAATTGTTGTTGTAACACGGACAAAGCCTAACCAATGTGAATTTCCCGACTAAGTAAGGTTATAAGGGAGCTTGCCCCTTTATTATAGAAACACAGTTGCATGGATATCGGGAAGGATAGGAATGATCATTACGTTCTTGGTTAACGATAACTTTGTTTTTTTATCAATCTATAAATCAATTTACCTTGCGACTATCCACGTCATTAAACCGGCATCATAATATCCGCCGTTATATCATATCTTAATACTAATATATAGTCCTTTGGATTCTTTCATCGCCACGCGCCCATGTGGGCCCCAGCTGTTCGCACATCGTTCCATGCAACCGCGGGCAGGTCGACTACCTACGTTGGTGCTACCTACTGCTGCCTAACAAGCTCATCATGGCCTGTCGGCCAGAAGCTGACAGCTATATGTTTCTTCCTATATATTTATTTCTCACCTGCTGCTATTCCTTACTACAGTGAAGGGGCGTTCATGACCCTAATTGGCAGCGTTCTAAATGAGAGACGAGAAGACTAATTTTGACCGTCGCCGAATGCAGTGAGACAGCGCCGTGATACCGAACAACCCGACCCGCACATCCCGACACGGTTCCCTACCTAATGGCCATCGGATACGGTTGGCTGAACTGGGTGGGGTCAAAACCTAGGGGCAATGCCATAGCTTATATGTACGGCGAAGCCACGCAGAATTAAAAACTGAAACGGGCCCACCCAATCCGAAGACCCCCTGGCGCCCCAAGACTGATCTTAATGCAAAGATTCTTATGCTACCTCTGCGCAGGTGCGCCTGTCCGCCCAAGCAGCACTCCAGCGTAAGCTTGCAGCGATATAGAGGAGGTCCACATGGAACTCCCCCTTCTTGTGGGACACGCGTCTCCCCTACGAAAGCCAAGCTTTCCAAAGAATGCGTGCTAACTCCATCCCTGATCACGTACCCGCTCCTTTTTATCCTCCTCAATGATGGCCGTTAGCTGCCGCCATTCCTCCTCAAAGCCCTGCTGCTCCTTGTCTGCTTGCGCCTTGAGCGCATTCATCTCCGAGATGGCCTTCTCCCGTGCCTCGAAGGCCCCGTTGGACTGCTGGATCATATCCGCCATGTCACGCTTAACCTTTGCCAGGTCACGCTCCAGGTTGCTGTGAATGCTCTCAAACATAAGGCGCTCTCTGCGAAGGTTGTTTATCTGCTCGCGCAGCTGTTTGTTGTGCGTTATGGATTGGTTGTACTTGACGTATGCCTTCTCAAGGCGGTTCTCCAGCAGCTTGATACGCTTTTGGACCGCTTGTGACTGCTCCCTGGCGGAGAAGATGCCGCCCATGTTATTTCGGGTGGTTGTCAGCGTGCTGCTGATTTCCCCGAGCTGCTGGTCCAGCATCTTGCTTTTTCGCATCTCAAGCACAATCTGCGTTAGGAGAACCAATGTACCATCTGGGGTGCTGAACGTATGCTCCGACATAATCGCATCATCCCACCTTGCGTGCGAGCATGTCGCCCTCATCCTGAAGCCGATTTATGAGTGCTTGAGCAAATGGGTCGCCCGGTCGGACGCTAAACTTGTTCTCCAGCAGCAGCTCTGTCTTAAGCTGTTCATTCTGTGCGCGAAGCTTTTCGATGGCCGCCCTGAGGCGAAACCGGGAAATACCATAATTTATTTAAAAAACAATAAATTTACTATGTCACGATGTTTTCATGCTTGCCTTTGCTTGTCCAGGACAGACTTATGTCCAAGAGTGTCGCCCGAGCCCAGCGTCCCCTTTCCCATCGACCCAGACGAACCCGCTCGAGCTGCAGGAAAGTAACAATTTGGTGATACCATATCAAGGAATGAACCATCGAAGCTTTCGCAGCAGGGCGCGTACCGTCTGGAGAAGGCATCTTAGTTTTTTTTAAAGGTTGAATGCGCCTAGTCAAGTTTGGAAAAAGTGCAGGAAATAACATTGAATTAGGTGGCGTTGCGCTTTGCCTCTCGAAGTGCAAGTTGTACGACAACGTACTGCATAGTACGGTTTTCCGTTCAGTTTCAGGAGGGAACGAGTGACTGCATCCCTGAGTAGCTTTGCAAGGTCTGCATATCGGTTGTTGTACTACAGGTTGGGATATAAGCACTTTTCCTGCAGAATTACCGTTTTCATGTTAGTTCAGTTAAGGACAGCACCGGACGGCTTTAGGATCCATTTATGCCATATTTAGGTTTTCTTGCACTGTTCGTCTGAGCTGAGCATATAAATCTTCACGGTAATCGCGTCGGGTTGGCGTGTTGGGCCCTGACGTAAAGACACCAAAGACAGCACGGTGCTGCAGCAGCACAGGCGTAGGCTTTGCCAGTCAACGGTTTGAGGACGGGAGCCGTATTGAAGAGGAGCAACGGCAGGCAGTCTTCAGGGCAAGAGAAACAACGTTAGCAGCAGCTGCTGCTGCAGCTGCTGTACCAGCACGTCTGGTATAAGGAAAGACTTCAAAGTTTTTAACGATCAGCATCGGCGATGAAAGGCGAGGGGCAGACCGACAAGGACAAGGAGGGCGACAAGGCAGCAAAGGAGGAGGAGGCTAGCACAGCCCCGCTCCCCGACAAGGCAAGACATGCAGTCAACTTTTAATTTTCCGTATTTGGTGCTGCGCGGAGGTGTCTAGGCACAGGTGGAAATGTTCGCCAATCTTTTAATGCGCAGGTCGTCGTCGGTGGGTCCCCCGAGTACTTCGTGGACCGCAAACTTGGAAAGGGTGGCTTTGGCCAAGTGTACGTTGGTCGGCGTGCTTCTTCAACGAAGCAGAAGGATGGGCCACAAGCCAACCAGGTCAGGACTAGATTTTGAACCTGAGCTTACGTCGCTTCCATTCTTGATGCCCGTTCCAACACGAATTTTCTGCAGGTCGCTCTTAAATTTGAGCACCGCAGCAGTAAAGGCTGCAACTATGGGCCACCATACGAGTGGTCCGTTTACAAGTAAGCGCCGGTCAAGACGTTTCTATAGAGTCCTCCTTCCACCCATTTTCTTACACATTTTCGTCCCTTGATAAACAGCTCTCTTGGTGGGGTTCATGGAATCCCCAAGGTCCACTATAAGGGCCGGCAAGGAGATTACTATATCATGGTGAGTTTCGCAACGCCTTGAAGGCATGCATTGATCGAAGCCGAGACTCCACTCTATGTAACCTGGCTCCATAGGTTATGGACATGCTAGGTCCAAGCCTTTGGGACGTATGGAACTCCTCGGGCCAAGTCATGTCCCAAGAAATGGTGGCCTGCATAGCAGTCGAGGCACTGTCTATTCTGAAGGAGCTTCATGCCAAAGGGTGAGTTGAAAGGGGCTTGGTGGGTCTTCATGGGAAATCGTATCCATGCTTTCTTGTGGGCGAACCGCCGAGGTGTAGTGGGCGCTGAAGGGCGTATGGGTTTTATCCCGGGACTTGGGATTTGTCCAAAATGTGGATACGTAGCTGCATGCCCGTTATGCGGAAGAACGCACCGTTTGCCTCAACGTCGGGTCGAAATGCAATTTACGTAGGTACGTCCATGGCGATGTGAAGCCCGAAAATTTCTTGCTCGGACAACCTGGTACCCCGAACGAGAAAAAGCTGTACCTCGTCGACTTGGGCCTTGGTAAGCGCTAGACGCACACGGCCGTGCAGAATCCGAAAAGGGCCTATGAACCCTTAAACACAGAGGATAGGGGGGAGCAGGTGGCTGTAGGCGTTGCAATGGCGCCATGCCGTAACTGCATATGTTCCAATGTGAGTTTGCACAGTGGCATAGCTGTTGCATGGGCATGTCGCTCGTCTCTGGAATAATTCTTCCTTATTCCCTTGCTAGAATTCTTTCAATCATGCCTCACGCCTACCGTTGGCAATCTTTAATGTGCCTTAATTGTATTTGTCCTTTAATCCTGGCCTTCAATGCTGTATTTTTGAATATTCACTGTCATCTTAATAGCGACACGGTGGAAGGATGCCGTTTGTGGCACACATGTGGAATACGACCAGCGGCCTGATGTGTTCAGGTAGGACCTGTTTGGAATCACGAAACATGGAAAAAGATGGGGGCGGATATCATAGAAACGTGCTTCTGCTTCTGCTCCGTATGTAGCATTTGTCCTTCTGGCCTGTGGACACGGAAAGATTTGTGGTAATGGTAGGTGTCTATCAAGACGACGGATAGCATTGTGAGATGCAGCTGTTCAGCTAGCACGTTATCGTTGCGTACCAATGTTAGGAACCTTGTATTCAGGTCGTTGTGATGGCGCTCAACGGTCAAGCTTCTTGTTGTGGTTACAATGTTGCCATTGCACACAGAGCCATGATTCATACATGTTATCCTAATGTTAAAAACGATTGCTCGCAGGGGCACGGTCCGCTACGCAAGCGTGCATGCTCATCTGGGCCGCACGGCAAGCCGCCGTGATGACTTGGAGTCGCTTGCATACACGCTGCTCTTTTTATTGAAGGGCCGGCTGCCGTGGCAAGGCTACCAGGTACGTTCAATATGAATTCTTTATGGTGTATTTTATTCTTACACGTGTGTATGTGCACGTAAAGCCAGATGTTTAGGTAATAGATTTTACTTAATGTTAGGGTTTAAGTCACGCGATGCCACGCCCCTCTTACCAGTGAGAAGGGATCGCTTCTGTGGTGGAATAACCTTGTGAGTTGGCAGAGCAATGTGCGCCTTCTTGTTAGACGTATGCCATGTGGCCACAGTATATTCTCTCTCGCTGCTGTAATGGCACACACAGACACGTTTGTGGCAGGAGCAAACATAACATGTTTTCTTACTGGTCGCATGCGAACCGCCGATCTCCGTTTTCCCCATGCGCTCCCAGGGCGACAACAAGGGCTATTTGGTTTGTAAGAAGAAGATGGCCACGTCCGCCGAGATGTTGTGCCGCTATACCCCACCCGCCTTTCGCCAGGTACGTGGTGTTCCTGCTGAAAAATGTATGTATATGTTGCCGCCAATGATTTACACGCCAACGCGGAATTGGACTTGTTGCCGCAAGGTTTGAGTAGTAGTCTGCAGGCGGTAATTATTTGGCGTTCTAATCATGTTCTCCGTGTACTGCAGTTTACGGAGGCCGTCGTTAACCTGAAGTTCGACGAGGAGCCCAAGTACGAGGCATACATGAAGCTTTTCGAGCCGCTGTGTGGCCCAGCCCCCTCACGCCCAATCCTTGTCGAGGGTGCCGCAAAGGTGAGTATGGCCTTGCAATGGCCTTGAGTATGACCTTCGACAGATGTTTATGCTCACTTTAACCTATGTAGCGTGTTGACCCGTCATTATGAACGTACGAGATTGAGTTGGTGGCGTCGTGGTTACCTTTCTCTGGGTCAATGTGCAGGTGGGCCAGAAGCGCCAACGCGACGCAGACGAGCAATTGGAGGACGCGGCGCCAAAGAAAAAGGTTCGGTTGGGCCTGCCGGCCACGCAGTGGATAACCGTGTACAACGCTCATCGGCCAATGAAGCAGCGGTAAGTCGCGTGTGCTACAATATTTTGTACACATGGTTATTGCCCTAGAGAAAGCTAGCTGCTGACGGTGGGTTCTTCCACTTTGTTATTCGGCATCCAGGTATCATTACAACGTTGCGAACACGCGTGTGGAGCAGCACGTGGAGAAGGGCAACGACGACGGCTTGTACATCTCCTCGGTGGCGTGTTGCCAGGAGCTGTGGGCGTTAATTATGGACGCTGGCACCGGCTTTACGGCGCAGGTTAGTATATTGGTCTGGTCTTCGCATTGGTGCATGTGTGTCTGTGCCTGCATATCATATCAAAGCCAGGTGTGTGCAAGAGACTTCTATCGTAGCTCGGAAAGGATTCTCCACGTTGTTAAACAAGACTGCTAGTTCGCCATGCTGGGGATCTGGAGAACGGGTAAAGAGCGATTACCCAACAATGTGACTATCGCATGTCCTTGCACCATGCATTGTCTTCGCCAGGTTTACAGCTTGAGCCAGCATTTCCTGCCCAAGGAATGGATTATGGAAAAGTGGGAGGAGGGCTATTACATCACTGCGATGGCGGGCTCCATGTCCGGCAGTAGTCTGGTGGTCATGTCCAAGGGGACGCCGTATACACAGCAGTCTTATAAGGTCAGCGACTCCTTCCCGTTCAAGTGGATCAACAAGAAGTGGAAGGAGGGCTTTTATGTGACATCCATGGCCACGTCCCACACCCGATGGGCTGTTGTCATGTCGCGTAACGCTGGTTTCGCGGACCAGTGTGTGGAGCTGGACTTCCAGTACCCATCGGAAGGCATCCACCGCCGTTGGGACGCAGGCTTCCGGATCACCGCATGTGCTGCGACCCCGGACCAATCAGCGTTCGTGCTCAGCGTTCCACGTCGGTAGGTCGATTTCTGGGGTCGAAAATATCCTGGTTGTGTGGTTGAATTCGTGATGTCAGTATCGTAGGTACAACTTAATTCCTGCGTGGCTTCATAATCCAATTATTTGAATTCTCTTTGTGTCCCTTGCGTTTTATGTTCATAGGCGTCCCATGGACGAAACCCAGGAGACACTACGCACATCGGCCTTCCCTAGCTCGCATGTGAAGGAAAAATGGGCCAAGAACTTGTACATCGCTGGTATCGCATACGGCCGCACCGTAAGTTAAGTCCGCACAGATAGAACGCATTCATTGACAATGCGTCCGTAGTTGAGTATAAATGTCTTAGCTGGCGCTGGTGTCCCGTGCTGTACGTGCCGAGGTAACGGCAATATGTTAGTGGAAACTCTTTTGTGTCAACTTACGGACTAAACGCTCTGGTTTGACGTAATATTAAGACGGGAGCGCTTCTGCGTTGTAGGCAAAGTTCGTTTGGGTGTTTTGTTTCAGGTTGTGCTGGATGATTCGTGGTTTTTAACGGCGTAGTATGGATGACGTAGCTGGGCTGGACTGGCAGCTTGCGGTTATTCGAGGTTGAACCAGCCATTCCAATGCACAGATCGTGTCGCCAGCGTGCAGACGCGGTGCATGCTAGAGGGGGGAGGTTGGATTTATTGCACCATGGCACTAAGATGCCATGTGCCTCGTGGTTGACTGGTGCATAGCGCTTGGCCCAACGTGAGGTTTAGGCTGCGCGAAGCCTGGCCCGTGGTTTTGTGTGGCTGGGTGAGGCATGGCCACTTCCACTGGAAGCGTGCATTCCAGGACGAAGAATGCATACGCGCCGGGTACATGAGCGCACCGATGCCAGGCATTGACTTCGTTTGTGATGATGGATTTGGAAAGGGTCCTCGTACTGACGGGTTGCCGTGCCGCTTCAGGTTTTGAGCCTTTACAGAATGGATATCGTAAAGGGCCAGTTTTGGGGAGGTCTATTAGCTGATAACCGGCAGCAGCCTTGGTTGTGCAGAGTTGCTCAACTGAATGTTTTTGCTGATTGGTTTGAAGCGATGGGGAATGAATTCGGGGAGCAGATTCAAATATTTTTGGCGGGGGCATCTAGACAGGTTTTACGCCTTGTTACGGTTACGGTTTCGCCTTGGTCGTGGACTCTTTGCCATGGTTCATGCTTTAACGATTTGCAAGAGCCGATGACAATCATGAGTTTACGACGGGGGAACAAGTGAGATACCCTGAATGCTTAAATTACGTTAATGGTCACCCATGGCTGAGTGTATCGTTTGGAACGTATGCCAGTTGTGTTCCACGACACTCAGCCCGCATTGTATAATAAGAAATATGACGGTTTAGGAATGTGGCTTCCATATTAACCATCCATCGCTTGTATTTCGTCAAGTAGCATATGCTTGCTACATGGTGATGACGGTGATGCACCTGCATACGTGACGAAACTATAAAGTCCTACCAGTCCTACCTAGACCAATAAGAGATGACACACCAGCTGTAATCATATTGGCCTGCTGCATTACGCAGCTGTCTTCCGACGCAGGTATTGAATAGCACTGTACCATATGCCCCCCACCATGTTCATAGTTATACCCGCGACATTAACTATGTGAAACTTAACACCACCTAACAGGAAGAATCCCAGAACGCTGCTAACCGCGCCCTTCAGCACACCCACAATGCTTGTCGTCAGTGCACTGTTCATCTGAGTGCAGAGAATCACACTGCCCGTGAGGAGGCCCTCAGTAACGGCGGTAACGGCCAGCCAAGAAAGAAATCCCATCTGGCCCAAGTTTAATTGAATGGCTTTCAGAAGGCCCGGGGCTTGTGCACCCTCGCCAGAAATCACGCAGACCGCTGCAAGTGGAAGAACGCTAATCACGCAAATGCTGTACAATAGTTCTGTCGCCGACAAAGGCGCCCCTGCATCGCTGCTTTGACATGTCACCTGAGGTGGACATTGCACGGCGTTACTCAAGTGTTGTGAAGGGACAGCGACACCACGGCTGTTGGCCGCGTGAGCGTTTGCATGTACCTCCACGCCCGTGCTGTGCGCAAGAGATTCTTTGATACTGCCATCGTGTCCTTGACCCCCCTCTCCTGTTCTGATCTCCACATCTGAGAGATCACTTCCAGAAGTATGGTACTTCTTGCGTGGCACGTTCTGGCTGCCGCCACCGCTGCCGCTCGCCTTCTCCGCCAACAGGATGTACGCGGCTTGCATGAACGCGCACACTAGCGCCAAAGTGTAGCCCTTCGTTCCCCATCAAGTCATACAACATAAAGCAAGGAAAAGGGGCCCCACACAACTTCTCCGTTCATTTTAGTCCCACGAATGGGTTCAGACGTAGATACTCCTATCAGAGCAAGGCAACGAAATTAAGACTTAGGGGAGTGGTGGGTGGCTGGTGGAGTACAAAAAGGTTGACTCTCCTCAGTTCTGGGACTTGCACGAGAAGGCATGGAAAGCAAGAGCTCTGCGTTTCATGTTTGTTGCATTAAGAAGTTGTGGAAAGACGTTGACAAACGAGTACCTTGCGGCCCCTCCACAATCCCAGGTGATAGCCAGCCGTCTATTCCTACGAAGCGAATCACCCATTCCCTGGGACATTTCTTTGACTGCGACCCGGCCCGCGAAGTTTTACCTGGGAAGTTAGTAAACCTTAACGCTGGATGAACCGCGCGCACCTGGCCATCAAAGGAAAGGTCTCCCGCGCCAGCAACCATGCAACCGCTGACGATAAGCAGCACTGAAAAGGTGGTCTGAACGTCCGGCCAGCGCCTCTCCATTACTGCCTGCCTTTCCAAAGGGCCGGAAGCAAGCGGGTGTCTAAATTATACATATGGTTTGTATAGATGCCCTTAAAGTGAGATAGGCAATGACTGAGGAAGGGCTCAGCAAGGACCCAGGTAGCTCCCAGGTAAGCATGTGAAGGGCCCAGGAAGTATTAGGATCATCCAGCGGTATGGCGCACAGGAACAGAAAGGAAGGGGTGTGCGTCCAGCGGTTGGGTGCGTAAGATAGAGGTAACGAGACGAGATCACCGCCATTGATAGCTAGCTCCAGCCGCCTCCCTGGACCCCAACATCCCATCCCAGCGCACCTTCGCGGCAAGCACCATGACAGGCGTCAACCGCTTGAGCGTGTTGTACATTGGCACAGACAGAAAGGCCAGACTATACAGCACCAGGACGGCATGCAAGGTATAGCATATGGACAGAGAAGCCAGCTGCCGAACTCGAACAGCGCGAAGTGGTGGTACGGAGATGAATTCTAGCGCAGCCATTGCCCGCAGCACGATCACGGTCGTGATAGTTTGGGTGAGGAGGATGGTGACGGGCAGAGGCAAAACCTGGACTGCATACTTGTTAACTGCACGACGGTATTCATTACAAAGAGAGGAAGAGGTAGCTGTGCTCAGCATGTCTCAAGTGATATTGACTTCTTTGGGGGTAGTCCGATCCTGGGCTGGAACGGGGGGCGAGCTCCTGTGCAAAGTGCATTGGTTCCACGCAGCAGTAGGACTCCAAACGAAACACCTGGTTCAGCGCAACCCAATTCGCACACTAACCCTACCCAATGCCGCTACGTACACGAAGCGTGCAATGCTTGCTATTTGGAAACCCATACAGGATAGTAACCTACCGAAATTTGCAAAAACAGCCACAGCACCATCTGCACAACAGGGCGAACAAACCACGTCAGGACAGAACACTAACTAAATCATACGTATAGTTCGTATAACATCACTAAGAATAGGAATTGGCTCACAGATTACTGCGATACAGAGTCCGAGCCACATCCTTGCGTCGCAGGCCTAGGGTGAAAAGAAATTGAAAGAAGCACCACGAAATGCCGCAGATTATCCCATGATGGATATGAACAGCAATCTGAATATGTGGCTTGTAACACTTCCAATCATTACAATGGACTGTTGCGACTAGTGAATGCAAAGAAAGTAAAAGATCTCTTTAATGGTTCAAAAAGAAGACAAATTTTAAGTTATTTTGCATATTTGGAATCTGCTAATCACACTTTTCGGCGTTAAAAACGACAGTTACAACATGATGGCCGTACAACTGTTGCAATGCAGCTTACATCTGGTTGTTTCATCTCCGTATGCGTCTAAAGAATCGTCCTTAAAGTGAATGAGCTCCTTTACATAAATGAAAATTGATCGTCTACGATAATGGCCGATTCCCGCCCGGGATGGTAACGTGTATTTTCGTCCCTTCCACAAAATCATCCCGAAAGTTTTGTTGAGTTAAAGCTTAAGACAGTAAAATCAATACGAGCTGTTAAAACTTCCCGATAAGCATCCTCAAAGCTGAGCCGAAATGTCGTTGATGCGCCAATCGTACTCCGAACGATAACTCACTTACGTCACGCGTGCCAAAAAAACTGGTTTGATTGTCTTACAATCCCCCTGATTATTTTCCTACAATCCTCGGTGTTAAGCCAAAACCTAATGGAAATCCCGGTGCAAACCTTAAGGGTATGGTATGAGTATAAAGTGCATGGCATGAGCCTAGACGAGAAAATGCTGCGTATGAGGCAAAGCATGTTGCGAATGGGGTGACATTATCTGGCAAGGTGCATATGGGGTGAAACACGTTGCGATAATGGGCGAAAACACCAGGTGTGGTAGTATGTCGTAGAGGCATGACAGATGGCATTGGTAAAATGAAGCGGTAAAAAACCGTGCAAATTGAAGCTACGCACAAGAGTGTAATGCAGTCGCGGTTTATCGGGTGCATAAGTGGTCTAAGTGGTCAGTCGGACTATTCAACAGGAAAACGCTGTCGAGCTGCCAATCGAATTTGTTAGACAGGTTGTTAGACGGGTTGTTAGACAGGTTGTTAGACGGGTTGTTAGACAGGTTGTTAGACGGGTTGTTAGACAGGTTGTTAGACAGGTTGTTAGACAGGTTGTTAGACAGGTTGTTAGACAGGCGTCGGCGACTCGACGACGTTTTCCACAGTGCCGGTAGATAGATGCCTTACTGCCATCAATCTTTTTCACGTGCTGCTTGCATGTATACATGTATATGCTGGTGGTGGGTGCGAATCCTAATTAGGAAAGTCATTATGATTTCGGAGAAGTCAGCCCGTGGATGGGGGCGAATGGATGAGGGTGCCCCTAAATGTTGTGCTGGGGGAGATAGGGACCGCCCGCCAGGTGGTGGCCACGCACGGGTGAAGCAACGCCCCCCTATCCCCTCCTACACACACATACGTTTTGAGGAGGTTTGAGGGAGAAGTAGGGGGAGAGAGGAGGAGAGTTGGAGAGAACGGGCAGGCAGCCTGGTGTTTGAGGAGGGGCAGGGAGAGAGTGGAGGGTCTCGTGGCTGGAGGAGCCTGTGTCCAGGCACTGGGTTCTGAGGGTTTTGGGGGAGGCAGTGAGAGAGGTCTTTCCCTCTTGTGCAGTGCAGGAGTTTGAGGGGCCAGCTGTGGGTGGGGCCGGGAGGCTCTCTAGGGGGGCGCCAATTTGGCTCGTCATCCCCCCCTCTGTCTTTAGCTGGGTTCTTCCTCCTTGGCTGTGTTTGAGTGTGCTCTCCTGTTGGCGTCTCTCATCTGAGGGCTTCTGTGTGTCTTTTTCAGGCTCTTGCTAGTTCAGTTTTGTGTTGGAGGAGAGTAGTCCCTTTCTTTGTGCAGTTAGTCGCCCCCTGTTTTCTTTTGTTCCCTCCTTGTTTTCGTGGTGCTCCTCAGTGCTCTGTTAGTGGCCAGGCTAGAGCCTCTGAGTCTTTCTTTGCTCTAGCTGGTCTTAGTGAGAGGGGGAGCACGTGGCAGGACAGACAGACAAAGCCACGTGCCCCTCCCCTGCGCTGTGGCTCGGTCCGGTCAGGCCCCTTGGTGCTCGCCCTTGTAGGGCGAGTCGCCCACAGTGTAACACCCCAATATTACATACGCACATATACAACACAGACAGACAGACAAAGCCACATGCCCGTCCCCTGCACTGTGGCTCGGTCCGGTCAGGGCCCCCGGTAGGTGCTCGTCGTTGCAGGGTGAGTGCAGTGTAACACCCCTCAAGACATCTATCTATATTGCATGTACAGATGATGTGGTTATTTCAGCATTATGGAGTGTGTCGTACTTTAGGTATTGTTGTGTAAAAGTAGGAGGCTGTGAGTTACGGCTGGGAGCATCATTCCATGATGGATTTCATTCCATACGTTCGCGTATGAGGCGATGATCATAGCCCCTGGTGCTGCCCCTGCCACTCGCACCGCTTCCTAGATCTCCCGTGCCATTCACAGTAGCCGCAGAGGATACGGATATTCGCGGGGGCCTCAATTTCGGCGTCATTTATAACCCAAGCAGCTTTTATTTTCATTCCCCTGACCCACCTCCGCCGGCCGTACATACCCCGGCTGACACACACGCTCTTGACAACTGAGAGCCTTCCAGCTGCGATTGACAATGCGGTGTAATATGTGCGTTGTGTCTTGTGTGCGTTATCTCGATGTTGTGTCCTCGCTGATGCACGTTGGCGGTGACAGTGGCGGTTGCAATGCTTGCAGCCTCCAGCCTCATCGCCGCTCACCTCCGCTGTCGTGGTTGGGTGCAGCAATAAGGCCTCTCGAGATGCTGAAATGGTGCTGCTTTCTGCGCCTTATATTGTGCTTGTGTGTGCCGTACATGACCGACTACTACATCCGCAGTGCCCCAACGTGCCCCAACGTGCGTGCTGCTTGTACGACATGACGCACCTGTCACAACACATGGCGTGATATGTGCAACCTATGGCCCAGCACGGCCAACTAGTAAGGTCCCGCAAAGTTCCAGCATGTTAAGTCATTTACGAGGGGGTAAAGGGCTCCATACACCAGTGGATATAACGAACGTCGACCCCCTGCAAGCACCCGTGATGCCCATGATGCCCATGATGGCCTTCGCAATCGTGCATCGCAGAGCCAACTGAGATGATAGCTTGTCTCCCCAAGTTGCCTTGGGTTTGCGCGGTCGCCTTATCTACGTGGCGATCGTTGCCGTGTTCATGACATTAAAGGTGATGTGTATTGGCACTACTGTCCAAAGTAGGCTCAGCAAAAGCAGCCTTCCGCGACGAAGCTAAGTGGTTCAATTTGCGCGACTCTCTGCCACTCTATAATACTATTTGGACACCTACAGCGACACATCTCTGCTATTGGTCGTTTAGAAGATACTACACAAACAGGGGTAATGTCATCACCATTAGGCCCTCCGTCACAATTAATAATGGCAAGTGGTAAGTGGCAAAATGGATTGGTCTCGTGGCGGCAGAGAGAGCAGGAAGTGTAGTCAAAAAAGAGTGAATGGATGATCGTCCGCACAGCGAGAGAGTGTAACGAATTCTAAACGACACGATTCACGAAGGGCCCGAAGAAACCAGGACTTGCTCGTTACAAGAGAGGGCGGGATAATTACAGCGGGAATATGATGATGATATTAAAAGAATAATTACAGCGGGAATATGATGATGATTGCTCCCATCATCAAGCTCTGCTGCGGGAACACGCCCTTATCGACTCCTATCCATGCAGAGGCGATATTGACTTCAAATGAGAGAAATACGCGGCAGCTGCGAATAGTAGCCACACTCCAGAAACACAATGCAGTAAATCGGAGACCCCTGCAGGGGTCCATTGCTGCAGGCACCGGGACGGCCCACTCGCACCGGGACGGCAATTTCCCGCAAGATAACTGACTGCTAGTAGCGGGCGATCCGATCATAACGCACGAAAACGCTTTCCATATTTGAAAGGCCAAGAGACTAATGCGAGATACTAATCCGCATGCCTTGAGAAGCCATATGACAATGTCAGCACCACAACCGTCGTCGGCTCTGGACTGCCGTACAGACTGCCAATGTAGCAGCAAAAGTAAAAATACGTCCTCCCTGCGCCTCTAGAAACCCGCACGAGAAGTGCCTTTCTGACTTTCCCAGATTTGCCAGAAATTCAGTTAATTAAACTTCTTGCTTCTTGGCCAAAAATATTATCATCCTCCGCAACCATCTCACCTTCTTAGGATTGTACAAGAGGCAGGCAGACACAGGTCGCGGCGCTCAACGGCCACCCACACAGATTGACCACGGCCGTTATAACGGCCACCCACACAGATTGACCACGGCCGTTATAACGGCCACCCACAAGTCCACAAGTCATTAAAGGAGGCAAACTGACGAGAGACGTCACGCAAGCGCCACCCCCCAAGTCATTAAAGGAGGCAAACTGACGAGAGACGTCACGCAAGCGCCACCCCCCAAGTCATTAAAGGAGGTAAACTGACGAGAGACGTCACGCAAGCGCCACCCCCCAAGGCAAGGCACACACGACAAACGACAAACGACAAAATGACGCGTCCCTGGAAACATCGAGCAGGCTGCCTCCAGAAGGCAAAGCGTACAGGGCAGAGCCGGGCCATCAGCGGGATGATCGCACTCATCCCAAAACCCGAGGCCCAAGACCATCCGCCTTGACCCGAGGGCCTTGGGCTCACTGCGTCTTGGGCTTGGGCGCTGGCTTGGGGTATGCCGGTAGCAGCATGTAGCAGTTCATCGCTGAAGCCACCACTCCCAGGAAGCCAACTGTGCGCGGCTTCAGGGGCGCCAACTGCAGAAGGCCTGCCGCAAGCGCAGCCTGCAAGAGAGAACAGATGCAGTGGGTGAACATTTAGTTACTCAGTCGAGAGTAACAGTCGAGAGAGTGCGCACCTGCGCAAACAACCATCTACCATTTAACCGTCTGCAGCGTGCAGCCCCATTCTGTGTGGCACCACTGCATATGTCATCTTGCATGTATATGCATGCATGTATCCATGTCATACCTCCTAAGTATCACAAGGGTCGTAACACTACATATCCAACGAACCGGGTTCGGCGCCGATCATGCGGTACCCCTGGCCGAACGTATTCCCTGTCTGTTGCGAAGCCAGAGAACGCCAACATGATCACCACTCGAAGCTGTGGTACCAAAAAACAATCAACCTCAAAATCGACCCCACCCAACGCCATGCGCAACCATACGGACCCATCCCCCGACACCATGAAGCCTGCGTGGACAAACCCCTAAAAATTGGTGCCTATTTTAGCTACTGGGTCGTGTTCAATCGCGTGTTCTGACCGCATGAAGAGACCTGTTCCTATTTTACATCTGACACCTGTTGCAAACCCAATCAAGACCGTAACCCTGCAGCGGCGCACCTGGAACAGTGCATGGATGAGGATGAACAGGCGCTGATTAATCTGCTTCTTGACCTCCTCAACGCGCTTGCCATACTCTTCATCCGTCTCTCCCTCTTTCCGAGCAACGTTCGCCGTACTGATCTGCCAGCTCTCAGCAGCCACAGTGCACACAGACCCGAGCGCCCAAGACCAGAGAGACAGCTTCTGATATCTGCGAGGTGGCAACGAACATCCCGCGCGGAGCAAATGTCATCGGCACCGTAAGAAATTATATGCTGATGGTGGGTGCTGAACCCGGGAAAATCACTGATTTCGGAGAAGTCAGCGGATGACGGTGAAGGGATGAGGGTGCTCCGAAACACAGTACTGGGGAAGGTAGGGACTCTCAGGTGGTGGCCACGGGTGAAGCAAAACCCACCTCTATCCTACACACAGGATTATAATGGGAACAGAAAAGAAAAGAAGGCCAAAAACAGCCATGAAGGAAAGCGTTCCATTAGAGAACCAGTAGAGATGAGGTTTGAACCGTGAGGCCAATGACGGGAGAACAATGGCCAGGTTGTGTGCTGCACCGCACCCAGAATGCAACCAACCAACCAGAATGCAAGCTTTCCCTGGAGCAAACCACGAGGTTTTCAACGGCTGCCGAATATGCCACAAGCGTCTTTCTAATCAGTTTCTTGCCACACTTTTCACAGACCCCAGAGATAGCCAAACGGGTGATTGAAGGGGCTGAGGAGGACAACCAAAATCGCGCCAAAATCACACCTCGAGTGAATGTCACACATGTCGAAAACCCATGACGTACATGATGTACGTACGACACGACAATAATCTGCTCACGCCATCGATGCTCACCGCTCTCCAATCTTCTTGTCACAAATGAGGCCAATTTGGTGAGCCCAGACGACGTGGTCAGCACCGAAATAAATAGCCATCAGAATTGACTTCACCTGCGTGATTGATTATCATACACGGGCGGCTAAAAACATGGTTGCGTTTGAGAGTAGGGCAAAGTTAATCACCCCCTGTCAACTGGGTCATCCCCCGAAAGTGCATGTGGATCCAATAGCCCAGCGAGCTCACATGAGCAGCTTCTTAAGATCGCACCGATATGAGAATTATGTGCCTTTTAATGGGCACGGCCTACAAAAAATTGCGCGGGAATGCAGATAGACCGTAGCCTTTGTTCTGAGAACTTGACTTATATATCTGTGTTGATACATTTTGCGCAAGCTCTATCGTATTGCATGCATATTCCCCCTGCACTAACGGCCCCCGAGACCATCGAATATGCCTCCCACGCATCAATCTGCTGCGTCTGGCACGGGAAATTGCCTGCATATATGTCTGGCCTCTGTAGGACTGCACACGAAATGTTCGTAATCATAAACTGTTTTAAAATTATCTGCATCCATTAAATAGTACCATATCATTTGCAGCTTTGGCAGCATCGCACCTTGTTGATTGCCTCCAGTAGGACCGGCTGCTTCCCCGTAAAGCCCGGCGTGATGAGCAATGGTGTCACGAGCTCGAGGGGCTGCAACATATATCAAGTTCTTGTTTTAGAATAATTCTTCACTTTACTCCACTATTGACGACAGCCCTAGTCGCTCACCCGCATGACACGGAAGACCTTCCGTGCGGCTGTCACAGACGCCTGAATCTTTTTTATGTTGCCGGGTTCACCAGCTGAGATGAACATGCACGCATACTGCGGAGTCGCAGTAAGAGAACACATAAAGCGTTAACAGAATTGCCGGGACAATTACGAAAGGACTTTTGAAAGCACCTGAATAAGTGCTGTCAGCTTGTCCTTTCCATCAGCCTTGTCGCAAAAGCCCTTGATAACCTGAACATATTCAAGCAAAACATTCGCCGAATTAGGCAACCTGCGACAAGCAGCCACAACCGGAACAGCTGCAGTCCTCCATAATATTACTTACCGTAAGGTGGTCTGCATATGTCGGAGCCATCGTGCAGCAGGAGGGTGAAGGGCTACTCATCACGGGCTAAGCTGGATAAGCCAATTCTCGTGTAAGCAGCGGTTCCGAAAGAGTACAGACAACCCTGAGCTTGAGAAGAGAAGCCGAATAAATTTCCCTGCGGTGTTTCCAAGTTAATAGGTAATGCCGGCTGAAGACTTGAGCAACGGAGCGCAAAATCGCGTCGCCGTACAAGCGGTTGTTCAATCGTTGACGTGGAATTCGGTGTCGTTACACAGTCGGAACCAGACATCAGCAAATGTATAGTTGCGGTTTCGGTGTAATTTCTCCTGTGAAAGTAATTTTTTGCAACAGCAGAAAAGCGATTAAAGCGATTTTTTCATTTCCTTCCCTTTTTTCTGCTTCAACATGAAATTCTTGGTTTTTGGGTGTTTGTGCTGTCCTCGTTCATACAGCCCGCACGGATTACGCTGTCCTTAGCTCATTGTTCGGAAGGACTAGCAGCTGTCGCCATGTTGTCCCCGTACGCACCCGTATTTAACACTGTTTCCTGAGTCTCTTGGTTGACATGCCTAAATGGTTAGGAAGCTGTCTGTCCTTGGCTGCTTTCCATACGCAACTTGCTCCTTCATCTCTTACCTGCCAGCCCGATGGTATATTGTAGGTAGCCTTCCAGCACCTACAAAGCCTAATGCAGGTACTAAACTAGAAGCGGAGATAATTGATAGCCATAACGTGTTCTCGTTTTGGCGCCCAGAGATCATGCTTGACCGGGGTCTTCGGACGGCCCTTCGGGTGGTTCGGATGATCCTTTCGAATACCGAACTTTTGTTTAGAGAACTTTGGTATGGCCCGAAATATCGAAGCTTTACCGATGTCTATCTGCTCGCAACAACCCTACCCAGTTGTTCGTGGTATTAATAAAATTTTAACTGTTATAATTTGTCTTCATCTGGGGTCTACGTTTTGGCGGCTTGGTTACCGAGAAAGTGGATTTATACGTAACTGCCGTTCATCTAACAGGGCGAGCTTGAGCTCAGGCTGCAGTACGAACATTCCAATGCTTACGCCACATAGCTCCTGTATGACTAGACCTTATGCGCAATTGCGTCAGCGTAGTCCAAACTCAACAAATAGATTCCCTTCATTATCACGCACGTGACCAGTGAGGTCCGTATATATGTGTGCCGTGGCATCCTGCCGCTGGAGTAGCAAGTACTATTCACATCAGCATTCTTCATCCCGGACGGGACCCGAAAACGTTTTAGTTTAAAGGAAAACGCCCGGAAAGATGTTGGGGCTGCCCCATCGGGGGATCCCCGGGAAACGTTTTCAGTGTGAAGCGCAGTTTAGGGCCTAGCAAGGTAGAGGGGGCCCTCCCGGAAAAGAGTTTTTAGGGCTCCGGGGAACCCGCCCGAACAAACAGCAACCATTTTGAAGAACTCGGATTCAGATATGATGAAAAACAGCGTGCTGCTGCTATCATTATCATTGACTGGACAACCTTCTCGTTCATTTTGCTCATATCATCAGAAGGCCTTTGTAGTACGTATCTAAAAAGGATGGGGCGTCGGATACAGCACCTATATGAGTGTTGTATGGTGTTGTAGTCGAGTGCGTGCAGAAAAGGCCGCTCGCTGTCTCCAGCTGCGCGGGTGCCTTTACTTGCACTTAATATTGTGCTTGTGTGTGTGCCGTACACTGTACAACTACAATAAATAGCACGGCAGCAGCCTATGTGTGCGTACATGTGAATGCCGCATCACCAACATAAATGTTGCTTTTCGGCGGCCACCCTCATCCTGCCTCTCGAGCCCCTACCACACGCACATGTACACACCTCCTGCATGCCTTTATTAAGTTGGACTATTGTCACCACCAATTCATTATATACTTATCGACGTCCAAGCGTCCATTTTCTTCTCGGCGTACAAACTTATAAACAAATGCCGTACTTTACGTACACCACCCCTGCCTGCTTGTGTTCCATTTTCATTACTTGCTACTGCCAACGGCTCCTGCGGCCGGGTCCGGCAGATGCTGCAGCAATAGCACCAGAATCACCCCCACTGCTGCGCCCGCGAGGTGAGCCGCATGCGACACCGCCATGCCGCCCACCGTCAGGCCCCCAGCCACCTGGTTCTTGGCCTCTTCCAGGACCTGGAGATGCACGCAGTTACGCAGGTAAGGAGTCAGGCGGGTGGATCGTGACGTGAGCAGCAGGAGTTTAGCTACAAGTACTAGGAAATAAGAAAATGATACAAATAAAAATATATATTAACCTATATAATATGTCAAATATATAATTAATTAATAACATATGAAGGTAAGTTGATTTAGTAAAATGGTGAATTAGTAATATAAAAGGGTTCAGCATGCCTCCTTTGCCTCCCTTGCCTCCGTCGTCTCCCTCTTTTTTGCGTCCCTTCCGCAATTCGCATTTCGTCGTTTGGTGTTCCTCTCCTCTCCTCTCCTCTCCCACCCCCCTCCAGGCCGCACCCCCTCCAGCCACCAGTACCAGGGTTTTGTCGTCTACCCGCCTTCCCCCTAGTCCAGCCCCTTCTGGCCCCTCCCTCCACCCTCCAGCCAGACCAAGATGTGTGAGGTGGATCCTTGAATCATTTTGGTGAGTATTTTCGGACGGTTGGTACGACTATGTACTAATCGTACTGTCATGAATCTTGCGCAATCGCAACTGCCTTAGCTATTTCATGTCTTGCCGGCGGAGGCATACGCCCTCCATCCCCAGGTTTCCATCATCACAATTCGGAATTCTTCTCTCCCAGCCTTTAGTTGATCCCCCACGGAGGTCTTGGCATGGTATCTCAAACGTACGATCCATACGACATACTTGAATGTACGGCAAAATACGGCCCCTACCCGATGGATATCCACAGCCCCTTCTGCCCCCTCTCGCCTTCCCCCGGCCGCCAACAGCCAGCACTCAGCCGTCAAGCGCTATTGCACCCTGATGCGCCACCCCCCCCCACCTGCCGCACAACGAACTGTCCCAGCACTGCGGCCTCCAGCAGCTGCTTCAGATTCCACCGCAGCCGCGTCACCACGCTCACCGCGAACAGCCCGAAGATGGCGCCTGCGGGGTGGGAGGGAACGACGGGGAAAAGACGAACATAGAAACGCTGGTGGTGGTCGCTGACGAAGCGATGAGCGACGGGGAGGGGGGGAGGGAGGTAGCGAGACAGCGGGCTGAGTATCCATTCTTTGCATCCCGTCGCCCTAGGCCAATCCTGGACCTTATGCATCGCGATCACACTCAACCTTTCCCCCCCCCCGCCTTCCCCCTCCTCCGCCCCCTGCTGTGTGTATGTGTATGTGTTTACGAGGCGAATGTGCTTCTCAGTCGTAACTTTAAAATGTTGAGGTGCACGCAGATGCATGTGAATGTGAATGTGAATGTGCGCGGCCCCACTAGTGCGTGACCCAGATCATGTACGACATCACCTGACCTGATGCCCCAACCGACACGGTCACGTGGCCATTGCTGGTTGCGGGGGTCAAGAAGAAGGTTGCTAGAGCCGCGCCTGCATTTATTTCGGTTGGGTGGGTTGGTTTCGGTTGGGGGTTGGGATGCATGAGGCACGAACTGGGTAGTTGGTGTTCAGAGGAACGCCAGTTGCGTTGCCTTTTTAGGTAACCTTGTGGGACCTAGGCAGGGTGGTATGGGCCAGCAGTGCTCAACCAGGCTGGGGCCCGGGGGGGTGTTGAGGAGCGAGTGACGGGTATTGCGGTCTGAAGGGGGGTGGATATGCATACGTATGTGCTACAGCAGTGGGCTGCCCAAACGGCCTCTCAAGATGCTGGCTGGAACATTTAGTTGGGTACGGCAGGTCCCCTCTGCTGTACGACAGCAGAATATTCGGTACATGCGCGTTGCCGCAGATTCGGCCATCCCGGCCCCCATTTCGGCCCCCCCCCCCAAACATACACATACACATACACATACACACGCGTACCTAACCCACACACAAGGAAGGTGAACACTACCCCCAGGGTGCCCTCCGTCTCTTCAACCATTTTGCCGAAGACGCAGAGGTTGAAGAGATTGCCGCTCAGGTGGGCGAGGTTGCCGTGACAGAACATGTGCGTGAGGAACTGCCACCACTGGGGCCTAGGAGCCGTTAGGAGGGTTCCGGGGAGGGGGGAGAGGGGAGGGGGATGAGAGGGGACGGGGGAGAGGGGGGGGGGATGAGAGGGGAGGGGGATGAGAGGGGAGGGGGATGAGAGGGGAGGGGGATGAGAGGGGAGGGGGGTGAGAGGGGAGGGGGGTGAGAGGGGAGGGGGATGAGAGGGGAGGGGGATGAGAGGGGAGGCGGATGAGAGGGGAGGGGGATGAGAGGGGAGGGGGATGAGAGGGGACGGGGGAGAGGGGAGGGGGATGAGAGGGGAGGGGGATGAGAGGGGAGGGGGATGAGAAGGGAGGGGGATGAGAGGGGAGGAGTTATGATAAATAACGGACGGCCGGAGGGGTGGTTGCATGGAGGTTGAAGGTGGTGGATGAGAGGAGTCATCAAGGAGAGGCATCGTGGCAGCTGCGTCGCCCTCAAGGACGGATCAACATCTTGCCACGCCCTTCATCCCGCCTCCACATATGCCCACACTCAAACGCACACACATACACACATACACACCCCAAAGGAGTGATTTACGTTTCCTTGCTCCCGAATCCCCCTCCTGAGCGATAAATACCCCTCAGATCCCCCTCCCACATGCCCTCTGCATGCCCCTCTGCATGCCCCTCCCACATGCCCTCTGCATGCCCCTCTGCATGCCCTCTGCATGCCCCTCTGCATGCCCCTCTGCATGCCCCTCCCACATGCCCTCTGCATGCCCCTCTGCATGCCCCTCTGCATGCCCCTCTGCATGCCCCTCTGCATGCCCCTCCCACATGCCCTCTGCATGCCCCTCTGCATGCCCCTCTGCATGCCCTCTGCATGCCCCTCTGCATGCCCCTCTGCATGCCCCTCTGCATGCCCCTCTGCATGCCCCTCTGCATGCCCCTCTGCATGCCCCTCTGCATGCCCCTCTGCATGCCCCTCTGCATGCCCCTCTGCATGCCCCTCCCACATGCCCTCTGCATGCCCCTCTGCATGCCCCTCTGCATGCCCCTCCCACATGCCCTCTGCATGCCCCTCTGCATGCCCCTCTGCATGCCCTCTGCATGCCCCTCTGCATGCCCCTCTGCATGCCCCTCTGCATGCCCCTCTGCATGCCCCTCTGCATGCCCCTCTGCATCCCCTCTGCATGCCCCTCTGCATGCCCCTCTGCATGCCCCTCTGCATGCCCCTCTGCATGCCCCTCTGCATGCCCCTCTGCATGCCCTCTGCATGCCCTCTGCATGCCCCTCTGCATGCCCTCTGCATGCCCCTCTGCATGCCCCTCTGCATGCCCCTCTGCATGCCCCTCTGCATCCCCTCTGCATGCCCCTCTGCATGCCCCTCTGCATGCCCCTCTGCATGCCCCTCTGCATGCCCCTCTGCATGCCCCTCCCACATGCCCTCTGCATGCCCCTCTGCATGCCCCTCTGCATGCCCTCTGCATGCCCCTCTGCATGCCCCTCTGCATGCCCCTCTGCTGTTGTATTACGGTACCAGCCTTAGCTCCTTGCTAAGTAAGTAGCCCCGTGGCTACACCCTCTATATGCTTATATGTAGAGGCTAAGGGTTGCATGCCCTAGTGCAACTGTGACACTGTCACTGGTAGACTCAGTTGAGTTCGGTTTCACTGGTTGATCCTATGTATTTCCTTAATACATAGCTCTGTTTTCTCTTCCTTAGGGATTACAGTTCTTTATGGAGGCTTGCCGTACTAAGCTCAGAGTACCTATGCTCTGCTCTTCCTATCAACCGGTAGTTATCACTACCACTAGTTGGGGGTGATACAACAAAACTGGTAGCGAGACGGTCTTTCTGGACACTTCTTTCTGTGCTTTTCGCTAATCATGGATATGGACGTTAGTCTGAACCTGGAAGCGATTAAAGCTGCACTTTACTCTGGTAAATAGAGTATTTCATAATATATTTATTGCTGTAAAATTTAGGCTAAGTCGTGCTTCTTGCAGACGACGGCGAGATTTCGCCTGCTTCTTCGTGTGAAGAGCAAGCACCTTTGTTGCACAATATCAGACGCTCCAGTGGAGTGGATATTGCAACGCAAACGTTCTTTACGTTTGAGAAGGGTACGTTTCTGGGTCCTTCCTAGAAAGTAACCTACAATGGCATCTCTCTTTGCCTTGGCTGGAGGACGTAATCGTGTGAATACCTATTCCGGATTACCTAATCCTCGTCCTATTGCTGTTGCAATGGCTTCTGGTTCTCAGGCTCGGCAAGCTGTGCCAGCTGTTGGTGCATTGCCTGATGCTGTTGACCAACACACGGGTCGCCTTGACGCCGTAGCCAATAGTGGCAATGAAACCACTTTAAATCGTATTCCTTCTATGGGAGTTGCTAATGAACCTGTGAACGTTCTTGCTGCTGCGCCGCCTGTGCCAGCCACGCAAACGCCCAGCAGGCGCACGCGCGACGGGCAACCTATTTTGCCTATTGCGGAACAGAGTCCGTCTACGACTCACTCGGCTGCAGAGCTTCCGCGGGTCAGTTTGCCAACTCCGGCGTTGATGCTGGATGACAAACTAGATGCTAAGAAGGCTTCCGCCCGGGTTCGTGCTTTCATTCGGGATGTTAACCTATTCTTTGGAATCATTCCGTGGGGTCGGGACCAGCGTTCTTGCTGTCTGTTCCTGTCTCAGGCATTGCGTGGCAATGCTAAGGTCTGGTATGACGAGTGGTCTCTCTCCCAGACTCAGCTCACCGTGGAATCTATCCTAGAGAATTTGCGCATTCGTTTTGCCCCACAAATTCTGTCGGTTGAGCAGGAGGCTCGTCAGAAGCTTGCTGACAAGTCCTTCTATATGAGGACTGGTGAAAATGTCCCTGCATATCATGCCCGCCTTGAGGCATTATTCCAGGATATCCCTGATATCCACCCTCGTGAGAAACTGTTTTGGTTTCAGCAAGGGTTGTCTGGTGTCCTGCAGCCTAAGTGTGCAGCTGACGAAAAGGGTAGACCCTTCACCAGCTACGATGACCTTGTGCGTCATGCCTCTGGCGAAGAGGCCCGCATCCTCGCTGAGCGCCGGTTCCGTTCTGGTGTTCGCTCTAATGCCATCGCTATGCAGGATGTGGATGGAGACGACGCTATGGAGGCCTCTGATGGAGAGCCCCCAGCTAAGCGTGTGCGCGCTCACGCACCGCAGGCTGCCGCTGCTGCCGTAGGCGCCGGCCCTTCCTCAGCGTCTCGTCCCCGTCAGCGTGGCAAGCGTCCTAGTTTGGGAGGCAGGGGGAATGCGCGTGGGGACCGCCGTGGTCACCAGCAGGGTCGTGGTGGTGGTGGTGTCAACCCGCAGTCCTTGACGGCCGATCAGGAGCGTGAGCTCACCCGGTACTATAACCGGTACGGTCGCCAGCTCACCCGTGGTGACTTGAGGGATTTGCGTAAGGAGGCAGGGGGCAACGTTTGTTTTTGCTGCCGGGCTGCTGGCCACTCATATGATGAGTGCACGTTGCGTCCCCCTGAGGCTCGTGCCGCCGCGGCACAAGGCAATGGCCACTAGGGCCTTGCCCAGGCTGGTGCTGAGGAGAGCTTGCCTGGGTTTTCTAAGTCCGGACAGATAGGTTCGGGTGTGCGTAGCTTTGTGCGCGCCTTGCGCCCAGAGGTCCTTGCTGACCTTGAGACCGCTGTTGGTCGCCGGTTTTCGTTTGACGCCTTGGCTGTCAAGGCTGGGTTTGACTCCACGTGTAACCTCTTGGCACCTCGTGGACGTCCCCTCTCATCGGCTGACCTTGGTGGGCACACCGTCCTTCTGATCCCCTCCTCACTTCATCATTTTCGGGCCTTGCTCAGTCATTATCGCACCTGCAAGCAGCGTCGACCTGATACAGCAGCTGGTATTCTTTTGCCACAGCATGTAGCTCGTCTGGCCTCTGCTGAGCTTGCAGGTATGCGCAAGGTTCGGTCCTTTCCAACAGGTACGGGTCTCTTTAATGGTCTTGACCTTTCAGGCCAGCAGGTTGCTTTACCTGGCACCCCGTATCCTGCAGAGGTATAGTTTGATGCGCCGCAGCCATACACACCTGTGTCACCTGATCCTTTCACTTCTGCCCTTTTGGTAGCTGCGTCGGGTGCTATGACTGCAGGTTCATCTCTTCCTCTTATCTCTCTGGCAACGGCTGGACTCAGTTTCACCGCCTTGGTGGACTCGGGTGCTACCCACGACTTTATCAGTGAGTCACTGGTTCAGCGCTTGCGTTTGCCTGTTCGCTCTTGCCCGTGGTCTTCGGTTTCCTTAGCCGACGGGGGCAAGCAAGCCATCTTGGGGCAGGTGTCTCTGCGGGTGTCTGCAGGCTCTTTTCGTGCTTGCTTGCAGCCCTATGTGCTGCCGACCCTCACAGATGCCGCATCTTTCATTCTAGGCTCTGCCTCACTCCAGAAGCATGCTGCCGCGTTTGACTATGAGGAACGCACCCTTCGCCTGTCTAAGGGTTCAGCAACTTGCGTGCTTCGATGGCTGCCTACAGCCGCAGAGGAAGCTGTTCCTGATGACGCTCCTCAGGTCAATCACGTTATCACTGCCATGCGTGAAACCAAGAATACCCCAGAGTCTGTTAGCCGTAAAGCAGCTGTCCGTATGCTGCGTAAGGGTGCTCATGGCATTCTAGTGCGCCCCTCTCTTCGGCTCAACTCTGTTGGTGCTCAGACTTCCACGCAGGACCCTGAAGTCTCTGCGTTGCTCACGGAGTATGCAGATGTGTTCCGCGACCTTCCAGGGATCCCGCCGGAACGACCGGTGGATCACACCATTCCTTTGGTGCCTGGCGCGCAACCCGTCTCACGCCCCATGTACCGTCTCAGCCCTTTGGAGCTTGATGAGGTAAAGCGGCAGGTTACTGACTTGCTTGCTAAGGGCTTGATCCGTCCGAGCACTTCCCCTTACTCCGCGCCTATCTTGTTCGTGGGTAAGAAGGATGGCACACTGCGCATGTGCATTGACTACCGTGGCCTTAATGCCGTTACGGTCAAAAACCGGTATCCTTTACCCCGGATCGATGACCTGCTTGATAAGCTGCGTGGCTCTGCTTACTTCAGCTCTATCGACCTGCAGCAGGGCTATAATCAGATCCGTATCTTGGAATCTGACATTCCTAAGACGGCTTTCCGTACCCCCTTTGGTCATTTCGAGTTTACGGTCCTGAGCTTTGGTTTGGCTAACGCCCCTGCGACCTTCCAAGCTGTCATTGACCGTATGTTCAGGCCCTACATTGACAAGTTTGTCGTGTGTTACCTGGACGATATCCTGATCTACTCGAAGACTAAGGAGGAACACCTTAAGCATCTCCGTCAGGTGCTGGAGGTCTTACGGCGTGAGCAGCTGTATGCCAAGCAGTCCAAGTGCTACTGGGCTCTTTCCCAGGTGGAGTACTTGGGGCATGTGGTGTCTGCCGATGGCATCCGCATGGACCCCCGTAAGACTGCTGCCGTAAAGGACTGGCCGACTCCGACCTCTTTGCCGGAGCTGCGCAAGTTTTTGGGCCTTACCAATTACTTCCGTAAGTTTATCTCTGGGTACTCTTCCCTTGCTGCACCTCTCACGTCGCTCACTCGCAAAGACGCTTTTCAGTCTCCTGAGGCTTGGACTCCTGATTGCCAAGCTGCGTTTGATGCGATCAAGCACGCTGTTGCTAATGACGTGGTGCTGCACTTTCCTGATTACTCCTTGCCCTTTCGTGTCGAGCTCATCTCTGATGCCTCGCTGCAAGGATCAGGCGCTGTTCTGGTGCAGAATGGGCGTCCCATTGCGTTCACCAGTAAGAAGTTCTCTCCGGCGGAGCGGGGCTATACTACCGGTGAGCAAGAGCTTCTGGCTATCATTCATGCCTTGCGTGAATGGCGCTGCTACCTGGAGGGTCGTCCCTTCGTGGTAAAGACAGACCATAAGCCCTTGACCTTCCTTCAGGGTGTTCCTACCCTTAACCGCCGCCAGGCGCGTTGGTTGGAATACATGGCACGTTTCAACTTCACCTGGGAGCATCTCTCCGGATCCCTCAATGTTGCCGATGCATTGAGTCGCCATCCATCCCTGCATGCCGTGATCCTTTCGGTGGTCACTCGGCGTCAATCTGCTGCCTCTGAGGTCACTACCTCTGGCTTTGCACAGCGCATTGTGCAGGGATATGCCTCTGACTCCTGGTTTAAGGATGCCCGCAATCTTGAGCCCTATAAGCAGGAGCGCGGCCTATGGATCCGCACTGATGGTGAACGTCGCCAGATTGTCGTGCCTAACGACGACCTTCTTCGCCGGGATATCCTTGCGCGCTTGCATCAGGACCCCCTGGCTGGACATGTGGGTGTTACCCGCTTGGTGGAGCTAGCACGTCGCAATTTCTGGTGGTCCTCCTTGGCCCAGGATGCTGCTCGCTTTGTGCAGCAGTGCGACGATTGCCAACGCTCTAAGCCTCTTTCCGGTAAACAAGCAGGGTTGCTTCAACCCTTGCCGATTCCGGTGGCTCCCTGGGAAAGTGTTTCCCTTGATTTTGTTGTTGGTCTTCCTCCGTCTGAGGGGGGGAACGATGCCGTGCTCGTCATGGTTGATCGTTTGACCAAGATGGTGCACCTTGCGCCTACCACCACCTCGGTGACTGCAGAGCAGACGGCTCGTCTGTTCTTTGATAATGTCGTGCGTTTGCATGGCATACCCAAGTCGGTCATTTCTGACCGTGGGCCCCAGTTCGGTGGCAAGTTCTGGGCGTCCCTGGGTGACCTTGTCAATGTTCGTGTGAACCTTTCCACTGCCTACCATCCCCAAACGGACGGGCAGACGGAACGCATGAACCGCACCTTTGGTGACATGCTGCGTACTTACGCTGGCAGCAATCCTCGCGCGTGGGATACTTTCCTCTCTGCTGCTGAGTTTGCCATGAACAATGCTGTTAACCGGTCTACGGGACAGTCTCCGTTCTTCTTGAACTATGGCTTCCACCCTGTAGTAGTCGCACAATATATGTGTGCAGATACACGCCATCAACATCTCGAGAGGCCTTTGCAGCTCTCAACTACTACAAATGGTAGCGAGCGGAACCGTCAGATTCAAATCCTGAGGTCGCCGGTTCGATACCTTCGGACAGCGATGTCTGGAATCTGACGTGATCCAGGTTCCCAACGGAAATGTTGGAGAGTAGTTGATGGCTATAAAGTCTGATGTTAGAAAAACCCGTGAGAGCTAGGGCGCATGGAAGACAGCACATGTCGCGACGTGGGATTGAGTAAACCTTCCCATGGCCAGAGTAGGCGATGGTTAACATCGGTTGATGGGGCTTAAGTGCCCGAGACGTGCCCTCCAGAGGGGGGAGAGTGTAGTAGTCGCACAATATATGTGTGCAGATACACGCCATCAACATCTCGAGAGGCCTTTGCAGCTCTCAACTACTACACACCCCGCAATTCCACTTGCTCGGGAGTTGGATGTGCCTGCCCCAGCTGCCAAAGCTTTCGTGAGGTCGTATAATGACCGCATGGATGAAGCTAAGCACCTCCTTGAGGCTGCACAGCAGCGTACCATCGAGTACTACAACCGTGGTAAGAAGGACACCACCTTCAAGCCTGGTGATTCCGTACTCCTCAGTACTAAAAACCTACGGCAACTTGCCACAGGTCCGCGCAAACTTTTGCCGCGATGGGTGGGACCTTACCCTGTGAAACGCATGGTTGGTCAGGCAGCGGCCGAGCTTGTCCTTCCCTCGAATATGCGTATTCACCCCACCTTCCACGTGTCTCTGCTGCGTCCTTACAGGGCAGCACCAGATACGTCGGTTACCAATGGATCCAATATTTCCTCTGGAAACCCCGGGACCAGTCCTGATGGACCGCCACCAGTAGATTGGTTGAACAACGAACCTCTCTACTCGGTTGAGCGCATTCTTGACTACCGTGCTCGCCGTATCGGGAAGAAACGAAAACGGCTGGTGCACGAGTACCTTGTCAAGTGGAAGGGTTATTCTTCCGACCAAAACAGCTGGGAACCTGCGCAGAACTTTACCCCTGACCTGATCCCTGATCTTGAAGCAGCTCGAGCCCGTGCACGAGGGCGCTGCGAGGACGCCGCGTCCTAAAGGGGGAATAGTTGTTGTATTACGGTACCGGCCTTAGCTCCTTGCTAAGTAAGTAGCCCCGTGGCTACACCCTCTATATGCTTATATGTAGAGGCTAAGGGTTGCATGCCCTAGTGCAACTGTGACACTGTCACTGGTAGACTCAGTTGAGTTCGGTTTCACTGGTTGATCCTATGTATTTCCTTAATACATAGCTCTGTTTTCTCTTCCTTAGGGATTACAGTTCTTTATGGAGGCTTGCCGTACTAAGCTCAGAGTACCTATGCTCTGCTCTTCCTATCAACCGGTAGTTATCACTACCACTAGTTGGGGGTGATACAACATCTGCATGCCCCTCTGCATGCCCCTCTGCATGCCCCTCTGCATGCCCCTCTGCATCCCCTCTGCATGCCCCTCTGCATGCCCCTCTGCATGCCCCTCTGCATGCCCCTCTGCATGCCCTCTGCATGCCCCTCTGCATGCCCCTCTGCACCTCCCACATGCCCTCTGCATGCCCCTCTGCATGCCCCTCTGCATCCCCTCTGCATTCCCCTCTGCATGCCCCTCTGCATCCCCTCTGCATGCCCCTCTGCATGCCCCTCTGCATGCCCCTCTGCATGCCCCTCTGCATGCCCCTCTGCATGCCCTCTGCATGCCCCTCTGCATGCCCCTCTGCACCTCCCACATGCCCTCTGCATGCCCCTCTGCATGCCCCTCTGCATCCCCTCTGCATTCCCCTCTGCATGCCCTCTGCATGCCCCTCTGCATGCCCCTCTGCATCCCCTCTGCATGCCCCTCTGCATGCCCCTCTGCATGCCCCTCTGCATGCCCTCTGCATGCCCCTCTGCATGCCCTCTGCATGCCCTCTGCATGCCCCTCTGCACCTCCCCATGCCCTCTGCATGCCCCTCTGCATGCCCCTCTGCATCCCTCTGCATTCCCCTCTGCATGCCCCTCTGCATGCCCCTCTGCATGCCCCTCTGCATGCCCTCTGCATGCCCCTCTGCATGCCCCTCTGCATGCCCCTCTGCATGCCCCTCTGCATGCCCCTCTGCATGCCCCTCTGCATGCCCCTCTGCATGCCCCCTCTGCATGCCCCTCTGCATGCCCTCTGCATGCCCCTCTGCATGCCCGCTGCATGCCCCTCTGCATGCCCCTCTGCATGCCCCTCTGCATGCCCCTCTGCATGCCCCTCTTGCATGCCCCTCTGCATGCCCCTCTGCATCCCCTCTGCATGCCCCTCTGCATGCCCCTCTGCATGCCCCTCTGCATGCCCCTCTGCATGCCCCTCTGCATGCCCTCTGCATGCCCTCTGCATGCCCCTCTGCATGCCCCTCTGCATGCCCCTCTGCATGCCCCTCTGCATGCCCCTCTGCATGCCCCTCTGCATGCCCCTCTGCATGCCCCTCTGCATGCCCCTCTGCATGCCCCTCTGCATGCCCTCTGCATGCCCCGCTGCATGCCCCGCTGCATGCCCCTCTGCATGCCCCTCTGCATGCCCCTCTGCATGCCCCTCTGCATGCCCCTCTGCATGCCCCTCTGCATGCCCCTCTGCATGCCCCTCTGCATGCCCCTCTGCATGCCCCTCTGCATGCCCCTCTGCATGCCCCTCTGCATGCCCCTCTGCATGCCCCTCTGCATGCCCCTCTGCATGCCCTCTGCATGCCCCTCTGCATGCCCCGCTGCATGCCCCTCTGCATGCCCCTCTGCATGCCCCTCTGCATGCCCCTCTGCATGCCCCTCTGCATGCCCCTCTGCATCCCCTCTGCATGCCCCTCTGCATGCCCCTCTGCATGCCCCTCTGCATGCCCCTCTGCATGCCCCTCTGCATGCCCTCTGCATGCCCTCTGCATGCCCCTCTGCATGCCCCTCTGCATGCCCCTCTGCATGCCCCTCTGCATGCCCCTCTGCATGCCCCTCTGCATGCCCCTCTGCATGCCCCTCTGCATGCCCCTCTGCATGCCCCTCTGCATGCCCCTCTGCATGCCCATTTCTTTTTTGATATGCCCCCTAAGCACCGCCGTGGCCCTGGCCTAGGCCGACCCATGGTTCGGTCCTCCACAGCCACGGCAACAACAGGACGCGCGATACCCACTTAGCGTGGTTCAGATACAGCGCGGTGCAGCCGGGCAAGTGTAGAAGGTGGTCCGCCAGGAACAATAAGCTGCAAACCAGCATCAGCACGAACACACCGTTGCCCGTTGTGGTTGTTGTGGTGGTTCCGGAGCCAACGCCGGTCAAGGAGGAACCGCGGGCCGGGCCTGCCGTGTATATAACGGGGGATTGTAATATATACAAAGGAATCAATAGCAGTAGCAGACGAATTAGCAATTGATATTTGGCGGAAATTTGGCGGGTGCGTGGCTGCGAGGGAGCATGACTTAAGCAATTCTGCTGCTGTCACGCAATAGCGATCAAGTTGCACGGCAGAAGAAAAAACACCTAATGTATCCCGCATCTGCTCGAGGGGTTAAATAGGCCGAAGCGAGGGCGAGGGCGAGCGAGCCCTTTTTTCATGCTTTGTGTGAGGAGCTGCGTGATAATAAGCATTTATATCTTATCAGAACAGATCCCGAACGGCTTCAAGTGTGGCTACGACGAAGTGCGGTAGTTAGCTTCTATAAATCAATTCCAAGTCCCAATGAATACCTGACGCTACGCCTTGATCAGCAAATTACAAATAGCCATTCCATCTAAAACATCTAAACATGACATTTGCTCCAAAAGCATATTTTAAGAACTTATCACCCCAAAGTGATGCTTGTCTGGCCACTGGCAGTTGCGCGCGTGCATCATGCGGATTGTCACACATACAGTCAGGCATCGTCCCGGCGGGTCGTGAGCGACCAACCTGCCTCGCCGCTTCTCCAGGAGGAAGAGGAAGAACCGCTGCTTGATGCCGAACAAGCTACAGAAAGGTTGATATGGCTGTGCTGGCCATGCTTCGACAATTTCGGCCGGACATCAACTCGGCCGGCTGTGCAGCTTCCGATGGATGGCCCTACCCGAGGTGCTGGCCTTCTAACAGCAGCTAATGATTTAGCATGACAAGCTTTTAAATTACAAGATTGAGTTAGGCTCAGGCTTGAGGAAATGGACATTGTGGGAATCGAACGTGTAATAATCTTCGCTTGGAAGGAATTCTGTAGGATTAATTGATACGTACGGAGTGCAGCTGCTCACAAGGTTAAATTACAGCAGCTAATTGTCGCTGTGCGTATGAACAAGTGTCCGGTGTCTGGAGATGGAAAAGCACGCAACTAACTCGGTTGGGACGAAATTGGTCCAGTAGATCATTATTAAATGATTTTAAGAATGTTCCGAACACTAACTGACTCGAACTGTTGAGGAATGTTGAGGGGTTGTTCGACACGCGCAGATGCAAGCAAACAAAGCAGCTGTCAAGTCGCCGACGCAATGGACATGTCCAAGAGGATATGTCGGGCTGGCCCTAGGCAGGCTGATGTTCTCGCTCTGGCGCCAGACAGCTAATGCCATACGTGTTGAAATGGATCGCCGGTGGGGTGAAATTGAATTAGCAGTGAAAGCAGTAGGACGAGAAGGGCGAACGAGCTCCTGTAGGGGAGGGAGCAGGGGAGCTGTCTGTGGTCGCAAACAGCGCGGGTGCGTGGGCTGGCAGCAGGGGTGCTGGGCGGGGAAGCTCCACATCCACGCTAGCATGCGTTTTTCGTGCGGTTGATGCGGCCGACTGACGCAGTACCCGATATAGCGGGAGGGGAGGTAGAGGAGAAGGGAGAGGAAAAGGGAGAGGAGAAGGGAGAGGAAGAGGGAGAGGAGAAGGGAGAGGAGAAGGGAGAGGAGAAGGGAGAGGAAGAGGGAGAGGAAGAGGGAGAGGAGGAAAGCGACAAGCGGTGGGGGGGAGAGGAAAACACCCAAACCTAAAACACGGACAGCAAACGCAGTCAATTTATCCATGACATAGTTTTATTATCCACACAAAAGATGTGAACGCAAGGAATGGAGTGGGTTTGAGACCTAACGGCTAGGATGTAATGATTTCCACCAGCCTCGGTCTCGATTTCGAAATTCACGCAGGTGAGCATTTGCCGCCACGTCACAGAAAGTAGGTATAAGTCAGCTTGTGGGCAAGCTTAGAAATCGCTTCGATGATGGGCGGAGGAGTGAGCGCGAGGCGCGGATCAGTAGACCGCGCGCAGTTCGGATCGGGCAGTAAGCAGTCACGGGTTGAGATGTGCCACTACTTGAATTGGATTTGCGGTGGGGTGGGGGCACCCAAGCACTGGAGGAATTATACCCTGAGCTCTTGGAAGCTGCATGCATGTGGCCCATATGCGTGTCAGGTTGCGTGTATGGTTGTGCGCTGTGAGCTGTGAGCCGATCGCATGGCCGGGATTGAGGAGCTCGGTTGGGCCGTACAAGCTCCTGAAGCTTTCATACATCAATTGTCAATTCGAGCTGTTTGATTTTCTTTTTCTTGTTTCTGTCTGTTTTGCGGTCCTTTGACCGGCCTCCTGGCTCGTATGGGCCTTACGAGAACGAGTTTGTCATCATCATGATCATCATCATCTTCATCAATTGTCAATAACACGTGCGTTAGATAGTTTCCACAGGCATTTGAAGACTACTTATTGATTCCACGTACTCTAAACAAGCAATTGGCGTGGCGCATGACCAAACCCAAGATATACACTTGTCGTGATTGTGATAAGATTGTGGCAAGTTGCAGTGCTGTTTTTTCTTGACAAAAGATCTCTGTATCATTTCTTTCATAGTATTGTGGAATTATTTAATGCCGGACTTGATCCACTTTTGGAAAAGGACCACATCCCAGTCACAACGATAACGTTTCATTCATGCAGCGTGCTTTGATGCGATAATGGGTAAGTTGTTGTGCGGGGGTGGACATACATAACCTTTTGGCCGTAAATGCTTGTGCTGAGTATGCTATTTCCATACGTACATTGGCAAGAGTAGTTGGAAAAAACGACAAGCTGTTCTCTGGTGTCCCGTTTGTTTAATTGACATGCTCTGCAGGGAATAGCACTTCCACAACGTCTGACCGGCAGGAGTCGGCACCATTCCACAAGGCGCGCGACGCAGCCGCTGGGTTGCCGGCCGGACGCGATCGCGATCACTCAGCTGCTTCTTCGGAGCCTTCAAAAGCAGCTGTTGCCCGTTATGTCGCGCCTCAGTCGGCTCCGCAGAGCCGCATCGTGGTGGACATTCGCAGCGCAAATCTGGACAGGGATTATAATGTCTACATAAGGCAGGAGCCCCAACGCGATATCGATGTCGCTTCGGCCTGGAGCGGCATCCAGGCTCTGGGGGCCTTATGCATTACGGTGCTCACAATTCAAAAGCTTTGGGAGGACATCAAATTCATTCGCCTCCTTCGTCGTGAGCTCTCCACACTTGTGGGGTCTCTGACAGATGCCAGTGGAAGTTTGGATGCGGGCAGCGGCGATGGCAGCAATGGGGTAAGTCGTTTGACGGGGGTGGGCGTTCTCGTCTGCAGGCGGCGGGAGATGGGGTGTGCTTACATAGGCTTGTTGTTGTTGTTGATGTTGATGTTATGGTTGTTGTTGTAAGTTGCTGTGGACGTGGCCAATGGAACAAGACCTGCGGGAGGGACGAAAAACATAAGCTCTGCGGGGGCTGCGGAAAAATGGAAATCAATGTGTGTGTATGTATATGTGTGTGTGTATGGGTGTGTATGGGTGTGTGTGTGTGTGGTTGTGTAAGCGCACAACTTGAGGACGGGGGCAGAAGGGGCTTGAGCAAAGGAACGAACTGAACAAAGTGATGTTGGTCATGTGGCTGTTGGGCCGTCTCGAGTCTGTGTGACCCTGTCTGGTCGCCCGCCTTTGTTTCATGCGTTCATCCTCTTATACTACGACAACATATTGCTTTCAATAAATCCTTCAGATATCTTCACAAACATATTTTTATTTTTATTTATTTCCTTAACCCTATGAGGTATATGGATCTAGTAGTAAACTGCTCCTCCCCGTGTACGTGTCCCCGTGTACGTGTTGGTGGTTTCAGGCCTCACGCCCAGTACGGCCCCGGGGTGCCTCTGGCCGTACAAACTCCCCCCCGTCCTCCTCCCCACCCATGGGGGCCGGTCTTGATGCCCGGCAACTGGACTTCCATTTGAGCGAGCTGAGCGAGCTGTTGGGTGGAGGACGGGGCGCGAACGAGCAGGCAGCGGGGGGGAAAGGGGGATCAGGACCGCAGTCGGACTCGGTGACGGCGGCGGCGAAAGCGGGAGGAGGAGCGGGGGGGGGCTCCAGCGGGGCAGGGGGAGGGCAGCAGCACCACGGGCCAGGGGCCGCTGCAGCTGCTGCTGCTGCGACCGGGTCAGCGTTCACACAACGAGGTGAGGGGCAGCGGGTTTGTGCGTAGGTGGAGGTGAGGAGGGGCAAGGAGATTCCACGGGGGCTGGTAGTGCTGCTGACGGGTACACGGTTAACTAACCACTAACCACTAACGGTCGGATGATGGCGGCTGACCTCCTCCGTACGACTCAGGTAGACAAGGGAGGCGAAAAAATCATTTGCACGTAAGCTAGGTTGCCGCCCAGACCCCCCCGCTAACCGCCATGTGCGTGTGTGTGTGTTTGTGTTTGTGTGTGTGTGTCGTGCTTCCTGCTATCTCACAGAGACGACCTGGGCGTCCATCTCGGGCCTTACAGAGGTTAAAATCCTATTGCAGGTACGGCATTCTGGTTATTACAGGATTGTCGTGTGACGGGAATATGTGAGAGATGTGACAGATAAGATGAAGGTGAAAGGGTTTTGCCGTGTCTGTCGTATGGCCGCACCCGAGGGGGCCGTACTTACATTGTCGTACATTTACAATTACTAATTGATTTTGCAGTGTCGTCAAGCTAGCCTGTACGGAGCTAAAACTCATCATGTCACTTGACGTCTCTTAACTGTCGATGTACGGCATTGTGCAGGAGGCAACCGTGCTGCCGACGCTACGACCAGATCTTTTCCAGGTTGGTTAGATCCCGATTGGTCCTGGTTTGGGAAGGGGCAAAAAGAAAGGAGCGAACGGTATATCTACATATTTATTACATTAAATATAATTATTTTAATATTCTTAAACGTGCCAATATGGGTTTAATGTCATGTTATCCATTTCCCCCAGTTTTGACACACATAAACACACACATACACACGCGCGCGCGTGTTGGGGCCGCAATTTCTCCATATTTAATAGTTGCATTGCACACCTGCCTCTTGGTCCCCCTCCTTTTTCCCCACAGCCGTACGGCCATACCCCCGACCCGTCGTACTTGCCGCCCTCCCCCCGACCCTCTATTCCCCCACCACGATAAACCCCAACACCCCCCCAACTCTCTCGCCACAACAACTCTCTCACACACACATACACACACGTTTTTGTCGGCGGTATGCGACAGGGTATTAGGCAACCCCCGAAGGCGCTGTTGCTGTTTGGGCCGCCGGGCACTGGCAAGACCCTGCTGGCCCGGGCGGTGGCGGCGGAGAGCCGAGCCTCGTTCTTCCCTGTGACTGGTGAGTGTGTGTGTGTGGAGGGGGACGGAGAGGGGGAAGGGGGGAAGGAGGTGCTGAGGTTGATCGTTCCTAAAGACCCGTTTATCGGTCTGTGGGTCTGTCTGCTCGTGTAGATCTCTCTGTCTGGACGTGCGTCTGTCGGTCTGGGGAAGGGAAATACACGAACGAACCCGCGGGTCAAAATAAACTTCCCGCGGCTGGCGTAACTTACTTAACTTACTTTCCCCGTACAATCATCCGTACAATAACAGGCAGCAGCGTGTTATCCATGTGGTACGGTCAAAGCGAACAGAACGTCAAAGCGCTCTTCGAGAAGGCGAGGAGGCGGCAGCCGGCTATCATCTTCATTGACGAGGTGGGGAGGAGCGGGTGTCGAAGGGCGGGAGTCAAGGGAGGGTTTGGTTTACGTGCGTCTGCGTTAAGTCCACATATTATTGATATGTTAATTACTAATGTTAATATTAAATATTTATTTTGTTGTTGAGAGTGAGCGACACACGCAGATCTTTCTATTCTATGTCTCTATCTTTCTATCTATCTTTCTATCTACATAAATATGCTTATTTTTAGCCTTGTTTTGTCCTGATGAAAGAAAGATGCAAGAAAGAGAGCAATTTTGGAAAGGTCCTCCGAAACCTTCCGCAGACCCCTCTGGCCAACAGACAGCTTATTTCGGTCGCTGAACCACGTCAAGAAATCTTTAGACATATTATTTCAATGTTTCTTTTGAAAAACTGATAATAGTAGTACATAATATTTTTTATTCATTTTGCATTTTCCATACACATAAACTTTTATTGATATATTTAGTCGTTGAAGGGCTCTCATAATAAATAATTACTTTCATTGTATGTTATTATATTATATATATTAATTGCTGGCAGTTCCTATCCCGCTCCTCTCCCCTCTTTGCAAACTTTTGAAAGGTGGACTCCCTTCTTGGCAAACGAAGCTCCGGAGGGCCCCGGGATTCGAACCCGGACCGGCGGGTCACCAATGAGTTCCTCGCGTTTATTGACGGCATTCAGACGCGCCAGGGAGGGACCAGTGGCAGTGGGGGCCCCGGAGTCGGGGGTGATGAGGGGGACACGCGGGTTGTGGTCATCGCCGCCACAAACGCGCCCTGGGACCTGGACGAGGCAGCGCTCAGCAGGTGGGGGAGGGGGGGCCGGATTGGGGCTGGAAGATGGCGGGGGGAAGAGGGGGAGGGGGGAGGCCAATGGGGGGGTGTACAATACACGACACAGCAGAGCTATGTTGAGATAACCCGATGTGTCAAAACACAGCAACCCCCCAGGGCGGCCTGGTTGAGGTTCCTCGCACGCTGGAGGGGAAGGGGAGGGGGGTACTGAGACACAGGAGGGTGTGCTCCGCAGGAGGTGCGGGTGTGCCGAAGAAGCAGGCGCTGACGTGAGGCAGCGCGTCTGTATCTTTGTCGGTCTTTCTGTCAGTCTGTCTGTCCTTGTTTACTTGCATCTGTCCATCTGTCCGACTGCCTGCCTGTCGGCCTGTCGCTTGCATGTCTTTGCATCTGTCTGTCGGTCTTTATGGTTGTGTCGTGATTCTAAGTTTCCTCAATTCCCGTTCCTCAGATTCTCTCGGAGGATCTACGTCCCGTTGCCTGATAAGGCAACCCGCGAGGCCCTCATGCGGGCAGCCATGGAGGTGGGGGTGGGTGGAGTGGGGCACACGGGGTACGGCGTGGCGGGGGAGGCGATACGACATCGGGAGCTGTGGATCTCGTAATTGGGGTGACGGAAACCTAGCTTGGTATGTGTATGTACGTGTATGTGGAGGTGGGGTAGCGGGAAGATGGGAATGGAGGGCCATCAGCAAAACCCGCTTCCACTTAAGCCGTACACATACGACTTACAAATTGTTAGTTAAATCCTCACCCACCCACCCGCCCCGACTTTTCAATTCCCCTTCTCTCCCCCTCCCTGTGCGTGTGCGAACCGCCCCTCCCTGTACCGCCCCCATCTCTCCCTCGTCGTGATCGTCAGGGTATTTCCTGCGACGTGTCCGGTGCGGAATGGCGGCGGCTGGCGGAGCGGTGTGAGAAGTACAGCGGGAGGGACCTGGTGCAGGTCTGCAGGTGCGGGGGAGGGGGGAAGATGATATCATTTTGAATTGCCTCTCTTCCCCCCCCCCCCAAACCCTCCCCTCTCTTTTCCCCCCCCCCCCCAAACCCCACACCCATCATAACCACGCTATCATATCGTGCTCTGTTCACACGACTTCTAACTGTCACGCTCATGACGATAACGTTATAATGTTGTCCGTTTGCACCCTAACCGCCAACCGCCAAATCTCGTTTTTACTGTTGCATTTCCTGAAGTCTCCCAACTTCCAACCGTCATGGCGCTCAGGGAGGCCGCCATGCGCCCACTTCGGGATCTTTGGGGGAGAAGGCTGCTGGAAGGGACACCCCCCGCCGCTGACGGCGACGGCACCGCCGCGGGCCCTATGTCGCAACAGACCGCCGTCGCTCAGCAGCGTCTCGTGGACCTCGTGGCGAAGAGTCTTTGGGCCTCAGCGCCAGCGTCCGCGTCAGCTGGAATGTGCGCGCCGCCGTCGCCGCCGCCGCCGCCATCTGCGGGTGGCGCCGCCAAGAACGCCGCCGCGGGCCGAATACGACGGTTTCGGTTAGGATTTGGTTGGGCTGGCTTCGGCGGCGACCGTTACATGCAGAGCAAGAAGCAGGTAATTCACACGCACACACACGCGCCGGGCGACAAACACCGAAATCGATTACTAATACATGTCGTACAACGCCCCTCTGTCTCCTATGCGGCCATATCGTTTATTGTGTGTCCGTTGTTGTTGCCTATTTTGGACATCTTCGAAAGCTATTTGTGAGCGGCGCTTATTGTTGTTGTAACGCTGCCTTATCACGTAAACACGCGAGGAGTACAGCAGTCTTTTTGGCTGCCGTACTGCGCATATAGCGTTAATTGTTGCATGCATCCAAACCCGTGGGACCCCTCTTCCCTGACCCCAAAGGCATGTCGGCCGCATTCGTACATTCGTACTGTCGCCCAACTCCGGGCCCCCTGACAAACCCACACTCACACCCACATACCCTTCTTGACTTCGTTGCGTGCACACGAGGGGTCGTACTCCCCCCTTCCATCATTGAGTCACGGGTTCCATCTTCAATGGGGGATGTTTTGGGGGCGTTGTCTCCAACCCCCAATGAAAGAGCATTCCCCACCCTATCACAATAACACAGACAGACAGACAGACGCACATACACATACACATACTGCTATTCCCTTTCCCCTCCTTTACACCCACTCTTCCTGAAGGGCATGGTCACTGGTGCTTTTCTGAAAGAGCATTCACAGTTCCACACACAGTTGTCCTGGTCCCAGCCCTCGACCTTTCCTCTAACCGCCAACTACCAACCGCTAACCACTAACTCCAGGCCCGCCGTGAGCTCGAGCGGTGGAAACGGCGTCACGGGGCAACTTGGTGTGATGTGGGCCTTATCATGCAGCAAGCAGAGAGTGTCGTTGAGGGCCGCCGACGGGCGGGGGACGGGGCGCGAGACCCTGATCCTGCGACAACAACCGCCACTTCCACAACCGCCGCCGCAGCCACGGCAGCACAAGCTGCAAGTCATCAGGAAGCGATGGCCTCCGCCCCCTCGCCCTTCCCCGCTTCCTCCCCCTCCGGTATCCACCAAAGCTTAGATTCGTACCTCAGTACGGGAAGTACGGACAATCAGCAGCAGCAGCAACAGGAGCAGCATTGTGTACAGAACCAGCAGAAAGACACCGGTGTGGTGGAGGTCTGCCATCAACCAGCCGTAAATTGCGCCGTGCGTTCGGGGCCATTGCCCATGGGTACGGAATGCTCGTCCAGAATCGTACGACTGACGGTTAAGGTCGAGGCGAAGGCAAAATCGAGTGCGCTGTCAGTGCCGTCATCAGCGGCGGCGGCGGTTGGAGATCAGGGGAGATCTGAGTGTGGAGGTGATCAGGAGCACGAGTGCGTGAAAGTCAGGTTGGAAGTTGAAGAGAGCGGGGCCGCTGCCGCTGCCGCTGCCGCTGTCAGGGAGCAAAGGGCGGAGGAGGGGGAAGGGGGGAAGGCTGGTGTTAAAGACGCCAGGGAGGCCGCAGCCGCCACCACTATTGCCGCCGAGGCGGCTGCGGCGGCTGGAGGTGCCGATGCCGTCACCTCCACCTCCGCTATGGTCGTGGTGCAACCGGCGCCGTCGCCGTCGCCGTCAGGGTGCCCAGCAGCTGCGGCTGCGGTCGCTGCTAAAGACGACTCAGGGCCGGCGGCGGCGCTGAGCTTGGAGGGCCTTTTGGCCTTGCCGGCGAATCAAGTTCGACCCGTCACTGCGGCGGACCTGGAGGCGGCTCTCCAGGTAGGGGTGCGTGTGTGTATGTGTGTCACAGGCGGGTTTTCTTTTCCTTTCTGTATGTGGGGACGCGAAGGATGACCCGTGCTCCTAATTAGGCTGTCGGGCAATGCTCACCCGAGTACACGGATATGCAGACGCCTTTCCTGTGTTTGTGTCTGTACTCGCACACCACTGCACAACCATCCGCTTGATGCCGTACGCAAATATTATGGTATTGTACGACACGGCATGAGTCGACTCCATTGTGTGTATGCGCCCAGGTTATCAGCTGTACGGAAATGGATCAGACTGCGAGGTATACGGAATGGGACGAACAGTACGGCAGCGGAGCGGCTGGGTCGGGGCGTCAGGGGTATCTCCGAGGCAAGGTTTGGATGTCGATGTACGCTTGAGCGGGGAGCGGCAGGGAGGGAAGGGGAGGGGAGGGGTGCGGCGAGGGAGACACGTTTCATGTGCGTGTGCCTGTGTGTTTTTGTGTGTGTTGCGGATTGAGTCGTACGAAAGAAGAATCTCTATGCGTGCATGCGTTTCAAACTCAAACAAGGAGTCCATCATCTGCATCTGCCCGGCGGGGAGGGGCTGCCTCCACCGCTGCTGTGTTTTTCTTGAGGCATGTTGCGTGCCGGCACGAATGAGTGGTACGGATGGTTGGTACGGCTGTGTGAAGCGTGTCACGTGTTGTATGTATTGGGCACGAAGGTGGGAGTGGCGCATATGTGTATGCGGGGGGTAATGGGGGACCCGGGGGGAAGAGGGGTGTATAACAGACGACAGTCGACGTGGTGGTCGAGACAGGAGGTGTACGGCGAAACCTGCACATTGCGGGGTCATCCTCGCAGTACAGTGTAGTACATAAACATACACACCCTTTGGGAGCAAGCTTCTCCCGTAGTCGACATGTTTGCCTTTTTAAGTAGTGTACTACAACAGAAAGGCAGTTGCATAATTTCCCCGTACGTCGAACTTTCCAGCTCCCTGTACAGCCGTGTGCCCATGCTTCGCGACACACATGCTGCTGGGCCGTGGGGAGCGATGTCTGACGTGAAATGTATGGCTATGTGTCGTATTGTACGCCGTACATCGTAGTAAGATAACATCTTGCCGGAAGTGACACCCTCAGAGCAAAGCATACGTGCGCGCATCTCGAGTGAAGCATTTATTAGTTTTGAATTTATAATTGTTGCATCTGACCGTACGGTAGCGCTAAGAGCAGCTCCGGCATAAAATCCTTATAATAATCAAATCGCCACAATGATGATGATGATGATGATGATGGTGGTGGTCACGGTTATTAGGACGAGGAGGAGGAGAAAGAGAAGGCTTAGTACGGCACGAGCGAGAGGTGCAAGTTGCGCTTTGCATGCGGGATAAGCATTCAGGCGTCTGGTCAACAGAGCTCTGGTCGAAATCCGTTTTTAGTACTAGCAGTTGTACGACAAGTGTACGAGAGGAACATCACAATACGAGGAATGTGCAGGATGACCGGGGGGAATGACTTTCCGCTGTTGGCCGTTGTCGTCGTTTTCCGAATACTTCGGGACTTTTACTTAGTCCACTTGAAAGACGGTTATCGGTTTGTTGGTTAGTACGAGTATGCGAACAGCTGAGCCGTATCGTCGTCCCATCGCTGCTATGTACGTCTTGATCTGCCAAGCATGATCTAAATAACGATCAAGTGGTCGTAACTTCTCATCTAGATCCAAATCCAAATTCAGATCCGTTGAACCCCTTTTTGGGGATATTGCTGAAATTGTCGACGAAAGGAGATGGGTGCGATGGCATGGTGGTGGGAGGGAAGGAAGGGGGGATGGCGTCAGTTTGCTGCGGGTCCTTGATGCGGGTACGAGGGGGTTTCTTCCTCCTCTTCGTCGTGTCCTTTGACAGCCTGTGGACCTTAACATCGTTATGCCGTACAAAACACAATCCAGCTCTAAACAATCCATTGCCATCGTTTGCCTTTCGTTCCAACCACCACCACCATCAGCGCCAAATCAGTTTTATTTAAGATACTCATATACGTTAATAAAGACACTGCCATCATCCCCACCATCCGTCAACTTAGATTTGCCGTACACGGTAATCAGGCATACCTGGATTGAGACTCTGTTCCGTACTAACAACTGGTAATAACTGACAACTGAAAGGAAGCGTTGCTATCTTTTGCTAAATCACATCTGCATATGACAAACCAATCCGTGTCGCCGTTTACCACTTGCTTGGCCAAAAGGGGTGAGGGACACTGAGGGGTACTGAGATAGATCAGTGAAGAGGCGGAAGGCCGGGGGTCTTATCCGTCTCTTCGAGAGGGACGTCCGCGTGCCTATGTGGCTGGGTTGCCTAATTAGGATTGCATGCCTCCATCGCTCACACGGTTCATTGAGGACCAGCCACGGCTTAGGGTCATGACGCCCGCGGAGCTCGGACTGACGCCCACTTTTCGAAAGAGGCTCTCGTTGCTTTATAACATTATCATATTTAATAATAATAATAATAATAATAATAATAATAATAATAATAATAATAATAATAATAATAATAATAATAATAATAATAATAATAATAATAATAATAATAATAATAATAATAATATATTACTATTAAATCGGAGAATTGCTCACAAAGTGGTTTTGTGATTCAGTTAATGGTGTAGCCGGAGGTGAAGTGCTTCTTAAGAACATCTTCCCGTGCCCTAGAACCCGGAGCATGTGAGCTGCTGTACGAGCATCCATTTATCACGACGGTACTTAGGCAGAAGTCGTAACATTTACATGATGCCAAAACTACTCCCGTGCCTCGCCGTAAAACAAATGCATGCGCACACGCTCTCTCACCCCGCACCCATCAACCTCCAGCACCCACCCCCCAACAACAAAACACACACACACACACACACACACAGAAATAGGCATATGTAAGTACACACACACATACATTTTCTATTCTTGTTTTCCGAAGAATAGATATTCTCTACTCGTCAGTGTCAGGGCTGGCACCGTCTTCCACTCCCACACACCCACCCACCTGCCTAAACCGAAAGCCCGCACGACTATCAAAGCCCGAAGTCTTAAGATGCTTCACATGCCGTAATGTAAGTGGGGTACGTACGACACACGACGTACGATGCAGGATGTCAGCAGTCATGGTCGTGGAGTCTGACGTCATCTCAATGACACCAATGTACGACGACCGTTGGTTTGGTACTGTTAGAACGACGTAAGGCCTCCTTGGCCTTCTCAAAACCCCCGCTGCTGAGGTAGTGCATAATTGCCGATAAAGCTTAAAATCATTTCCCCCAACCTTGGTCCTTGTTGCCAATGCCCACATTCGCCATCGATAATCAGCTACATTTGTATTTTGAGCATGTGTCAAAATGTACGTACATTGCAAACTACACACACACACACACACACACACGCCTACAGCTGCTCGCTGTATAAATGGCTACAAGCGGGTCGTACCGTCTCTCCGCCAAATCCCATACACACACACACACGTACATGCACTCTCTCTTTCTCTTTGTTAAGCACTTTGCTCCAGAGACCTAACCGAAACACCGAATCCAACCGCCAGGCACACCAACCGCACAACAATGCCGGGGAGACCTGACTGATCAATCTGACGTACAGCTACACTGCTAAGCGACAGCTGCATGGCGCCAGTAGAGATACAAATACAGGTCACTGTGCACTGCCTAACTGTCCGGCCAACCGTCAACAGCAACCGCCAAACCCATTTGACAGCGTAGCATTTAAGCCAACCTGACTGTCTGTCGTCGTACATACACAGGTAGGTACCAGATTCCGTTGTCGGTCAGTCCGCACATGAGGACATGGAGGAAGGGGAGACACACACACACACACACACACACACACACACACGCACATAAAAGCTGAAGCCCCAAACCCACCCCTGTCCCTGAGTTATGGAATAGCGATAGGGAGCCTTTTAGCTCCATCCCTGGAGCAGCAGCAGTAGCATCTACAACACCGCATCCTCCTCTCGCTACTGCTACTGCTACTGCTGCTACTGTGTCTAAGGTTGCGGTTGTGAATGTCAATGTGGTTGTGAATGTCTGCCTCCCTTGCCTCCGTCGTCTCCCTCTTTTTTGCGTCCCTTCCGCAATTCGCATTTCGTCGTTTGGTGTTCCTCTCCTCTCCTCTCCCACCCCCTCCAGGCCGCACCCCCTCCAGCCACCAGTACCAGGGTTTTGCCGTCTACCCGCCTTCCCCCTATTCCAGCCCCTTCTGGCCCCCCCCTCCACCCTCCACCCAAATTTAGCAGTCCATTCGCTCTTTTGATTTTAATTTTATTTCCTAAATCATTTTATTGTTATTATTAAAATGTTTTATTTTGCGAACTAATATCTAACATAATCGGTGTCGTAATTATTGTCATCGTCATCGTCATGATTATGTTTAATTGTTGAAACAGTCATAGTCATCATCATTATGAGTCATTGCTGCTGTCTAGTTATTGTTTGGGTTCCCGGACGAGCTCCGGCCAGTCAAAGTCGTCCAGGCGGATGAGCACCTCGTTGCGCCGCAGCATGGGGGGCGTCGAGGGGTCGTTGTAACGAGCCAGCTGGTAGCCGGGGCGGGGCCGGTAGCCGTCACGCAGCAGAAGGTCCCGCAGCAGTCGCTCGTTCTGAACCACCTGTTAAAGAGGTGAGGGTTGGGGTTCCGAAGAGGGCGTGAAAAGGGGGGCCCCCCGACCAGAGTGTAGCACAAGCAGAGAAAACAAGGTATTGGAATTAGAGACGCCATATCATGACTTAGAAGGTTGAAAACTCCAGGGATGTCTCCGGACAAAGGCAATGGGGACACGGGTTTTTTCCCGCCCATTTGGGAGCGCGAGTCCCAACTACCGACGGTGGGTGGGGCGGGGCCATGGAAAGGGGTCATGGTCCCGTGTGGGCGTTTCCTCCGTTTCTTAAATGCTTGATTTTCCCCTTAATGAGTTCGACAACACTCACCTCACCCCTGCTTAACCCCTCCCGCTTTGCGATTCCCAATCCCCCTCCTCCTTTTCCTACAGAAAACACATACACACACGCAGACACACACGCGCATATACACACACGCAGACACACACGCGCATATACACAACGCCCACCTCGAAGTCCAGCGGCCAGCCATCAAAGCGGATGACGGCCACATACCTCTCCTCTTCCCGCTTGCGACCGATCCGTGGATCCAGGGGAGCCGGCAGCGTGGTCACATCCGAGTACCTGATAACGGGACGCACGTGAAACAGTCTGAATTGTGCATGTTGAAGCATCTGACAATAGGAAGTGGGGCGTCGTACCCTTCACCTTCCCCCTCCCTGTCCCTTCCCCCTCCCTGTCCCTACCCCCCTCCCTGTCCCTTCCCCCTCCCTGTCCCTTCCCCCCCTCCCTGTCCCTCCCCCCTCCCTCACCTTTCCCCCCTCCCTCACCTGCACCCCTCCCTGTCCCTTCCCCCTCCCTGTCCCTTCCCCCCTCCCTGTCCCTTCCCCCTCCCTGTCCCTTCCCCCCTCCCTGTCCCTTCCCCCTCCCGTTCCCTACCCCGTTCCCTCACCTTCCCCCTCTCAGCCACGTCTCCACCCCTACCTGCTCTCCATGACGAACTGCATGATGACGCTGGAGTTACTCTTCGGCTCTATGCTCGTAAAGACCGGGGTGGTCATCTCCATCGACAGCTGCGCCGAGTTGGCGCCGAATAGGTACGCAGCTAAGTCTGAGAAGCCGGAACCGCTGGCGGGGCCAGAGCCGGTGCCCATCGGGGCCTCCGCGACGAGGTACGGCTCGTATCGCCGAATTTCGTACTCCTGTGCGTGTGTGTGTATAAGGGGGGGATGAAGATTGCAGTGGAGCTAAAAGCCAAAAACTAATGTAATGAAAGCAACTTATCTGCATTTTGTTATATTTCTTAATAATATTCAAATAAAACAGGGTATGCGAAAAAGAAAAGTCTTGATGTCAGACGGATCCGAGACACATACAACACATACAAACACGCACACGCACACGCACCTTGAATTTCTTCAGCACCAAATATTTGGGTGTCTCAATGGCGGGTGTTAGCTGCACTTGGAGGAACATACGAAGCACGTGCAGTACACCTTCCAAACTCAGGAATCTGTAGTCAAGGGTGGAAGAAGGGAGGGGGGAAGGGGGGGAAGGGGGGGAAGGGGTAGAAGAAGGGAGGGGGGAAGGGGGGGAAGGGGGGAATACGATAGCCAAGAGGGCGGGGGGCCGTCTGAATGCGAAGAGGATGAGTGGAATGTAAAGTACCCAACAAGTGTCCGATAGTGGGGGGACAGACACCTGGAGAACACAAGAGAGGTGAATGTGATCGCACGTTGGGACGTGACGAAACATATTATTAAGGCGGGGAGGAATGTACGAAATTTACGGAATGTACGACAAAGGGAGAGAGAGAGAGAGAGAAAAGGATGGGTCCCGATAATACGATGGGAGAAGACGTACAACCCGACCCAAGAAGGAAAAGGGAAGGGAAGACTTCTCAAGAAAACAAAATAATAATAATAATATAATGATGAAATAACATAAATAAAATATAAATAAATAATGTTGATGGGGTCTCCAACTGCAAAAGAGCAAACCACCCGTGAGTTCCTTTGACCCATGGGTCCGGTGCCTTCCCTCGTCCGAACTGCCCGGCAGGGTTCATCATTCAATTTGCGTACTCACGTGCCCGCCCTCCGTCTCCTCCCTCCTCCCTCCTCCCTCCTCCCTCCTCCCTCCTCCTCCTCCCTCCTCCCTCCTCCCTCCTCCCTCCTCCCTCCTCCCTCCTCCCTCCTCCCTCCTCCCTCCTCCTCCTCCTCCCTCCTCCCTCCTCCCTCCTCCCTCCTCCCTCCTCCCTCCTCCCTCCTCTCCTCCCTCCTCCCTCCTCCCTCCTCCCTCCTCCCTCCCTCCTCCCTCCTCAAACCCCACACCCTACCTCCTCCTCCTCCTCCTCACACCCCTTCTCCCTGTCCCCTTCTTTCGTCAGCACCAGCACCAGCAGCAGCTTCCTTTATTCTCCCTCACCTTTACCCCCCCCCCTCTCCAGCCCCATCTTCCCGGCTCTCCATCAACCCCCCTGGAGCACCCATTTGCCTGCAGCACCCAACTCACGCGTTTCTCTGAAGCGCGTCCCAATAGTCTGTGTGGCTGAGTACGATGCCCGTACGAGGGTCCACCTGGAGGTCCAGGAAGGGGGGACGCAACACGATACGAGGGGGACGCAACAACGAAAGTACGAATGTGAGTGTACGAATGGAAGTGGCGGGGAAGGGAAGCCCAATTGCCCGCAATCGCCGCACCCCACCTTAACCACCTCGGTGAACACATACCCCGACCCTCCGTGTCAATGCATCGCCTCTCCTTTTGAACCCACCCTTCCCGGCGCCGCCTCCTGGCCCCCCCATTAACACCCCCCTGATACACAACAATTCAGAACCTCCCCCTCCCCCTCCCCTGCCCCAACTCCTCCCCCTCCCCTCCCCTGCCCCTCCCCCTCCCTCTCCCCCCGAGAACCCTGTCCTCCATGCCACCCACCTTGTACACGGTCCTCCCCGTGATTGTAATGTTGGGCCTCCAGGGCATCAGCCACAGTATCATCTCCATAGTCCAGCTGGCAGTTATGGTTTGGGGGCCGGTCACCGCGATGGAGTGCAGGTCGAAGGCCATGTTGAAAAGGCTGCGGAGCAGCCGGATGTTGAATACTGCCGATGGCCGGGTCGAGGGAGGGACAGGGAAGGAGGTAAATAGAGGAAAGGGCGGATGGGAACGCGCGTAAGAGGTTGAAGTAGTCTGGACAGGCGGGTAATAACATGCTGCTGTTGTCGGTCGGTGCACGTGCATGTCCATCATAAGGCCCTTCGAACGGATCCCGTACAGTCATAATCTCACACCATCATCGGGAGAAGGTACTCGCCCCCTCCATCACAATACATCAACTCCCCACTTCGGGCCTTACCCCCATACCAGTTTCATGAGCGAAAAAAGGTCGTACTGAGGTACGAACGAACGCCGTACAATTTGACAATTGTCACCACGGCAAAGGCTGTGTTGAGGCAAGCATGTGGCAAGTATGTGGGGTATGGGAGCAGTGCTTACCGTAGCCGTCCCTGGAGTCGTACTTGGAGATGGGATCCTCGAAGGCAATCATGGGGGAGTAGCGCGACTCCGTAACCTCCTGTGAGGTCCGCGCCCGTACAGCAGTGTGCGCGTGGGCGCATGTGTGTATGTTTGTGAGTGTGTGTGCATGTGTGTGCATGTGCGTGCATGTGTGTGTAAGAGAGTATGTGTGCTTGAGGGAGAGTGTGTATAAGTTTGAGGCCATAGTTCTCACACCTCTCCCGTTAACCCCCTCCCCGTAGAAGAGCGACAGAGAGAGGGAGGGGTCCGGTTCCCCCTGTCACCCCCCGCCCCCGAGGCTCCCTTCTTTAGCGGGAGGCAGGCCCTCCCTGGCCCCGACCCACATCCACACCCGAATGTCCCAACCGGGCTGCGATGGACCCATAGCGGCCGTGTTGGCCTGGTAGCTCGTACCGTGTCAGTTTTATTGGTTTCCCATTTCTAATCCCCCCCTGGACCCATATCCCCCAAATATCTCCCTGTTGGGGTTTTTAAAAAAAAGGCCCCCCTGGTGCCTCTCCAGGAGCTAGCTCCTCCCGTTGACATGTGATCAGTGCGCTGTCCCCCTCCTGCCCCTCATAATGCGCCCCTCACCTGTTGTAATATCCTCCCCCTTTCCATTCTGGATTTGGTTGCCGTACTCATCGTATTTTCCTCTGCCGTCTTATTTCCGCCTACTTCCTTCCAGTCCGCCCTTCCATCTACCCCAGCATCAGTGTGATACCCCCTAGCAGCTTCCCCCAACACGGCTCCAGGCGGCCCCCTCAAAGGCCCCCTCAAAGGCCCCCTCAAAGGCCCCCTCAAAGGCCGCCTCCGGCCCTCCTCAGCCCCCTTCTGCCGCAGGTCCCCTGGGACGATGAGCTCACCCCTTTCTCGAATAGCATCTTCAGGTCCGAGGCCAAGAAACTGCAGTATGCAGAACAGAGCACACCACGGTGGAACGCGCATCGGGAGGAGCAAGGCAACAAAGAACAGCAAGTAAGGAGGAAGGAAAAGAAAAAGAAGGAAGAGTAGGCACATTAAGTTTTGTAATATGCAAAATGAAACGGAGAATCCAACGCGAAGAAAATGAGGGGGGATAATGTTGAGATGACTGCGGATGGGGTTCGGTGAGTGCGTTTGCCGGTCGTGGGGGAGATCATTCTATATCAGCTGAATGACAGGCAGATTTGGGTTCAGTCCACCCCAGTCCACCCTGCCAATTGATTGGGGCAGGCAAGAGTGAGCTGCCACCAAAGTTTTGTTTTAGCGGGGAGTCCAGGCCATGGGCGCGTAGGGAAGGGAAAAAACTGCCATAAAAACCGGCTGCAGGTTTCACGGTGCCTGGGAGGCACAACATGCCGGCTTCCGATGTTCTGATCCTGAGGCTAGTGCACCTCATAAGAAAGTAAGATTCACAATCTAAGGACTCTGCAAGATAGGCTAGGCACAGAGGGGCTCTGCAGCTTCCAGAGTTAAAGATGGCACGATGGAAAGTCCGCAAGCTTGTGTTACGGTTATTTGAGGGTTAAGCCCGGATTTGGCTTACCTACAAGTATCCTGCATGATGAAGGCCTGCCTCTGGGCCTCAGCTTCACGGATGAGGACAGCATCAGCGTCGGAACTTGCATCCCCGTCAACAAAGACCAGCTCTTCCATAGGGGTCTGTGATGAAGTAGCTTCACGCACTATGAGTCGCGCATTTACTTTGGATCGGGAGAGGTGAGCGGCATGCCGGTGCTTTCCGAGTCTTGCAAAGGAAGGCCGAAGAACTCGGCCGCAAAGGGCAAACATCTTGTATAAAAATGTACAGAGATATGACACACGGCACAACTATGAGCCCGAGCTATTGAGGTGCGGGTCTTAAAGCTGGGCTACTTGCCAACCGGCGCTACGCACAGGGAACCTGTGCTTAACTATTGATGTTATTGATTACATGCGAAGGTTCTAAAGTGGCAGAACTTGTTGAATGAAACTCTAAAGTTGTGCAGAACTTGTGGGCTAACAGTATGTTGTACAATGTCCACGAGCGCGTCGTTCAAAGCAGCAGCTGGGACATAGGCCGTTGTCCTGGCTGGCTGTATATGTCTATATTTTATTTGCTTCCCGCTCAAATATCTTTTCCACCCAATTACAAAGCTTGCTCAAACTTCATTCTGATCAGAGCGGGTTCGGATGTATGCAGTAGGTCCGTCAAGCTCGTCGGCCGAGGGCGTTCCCAAACATGTCACCTGGTGTATATCAAAATGTAGGAAAATTATGCTTGTCGAGGATATAAATAAGGATTTGTATGCTGCGCGTCACCTCTATGGACCTCATGTAGCAGCAGCGAGGCGTTCCCTTCTTCATGCCATTGACACAGGCACTCAAAGACGTGCCGCGTGACTAACATACTGACGGTGGTAGATTGAAATATAGTGGCAAGCTGATATGTATCATCAGCCTCGAGTTTTCCACAGCCAAGGTGTTCCCCTACATCTTATAATATCGTCGCTCGACATTCGCCATCCAAATGCTTCTTCTAGGCCTTGCGTTTCCAGAAAATGCTTCATCTAGGCCTTATGTTTCTATTTGGAAATCAATCGCCGATCGGATAAAGCCCTGATTGTGTGTAACTGCCGTGTGTGTACCTGTTTGCGTGCGTGTTTTTACATTTATGCATATCTATGTTTCAAGTCCTTCAACTGAATTATTTTGGCACACACACCGAGGATCATCAGAATTACTGGGAAGCTCTGGCTTGGGTGCGTCATGCCCATGCCCGCATAACAGGATATAACAATGCAGATCGGTGTTGAACACCGGTAACCCGGACAGATGGACCTTTGCTGTCATGTTAGGGCAGGCATCTACATCATGAAGGACTAAGGAGCATCACGCATTCTTCATGGGACGGGTGCACGGCTGCCGCGGTAGTGTAAGGCCGCAACCATGCTGACAAGTCTAGTGAGCAAGCTCACCATTGACAAGTCCCCGAGAGAAATTGAAGTTAATCGCAGGTCCTCAATGAGGACCGTATAAGCGATTAAGCTTATAAGAACAGATACTACACATGATCTGAGCCAAAAGGCCGAGAAAGGTATGACTTCATGAATGCACGGTGCACCCACCCAGCCAGCAGGTGGTTGTCCGGAGGCCTGCCCGTGGACGATGGTGGGTCCAGTTGACACACCATCACTTTAGCATATATAGGAAAGATGTCGCAGCCTTATGGTTTGTTATTTGGGATATTTAAAATGCCCCCCTTGCTCGATCGCCACAGCCAACAGGGGGAAAGTTGCCTCTAGGGCGGGGGCTCCAGAACCAGATAGAGGGAGGCAAAAGCTCTCATCACAGCCGTAATGCTCGGCTGATGTAACCGGAGGGTATCACAAACTCGCCGCATTTCGCATCTAAAAGGGGGGGGGGACCTGGCAGGCATCTAGCTTGTAGCCGCATCTAGATATCCAGAACCCCCTTGGCCACATCTAGATACCAAAAAACGCTATTTAGATACCGATATGGACCCCTTTTTAACACATTTAAGTGGAAGTATATGATATCCACAGCCAGGTGCTTTTTCGCATCTCAGGTTCGTTGATACCCTCCTCTGTAACATTACTTACTGCACTCCAAATCTTTCAAGTAGCGCCCCGTACATCTCTTGCCGCACTGTCGCCATTCACCCGTCACCACGTATGCCCCTCACCCTGCCCAATACCCCTCTCTTTTGAGTTACATGTGAAACACACAACGGAACGTGACAATGGCTACGTCTTCTGGATAAGGGAATTGCCTTCTCTCCTGTCTTCTCTCTTCTTCACGGCCGCCAGGTTTTCACGGTCGCCTTTCACCATAATCATAAACGTCCCACTCGCCTGCTGCCCTCTTCTCCCTGCCCGTTTGACGTGTGAATATTTCAGATTACCGAATCTATAAAAGCACGACCAAAAGCTCTGTGGCAATGGACAGGGCGAGCATGCTTCTTTGCTGTACGCGTATTGACAGCTCGCTTGGTCCTTGATTCCTAAAGGACCTCGACAGGTCCAGAATCGAAAATATTATAATAAGGCCCTAAAGATCTTATATTAAATGTTATGATGTACGAACACAATAGAGATCGAATTTGTTGTAAAAGTAGGCGTCGTCGCACTGTCCCTCACTGTCAGGTCCTGAAGCTCACTGCTGCAAGACGCGGTTTGAAGGCTAAAGCACCCAGTGGCTAGGGCTAGGGCTACGACCATGGTAGACCCGAATACAATGTTTTCATGAAATGAGGGTACGGGACACTTGACGGCCGAGCTCGGCCCACCGTTAGGCACGAGCAGGTACGGCATACAACATAACATTACACCCCATGATCACATGACATTACAGCGAGCTGGACCCAGGTACGCAGCACGCGTACCCAGCGTGCCGTCCCCGTATGTACCTTGCTGCAAATCTCAATGATAACATCCGCAACTGTTCACTCGACAATAATGCCAATGACGACAGTGACGACACGCGACACATGCAATCAACAAAGCCCCCCTCGTGCCCATCATCCCAGGGTGCGTATTCGACCTCCGCCAACAAAGTTGTCGCCCACAGAGGCCGTCAGGGGGAACTCAATTCAGCAACGCAGGGAGGTCCACGCCCCAACCAAAGACCTTTAAAGATGGGCGAGCTTTAGGGATGCGGGATCTTCACAAGCTTTACCCCTCGCATGTGGCAAGGGTCACGGGGAGCAGTAGAGATACATCCAACACCAGCAGGCCTCCGCCTCCGCCTCCGCCGCCCTCCCCCGCCCAACCCGACAGGTTTAGGCTTTGGGGCCTCCAGCCTCACCCCTTATTGTTCTCCCTCCCGTCCTGAACTAATACCCGTTCCCGGTTCTGCTCTTCCCCTCCTCCAACCGTAAAAGCTTTGTACCTGCGTTTCCCACGGCATGCCTTGATGCCGTAGTAGCCCCAGCGCCTCCCGGCAATACTCTGCAGCCGCTACAACATCTACTACAATGGGGCTCGGGCTGTGAAGTCCGCCGTCGCCGTCATGGAGGCGGTGGCTCCTGTCTGGCTGCAGTTAGGGCCACACCATATCCAGGGGGGCCCGATATCCGGGGCTCATATGGCATATCCCACCATATGCTGTCCGCATTCCGTAGCCGCGCCACCCGCGAATGCGCCGTCCGCGAAATCCCATAAGACGGCAAACCCGAAGAGCTCGCCAGCGGCCCCCTTCTTTACCCAAAACTTAAACCCACAAAAAGGTTGACTTAAAAAGTCAACCAAACCACACACTCAATTAGCAATTTCGTTTGGGTGACGGCCCCACACAACGCAGATGATGATGGCAGACCATGATGGCTGCACAACGTAGGTTGTGAAAGCCTGAAAATAAAAGCCAGAATACCATCCGGAGTTCGTCTGTCTGTGTGCGTCTCTGTGCGTGTCTCTGTGTGCGTCTCTGTGTGTTTGTCCTTCGACAGGTAGGTGGTGTTGCCTATCCTGGCATCGACCATGTTACGATACACGCTGACCAACCCGAGCCCCAGCCCTCGGCTCAGCCCAAACGGGTTCTTGGACGACCCATCTATCATTTCATTTCCCATTTCTCGTTCTCTATTTCACAATTCCGATTTCTCAATTTCCTGAAGAAATTCGTTTTCCTTTTTCCACTTTACCCTAGATGAGTTGCAAGGTCACTGCTGATGCTGACGCTGGCGCTCGCACTGCGGGCCTGAATGGCCACCGTCTGAGCGCCAATCAGCTCCAGAACCTGAGTGTGCAGCTGCCGGTTCTCATGCCCCAGCTTCCGCATCGCCTGCTCGCTTCGCTTCTGTGCCAGCTGAGGAGAAAGAGGAGAAAGAGGCGAGAGAGCGGAAGAGCGGAAGGGAATAAACTGAGGAAGATTGAGGACACACGTACATCCGTCTGCACTTACGGTACACGAGCCCCCTACCTAATGTAATGTACAACACAGCGAAAACACGCCTGACATATGTGTAACGTGCCGTAACGTGAGGTTGGTTAGTTGGTTTATGACGTGTGAATGGTTTGATGGGACGAGCTGGGAGAGATGACAACCATCACAGCACCTGAGCTCCTCCTCCCCGTGTCCGTTCTTCCACTGTGATCTTGATCTCCACTCCCAGGCTTCTGGCCACCCTCCGCCAGATGTAATCCCGATACGCACCTGGGCTGCTTTGTACTTCTCGCGAAGCTCCGCATTCTCCTTCTGGGCAGCATCAAAGCGCGCCGCCAGCCCATCCACGCCCTGTGACGGCGCAGTTGCCGCCGCAGCCGCAGCCGCGGCCGCCGCGGCGGCGGCGGCTCGGCCCGTCGCCACTCCCTTGATCAATTTTGCCAGCTTGCGGTTTTGTGCGTTCAATAGTGATATGTGCGAAACAGCGCGTGCCAGCATCTCCGCACGAGCCTGAGTCGACCAGGCAGCTGTACCCGCCACCAGCGGCGTGTCTGTGGTGGCGGTGCTCCTTGCGGAGTACGGGGCCTGTACTAGCTGCATCTCACCACCACCACCAGCTGAGGCTGCGCTATCGGTCTCACCAGCGGCGGTCAGCGCCAGCGGTGCCGCCATCCCAGCACCGCCATCCGTCCGATGGCGGATGCTCCCGGCGCTTGCGCCGCGGCTGTTGCTGCAGCCACCGCCACTGCCCCCAGCCTCAGCAGACTTGAGCAACTGTAGCATCTCCGTCCACAGCCGCGCCTCATCCTCACTTAGCATGTCGGCCCCGCTGCCGCTCCGGCGGCCGTACCCTTCCGCCCCCTGTGCCAGCGGTGGTGGCGGTGACGTGGTGGTTGTCGTGGAGAACACGCCGTGGCTGTGGTGTTGGTTATTGTTGTCGTTGATGTTGTGGTGGTGATGGTAGCAGTCATGATCAGCGTTAAGCAAGTCAACATGCATCATCCGGGTGTCGGCGCTGTTAGGCGTCCTCGCTGCTGTCACGCCATCTGCGTTGATGCTCGAATGAGTCGGCCGGCCAGCAGCCGCCGCTGCGGCGCCGCTGGCGTCATAGTCATTGTCACTTGCAGTCTGCCCGTAGCCACCGCCATGGCAGCTTCCGCAGCTGCCGGCGCTATTCACGCCGCCTTCGCCGCCGCCGCAATCGCCCTCTGAAGGACACGTCTCGCCAATGGAGTAGCTACTGGCGCGTCGCTGTTCGCTGTACCTGGACGGGCCCGACGACGCCGCCGGGCCGGCGACTCCATCCGGCGCCCTGGATGCCCCACGCGGCCCGCCGTACAACGGCGGCGGATGGTGGTATTCACCGCCGCCGGAGGCACCACCCGCACTGCCACCGTAGCTATGGCTGTGCTGCCCGCCGCCGCTGCTGTATGCATTGGCCGCGTTGTCCACACGGTCCCGCTCCCGGTGCTGTTGCCGCATTGCGGATGCCTGTGCCGCTGCCGTGGCGATGTCTAACTGTCTGCGGAGCTGCGAGATAACGGCCTCTTGCTCGAGAACACGGTGCTCCAGGTGTAGAACCAAGTGATGCTGTGATTCCGAATGGAGCTGCGAAGTGGGTTGCAATTTTATTTTTCCAAAATACATCACGAAGGGCCAGGGGGAAGGGGAGAGGGCCATAATTCTCCGTCGTAATGTTTTACAAGGCAGATATTGAGCTATGAGGCTATGAGAGGGAGATGTGGAGCTAGGGGCAGCTTCCCTCTTCCCTCTTCCCTCTCGGCGCGAGCCCGCAGACGCCTTGCAAAAAGAAAGGCGGCTTATTAATATGTTGACTGCTCCCTTTGGTTTACTTTATATGGATTTACTCCCACATCGCGTTCTCTACATTCCCATCGGCCCGTCAACACATCGCCGTCAACGACTAACTGAAATAACATAACCTTGAGGGTTTGGATTCTTAAGGATATTCTTATTCGGCGGATTTGGTTCGAGCGATTAAAGAGCTTTGGAAAAGAGTAATATTCAATCTAGGTAATGCTATTGCATACGATAATGAGTCACTCTACCACTTCGAGACCCTCACCCGTGCTTCCTCGTCCTGCTCCCTGCGCAGAATGCCCTCCACATGTCGAGCTCGGCCCAGCGCTGCCAACTGCTCCCGCAGGCACTGGGCCAGCTCCCGGTACTGGTGGGCGTCGGCAGCGAGTGCCGTACACTCTTTCACGTGCTGCGGTGGTTTTGTTCCCCGATCATGGGAGGCCAGGAAGGGGAAAGGGGAAGGGGCGAGGGAGAGGGAGGGGGGGGGAGAGATCGCAGTCGGGGAGGAAGAAACATCTTTACAAGAAGTCCCGTAAATATATGGAAGCTCAACAAACACACATTTACACATCTCTCATACACATACACACGCACCTGCGCCCTCTGCAGCTCCAGCGCCTGATCCGCCTGCCGCTGCGCCTCCTCGAAATCGCGCTTCAGGTCCGCCAGCTCGCCCTCCAGCACACGAATAGCCAGCGAGGACAGCTGGCCCGGGGCACCGGCATGTGTGCCACCACCGGGGGTTTCAAGCTGGGGTGGAGTTGGTGATGGTTGGGAAGCACACACGTTAGGATCGTGGGTGTTTGGTATGTGTATGTGTGTCTGTCTGTCTGTCTGTATTATTGTGATAGGGTGGGGAATGCTCTTTCATTGGGGGTTGGAGACAACGCCCCCAAAACATCAGGGAATTGAAGATGGAACCCGTGATTCGATGATGGAAGGGGGGAGTACGACCCCTCGTGTGCACGCAACGAAGTCAAGAAGGATGTACGGATCCAAGCTTAGATCGGTCGCCAAATCTCTAAGCTCCGAAACCACATGAAACCCACACCAAAGGCGGACCTGGTCGTCCATGTTGCCAGCGGCGCATAATCCGCTCCCGTCACGTCGCCCCCCCCGCACGGGGAAGGGCGGCAACCCGTGTCTGAGAACTTCATTCCCCCATTCCATCACCATAGGGCCCGTTGTCCTATTATATACGCTCCCCCCGAAATAGCCCGAAACCCATATGACGTACCGGCTCCGAGACCATCCTCGACACCTTGGCTCCGGAGCCGGTGCTTGCAGTGCCCTTCGAGGTTAGAGCTGCATCCAGGCAGCTATCCAGCTGCTCAGCAACCAGCCCAGCTCGGCCAGTCAGGTTGACTAGGCTGTCTGCAAGCCAGGCCCGCTCTTGAAGGACCGCCTCCGCTGCAGCGTCCGCCATCAGACGGGTGGCCAGGGGCTGCCGGCTGCCGGTGGCAATACGAGATCCGCCAGCAGCGGCAGCGGAGCCCACGGAGCTGGTTTTGATGGGTGTGGAGTACATGTTGGTGCTGTTGTAGGCTGTCCATTTTACACGTCGTTTGTAAAAGGGAGAGATTAGGCAGGTCAGGTGTCAAGGGGGCATGGTGGGACTTGGCGGAGGGTTGCATAAGGTGCTTGGTGAGGTAAGCGGATGCACAAGGAAGTAGATGGCAGCTTTCTAAACATCCAAAACATCCCAAAATTTAATTCAAATCAATCCAAGTGCTGCTGAGCTGCTGAACTTAAGCCTATTCAGCGCGGCACCGCCACGTGATCTCCTCGAGCAGATTGCAATTAATTTGTTGGGCCCCCCCCCAACACACACACACACGACCTACCAGCCACGCGGCCCTTTCCGGCAACCATCAGCGCCGCCGCCAGCTCCCCTGCCGCCTGTTCCACTTTCTGCATCGCGTACCGGAGCTCCAGCAGCTGCACCGTCAACTGAAGTCCACCTCCGCCGCCGCCGCCGCTGCCGCCGCCGCCACACGCACCCAGCAGCCCTTGACCGCCGCCGCCACCACCACCACCGGCACCACCAGGCGTAAGGGACGACGCGTTTAATGCATCCGCCGCGCCTCCCGCATTAACAGAGCCGTATGAAGCATACGACGCACGGAGCCCATCCACGTCGTTCTGTTGTTGGTACGGTAGCAGTAAGCCGCCACCAAAAGGTTCGAAGCCGCAAACCTGCGGTGATATGTTGGACTCGCTGGTGACGCGGCGGCGGCTGCCGCCGCCGCCGCCGCCCCTACCGCCGCGGACACAGAGAGAGAATGAGGCATCAGGCGAGTCATTGATCGGGGGGCCGCTGCACAAGGGTAGATGAGCAGCACCGGCGGCGGCTGTGAGAGGAGGCGCGCCCCAGTGATAAGGCCCGTGAGGTGCAAGGGACGGCGGCGTGGCGGCGCCATCAGAACAGAAGCCCTCCAAGGGCGAGGCCAGGGTGCCCATGGTGCATTGGCCTCCACCGGACCCGGGCTCCACCCACAGGCTAACCGGTGTGGCAGACGCAGCGCCGGCGGTGGCACCGCCGGCGCTGTAGGTGCCGCCATCGGGTGCCGCATCGAAGGAGCTCCTGCCAGCGTGGTGGTGTGGCAGCATGCGGCCGTCCTTGAACATAGTGGCGGCAGTAGAAGAGTCTCCCAGGAGTAGCGATGATGACCGTGCAGTGGGACTCAGTGGCATCATGATCATGCTGCATCGCTCCACGCGAAGGGAGGAGCTAGGAGACCAGGCTGCGGAAGAGAACACCGCCGATGCGTAAGGAGGCGGTGGCGCCAGGTGCTGCTGCTGCTGCTGCTGGTTGAGGAGTCTGCTATCGCCGTTGCAATGGCCATTGCCATTGCCGGTGGCAAGGAAGCCACTGCCGACGGCTTGCTGTGAAGCGCACGGCCGCGCCACGGCGGCGGCCGCAGCTTCTCGCTGCCGCTGCGCTTCACGCAACTGCAGCAGCTGCACCTGCAGCAGTGCGTCTTCGCGCTCGCGACGCAAGGACGCCAGATCGTCTTCACGGTCTTGCAGCTGTCCCTCCAGCTCCATGCACCTGTTGCGTTCGTCCGACAGGTCCAATCGCAGTCTCCCGATCATCTCCTCCGCGTCAGCGTGGCGACTCTGTAGGTCTGCCAGCTCGGCCTGAGCAGCCACGACCTGACCAGCCAGCTTTAATCGGCCGGACCCGGGCTGCGTCCCTGGCTTCGCATTGGCATCGACGTGAGCCTCCAGCGGCGGCAGTAGATGCTTTTGCTGTTGTTCCTGCTGTTCCAAGAATGATTCACGAACGGGCGATGACAAAGACGCATCCTTTGTCGAATGGGCGGAGGGCGCCTCATATGACGGTGGGTTAAGCAGCCGCGGTGGGGACGACATTGTTGTTGTGGTGGTGATGGCGGTTGAGGTTTGGCCCCCGGCTGGTGCCATGCAAGACGCCACCACGTCCGCGACGCTACCTAGCAAGCGCCGTTGGGACTGCTCTCCTTCTGCGGCGGTGGCCACGACGACGGCGGCGGCGGCGGCGGCGGCAGCCTGTGCCTCCACTGTCTTCTGCAGCTCCACCATCTTCCGTGTCGCCACCTGCATCTCCGCTTCAAGGTCCGCCGCCTTGATTCGCTCCACCTCCATCGCCGCCTGCGCCTCAATACATGCCGCGTCCGCTGCCTCTGCCCGCGCTAGCGTCTCCGCAAGCATCCGCGCCTGTGCTTCTGTCGCTACCTCCGCCCGCGCTTGTGCCTCGGTACATGCAGCCTCTGCTGCCTCCGCCCGCGCTTGTGCCTCCCTGCCGCGAGCCTCCACCTCCGCGAGCGCGTGCGAATGTGCGTCTGCTGCCGCCTGCAGCTCCTCCCTGGCATCTGCCAATTGGGCCTCCCGCTCTGCAAGGGCGGCCCGTGCGGAGTCCAAACTATTCACCAAGCTGTCCATCTTGCCTCTGAGCTCCTCCAAAACCACCTCCGCATCCACGGCCCGCTCCTCCGCCTTCCGCGCCATCACGCTCTGATCCTCCATCTCCCTCCACAGCTGCTGCATCCGCGCTTCCATCGCCTCCTTCACATCCTCCGCCTCCGCTAGCCGTGACTGTGCCTCCGCTGCCGCCTCCCGTGCCCTCACAAGCTCCCTCCGCAAGACCTCCAGCTCCGAAACCAGAGAACTATGGGTCACCTGGACTTCCGCCAAACGTCCCATCGCCTCGCACGCCTTTGCCTCGGCCGCCGTCAAGTCCGTCCAGAGCTTCTGCTTTTCGTTATCCAAGGCGGTCGTGTAGTCCCGCAGCGCGGACGCCTCCTCCAGAGCGTTGGCAAGGTGGGTGGCCTTCTGGTGGACTTCGTCCACCAGCTTTCTATGCTCTGAACGGAGCTGATCACGCTCTTGGTAAAGATCCTCCAGCTCGTTGCGAGCCGCAGACAGCTGCGCAGCTAGCTCCTTCGTGCGGTTGCATGCGGTGGTGTGTAGGCCCTGCAGGTCACGTCGCTCCTCCTCGGCGCGCTGCTGGCAGTCCTTTGCGGCCCGAAGCTGCAATTGCAGCTCTTGCAGCTCCTTACGGTGCGCCAACTCCGCTTGCTCACAGCGTTGGGTTTCCTCGATAACGCGAGCCGACTCGGCCGCCAGGGCCATCTCGAGCTCTGAAACCATCGTAGTGCTTTCCATCAATGCCTCGTTTGCTGCGGTGACCTAGCAGGTAGGGTGGGTACAAATACGTGATGGGCATACAGAGGTAAGCAGGGTGATGGGCAAGGAGGGTGGGGTGGGGAGCTGAAAAGTAGTGAGGCTCGAAGTCTGATGCCACAAACATCTTCACAGCATCACACGTACATGCATCTGAACCTTCCTCACACCATCATCATGCCACCAAGCCAAGCCTACACGCGCCACGCCCAAGCCCACACCGGTACCTTGTCTTCAAGTGCTTGACGTGCTTCCTCCAAATCCGCCTTCGCCCGCTCCGCCTCCGCTACCACCCGCTGCAGCTGCTCCACCATATCCCTCTCCCGCGCCTCTGCATCTTCCGCTCGCTGCTCCGCCAGGGCTGCCTGGCTAGTCAGACGTTGTGATTCCCAGGTCGCTGCGTCCAGCTGCTGCCGAAGATCCGAAGCCATCGCCTCCACCTCCGCCAAAACCACCGCATGGCGCTGATCCGCCTCCCGCGCCTCAGCCGCCGCCCGTGCGTAATCCGCCGCCGCAACCTCCGCTTCGCTGCGCGCCTCCTGCGCCGCTACGGACGCCTTCTGCGCGTCATTCTCCTTACGAAGCGCGTCGGCACGTGCGGCAGCTCGTTCCGCCCTAAGCTCCACCATCGCCACCCGCGCAGCCTGCAGCTCCGCCTGCAATTGCTGTTCCTTCTCTGCGGCTGCATCCTCTACCGACTGCAGGTGCCCTAGCTCCTCCTGCGCGGCGTGAAGCTCTGTCTCCAGTCGAGATAGCTCTTGTTCTGCGTGGGCTTGCGCCGCAACGAGCTTCGCCTGGAGGTCCTGCGTCCTGGACTCCGCTTCGGCGCATGCGGATCGCAGCTGCTCCACCTAAAAGAGGTAGGGATGAGCAAATGAGACGTGAGCAAAAGAGGGACAGCGTGTTATGAATAGCCCGCCCTACGGCTTGGAGGCCGCGTGGCTCCGAAGATCTTCTTGTGCTGTGAAGACAGACAGACAGACACTAACAGAGAGAGATATGACCGCACGCACAGGTCAGATATTTCGTTTGCATAAGGTGGTGGCGAGGAACCCCTTTCTTTAGGGAAAGAACTCCCCCTAGAGAAAGCATCACAATGAGCTAAATGAGAGGGATTGACTTGACGCAGGATCATCTGGTCGGGGTGGGGACGGGGACGGGGTCGTTCCAGCACCCATACACATAGCCACACTCTGGTAGGTAGGGATGGCGGGTGGCTAACCCCATCACTATATGGGGGAGGTGCCAGGCATTGCACCATGTGCTCCACGTATACCATGGCTACATGGCTATCCTGTATCATTCACATTCTGCTTACCTGCATCTGCATCTCCGCTTCGGCTCGACAGCGCTGCGCTTCTGCATCTGCTACGCCGCTGCGCATTTCCCGCAGCTGATCCTCCAGCACCTCCACCTGCCTCCTCAGACCTTTTACTACCGTCTCAGTTTCCGCCACCTCCAGGGACTGGCGAAGCTCCGCACTGTCCCTAGCGGCGGCAGCAGCATCGCTCATTGCCCGTTGCGCCTCCAGCGCCTCCACCTGGCCCCGCAGCGCCTCAGCCGAACGCCTCTGCGTCTCTCCGCTAACCTGGGCCGCTTCGAGCCTCTGCTCCAGCAACGCCACTTGATGGAGCAGAGCCGCGCTGTTCCTTGTGGCTTCGGAAAGCGCGTCAGCCAGTTGCAGCTCCGTCTCACGCGCTGCATGGGCGGCAGTTAGCTGCTGCTCCAGCAGCGCAACCTGGCCTTGAAGTGTGGCTGCGGTGTGGTTTGTCTCCGAGACCTGAGCTTGCGCCTGGTGTAGTTGACGTTGGATCCGCTTGCTTTCCAGGGTGAGCTGCGTGTTGATCCGTTCCAGCTCCCGGATGCGGTGGAGGGAGCCGTTGAGTTGTGCGTCCATGCGCAGGACGTGCCGCTGCTGGGCCTGAGACCTCCTCTCAGCCTCGCGACCACTCTGGACGTGTGTGTGTGTGGGGGGGGGAGGACCCGCGGCGGTCGTCAGCCAAGAAGGGCACAGCATTAGGGACACGAAGCGAAGGAGAGGGAGGAAGGGCGGAGAAACCCACGAGCCCACGCCGAACGTGAGCTGGTGAGAGAGATGCTGGAGATGTCAGATGGATGATTTTACAACATAAGAGATGGAAAGACATGAGAAGGGATCTATGCGACGTGTAATTATATTTGGCTGGCGGCAGCTTAGTGACGCATTCGCTTTATTTAAGGCAAGATAGGGTTGAACAGGAGGCCGACAAACCGAAAGCCTCACAAGCTCACACCTGACTAACTGCCGCAGCTGGATTCAATAGTAGCGAACCTGCGGTCTGTGTTGTCGACCCTGTCCCTCCCTGTGCCTTCCCCCCTCCGCTTTTGTCCCCCCCCCTCCCCTACTTTTTCAATGAGACCGCCTCCGCCGCTTCACATACCTCTGTCAGCATGGCGTGCAACAGCTTACTGCGAGTCTGAAGCTCCATGTGCTTCGAGCTCGAGTGTGACAACTCGGACCGCAGCTGTTCGTTGACGTGCTGCAGGCCCTGATTCTCACGTGAAAGTTTAGTCACACGTGCCAGAGCCTTGCCCATTGCGGTCATCGCAACCTGCGCAACGATCGGGTTGCCAATCCCATGGGTCAGGCTGCTGCAGGAGGAGAGGTGCAGTCCGGTGCTATTGGTACGGCTGCTCTCATCACTGCCACTGGAAATTCCTGGAGTACCAGTGGCTGCGGCAGCGGCAGCTCCTGCGTTGGCGCCCGGGGCAGCGGCTGTCGCTGCTGCTGTCGCCATCCTTCCAACACCGTCTGCCAGAGGAGTGCGTGCGGAGAAAGGGTGCTGGTCCGTATAAGGCATTGGTGTAGGCACTGGTGACGGCGGCGGCGGTGTGAGCAGCGGCGACTCGCCTGCGGCTGCCAGCGCCTGCAGGAGCAGCGCATGCGCGTGTTCAAGCTCCATGATAAGGGACCTGTCCTCGGTGCTCTTGACGGCGGAACGGGAGATAACGCCACGGCGGCTTACAGTCGCGGCGGCGCCGGCAGCCGCCGCCATACCGGTGCCGCTTGTACTGTGGCTGCCCAAGGTCCGACTAGTGAGGGTATCTCGCCGATCGTCCACATCGATGTCGACGTCCGCCGAAATAACAGCAACAGCTTGGTCTGCCTGATCGTTCATCGCCACCAGCCCGCCCCCGCAACGTATCGCTCCCCGGTGGTGTCTCGCCAGGCTTCGTGTCCGAGACCTAGAAACGGTACCACCCAGCCCGCCAGACGCTAACACGCGATTAAAGGCGCTAGTACGTGGACTGTCGCTTTCTGAGCTGCTGCTGCCACCGCTGCCCAGGGCCTCGCTAACGCCAGGGCCATCGTCCTCCCGCCGCTGATCGTCCCTAGTAATAGTTGGGTGCACAACACCCCCATTTGTATGCGCTAATTCAAGTGGAGTAGTGGTTGTCCAAGCTGTAGGGCCTCGGGGCGCTGGGAGAGCTGTGACCGCAGCCCTGATAGTGGCAGTCCATTTTGGCCCAGCTGAAGCAGCACCGATGCGACTGCCAAGGCGGTTGGTCATGGCATTGGGCACAGGCATGTTTTCATGCGCGTCAGCATGAGAGTCATCCCGTGCGCTATTGATGTCGTCGCCCCCGCTCCCTCCGCCGAAGATTCCAGTAGAAAATGATGACTGGCAGGTCATGGGGCTAAGCTTGTGTAATTTGTTGCCATCGCCGTATGGTGCCATCTGAGTGGATCCGCTGCCGGTCTCAAGATCCTCCTCAAACGCTGGGTTCTCTTGGATCTAAAAAAGAAAATGATGAAAGAATACGAAAATGATAAGAACAACAAACAAAACATCATCATCAATAAGATGCTAAACAAGATCAAGCTGATCGGGCAGAAAGAAGAAGGACGACAACAATGATAGGCGTTGGTTTGGAGCGAATGAAGGCACAGAGGACAGTGCGAGAAAGAAGAAATTGGAATTGGCCCGATCACCAGGGGACAAGCGAATGGAAGAGCACAAAACCCCCTACATATCCCCACACGGACGCGTGCATACACACACGCCAACATCTACCCACCCACCCAGTCATCCACGCACCACAGAGTGCAAGCAACATATGCCATTCCGACGGACAAAAGGCTTGTTGGCCCATGTCCGTGGGTCTCCCTACCCTTCCCCTGGACGACTGGAGGGATGAAACCCACCTGCCAAGAACGAAACGTCTTGGTGTCACTATCAGCACGGGGTGTCGCGTCCATCTGCCTCGCCGACCCAATGTCCGGATCCGTGCCGTCAAACTCCGTGCTGCTGTCACTGCTGCGGTACCCACTTGGGTCGTATCGCCTGGCTTTGCCTTCAGCAACGACAAGCCAGACACTGCCTCCCCCCGATGTGGCTGCACCGGCTGTGCGAGGTGATCGACGCGGTGATCGACGAGGACATGTCTGAAAGCTGCTGACAAAGCCTGTCTTCCCTGAACTAGCGGCGGCGCCGTGGCAGCCGAACGAGAAGCTGGCGCCTGCTCTCTCTTTACCTGGTGAGTTCAGCGCCAGCATGGCCTCAGCCTCTGACTGCATCGGTAGCGGCGCGTCGGCAAAGGCATCATCTGGAGGCGTCATCTCAACGGCAATGGGATGCAGGAGCGCCGCAGACTCGCCTCCTGCTGGGGCCAGTTCTCTCCTGGCTGAGGACAAGTCCGCCTTGTCCCCACCCCCATCCGCATGCCCATCCGCAAATGCATCTGTGTCTCCATTCGCGACCGTTGCTGTGGCGTGAAGTGCAACCTCTCCTTCCCTTTCCTCCGTCTGGGCCGCCACACCTCTCCAGCGACCATCTGCCGCCACACCGCCTGCTCCTGCTGCGGCTCCAATGACAGAGAAGCTCACGCTGCCTTGGTCCGTGTCATGTGTCTCCCGCCTTGACGCCGTGCTCCCCCATACCCGGCTGGGATCTGCTACAATGTCCGTCTCCGAAGCCCAAGACAGCTCGTAAGACGGCAGATCCCGAAGCTGGACCACTTCCGAGACGGTAGAGATCAGGGGCGCTGTAAATCCAGCAGTAGCACCAGCCGATTGTGCCGCAATAGCAGCAGTCTCAGCGACAGCGATAGCGCCACTGTTGCTGCTATACACAGAAGGAAGGCTGGGCCCCCCACTGAGCAACACGCGAGAACCGCGGTCAGCTCCGCCACGCCGGTCGCGGCCAACATGGTGGGCTCCGTCTCCTGAAATCCAGGTATCAGCGTTGCTGCGAGGCGCAAGGGCAGGCTCCATGCTGAAGTTATAGGCATCGTGCTCGTCATCGTCGTTGTGCTGCAGGTGATGCCATGACCTTGGCTGCAGCGTCACGTGCTGCCATATGTGCCGCGCATCCGGCACGTTCTGGCGGTCTGAAGACCTCGACTTCGACAGAGGTCTGCTTCCGTATGGAAACATCGTCTCGCTGAGCTCGGTCGCACCGTGTGACTCGTTGGCAGCCATCCACTCGGACATCTCCTGTGCTGCACCGATGATCGGGTCATCAACAACCGACCCGACTGAACTGTGCTGGTGATCCTCCTCCTCCATCTCCTCTGCCGCCGCAGCCTCTTCGTCGTCCTCCACTGCAAAGCCGGGCCCAAATTTGCCAATGTCTGGGCTGCCCCTGTCACCCTCTGCGGATCCAGCCAGAGTCGTGATTTCAGCGTGGCGCTTTCCCGGGGCAATCCCGACAGCGCATCCAGACCCAGAATTACCAGGGGGGTCAAGGCCCTGCGTGGCGGCCTCCCCATTGTCCTCATCCGTGTGGGCACCCAAACTTGCAGGGGAGCTGCCCGCTTCAAATACCCAGGCAGGCTCCCCGAGCCACAGCCCAGACTGATGCAGCACCACCCCTGGCGTTCGCCGGTGCACCCCCTCTAAGCCACCGACCAAATAGAAGCTGGGTTCTCCTCCCTGGAATAACATGTCAGGAGGGTTAATGAAGCCCTCCTCCTGCTCCTCCACCTCCTCCTCCCTGACATGCTGCCCGGGTATGCTGTTGGGCCGGGTCTGTGTCCCTATTCCCGCCGCTGGTGTTCCTGCAGAACCGGTTGCGTGATCCAGGCTGGCGACAGGTTGGCCGCTGCTTTCACACAGGCTCCTGGAGCTTAGCATCTGCAGGGCATCCCTATCCCGGCCTGAGTCACGCCCCCCAGCTACTGAATATGAAGACGACGTGTCTAACAAGTTGCTGAGATCTGTGTGCTGCGGAGCGCTTTGGTTGGTGATGCTCCTGCTGGTACCGCTGGCTGCGGATGAGGAGCCGCCGGGCGATCCGAACGCACCAACTGGACTGCCAGACAGCCATGGATAATCCGGTGGGACAGGTGAGTCTGCCTCAAAGCCACAGCCACGGTCGCCACTGGAATCACCGTCGTCCTCTGCAGGTGCAAGATCAGGTTCGCGCGTCTGCGAGCCCATACCAGGGCTCACCATCCATTCTCTCTGCCGACCCACATTCTCTCCCGCATTCTCCTCTTCCACAAACACAGGCCAGCATGCGGCACCACTACTCAGTCCACCATTACCACAACTGCCACTTATCGCGCTCGCGGGCGTCGCCTGGACGGTGTTAAGCGTGTCATAAGCGGGATTATTGTAAGCAAAATTGAAAGTGCCGTGAAGGCTGGAAGTTGTGGTGGTGGTGATTTCAGGTGTCTGTTGCTGCGTCATGCACGGCATCATCGTCGTCGTCGCCAAGGTGGTGGCCGACGAGGGCGGCATGCTGCTCATTTGGCGTGCTGCTGCCGCCGCCGATGCAGGCCGACACTCCCCCACCAGTGGCCTATCTACCCCATTGGTGATGGTCGCCGATCCTTCCGCCGCCGCCGCCGCCGGCAGCGGAAGCACCGAACTGTACTCCTCTGCGCAGCGTAGTTCAGAGCCGCTGCTGCCGCCGGGCGGCGGCGGCAGCCCACTGCTGTCCGGTTTAGCTGTCTGCCACGACTCGGCATCGAGCTGGGACGGGGGCGTTGCTACGAAGGCAAGTTGATCCTGCTCCTGCTGCTCGTGCTCCGATTCGTAATTCTGCTGTGGCTCCTGTTGGTCTTCCGGCGCGGCAAACAAGGTTTCGTCACTCCTAACAAATCCTGCCCAATGGTGGTCCTCATGCTCAGATAATACAACGTCAGAGGTACATTTTCCATTTCCGCTTCCGTCGCCACGAACCACGGCGGGACTAAGAGTAAAGAAGGCCAATTTCTCAGTCGGGAGCTGGACGGAGTACGGAGTGGTGAGTGTTAGCGGAGACGCCAATAACGCCGCAAAATCAAATCCGGCGGATCTGGGGTCTGCCTCGGAATCCTGGGGATGGTGCTGAGATTGACCCAGCGGCGTTGCTTCCTCCTGCCGCTGTTCCGGGTGCTGCTGTTCCCCTTGCCGCTGTTGCTGCTGTTCAGCGTCAGGCGCCGTGTTGCCGCCACTGCAGGACGCACTGCTCCTCCCCCCTGTTGTATCCATCACATGATGGTGCTGTGAGTTGGAGCTTGCGGGCGTGGAGGCCGAGGCCGAGGTTGTGAGTGCCATTGGGGTCATCAAAGTGAGCCGTTTAGGAACTAAGAGCGGGGTGGTGCGCTTCGTGCTGCCGCCGCCGCCGGAGGTCCCTTCTCGCTGGTGCTGGTAATTCTGGTGGCTGTGATGGTTGGGATGGTTACGACGGGAACCACCTGCAGGACGCGTGTAGCCATGCCGCTGATTAGCCTGGGACTGCGTCTGGGAGTGGGGCTGCTGATACAGCGAGAACGGGCGTCCGGACGGGCCAGCTGCCTTGGTTTCGGAGGAGCCGCGTCGGGATGGCCCAGCGCCAAACGATGCCAAGGAAGCCTCCTCGTCCCAATTCAGTTTCCGCTGAGGGCCCTTGGCAGAGCGAGGATCCGCTAAAGACACGGATGCTGACATGGGCGTGGCGGTCAAGTCAATTTCCTTCCACCCGTGCTTCACCAGCGACTCTGACGCCACGGACGATGCCTCCACCGGTGCCGTTATGTGGCTGATGCTTGCGGCTGGAGGAGGAGGAGGAGGAGGAAAAAGAACAGCATCTTTGCTGTCAGCGTCATCGCTGATATCTTCTCCATTCCTGCTGCCTGGGGGAACAACACCAGCGGAGCGGGCGGTGCGGGATACGGACCCGCTGTCCCGCAGCGTCATGGACCGTGACAGGTTCTGCCTGAAGAGTGACAGGACTGCTTCCGCTTCGTCATGCAACGCCGCCGCCTCGTAAAACAACTGCTCGTGGCAATCCTCAGGTGATTGTGGACCGGGGCCCTCCTCGCTGATGGCTGTGGTGCGCGTGACCACGTTGATGCTATGGCCGCCGGTGGTCGCAGAAGCTGCTCCTTGTAGTTGATGATGAATATGGCAGAACTGATGGTCTGGCTGAGGCCCGCTGCACGGGGTGCCTGAGGTCCACTGCACGGGAAGCAGAAACGACGAGAACATTACGGGAGACGGAAACTCACTGCCAACACGTCCTAACCATGAGATGGGCGGCCCAGAAGTCAGTTGCCTTGGAGGACTAATAGCAATAATAATATCCCACCACAGGAACATACGCAGCGTACAAGGTCCTAGGACTAGGCTCCATGCAACCTCACCACCGTTGCGTCGTCAGGCAGATGCTTCAACGCACTGAAGGGAAACTCGGCAGATAGATCGACCGCTTTGCTGAAATCTGATAAGGGGCTTTGGTGACTAGCAAATGTCCATCCGTTAATTGATGGCTGAGCTGTGGCACCGGGTTGCAAGGGACTCGGCAATAGTGTGTCTGGCCATGTCTCGTTTCTCTCCGTATCCATTCTTTCATTCGTTATCAAAATTCTCTAGGAGCATATAGGTATTGGCCTTCGCCCGTCTGCGTCAAAAGAATTGACTGCGCAACGTCGCCCGTGTAAAATATGCGCAACGCTGCATTTATTATTCCGCAAAATGTACGTAATCAATGGTCAGGTACTAATCATACGGGATTTACATGCAAGCACGCGGTCTGAGCTGAGACTCATGTCCGAGCTGCTGTTTTGAACGGCGGGACCGTCGTGGATACTGTACAACAGCTTATGAAGCATGTCTTCATGTTGAGGGTTTCAATCGGTTCGATGTAACGTCTACATATATGAACATGCACTGACTCGTTTTCGCCTTGAAACACCTGCCAAGGTCCTGAGTGAGAATCATTACTCTCCGGAGTAGCGATTAGTGCCATCGAGTAGGTATCGAGGTGGTAGAGGCCATGGTTTATGGATGCAAATCCTGTATTTGTAGACTGGACCTCGAAAGACTGGTCAGCCTTCCTTTCGCCAGACGGTGTTGGAATTATACCTTGGAGCAGCATTCCGTGCGCATTTAGCCCTCTAATCCGGAGATATGCGGCATGAGACGTGCCTAAAGAATAATTATACGCAGACGTAGAGTATTATCGTTCGCGGGGGTACAGGGCACTCGCCCAAGATGACTCCTTAACATTAGCGCGGTGTATTGCCCAGTATTGCCCAGCGGCTGCTTCGTCCGATCCAACGCCAGAAAATGCTCACGAAGTACCTCGCCCAAGTTGAACTGCAGGCGAGGACATGCTTATAATGTAAAATGGAAATCTGAAGCGTCTAGTCGGCTCCTTATCAGGTAGGGCGTGCCTGGCCTTACTTTGGGGCATCGCCGCGGAACGGTGAGAACAGTGAAACCTTGTCCGCCCTGGTCCGCCGACCTACAGAAGCCTTGCCACAACCCTGTACTTGCATTTGGTTCGAACGTGCGACTATGCGGCACTTGCATGCACAGCTGCCAAATGACACCGTCGACGCTGGCTCATCCGTCCTTGTCACATGTGTCTGATGCGTGCAAAATTTTCCCTGGGCTTTTGCTGCCCAGTGCCCACCTCCTCCACCTCCTCCACCGCTGCACGGCGCGGCATAACTCCTTCCGATTCCCCCGGTAAAAAGGGGGGAGAGAGAGGGGAGGGGATATCCTTGTGTATTGTAACACGATGTGTACAATACTATTCTCTGCTTTGGCTTGTCATGTAAAATGTTTGGCCATACTTGTTTTGCACACACGTGCATCGCTAGGAGTTAGGGCAAAAGATATTATTAGTGATGGTCAAAATGGCCCCCAGGCCAGATACTGGGCCCCCAGGCTTATTTAGGACCCGGTGTACTCCAGGGCTCTGCTCATTTAGAGCATCACATCATCATGCACAGCTTGTCCTGCCTGGTTCGGTTTGGACCTCACCCCCTCACACAGCACCCCCTCGTTTAGCTGCAGACAGAGAGCCATTCCAGGTCTCACTACTGCTAGGGCAGACATCCGTAAGGTTCATACACGTCAGTACGTCAGACCTGCCATGTGTGTAGGTAGTTGTGTAGGTAGTAACAGCTGCTGGTTCATGCAAAAGCGTGTTTGTGTCTGTGTATGTACGAGGATACTCCACCCTCACCAACACGAACACCACTGGCGACCTTATACCACCGGCGACCCAGTGGTTGGGATCTCCGATGGTGGCGCCTCCACCTCTGCATCCGTCCGCTCATCGTGCGCTTCGTCTGGTCACATACACCTCAAATCTATCAAAACACACTTCCCCCGCCATTTTGTGTGGATGCATCGGGCAGCGTCACACCCTCCACCTTGTACTGCCCGCCTCCCTTCTTAAGCAGCTGGCCTGTGTGTATATATATATATCCGTACATCCAGTACGACAAGTCCAGTGCGACAGACCCGTGTAGGCCCCAGTGACAATTGTCACCAGTCGGTTCCGTACGTCGTACGAGGGGGGAGCAAAGCGGTACAGGGAGGGGAAGGAGGCGCACAAGAGGAGGGGGGTTAGGAAACACAGCTTCGACGGGTGGGTGAATGCGCAGGAATGTGTGTATATGTTTCCCCGGGGTGGCATTACCTACTTGGTGTTCCGCCGCCCCACCCCATCGACCAACCGCCCCATCCCATTCCCGCCAAACCCGCTTCCCCCCTCCCGCAACACGTACCAGCCTCATTCAGCTGCTCCAGGAAGGTCCCCACGTCCCGCACCGACAGCGCTATCTCATTGGCCAAGGAGCTGAGCTCTCCCGCAGAGAACAGGTTGCGCCCCTCCCGCTCGGCCAGACGGCGGAGGGAGGCCATGAAGCGGGTCGCCTCGCTGGTGCGGCTGCCCGCCCGCCCGCCCGTCTGTGCGTGTGTGTGTGTGTTTTGTGTAGAGGGGGAGAACGGAAACGACCAGCCACAGAGCAAGCAAATGACAGTGCATGTGTGTGTTTGTATGTATGTGTGTGCGTGTATGTTGGAACGCTGAATCTTGTCATAGTGGTTCCGGAGCAGGGCGTGCCGACACGGTATGGCCGGCCGGCGGGGTTGAGTATGCGGACTTTCCAGAAAATACACAGACCACTCCAAAAACGACTCCGGAAGAGAAGCTTAGGGAACCGTGATACGGCTCATGTCGTACAAACGTGTTGGTAGGACGTTTTTGCTGGTGCCTGTCGTGAAAACACAGTCTCGAGACGACTCCGTACAACCCCCTTTCATGTATACGGCATGTTGTGCTCGTACTTTCGCACGAACGTACCTGCCGGTAGTCCGTACAGCCGGCGGCCAAATCCCCGCCAAATCTGTCGTACAACGCTTCCCGTACAAGATCCACGACATCTTCCGCATCCGACTGCTCCACCACCTCACGCAGCTCTGCCCGGGCTCGTGCCTCCGAGAGCCGGACGAGACTTTCCAACTGCCGGGCCTTCGAAAGAGTTCCGAAAGGGAGGGGAGGGGAGGGCCAGGGCGGAACAAGGAGCAGGAAAAACACCGTGTGTGCACAACATGTCGGAATTGACACAAACGGGAAAGAAAACTATTTAACCGCTGGGTGTGGAAACGTAAGTGCGCCTGCCGTTTGCCCTTGCTTGCTTTCCAAATACGGGTACATTATATTAGTAATTTATACTCTACGCGGTACGAAACTACGACGAAGACGTGTACCGTACGACAGGAGCTCTCACCGTGACGTGGCTTTTGGATCCCGGCACCACCTGAGATCGCATCTGAAGATAGAACGCCTGTTGGATGGGGAATCGAGAAGGTGCCGGCATTACAACGGCTTAGTACGGCAATGTGTACGACTTAACCGCTCTAATCCTACTGCCATACTAACCTGTATCACTTGTTTTGCCTCCTCCGATAACCGTGGGTGGCAGTATGTACGAGCGTACGAGACATATTTCTTTAATAAGTGTACGGGCAGCTGCGCGTTCTCCGCCGCGCTTGCCAGTTTAAGCCGCTGTGACAATGTCGGCCGACCGCTGCCGCCGCCGCCGCCGCCGCCGCCGGAGGGACCACTAGCTGCTGCACCCCCCAAGGCGGTGGTGTACTGGCTGGCGGCGCCGCTTGCGGTTGTGCCATATTCAATGAGGCGCTGCCGTGCGGCATGGGCTCGGCCGGCAAGCCCTGTAATATACGACATATACGACACGTACAACATAGATGTCAAAGTCGTACAGTGCCCCATGTATATATTTCGTACAGTGCGAGTGCTTGTAAATGGTGCGGGGAAAGGGGAAGGGCGTGGGGATGCCCCCACGGTTATACCGTACAGTTCCTCAATAGTTACGCCGTACCGGAATTATTCCCACTCCCTCCTGCCGTACCGGAGTGCAGCGCCATGACGTGTTCACTGAGTGCCTGGTCCATTCGCTCGTCCGGTCGGTCGAGCAGTACGAATATCAGGTCAAAGCGGCTGAGCATTGCGGGGCTTATGCCGCGCAGGTTCTCCGCCAGGCTCTTGGCCCGGTTGTAGTGGCCCCCGACTGGGTTGGCGGCGGCGAGAATGGAGGCGCGGGCGGGGAGGTTGGCCACGAGGCCGGCCTTCGCCACACTGACCTGAGTGAGTGAGTGAGTCAGCGAGTGAGTGAGTGAGCGGTGGGTGGGGTTGGGGGGAGGCGAATAATGGACGAGAGACCTGGCACGGCTACTGTTCAGGGAAGATGCACAAACGACTTAACCGACACAGCATCTGCGCGTGTAAGTCTGGTACCGGGTGTAGTGGAGTTATTGTGTCCCATGGGTCCGTTGCTCCCCTATCGCTCCCCCTCCCCCTCCCCTCTCCGTCCACTCTTTAGAAACCAAAAAGTCTCCACTTGCCACAGCTCTTGGTGATAATTGAAGGGTCGGCCAGCATCGAAAAAAACACGATATGCCGTGCGCCTTTGATCTACTACTAACTACAGGACCGAGCCGCTTTATACATCCGCTGTCTGTCTGTCTGTCTGTCTGTCTGTAGGTAGGTAGGTATGTCTTCCCGCCTTATCCCCCGCAGCACCCTTCCTTCTCCTCACTCCAGCTGTCAGTTGAAGGGGAAAAAGTTCTGTTAAGCTTTCGGTTGAGCACTAACCGAAAGCTTATTGACCGCTAATTAACCCCCCTCCCCGTAGAAGAGCGACAGAGAGAGAGGGAGGGGGTCCGGTTCCCCCTGTCCCCCCCCCCGCCCCCGAGGCTCCCTTCTTTAGCGGGCGGCAGGCCCTCCCTGGCCCCGACCCACATCCACACCCGAATGTCCCAACCGGGCTGCGATGGACCCATAGCGGCCGTGTTGGCCTGGTAGCTCGTACTGGTCAGTTTTATTGGTTTCCCATTTCTAATCCCCCCCTGGACCTAATGCGCAGATGAAGCTAACTACCAGCAACGATCTCAATAACAAACCGCCAAATTGTGCCGTACCTCCTGCTGTTCCATGACCTCAAGCAAAGCCTGCGTCCAGAATGTCAGGTACGAAACGCTGGGTGCGGAAAACGAACGTACGAGCGGCAAGAAGATGTGAAAGTCGATACGTGGCTAATTGGCACTAACCCCGTTCCGCGCTTCCAAAATGAGCACATGCAGCTCGGCCGCCAGTGATTGGTGATTTTTGGCTCAACTTTAGAACTGCATGCCCCTGATCACGATGCATGAACGTGTTTCCTTAGCATTCACATACAGCATTATCGCCCATTTCCCGTTCGCCTCACTGCACTACCAGGTTTCGTCTATTCGCCTTCCCCAAACCCATTCCCCCCACCCCCCCAACCCCTCCACCCCCCCAACCCCTCCACCCCCCCAACCCCTCCACCCCCCCAACCCCTCCACCCCCCAACCCCTCACCCCCCCAACCCCTCCACCCCCCAACCCCTCCACCCCCCCAACCCCTCCACCCCCCAACCCCTCCACCCCCCAACCCCTCCACCCCCCCAACCCCTCCACCCCCCCAAACCCTCCACCCCCCCAAACCCTCCACCCCCCCAAACCCTCCACCCCCCCAAACCCTCCACCCCCCAACCCCTCCACCCCCCAACCCCTCCACCCCCCAACCCCTCCACCCCCCAACCCCTCCACCCCCCCAACCCCTCCACCCCCCCAACCCCTCCACCCCCCAACCCCTCCACCCCCCCAACCCCTCCACCCCCCAACCCCTCCACCCCCCAACCCTCCACCTCCCCAACCCCTCCACCCCCCCAACCCCTCCACCCCCCCAACCCCTCCACCCCCCCAACCCCTCCACCCCCCCAAACCCTCCACCCCCCCAAACCCTCCACCCCCCCAACCGGCAAATCCTCCCACTTCATCAGCAACTCACTTGGTGTTCCGCCGTCATCTTGTCGAACTCGTCCACACAGCAGACACCGCAGTCGCTCAGCACCACCGCCCCTGCTTCCAGAGCCGCGTCGCCGGTCACGGCGTCGCGCACCACACTCACCGTTAGCCCGGCGGAGGTGGAGGTGTTGCCGCAAACGTAGATGCCGCGGGGGGCAGCGGAGGCGGCTGCCTGGGGAAGGGGGGTGTCCGCGGACACACGCACGTGTGTTTTTGTGTCTGTGTGTGTTTGTGTCTGTGTATGTCTGTGTTCGTCTGTGCGTGTTTGAAACGGGCAAGCGTAAGGGGCGACGCATGAAGTGCGCACGGGTGTGTGAACGCGACAGCGAAGCGAACGAAGTGGCACACGAAACGCGAGAGGGGGATTTTTCCCTGCCCCTACCCATACACACACGGTTCCCGCCCACCCCACCCCACCCCACCCCACCCAGCCCACCTGCAGCAGCTGACTCTTCCCCAGGCCGGGGTCTCCCACTATCAGCACGTGGATGTCACCACGAACCGGAACACGGCCTCCGCCGCCCCCACCTCCAACACCCACACCGGCAGCAGCATCCGCTGCTGATGGTGGCAGTAGTGGGGACAGTCCGCTGCCCAGACTGCCCCCGGCCCCTGCCAGGGGGCAAAAATAGGGAAATATAGGCACATGCCACGTCTATGAGTGCCCGTGTGTGTGTGTGTGTGTGTGTATGCGATTGTAAGTCCCAGGACTGGGTGGGCCCCCCTCTCCTTCCACACCCTGCCGTACCTCCGGCGTATTTGCGGACGCCCCCCAGCATGGCGAGTACGATACCGCACTTCACGAGCTCATTGCCGTATATGGATGGACATAGCGCTTGGATGAGCTGACGGAGCTGGTCGCCGCCGTGTAGCTGCCGTACATCGTTCGTACGTCGTATCGTCCCGTATGCATTTGGGGGTATGCAAGTATGGAGACCAGATGGAATGAGACAGACAATCCATGGAGACGAACAAAAAGACAGACAGACAGACAGACAGGTAGACAGATAGAGAAATTGCTTCGGGTTCACGTCGAGTACTTACACTCCATGAGAAATTGTAAATGCTGTTGCCTTTTGTTGGTTGACTTTTCGGTTAGGTTTGGTTGATCAGTTAAGCGGTATCGGCTGTCTGATTTGGGGTCCAGTTCACCCTCAGAAAAACACATAAATTTTGAAACACCCTCAATCAATCCCCTACTCATCCCCCTCCCCTCTCATCCCCCTCCCCTCTCATCCCCCTCCACCTCCCCCCTGGTGACCCCTCAACTCATTCCTCCCATTCCTCCCTCCCCTGCCCCTCCCCCCTCCCCCTTTACCCCACCTCGCAGAACTTCACCACAAAGGCCAGGTCGTTGGTAATGAAGCTGGGCAGGCCGCCAGAGGGCCCCGGGGGGAGGGCGCCAGCGCCTCCGAAACCAGTAACTGCGTCACCCAGTGCGGGAGCCTGGTTACGGGTCGTACAAGGGTGCCGTACATACATACATACATATACATACACGAACGTATGTTGGGTTGTTATGGTTTGGGCGGGCTTTTCCCCCCCCCCCCGTTTTCAAACCTTTCATTTTCCGGACCCCCCTCTCCCGCAACCATTCAATGAAGATATTTCCCCTTCTCCCCCCCTCCCCTAAGGTGTACCGCTACACACATGCACATATATACACACATAAATACACACACGCGGATCCCTCCACATACACATAGACACACGGACTTCACCAACACCCCACCACCTGTAGTCCGGAGCGCTGCAGCTGCTGACGTGGGCATGTCAGTGACACAGCCTCCAAGTACATCAGGAACAAGCTACTGCCGCTACCGCCACCACCGCGGCCTCGTCCGCCGCCGCCGCCGCCGCCGCCACCAAATGGCCCGCCGCCGCCACCGCTGCTGGAAGCCGCACCGGTGGACGCGAATTTCCCTGCAGTACGACACAAAACACATTAGGTGGGAGATGCCGGGACGGAGAGGAGGTTTGGTGGTTCCCTAGTGGGGTGGAACCAGATAGGAGGAGTGGGAGCCATGTTTCGCACAGTACGACAGTACGACAACAGCGCACGACAAAAACCTTTCCCCTTTAATAGACGATGAGCTCTCACGGGGGCCCCCCTTTTCACGCTTTCCCCCATACACACATGATTTTGTTCGTCGTACAGCGTATTGTTGATAACCCAATCGCCGTTCCGTACTCTTCCACTGTTTTACATGCCCGGCACCGCCCCCCATCCGCCCACACATACAGAATACACGTGCACGTGCCGTGTTCAGTACTGCAGCTGTTCCGGTTATTTTTTATTCTGTCTGCATAGGGCCCCTGGCGCCCCCTTATTTCCCCCATGGCGGCGTGGGGAGAGAGCTTTTTCGGCGGTTTTTCCGTTAGGGCAGGATCCGTTAGCGGCCGTTCGCCTCAGAATTAGGTCCCGACAGACAGACTGACATCACGCAGATACAAAGATATACACCTACATTCACATGCAAACACACACACACACAGACATACACACATACTCCCCCTCCTCCCGCCCCGCAAGCTGCCCACCCCTCACTCTTCCTCACCCAGGCTGTCCCGGGTGGCCATGACCTTGACCACTCCCACCACCGTCACCACATCCCCCACCACCGCGCAGTGCACCAGATCTCCCGACAGCTCCACCTCCACAGAGCGAGGCACCTGACCCTCCGCCGCCTTGTCGGCGCCCAGCAGCTCCTGAACATTACCGGTAGGACGTTGCAGGTTATGTAACTGACGGTCGTTAGCGGTTAGCGGTTGGTGGTTGACAGTTCGAGAGAAGTTTACGGAAGTGAATGTTAACGCAACAAGCAAACCCTAATAAAACATGCGTCTAAAGGACAGGAATGGGAATTGGGCAGCACTGGAAAGGGTGTACGACTCAATGTACGACGTACGACACCCGTGCTAATGGCACGACAATTGGACGGCTTGGACGAACAAACGGGCTCTCTTGAATGGATTAATGAAATCCACCGTCCAGTGCTGGTGTGTGTATGTGTGCGTGTGTGTGTGCGTGCGTGCGCGTGTGTATTTTGGGGTGTTACACTGCGCTGTGGGCGACTCGCCCTACAAGGGCGAGTACCGGGGGGTCCTGACCGGACCGAGCCACAGATAGTGCAGGGGAGGGGCACGTGGCTTTGTCTGTCTGCGTGTGTATATGTGTATGTGTATGTGTATGTGTATGTGTGTAGTTGGAGAACTGTCCCCTCCGTCCCCTCCTGCCCTGGGGCCGCCACCGCCATCACTCTGCCGTGTGTGTTTTCCATTACATCTTAAAAGCCGTACATGCGTACATTCACACGCACTACATGCCCCACCTGCAGTCGTATCTTCTGCCAATCCACGCATCGGGCGGCGGACCGTAGCGGCGTGAAGGTACGGCTGCGGCAGCCGTCACCTGCGCCACACGGGGGCGAAGGGTTTTCGGGTTTCGGAGCCCGTTAGCACCGGGGGCTAAGTCCATGTTACGGCACCTCCACAGGGGGTTTGATCCGACCAACGAACAGGAGCCTTGTGCAATAAGAACGAGGCAGAGCTGGCGGTACTTGGGGGGAGTGTCCTCTTGACCCGGGGGGGTTACGTCATCGTACGAGGTACGGAAAAGGTAAGGTTGCAACAAAGACTTGGGAGGGGGGGGGGAAAGCGTAAATCCTTGCTCCAGCGACTCCCCTCCACGAGGGGGTAACTTCATCAGCTTCATTTTTCTTCTCCACCGCCACCGCCACCGCCACCGCCACTGCCTTGGGGCCATTCTTTTCAGGGGCCGACCCACAGATCTTTGAATGCACAAGCCATTGGCGCCAGCGGCTGCTCATTTCACCCCCCCCCATTCACACCTATACGGTACGTGTTTAATACACGCGGGTTCGTTTGTTCGTTCATTCGTGTGAATGGGTTTTATTCGGGGGCTTTACGACCCCCCCCCAAAAGGCCCACATCCCCTATCGTACCTGTGCACTTAGTCGGCAGTGTGTACACCCCGTCTGTGAATGCCTGGCTGGTGGAAGAGCCGCACTTCGCACAAACAAAATCCATTTGGGTCACCAATGGCCGTACAGGGGTCATTCGTACAACCGTACCGCGAAGAGTCACCAGTTTACCTGGGGGGGATGGGGTTCAGGGAGGGGAGGCCCGTCGGGCAGGCGGGTGGGAGGGGGCGAGGCAGGGGGACAACTTACCGAATAGTTCACGAAGTGACTATGGTTATGGGTTAGGGTTTCCGTCATATCCGTTAGACGTTAGGGTTTCATACTTTGAAGGGTTTTAAGGCATTGTGGCGACAAGTGGGTTTTGGGTTTTAAGGGGAGGATGGGGGGGAAAGCGGAGGGGAGAAGAGGGGACTTGACACGTGTGTATTCTTAAGCCGAAGAGTACGGGAAGGGAGGAATGGGGCCGAAAAGACTGCCGTTGAGAGTTAGCGGTTGAGAGTTAGCGGTTGAGAGTTAGCGGTTGACAGGGGCCGTTTGAATCCGCAAGGCTCTTCTACACCAATCGCGTAAAGCCCACTGACCCATGGATCCTGCCGGCAGAGTCCACTGACCCATGGGACTCACCAATGGCGCTGGATTTCAGCTGCCGGATGTGAATCAGCGACGCGGGGTGGTTCACGAGTCGTACGACAATGCGGCCGGCCGGCGGTGGCTCCCCCGGCACGTCCCTGCCCCCTCCCTCCAGGTGGTGACCAAGCAAACGACCTTTCCGGTGCACAAAGGCGGCCTGAGGCACGCGGGCGCGCACGTGTGTGTGTATGTGTATGTGTATGTTGCTGGGGGATGTGTGTGTGTGTGTATGTGTGTGTGTGTGTGTATATGGCTGGAGGATGTGACTGTCGGGAAATACCGTCTATAACGTCTACCTATTTTTTGGAGCTCCGGGACCAGGTATTCGTCTGTGTGTATGCGCATGTATACATGAGCCGGGAAGAGGAGGGGAGGGGCAGGGGAAAAAGGGGGGAGGGGAGGGGCAGCGGGAGGTTGAATAGGAACGTCCGCTGTTTGACCCACTTCGTGTGCGGCTACCGCGATGCAGCCGAGCGCCTCCACTGGAGAACCCTCAATTGCCGCCGGCAGATCCACCAGCCCAGATCGCAACTCCAGGGACGCGTAATCAATCTCCAGAACATAGCCCCCGCCAAAGCCAGAGGGCCGTAGCGCCTCCACAAAAGTGTGGCCGCCCATCGACACGAAGAAGGTCAGCAAGTCTTGGATGAGCTGCGCGCGCCGGTCGCTGCGGGAGTATTCGTTTGGAGGAAAGTAGTGAACCCAAGCTGCGGGGGCCGCGTCGGGGACATGGGCTGTTGTGGTGGCCATCTCGGGCTTAGGATGGTGTGCGACGGGCAATAGCACAGGAGTTGAGGCTCACAATGCTGATGAAGCTGATGATGTGGTAAACAAGGTGTTTCGTTTCTGCGAACCTCTTAAGAACATACATAACATGAGAAATTGGAAACCCTACGTTAAGGAGGCGTAAGGCGCAGCGAAACGAAGAGTTCTAGGCATTGGCCTTCGCGCCTTTCAGTACACTAGAAAGTACACAAGACCTAATTTGTCTGTCCATGCTGTTCCGTAAGACGATAGATTTACGATGACACATTACGAAGGTACAATTTTGCCATGGCATTTCCTGTGACGCCACTTTCACTATCAACGGAACTTTTTCCGCAAGATGTGCAATCTCCTGAGGAGCAACTTGAGACCTATGGCGAACCCGAGGGCTGGGCAGGCCTTCCTGATGACTTATTGTATCGTATTTCATTGCTTGTAGATAGACGCTATGACGTTCCTTCCATTTTGGCAACCTGCCGGGCCTGGCACAGTTCGCTGAAGGCAGCGTTAACGTCCTTACGGCTTCAGTACTTTGGAGATCGCGCCCTTGACATCGGGTTTTCTTCCGTGCGCGTCATCGACGCCTCACGCCTGCGAAGAACGTGTTTCGGGTTTCCTTACCTGGTCCCCATTTGGCATTACCAAAAGCTAGCCTTGGGCTTTCCCAGCCTAACCAGCCTGAACATTTCAGGCCAAGATCTCGGACGTAATGGACTTCAAACGCTAGAGCCGCTGGCGTATCAATTGCAGCATCTGGACTGCTCGGGATGCGAGCTGAATTGCGTTGACATGTTGGCCTTGGCGTCGCTCGTAAAACTCACGTCCCTGGCCTTGAATGGGGTTCGCGCGTCTCCCAATACCCCTACGCCGGCAGCAAACCCCGCAAGCGCCCTCGCGTTCTTCTTCACGACGAAGGCGCTGCGGCAGCTCCGGCACTTGCGTCACCTAGAGCTGTTGCGGGAAGAGCAGGTGGTCACAGGCAGGTGGTCCGCAGCGCGCCTTTCCCGATCTGCCGCAGCTGGTGGACAGTTACAGCCACATGGGCAGGTGCAGGGGCAAGGGGTAGGCGCGGCAGCAGTAGCAGTAGCAGTAGCTGCAGAAGCTCTGGCCCCCCAGCCGCAGCCGCAGCCGCAGCCGCCGCAGCCCCCGCGGGTGGAGCTTGTTGGAATACCGATGCTTGAGATGGTCAGTGAATTGACGGTCCTGGAACACCTGAGGTGAGTGCTGCCACATTAGGCTACATATACACACGTAAGTTTTCATGCGCCTTGTTTATGCCTTATCTGTTGCATACATCATACGTATTATTTTCCAAAAAGGCGTGTTTTCCCCTCACAGCTGCCTCCTCCTGGATCGCCAAGAGCTCAACGCCGCCGACTTTGAGGCCCTCGCGTCGCTGACCTCATTGACGCGTCTGACCTTCAGCTGGGGGGCCACTACCCCGTCGCTGCGTCTGTCTGCGGCCTCCTGGAACGGCTTGATCGACGGACCCACGGGTCGCAACCTGCGGGTCCTCGGCGTTGATTTGACCGGCGCCGAAGTGCTCGAGCGGCTGAGCCTAGCGCCGCTGAAACAGCTGCGAGTTCTTAGACTCCGCGGCTGCAACAGCGTCGAGATGCTGCTCAGCCTGATGGGTCCGCAGACGCCGCCGGTGCTGGCTGCGGCTGCCGCCGGCGCCAGCACTGCCGCAGCTGCAAGCGCCCTCAGAAGGGCCTCTGGTGTCGGCGTCGGTGGTGCGGGGGTTGGGCAGCAGACGTCAGCAGGGTGGTCAAGTGGCGGTAGAGACGGAGGCAGCAGTGGAGGTGGAGGTGGGCTTGGCTTGGTTCGCTTGGAGCTGCTGCGGGCTGGAGAACACATAACGCCAGCGTTGGTAGCTCAGGTGGGCGCACGACCACGTGGGGGAAGGGGAGGTGCTTGAGGTCGGTGGTGCTGATGCCGGGCGCGCACACGACCGGGACGTTTTTGTCGGATCTAAACATTCATTTTCATCATTCACACAATGTCGCATCTCCCCTGGCCCCTTCCCCTAGGGTCCTGTGGTGCCCCCGTATCCATCGTTTGTCGGTCCTAACCCTCTTTTACCCCGTCCTCTTCTCTAATTCTGCGCTCCCTCCGCCCTCCAGGTGTGCAGTCGCCTCCCATCCCTGCGTGTGCTGGACGTTAGTCGGTGCTTCTGGTAGGCCTTATGGGGACGTTGTGAGGGAGGCCAACAACCAGTAATGCGGCGTAATGCCGTAATGCCTCTCCTTGTGCTGTAATGTCTTGCTCATGACCACATCGCACACCGGACTGTACGGCGTCTGTGCTCCCCTTCCCACCGCTGGACAGGTCCCGTCCTCGCTTCCAATTCGGCGGTGATTTGCTCGTCCGAGATCTCGCCGTACTTTGCCCGTTGCTCTCTCGGATTGTTCTGGACAACGTTCTGTTGCACGGCGTGGGGTTTCCGGATGGTCGCGATCTCGCCCTGCTGCCGTTTGTCAGCCCCGGAGCAGAGCCCGCCGGCAGAGCAGCCAGACCTGGACATCCACGTATCGTGGGGTCGTCAGGCCGCGCTGCTTCTACCTCCGCTTGCGGCGGCGGCGGCGGCGGCGGCAGCGCCCCCGCTACCTCATCGTCATCTTCAGATCTCGTACAGCTGCCGTTTCCGCGGCTGACGTCGCTAGTGGCCCAGGCGGGCCCAGCGTTTATGAAGAGCCGGTTTCGGAGCTTTGCGAACTTGACGGCGTTGCAGCAATTGAGGATTGAAGGTTCGTATGGTGCGGTACGACACTGTGCAGGTCGGAGGAAGTGCGTAAATACGAAATATTATTACGATAATTAGAGCCGTCATCTTTTCGGTCCACCCTAATAAAATATATGTATATATATATATATTTTTTCATGGCCTTTCTCTTCACACTCTTTCGTGGTCGTGGTCAGGAGGTGGTGTGTGGCCACATCGGTTCACTGAATGGTGGGGGTGCGTCGTCCGTCATGTCGGTCTGTCTTGCCTAGTGGTCATCACTCCTTCGTTCGCTGCTCGTGCTTTTGTAATTTATCGCTTCTTTGCTTGTGTCTTTACAAAGGGTGAATTGATGACGTGTTTGTTTGTTTGTCTATTTATTCGTATTATTGCCGGTGTTGTGGGACCCTGCGCGACTCCCCGAAATCATGTATCAGTATATTTTATTTATCTAAAATTTCTTATTGTATATATCATATCTATCCAAAGCGGAAATCTTATTTATTTCATATGTTCTATGTTTTACCCCCCCCCCACTCACGCCAACATCATCCAGTACCAGATTCACACACCCCAAGCTGCCACACCCCTATAGCTGGGGGAGACGGCGTCTCTCAACCCCCCCCCCCCACACACACCAAAAACCTAAACCCACCTCTCAGCTCTCTGAAAAGCTGCTGACCGGCGTGTCCATTACTAACGGACCCACATGCCCACATACCCTGTTGCAATAAAACTCATGGTGATGATGATCGTGGTGGTGGTGGTTTGTCTTTTGCTCCGAAACCGCAACTTTCTATTCGCGCGCTATGTTCGCAGGCATGACGGAAAAGGACTTCCTGGCCACTTGCAAGATGGGCTGTTACGAGGCCCTCTCCTGTTTGGTGGCCCTCACGTCGCTGCACATATTGGCTCCGCCTAAACATAAACAGCTCGGACATCAGGCCGCTGGAGCGGGGCCGCTGGGGGTCCCGCCGGATGCCGCCGCCGGCGGCGGTGGTGGTGGCGGCGGCGGCGGCGGACTAGGGGGAGATTCGGGCGCATCTGGCTCTGGTCGGCTACTTCCGGAGCCACACCTCAATTTCATCACGCAGCTTGGAACGCTGCGGGTGTGTCTGTGTGTGTGTGTGTGCGCGCGCGCGCGTGTGTGTGTATGTGTGTGTCGGGGGAGGGGTACGAAGGAAATTTACACGGCGCTTTGGGTGCAAGTGCGTGTGTATGTGTATGTGTGTGTTTGCTTGCGTGTTTGTTTTTTGATAGACAGGTGCTGAGGAACCACTGAACCGCAGGGGAAGAGGAGCCCTTTGAGAATAGTTCATCGATTTATTGTTATCGATAAACGAAACCCTTAACTTAACCGTATCACTGTTAAGTTAATTCATTGCGTGTATAAGTCCTTCCTATATAAAGCCGTTTTATGTATTTTATTTTATTTGTGAGGCCGGTTTGAAGTTTCGCGTGTGTGTGAAAAAGTGGGTAAGGGCCGACAGGGAGAAGGCAGCGTTGGCTGTGTCTGCATGGGTAGCGTTGGCGTCTGTTATGAATAAATAATTAGTAAATAAATAATAATAAAAGGATAAGTAATACATGAAAATAATAATAATAAATAATAAATATAGATAAATATGGATGAATTACAAATAATATCTGCCGCGCACTGAGTGCAAAGTAAGCGTGTAACTCCCTCCCTTCACACCCGAACTCCGTTCTTCCAGTAGGGCCAATCAGTACTTTGTATTCATTATTGTATCCTCTGTTCCCCCCACCCACCCCCCGCCCTCCCCCCTTCTGCCGCCCTTCCCCCCACCCACCCCCCGCCCTTCCCCCTTCTGCCGCCGCCAGGTTCTTGCCCTCGAGGCCCTCACCACTCGCGGCCGGGTGTTCTCCTACCTAGCTCAGCTGCCGCATCTCGGGGCCTTATCCCTGGTGGGCAGTATTGACCTATCGGCAGCTGGACTGGAGAGCCTGCGGGTGGGTCCGTCGATGCTGGGGTTAGACAGGGATGGAATGCGTGTGTGTATGTGTATGTGCGTGTGCCTCTGTGCGTGTGTGTGTGTGTGTGTGCATTTGCACGTGTATGTGTATGCTTATATGTGTGAAGATATTTTTTTAATATCTCTCTCTATATATAAATATCTCTATACTTTTAATTATATCTCTGTCTGTGTGTGTAAACTTATATCTCTATATCCTTACCTGTGTATGTGATGAATGTGTTTTATGTGGAGAGGGTAGGGCGGCCATATGGGGAGCAACGGACCCGGCCACAGGCACCCGGATACAGCCGATACACACACGTGGGGGGACCTTTCATCGGGGGGTGAAAGGGGGTGGGTGAAGGTGAACGCCTAGCTGTTTCCCTGCTCGGGGAGCTGATTAAATTATTCCTTTCGTTGTCGCTTATGTTGTATTGTAGGATATTTTGTACCTCTAACGACTCCGCCTAGGGTCTCCGCTATGTGGGTCTTCCCTTTCCCTACCCCCCCTTCCCCGCCTCTGCCTGCCCCCTCCCCCACCCTCCCCCGCCTCAACAGTCGTCCTGCATGCCGGCTCTTCGGAGCCTCCGCATGCTGGGCTGCATCTGGGAGGGCGGGGAACCGGGCGTGGACGCCTGGTGAGTGCATGAGCGCAAGACTAGCCCCCTCTCTAAAACCTAAAACCCTATGTGTGATATAAATATATATATATATATATATGTGTGTGTGTGTGTGTGTGTGTGTGTGTGTGTGTGCGATTGTCTTTGTGACTGCGACTGTTCGTTGGGGATTTGCAGCAATGGGGCGTTGCAAAAAGTGATGTCGTACAAAGTAGTGAAAATGGAGGGTAAGATAAGAGAGCATTTGAGCCATTGACGCTGCAAAGAAGTGAGTTCGCGTTTCACGAAAGAGAAGCGGTGGCCCAACCTGATATTGGCGGCGGTGGAGCTGTCTACCGAGGGCTGTGTATCATATCATATATCATATCATATCATATCATATCATATCATATCATATCATGCTCTTATTCTTTGTTGGACGTTGCGTACGAACTGAGAAATGGCACACGATCGAAACCTTGGGGGGGGTTGGCCGATGCGGGGCGGGATTGGGATAAAGCTAATGCAGCCGAACAGACCCGGACGGCACATGAACCCAGTGCGGGTTGGGACAGAGAGGGATAGCGAGTGAGAAATACGGCGGTTGAGAGTTGGTTGGGGCCGCGAGTGCGAGTGTGAGTGTGATGCCCCCGTGACGATGCCAATGTCAGTTCTTTGACTCGTCCGCTCACCACCCTCACAGCAGTACCAGGTGTCGTCTGTTCGCCCTCTCCTCGCCACGCCTCTCCAAAACCCTTCCTTGCCTCCTGCTCCTTGCATGCCTGCGGCACAGGAGCCTCCTGTCCTGCCTGCCGGACACCACGCCCTCCCTGGAGGAACTGGAGCTGGGGGCCTGTACGGGAATTACTGCCAGGCGGTTGGCAGGGCTCCTGGTTGACATACCACCAAAATGGCCACCACTGCAGCAGCAGCACTCGGGATCCTCCGGTCCCAGACTGTCCCCCACATGCTTCGCGTTGATCGGTCAAAGTCCCCCCCCGCGTCCGCGTTTCCCGCCCACTGGCTTGAAACGGCTGCGGTACGTACGGCTGTACGATTCGCTGGTCACACCGGACACGGCTTTGGAGGAAGAGGTGTGTTTTGCGGGCCGCCGCAATGGGACAGGGCGACAGGAAATAGTATATATAATAGATAAATGGATTATAGGTAATATGTAATTTATTGTAAAATAATACAGGTAAATATATAATTTGTATAATTTATACGGTATTATAAAAATTATAAAAACTACATAATACTTAATTTTTATTGTAGATAAATAATTTAAGCGGTAATAATGTTTTGGTGTGTGGTTTTAGAAGTGTTGTAATATATTATAATACTATTATACATACTTGTATACATATGTATTCGTACTAATCCCAACATGCATACCTATATGTGGGGGTGGATGAATGGGTGTGTGTAAGGGGGGGACTGTATCATCGCGGACTACTGGGTCCACTAGCTCTAATAGCTTCTTGCGGTCTTACGGCGACAAGGAGAGGAGAGGAAGCATCAACAAGCTGATTCGTGACGAGGAGCTGGCGTTGTGGTGGTGGTTAGTAGTAGTAGTAGTAGTAGTAGTAGTAGTAGTAGTATTTAATGCGCTTCTTTCCTCAAGAGCAGCAATACCAGGTGCGTCTTTGCCACCCTCTCACTCCCTGTCCCCATCCCTTCCGCCGTTGCTGCACGTCGCGAACCAACCACCTGCACGCCAGTCGGCGCTGTTATGCAGTAACTTGCACTTCCTGGACTTCGTCGACACGTCCTCCGGTGGCCTGAGCTTTGTCCTCGCTCGCCACCTGGAGTGCTTCGAGGTGGTGCCGGTTCCGACTGACCCTGACCCAAGAGCCGGGGGCGGGTACGATTGGCGGCGGCATGGGGTCGGGGACAGCAAGGAGGCGGCTGTGGAGGAGGAGAAGGAGGAGGAGGGTGACAACGACGTAGGTGATGAGCTGCTGCCCTTGGAGGGCTAGGAGGCGGCGGCGGCGGCGGTGGCGGCAGAGGAGGAAGAGGCGCTGATGTGCGGCAATGTGGGGCATTGCGGGGAAATGGCGGTGGCTGGCAGCTGCTAGTTGATGTATGTATATAATGCACGTGTGTACAATCTCGATTGATTGGTGGGGGTCAAACGATTTGTTTGTCTGTTACTGCGTCTGTTTGTCTGTTACTGTGTCTGTCTGATGTATTGCAGCCACAAATAAAATGGCTTCTTGCAAAATAAGTTGGTTGGTTGGTTGGTTGGTTGGTTCTGTAACAGCAGTTCGATGTTTAGGTGCCACCGAACGCCCTCGAGGAGGGCCGGGGGCGCATTCACCTTCCGCGATGTGATGGGTTTCTGGCGAGGGAAGGACGCACTGAGCGATGGCACCGTCACGCTTACGGCGTCCTTCCGTCTCAGGTAGTTCGCACGTTCTCACGTTTACGTTCTCATCGTTTTAATTGATGCATACTTTATATAATAACCCTCCCTCCCTATTCCCAACGGTGTCCGGTAGTTGGTTGGAGGGTATGATGGTAGAAAATGCTAGTGAAAGAAGAAGAAGGGGGACCAGGTTGCAAGATGCTGTAAAGCATAAATAGGGGGTATTATGGAGGGGAATGAATGCCCCTGGTGGTGGTGGTGGTGGTGGTGCAGGTTCGTGGTGGTGGTGGTGGTGGTAATGTGATTGTTCTATAGCATAGCACACATGGTGGAGTGGGCAGTGAGGAGTGGTAAGGAGTTGTGACGGGTATTGCCGTACTGGTACTGACGGACTGCTCCATCCTCTAGTGTATTATCTCCTCGCACAGCTGCATGGCCCCAAAGCTGAGGGCTGCGGCTGCATCAATTGACAATCAATTAACATAGCATGGCAGGCATGGCATGGCATGGCATGACGTGACGTGAGGACATGCACAGCAGGGGAGAGGGGCGCTCTAATGACGTAGTATAGGCTGGACGGAAGAAAACGGTGGCGGCCCCTGCTTCCCCGCTTACCCACCAACAGCAGCAGTACCAGGTTTCATGCATTCGCCTTCCGCCTTCATTCACTAGCCATCCCTCGGCCTCATCCCCCTCGCCATTCCCCGTCCGGCCCACATTACATACGCACAAAGGGTATCTACATGATGGAGTGGATCTACGAGATGAGGTTGCTAGCCTCCCGATGATGGATCGTGTAGTGGGGGTGGGGGTGGGGGTGGGGGTGCTGGTGGTGGTGGTGGTGTTATTAGGTCTAGCTGATGCTAGGGGCTGCTAGCTTCAGTCGTGCCGTGTCGTGCTTGTTATAGGTGAGGCCCATCCGACCAGTCCAAGCTGGTGATGTGTGAGTGGGTGTGCTAAAGACTTGTGGCTGCTAGTGCGTGTGTGGTAAAAGACTGTTATGGTAGATCAGGGGTGGCTAGATCGGTCGATGTGCGAGCTGGTGCGAGGCTGCTGTCGTAATTGCATAGCACAACACCGAGTAATAACACGTAATAAAATCACCAACAGCTGTTTAAATCACTCGCACTGATATTATGGTTGGCGCTTTTAAATTGACCGTCGATAGGGTTACGGTGGACATGTCTGAATTGAGGGCGGGCATAGGACTACCCAGTGCACGACAGTAGCACTCTCTCCACCAACCTCTTCAAATTTTCCGATCATGGGGCCAACAGCTGCCCTTCGCCACATAAGCAAGCTTTCGTCACATCTGTTATATCGTTCTCACACCAAAAAATTGCAGGTTTCATAAAGCTGGATCGACGAGTCCAGCTTATTAGAACGCCAGGTGCCCACAACTACTCGGAGCAAGCTTCTGTGTTGGCTGGCTTGAAAAGGTGGAGACGCCAAACTGCGTAAGTGAGGGTGGTGGTGAGCGATACAATGCCTTACACAATGTGACATTCCTTTTGCTTAAAAAACCAAACAGCACCAAAAGCGAATGAAATTGCGTTGATCCCTTCTTGTAGTTGTTCTACCGATGGCGATGTATGTACACATATAACAGCATTTGAAACGAACAGGAACGAACACGGCCAGGTCAGCCCTTCACGGCGGTCCTTCTTATGGTTCTAATGTTATATTTTCTTGTCCTCAGCAGTTACAATCAGCATAACACTAGAAAGGCCCCAGCAGCAATGCCACCGGCGGCTAACCTGGTAACGCCTAAGAACCGCCCCGCTGCTAAACAAACCTACCAAGAATTGACAGGTTGACCCGTGCTCCATCAAACCGCCCTGCTGCTTAGCCCGGACCCCTGTTTGACTCCGCCACAACGCCCAACCAAACCCATATTTAAGTGCCGGCCGTGACACTTAGGTTCGTAACCACCGAGCCGATCCAGGCCTGGTGGACAGCAAACGTGAAAACGTGCCCTACCGGGTGCGTGGGGAGGGCGGGCACACAAGGTGAACCTAAGGTCACAACACGGTGAATAGCCGGGAATGTTGTGACCTGCGACTAATCTCGAAATCTCAGTACGGCAAGTACGAGCAAGATGCATTTAGTTACTTGCTTCGTCAAGAACCAGCCTTCTCGCCTCGAGAAGCCACGCATTTGATCAGTCTCAAAACCTGTGTGATGCAATTGAGACTAACTGGGTTTAAAGGTACTCTTCTTAAGGGTAATTGTTTTGATAATAATTCGGAAAGGTTCGGAAAGCTGCATTCTTGGGATCTTCATTAGAAGGTGCCATATAGGGTTTTCAGAACCCTCCTCTCATTGCCCGTCAGAGCACGTGCATTCTTATGTACACCACAGGACTTTGACGAGTTTTCGGTTGTGGATTTTAACAACACCTGTGGGATATTCGGGACACAATACAAACGTACAAATCGCGCGCATCCAATATACTGCATATATATATACTAAGCCTCCCTTGACAGGATGGCCACCTTTCGCCGTGCAGAAATCCTGTGCAGGACTGTGCAATGTTGCCAGTTGCAGTCCTACCACCACTGCTAGTAAGACAATGCGCGAATGGTGGCGCCATCTAATGCCTAAACCGCCCACCAACGATGCAACAGTCGATGAAGCCGCGGGACATCATCATTGTCTGGATGTATCGTATGGACTGTTGCCGTATGTCAATCCTTCTGAAATAGTTAGATCCATAGATTGCACGTGGCAGTGCGCTTGTACTAAACGCTGACTTCCTGACGCGTTAACCGGAGAGACCTGGCGGCGTTTTGTAAGAACGTGTAGCGTCATCATCTATATGGAATAAATACAAGCCTACGATGACATGTGCCTTATGCTCGCCTTCCGCGGTGTGAGATCACTTAGAAAAAGCGCCGGCTCGTACTGTACGACTTCGAGCAACGGATTGATTTTGCATTCTATGTATGTCTCTGATGTTTATCTATGCACGTTGATTTAATTTAAGCTGTGTCTGTGAGATCTTATTTATTTTGCACCTCCTTAAAGCAAGTTCGAAAACAGACACACAATCACCATAAATTAATTTTCCTAACACTATAGGCTACAGAAACAAAAAGAGTTCTCTAAGTAAGCTTTCCAGTTTCGCAGTCCTGCAAAGACCCTAACTTCATCAGTCGGAAGGCATCCCATTCAACCTTACGAGTAAGTGAAGTACCCTCACCAAAGTCATTATCCGTCTCTAGATGGAGAATATTAGGTTCTGGTGTGTGGTCCGTGGCTTCGTATGGCCGTTACTGAGCGCATCCATGTACTTGTCGTTATGATCATCCTTTCTACAGTGGGTTGCGGCACGTCAAAAGACATTGGAAGCAAGACACAGGTGGGTCGAGATGCCGTTATGGAAAGTCCCGAAGACGCGTCCCAAACGCGCATGCGCACGCCGCCAGCTGGCGAGTTGCATCGTTGCCCTAATCGTGCAGTTCCGTTAATCAATCAATATTTTTGGTAACATCAGATTGTATTTTTTGACCACCAGCAACACAATAAGGGTTGCTGGCCGTGGTCCGCGGCCCGGTCCTTCGCTCGGCCATCGACTGTAAAATCGCCAGCGTAAAGTTTTCGCGGTCGCGAACGCAGGATATAGAATTTAGATGTTCCAATATATTTGTAACGTTTACCGATTCCATGAAGGCGGAGTCTTAAAAGCTTCGTTCGTCATCTCTCTCCCGCCTTCCATCCTCCTTCCACCGCAGGCGCCGGTTTCCTCGACGCCAAACAAAGGCCCCAGCATAAGGCGGAGCTCCGGCTGCACCTGCGGCGCCAGCTCCGGCGGCCCCGGCAGCGGACGCGGCCCCAGTGCCGCCAGCCCTAAGGACGGCAAATCAGAGTGGCACCTCCTGCAGTACGTCGACGACCTGTGTAAGGTCACTCAGGGGGCACCCGTCCCTGGCTTCTTCCTGACGGTGAGCCTCGTCCTCCACTCGCAATGTTAAAATACACGCGGTTGAACGATCGGATGAGAGGCGGCACGCCGGCAGGATGTATGTAGCCTAAACCGATTTGGGACGCCGGGATATTCCAAACGTGTAACTAAACAAGAAGTGTGCAGAATGATTAAATGCGGTAAATGTAAATTTTAGAGGTTGGAAGTATAGAGAATAATAATGATCGTGGGCGTAAAGCAGAAGAGCAGCATTAGGGGGATTTATGGGAACTAGGGCCCATCTCACTGATGATCCCAAATAATTATCAGTGATCGATCCAGTCGGGTTCAACGTTACATTATTACTGCACAGCAAAATGGCGATAAAAAAACCCTAAAACCTAAAACCCTAGCCAAAACGAAAACCCAAAACCATGACCTAGACAAAGCTTATCCCGACCATAGTCGCCATGACCCTGCTGATGTCATTCTGCCGATAGATCCCGGTGTAGCCTAACCAAGCAACCTACCTACTGTCACCCGTGTCATGACATACGTTCGTATTTCGTACAAATTAGGTTCACTCACGTCACTATAAACTATGCTGGATACGGTGTTATGTCACGACACACCTGCGGTGCTTCACTCTTCTTCGAACTCATCCTGCCAGCTCGCACCTTGTCTCTCCTTGTCTCTCCTAATCCCCCAACCGCAACCGCAACCGCAACATGTAACCCCCACCCGTTTTATCTCCGCAGGTCCATGACAACAAGGAGAAGGGCCTGCCCCGCCTGGGTGTCGTGAACGTGGCCACTGGCGTTATCACGGGTATCCGCATCAAGGACAAGGACCGCGGCCTGGCGGAGGCCAAAGACCTGGAGTGCCTCTTATGGTGGACGGTGGAGCGGCAGGCAAGAAGCAGCCCCTGTACGTGGCCATGACCTCGAAGGGCAAGGCCTTCCTCTTCAGGGTGAGTAGTAGTGCAGTAGAGGTGTTTTGTATTATATGTATATAATATTGACATCCGCTGCACTGAAAGCACTACTTTTGGGGGTTGGTGAACTACTTGTGACAGCGTGGGGCGGTGGCAGCGCAGCGGGGGCATATGTAGCATATGTATGATTGGGTGTGTGGAGCGCAATGGTGGAGCGGAGCGGATGTCCGACATATGGATATCCCATTCGAGCTATCCTCCCATTTGGACGTGGGTTCGGGTTGAGAGCAGGGGACTGTGTGTCTGTGTGTGTGTGTCTGAACAGGGGACTGAGGGGCACGAAGAAGGGCCGACTGAGGTTCGGTTCTGGCCAGTGGTTCCGCATGTGACACCCTTTCACCCCAGTGGGTGGTGTGAACTCTTGTGGTGCTCTTTCCTGGTGTGCGACATTGACCATTATCTCTTCCTCCTCCTCCTCCTCCCCCTCCTCTTCCTTCCCTTTCCTCCTCCTCTCCTCCTCCCACCGTTCCTCCTCCTTCCCTTCCTATTAGACCTCACCCTCCTTCCCTCTGCTGGTGTGTTTCCCTCAGGTCTCAATGAAGAGGAAGAAGTGGGTGGCACACGGCGTCAAGATGTTCCAGGTCCACCCGCCCGCTGGAGAGAACAGCGCACACACCAACTGCGAGGGCGCCCGCGCGTACCTGGAGAACGGCCAGCTCTGGATGGAATACGGCAGCCGGGGCGGACTCGTGAGGGAAGGCAAGGTACGCAGTCCCTGGGTCGCCCGTGTACCGCTAGACATCAAGGCTATCCGCAAGGGCACCTTTAAGGTTGACCCGGAGAAGCTGGATGTGACATACTGGCCGGAGACGCTGGACAACGACCCATGGGTCCGTCAGTGCGCCGATCTGGGTCAGGCCGTGGGCATGGCGCGGTACGGGCAGCTGTTTGCGGCGGCAAAGGACGACGAGGAGAAGGAGACGAACTTTGTATCGTACATTATGGAGCGGCTGCCGGGTGCACAGACGGGTGGCGTGGAGAACATCAAGCCGCTGTACCGGCTGCAGGGCGCCAAGATCGAGGGCATGTATGACATCACCAAGGTGTGTATTTGCGTATGTGCAAATATGTATGTAATTGTGTTTTTTGTGTGTCTGTGTTTTATGCCGCAATGGTGAGTTATCCCTGGCACACCTGGACTGATCCTCGGAACGATGGATGCTCATACGTTGATCTGGACACGAGGAAGAGAGTTCCTAAGAGTAGTTGGATCAGCTTCTCATCGGCTCTCATTCGAATGGAATTCATATATTATGTATGACGCACACACCTGGTGCATGAGCAGTAACAACCCTTGTATGCCGATAACCCTTATAACCAAGCTATTTCTTCACCGCTTCTTCCGCGGTATTTACCATTCAGTTGATGTACATCTTGAAACGGTCTGATTCACTCCTGTGTCGCCACTCCCCGCCACTCCCCGCCACTGCAGGACGTGAGCATCTTTGCAACCGATGACGAGGGCAAGGGCGCCTTCCTGGCCGTTCTCCACCGCCACAGCGGCCTAACATGGAAGCAGCCCGTAATTGTGCCGGAAGGACACAACCCCCGGTGGTACGGCATCTCGGGTCTCTCACCAGTCGACCCAGGCATCCGCAAGAAACACGTGAGTCCTGAGTCCTGAAGTTATGCTGCATGGTGGTTACCCTCATAAGGCACCGGTTACGTTTCGGGTTGGATGGTGGAGGGGCACCCTTGTGGCCTCTGGAAAGGAACGACCTACAGCTAGGTGGCCTACCCGGCATCTTGGCGCCCGCTCTGCCTCCCCTGCCGTCCCCTCGTAGGTCCCCTAGCATGTTCCGCATCATTCAGGACATTTTCCAAATCAGGAAGAAAGCCCCTGTGTGTGTGGCCCTGTGTGTGGCCCTGTGTTTACCCCCTTGCTTTCTATTTAAGCTCTTTTCCCTCCACTTACCCTTGCTTGCTGCTGAACGAACAGGATGACAGCAGCAGCGAATCCGAAAAGAGCAGTAGCGACGAGGAGGAAGAGGAGGCGCAAGAGGAGGCGCAAGAACAATTGGAGGAGGCGCAAGAACAATTGGAGGAGGCTCGTGAGCAATTGGAAGAGGCGCAGGAAGCGCTGGAGGAGGCGCAAGAGGCGTTGGAGGAGGCACAAGAAGCACGTGATGACGATTGAACGGATTGAGCTGCGGTCCTCTTCGTTTCGGAAGAGAGCCCCCCGGTGGTCCGATTCCCACATTCGGCCCCCACCCACCTGGGACGGAGTGTTGTCGAGGGACAACCCTTGTGTGGCAGTCTCAGCACGTCTTAGCTACCCGTACTGCACTGCACTGCACCTAATGAATTTGACCCCGCCTCCCGCCTTGGGCGCCAGTTGTGTGTATAGAGGATATAGAGGATAGACACGACAAGCACACACACTCCAGGGCGGGGCCCCTGCACGCCAGGGGGGGGGGAGCCTGGACGTGTTTCAGGTCCTCTGGCTGGCTCGCACGGCGGTTAGTTGGTTATTACTCGGTTACTATCTCGTGGCTGGTGGCTGCGGTATTATCATATCACATTGAAGAGTATTGGGGGGGAACAGTAGCCGTGGTGCCGGTGCCGGTGCCTGTGGTGGAGTAATAAGCTGTGGTGAGTGCTTCCATGTATAGGGACATGTATGGAGAGCGGAAAGGGGGGCAGGTGTTTGGCAGCAGCCTGCTGAGCTTACAAACTCACGTGATGTGGGACGGGCCGGAGGAAGCCCACACGGTTAACGCATCCCCCCCAAACACACACCACACACCAAACAAACATACATACGTACGCACACTTGTGACTTGGACTAGAATGGCGGCAATGACAACCCCGATGATAAGCACGACACCGATGGACCGATGGACGGACACACTGGACCGCCGACCATATGCGATTATGGGGGGAAAGCGTGTGTTCGTGTGTGCGTGCCTGCGTACGTGCGCTTGTTGGAGGTCAATATGTATCCACGTTCCATCACGCCAACGTGTGTGTATGTGCGTGTATGCATGTATGTATGTGTATATGCGCGCCAGGTTGCTGCTGCCCTCGGCCTCTATGGCGGCATTTGGGGGGGAGAAGGCCAGCTACCCCAGCTTGAGCGAGCTAGGAGCGTGTTGGATGTAAAGTGACGGCGCCCGGTAGGCGACCCCGCCTCCTACCGACCTTGAATGAACTGCTGGATTGCGTCTCGGGCGATGACTTTGCAGAATGTACGCTAGCTGCTATTGAACCGATCGGGTTGAGAGTGCCCGTGTGTCAATCGATGTATCAAAGAAGCGCATGATGACGCGATGTGGCGCAGCAGAAGAGACCGACACCGCGTGCTTACCCTACGGGGGCCGCGTCTCCCTCCATCTTAACGTCTCGTGTGTGTGTGTGTTAACGAGGACGGCATTTAACCCAGTTAGTCGCTGTCAGCTGAAGCGCGAGGCTCGTCTTCGAATCGCAGTTGGCTGGGTTGCATGCTTACGGGAAAAACTACGGGGTACCTGTACGTACTTGGACTTTCCTGGCAAGCCATAATCTACACAGGCACGGGCGGGACCCGTGTGATTACGCGACCTCAATGACGCGCGCTCTCTTGCTGCGAAAGTAAAATTAATAATAACGTGACTTTGGCGCTTTTGTATTTGCAACTTATTAACGGCTTGTTAGTTGCATTCGATTCCTCGTACATTTACTTGGAAATTTCGATACACGCAAGTACGTGACCAGGCACTTTTGTACCGCAGGTATGTTGTACGGTAGTAGGGCACTCGATGGATGTTGAAGACCGTTGGACGGGAGGCCTGTTGGATGGATGTACGGATATTTGGAAGACCCTGGATACGACTCAGACGCGACTAACCAACCAACCAACTGAACAACTGTCCAACCGGCAATCAACATTGCTACGTACGTGTACGTGCTGTCCCTGGCCCTGGCGACGGCGGATGGACTAATTCGGCAGGCAAAAGTAACACCCGCGGTGGCAGGCGAAAGCTGCTGCATGCTGACAAGCTGGGAAGCAAACCTAAGCACGATTTATTTGTGCTCCTACGCTTTCTTTGTTGTGCATGCATGTCACGTGGGTACATCCAACGGCACGCACTATCTGAATGTGTTGCGGTATGTGTTTGTGCGGCAATGTATGCAATTGTGATGTATGATGTGTGCGTGGGGTGTTGGTGTGCGTGCAGCTGTGGCTGAGACCACAGTAGGGGGCCCAGGGCACGTCCCAGCCGACTAGCTTACATACTTCCCATGCATGCATATGCATGGGAAGCGCGGGATGAGGCCAGTGGGTCGGGGTGAGGGGAAGGAGTTCAGCTTCATCAAAGCGGCAAACGGGCTCTCGGCCTCCGGTGCAGTCGTCAGCATATAGACTGACGACCCTCCTCCTCGCACATTTCACGCACGTTCCTGATGACAGAAACTCTGTGTTGAGGTACGGATGAGCGAGGAGGATGAAGCAGGGTCAGTGGCCGCTCATCACTTTTGCCACGCACGGTGCTGACCAAGGGCCACCCTGCCTGCCTGGCTGCCTGGTGCCGTGCTGCTGGCACCTGTAATATCCACACAAACATTATACAATCCTCCCTCGAGCCTTGCTGACGACCTGCTGCTGCCTTGCAAGAGGTAAAGCAAGATCAACATTACCCAATTTCTACTTTTTTATTGTGGAAAGTTAGGTGTACGGCATGCACATCCAGCAGGCAGGAAGTGGACCAGCCACTAAACTCCCTCGCTTGTATATATACATGCATGGTACTTATAATTTCACTCGCCCCGCTCGGTGAATCGTTACATGTTCATGTAATAAGAGGAACTTGAGAAATTTCGCATCAAATGTATGCGTAGATGAGAGCTGGCAAGCTTTGGACTTCCTCGTCTCCCATCATGCATGGCTCGCATAAAGACCAATGCAAACCAAATATCCTTACATCGTTAGCTGACAGTTGGTCTGAATTGTACAGCAATAATTGTCCGCTATTACAGCTACCGCTTATAAATACCCTAAGTTTATATAGATACGTACTTCTTTGGTTTCCAATTATTGGAGCTTCAGCAATTTATTGGATCTTCACTTAGGAGGATTGCCAACATCACGTTTGCCATCCTGCTCGCAAAGGTAAGCATTACTCGCCATGTTTTAGAATGCGAATTTAGAATGAAATTTTAGGATGCTATCGCGCGGTGCCGCTGCCACGCCGTGCCGCTGCCGCAAGTAAGCAAGGTGCGTGCTGCTGCTGCCACGCAGTGCCGCTGCCGCGTGGTGCAGCTGCCGCACGGTGCCGCTGCTGTGCTGTGCAGTTGCCGCGTGTGTGGTGCCGCTGCCACGCAGTGCAGCACGTAATAAAGCACTGGCATGCTCTGCTGCTAGCTGTTGGAGGTGAATCATGCATTTGGCAGCAGCAGTTGCAAGTGCAAGTGTATATTATGGGAATGTCCGAAGTCGTACGTTGGAGTCCAGCCTTTATCATTAAATCAGTATCATATCTTCGAAGAATTCTTGTATTCATTCCAGTAGCTAGAACTTATTACTTGTAGCTAGCTTCCCAGCCAGTAGTCGGTAGCTAGCTAGAACTTGGCTGGCTCAAAGCCCTTACTTGCTTGTGTCGAGAGCTGGTGTTATATACAGACCTTACCGACAACACTATTCCTAGTATAGTACGAGAGCAATGAGAGCACTGAAGAAGAAGCAAGCAGCCGTGATTTAGGATGGCCATGCATGCATGTCTCAGCCGGGAGTAGGCAGAGGCCGTGGCCAGCGTAGCCAAGCAAGTTAGTTAGCAGCTTTATGGCCAGGAATGGGCAATGATAACATCAGGCTACATAATCGTCTGAAGTGCACAGGTGCTTCTGACAGGCAAGTTGGCCTTGCCATAAGTGCTTTTATTCATTCTATTTGTACCTGCAGTCCACTGATGAGATACTGTGGGAGCAGATAGATATTGGCCTTTGACAAGAAGTGTGACCAGAAGTTTGATACGTTAGACGCTAGGTTTATTTGATGAGGTGGAGTCTAAGCTTGAGTCTAAGCTCGCCAAGGTGGTGTCCAGCAAGGAGCTGGACAGGAAGTTGTTGCAGCTGCTAGTGGGAGCTGCAGGAATTGCGGTGGCAGCAGTGACCAGTGGGAACTGGTACTAGTACTAGTTGACCTCCTAATGAAGAAGTAAGTCTGCATATAGGCAGGTTTTACGGAGAGTGTAGTAGTCGTACACACTCTAGCACAATATATATGTGCAGATACACGCCATCAACATCTCGAGAGGCCTTTGCGGCTCTCAACTACTACAGAGAGGATAAATCTCTGACTGGTAGACCCCAAGTTCCCCTAGTATTGGCTCGCCTTTTGATAAGCTCAGGACAGCATTTATGGTTACAAATGCAAGTGGCATACATAAATACTGTCCTGAGCTTATCAAAAGGCGAGCCAACACTAGGGGAACTTGGGGTCTACCAGCCAGAGATTTATCCTCCCCCAAAAACCTTCACTAGGAGGTCGTCAACTAGTACTAGTACCAGTTCCCACTTGCCACTGCTGCAACCGCAATTCCCGCGGCTTCCACTAGCAGCTGCAACAACTTCGTTCCTGTCCAGCTCCTTGCTGGACACCACCTTGGCGAGCTTAGATAGACTCGAGCTTAGACTCATCCTATCAAACCTAGCATCTAACTTATCAAACTTCTGGTCAAAGGCCGACATCTGCTCTGTCCTGCAGCGTCTCAGTGGATTGCAGGTACAGAAAGCTCGGAATAAAAGCACTTATGGCAAGGTCAACTTGCCTGTCAGAAGCACTGGTGCGCTTCAGGCAATTATGTAGCCTGATGTAATCATTGCCCATTACTGGCCTTGAAGCTGCTACCTTGCTTGGCCACAGCCTCTGCCTACTCCACGACCATCCTAAATCTGTAACAGCCTACCTGGTACCTTAGAAGAGACGACTAAACCGAGATGGAGGTGTTGATAAGCACCGGGGTCTTCCCAGGGATTATATACTCGCTTGCAGTACGGCATAGGTGCAGATGTGGTAGTGTTGTACCATTAGCTTAGATGACGGCTTCTGAACCATCTGGAGAATTGGCGATAGAGATCTAACCATGTACGGTTACCATGTACCGGATTGTACAGCCATAGCCGTTATTATGTACTGCTCCGTACCGGATAGATGTATGTGTACCGCTGTACGGTATGCGCCTTAATAGTAATGAGAATTACCGAAGTACGACATTATCGTACTGAGGGAATCAGCCAGGAAGAGACGGAGCTACTCCCTGATGTGGTATCAGTTTAATCGTTGTGAGAAAAGTTGCAAACCTGATAACAATCGAGTAGGAGGAAGTAAGGGCAACTACGACGTTACCAATTTCGCGGCCCACCCTCCCACCCCTGCCTAATCACATCAATCCCCTTCAGCATTCGACGACACCCCTGAACTGCCATCATTCCCCGGAGGCAACCGTGCTTGATGCCGGGTGGGATCCACATAGCGCCGCAATTTAGCTATCGAACGGATATGAGACAACCGCATAAGATCCGCCTCAGAGACCCCCGTCCGAAGAGCATGTTGGAGGGAGCCGCGACGAAAACTATGTACGGTCTCCCCCCATAAAGACCAGCTGCCTTAAGATGCATATCCAAACGATGCTCCAGGGCTTCGGTGCTCAAAGGAGCCTCACGGTAGCTCCGACCCCCTCGGGTGACAGGCCTGAAGAGATAACCCGTACAGGCATATCCAGAGTACGACAGACATCCATATAGAGAGACAGCGCCCCCAGTGGACAGGCGGCGGGCTCCTGGGAAGGGTGAACCATTATAGCAGGTGCACGACGGCCTTGATGAGTCTTCATCCCGAACTCTTCAATACGTAGAAGCGTGCCAGCTGGGACCTGCCTATCCGGACCGAGGGGCGGTAGAGGCCACCCAGGGTACTCGGACCGCCCATGAGACACCTCCCTGAAGTCCGAGAGCGTTAGTTTGCCGATAACGTGGCCCTCTGATAGGTATGCCACAGAAGCGTGAAGACAGCTAAATCACGCAGCAACAAGCTGCGCACGAATAGTTGGGCTTCCGCAGCAGCACCACGGCAAAGATGACCACACAAGCATGGAATTTCGCAATTCCCAATGGGACGGCACTGCGCTCGCAGTGACCTAACCGACCCGCAGAACGCCGATTACCCTTCGTATAACCCCCCCTCACACACACGATGGTGCTGTCACATGGGTTCCCTCGACCGCTCAAATGGTCGTAAGGACCATCTCGGCCGAGGAGCCGGAAGGCAGTTGAGAGATGAGAGGTGACGGCATCCAGAGCACTGGCACTCGGACGACGGTCGACACGTAGACGACCCGGGTGCCGGTTGACCCAAGACCCCTCGAGATACTCGACTATGAGAGAAGGCTCACACGTGAGGAGAGTAGACGGTAGGCGACGCTCCAATAACCATTCGTGGAACTCTTGGCTGGAATTTTGTATCTTGCGCCAGGTGTCTGGAACCCACTGGCTGCGGTGCAGAGCATATGCCGAGGCTAGTGCCGGAGGTAAAGGAGGTGGTGGGGTCTCAGCGCCCACTAAATCATGAAGATACCGAGCAGTCCAGGTATCTAACGAGGGAGAGACCCGGTTAACCAGTGCGCCAGCTGATCCAGCGACGGTTGGGATAGCGCCCACCGCCTCAACTCGACTCAAGGTAGGTTCCTGTTAAGTCATGGTATCATCAAAGGCGAATCATCATGCATTCAGATAAGACAGAGTCGACTGACCTGACGAACTAAACTGATCAGAGGCCTGGGAGCATTCTGAGACCTGGATAGAGGAACATTCCAAACGAGGCGAACAAGTGATGGAGCAGCGGGCTGATTGTTTTGCATGGATTGAGATCAATGGTTAAAAGGCGGAAGAGGAATAGGCGCGATCCGGATGACGCCCGCCGTTTTGTTTCAGACCGGTTTCAGTGTTCCGCATTGCTGTTCGGGGCTCTCCTAAAAACCGTGCATGGTGCGAGGGGCTCGTGAGAGTCAGGAAGATTACAACCAGACGGAAGCGAGTTCTTCGTACTATACGATCTATCGCCCAACCATTCCAGCCCCTACAGCATACGGGCACTTGCTCTGCAGAAATGTTTACCTCCAACAGAGCACACTGGTGCTTTTTCACTATATATCTTTGCATATCAAACAGAACAATTTTGCATTTAAACGTGTTCATATTTAGTTTAGTTCGGATAGGGTAAGGACACACCTAGCATCTGTTCTTTTGGGTTTAGAGTTCCCTTCAGGTTGGGTCGTCCCAGGAGATTATTCTTAACCTGTGATAATATCGGCATTTGGATACGACTTCATTAACTGCCATCCGCCGGGATTGAGCTGGGAACTTTCTCATGTCCTATTCCTACTCGGTATCACAATCATAGTACATGAGTGACGAATGTACACCAACTTTATGTTTAAATATGTATAAACAACACAAATAAACACGCACGCAGGGTTTGTCAGCAGGAATGACAAGGCCACCTGAACGAAACGAGGGCTTTCTCGCTCGTTACAATTTGGAGAGCAGTGCAGCAGCCAGCAGGCTACCACGGCAGCATTATCGTAAGCCACACAGGATGATGAGTGGCAGGAGGTGGTGATAGTGATGGTATGATGATGCAGGGTCGCCCATTACAAGCTACATGTATATCCTGATTAGGATATGTACGGGCAACAGTTTCTGAGATGTCATCAGCTAATGTCTGCTGTCTGGACATCCTCCGATCGGGCCTTCGCTGCATGCCGCCGTACCATGATCATGCTGCTGCTGCTGATGCTGATGCTGATGCTGATGATGATATAATATAACACACAGATCTATCTTCAGACACAACACACACAGATCTTCATCACTGCTGCTTTTTTCTGAGAGTTAATAGCCGACACGTACATGATGAGATATCAGTGTGCTTGCGGTTATGACTAACCAGCCGCACTGACTCGTACCTTTATGTATACGGGTTTCTGCCGTTGTCCGGCCGTTATAAACGACAACAACCAACAGAGCTAACCGCCATAGCATCAACCGCCACCATCATCGCTTGTATCGTTCCATGATTGGTAGGACGGCCTCTAACGGCCACGCATCCGCCACACTAAAGCTTCCCACTTCCGTACGCCTTAGCTCGTCCAGACAGGTACATGTGCGCAACCGCCTGCCGTACATTGCAACTACCGACCGTACATGCGCCCGGCCACTGAGCAGCATTGAGAACCGCACGATTCGACCCGTGAGATCACCGTTCGGTCCTTCGTCAACACCCGGCTGTTGTCGAGTGTTATTGCTGCTGACACTGACCGTGTCGGCAGCACCACTGACCCACAGGTCACTTGGATCGTTAGCTCGGGCAGCAGGAGCGAAAGCAGCGGCTCCGGCGGTGCGGATAATGGGTTTTGCACCAGCAGCTACAGCTGCTACAGCCGTTGACGAGGCAGTACGACAAATTTCGTCTTCACTCGCTCTCCAAACCTTGAAGTCGTGGAGGTTCAGCGCCACCGTTTGCCTGCGCGCGGGTCGTACAAGCAACTTGAGAGAGAGGTAAAGAGGGACAAGAAGAGAGGGATAATAATCTAGCAGTTGAATACGCGCGGAGGGATCTGGACGGCGTCGACTATTGGGCGTTGATAACACGCCATTTGTGAACACACCGTGCAAGACGCATATTTACACGGGGTTTGGGACCTTTCCTAATAATTGTTGACATCTTCACACGAAGTAGCAGCGCTGCTGTGTGTGTGTGTGTATGTATATAGATAGATAGATAGATAGATAGATAGATAGATAGATAGATAGAGAGAGAGAGAGAGAGAGAGAGAGAGAGACGAACTTGGAAGCGACTGTCTGACTTCAGTTACAACCGCTACTTGCTGCTGCTGCTGCTGCTGATGATGATGATGATGTTGCTTTTGTTGACGGAGGGATGGGGCTGGACTTTGCGTGTGCCTCTCGCCATTAATTGGAGCTTGCCCCCTCCTGCCCCTTCTCCCCCCCGCCCCTCCCCCTGCACACGCCTCCCCCCCCCCTTGTGTCTGTCTCACAAGCTGCTTCCTTTGTCCTCCTCGTAGTATTCAAAGCTGCTAGGGTACTGCCGGAGGCGATAGCGTGCCGACAAAATCTGAATGATGGTGCCGTCACTGGTGCTACTGCCAGGTAAGCTGCTACTGCCAGCGCCCAGAGCCACCAACATGCCGTCAGCTGCCTCTTGCAGCTCCTCGTCTGCAAAGTACAACGTACGGTGTTAATGTACGAATAAGGATTGTAGGATTTAGGGGCCATGTTACGATGCTGTCGTGTGGAACGATAAATGTACGTCATAATCTTTGGACTTCATAATGTATGTACGGCAATAAGTTCCACCCTCGCCTATCCTTCCCGACCCTCCCCTCTTCTTCCCCCTCTCTGCGTCAACCCCTTTCGTCCATCCCCCACCAGACTCACACCCACACCCAGTTGCTTGTTGCATATCACGGTGGTGGTGGTGGTGGTTAGTAATGTGTACGGTGCTTCTCAAGAACAGCATTACTCATCTGAAGACCCCTCCCCCCTTCCCCCTCCCCTCCCCTCCAACTTCTAGCAACATCCACCTGTGATACCACGCCAGGGTAACGCTTCTGAGACGTAGCTGGAGCCTCTGACGTCGGCTGACGCAGCCGCTGCACCCAACACCATCGCACCGTCGTACCGCTTGGCGGCCTTTTCTACCTTGGAAGACAATCGCGTAGCGGCTCCGAAACACAACAGCATAAGGCCTGACGCGGCGGCGTCGAGCGGCGCGACGGAGGCAACCTTGTCTGCGCGCGTCGCTCGCTGTACGGCAGTCACGACCTCCGCCACCTCCCAATGCGGCGGTTTGTCAACAATTAGCAGTCCGTTGGAAAGGACGTTGTGATGTAAGTGGGCCGGGAAAGAGGTCATGACGGTAGGGGGATCCAGGGGGGCTGCGGGGGGTACCGCTGCTGACGGCGTCCGCGCGGTGACGGCAACGGCGACGCCAACGCGGCGGCGGCGACGTGGCGGCGGCATCATACCGAGCCGGCGGTGACAAAATGGCGGGATGTTGGCCGCAGAGGACGGACTGACAGACGGGCGGTATTCCCATTCCACATTCTGCCCCCAAGCATTACTTGGGCAGTGGCGAAAGGAGGTGACGGTGGCTCGTGGCGGCGGCGCCAATGCCACCGCTGCCATCAATAAGGAGCGGAGTGGTTGCGGACGCCGGTGTGGGCTTGTCTGGTTTGGTGCCAGCACCGTGAGGCATGTGGCGTGAAAGATAGAAGGTGGAAGTAAGGGGAAGGGAAATCGTTGAGGGGCGAAGCGTGGAGGAGTTCTGAATGCATCTGAGGCAGATAGGACGGGCCCGGCGGAAATAATAGCCGCCATGGCTCCTGATGGATAAGTACTACTGATGTACTGATGTCCTTTTTAACACCGCGCGTTGATCAAGGCGTGCAATTCATTCATTCATTCGCAAAGCAAGCGATCGTTACTGCACAAGATGGTGAAGTGCCGAGCTTGATCATGTTGGCGTGGCATTCTGACTTCCAGGGTTGGCGGAATGAAATCTTGCTCTAGACTGGAAGCACAGGTGGAGTGGTTTCTGTGTACCAAATGTCGTTTACTAGATGCATTCATAGAGCGGATTGGAATGCAAGCTTCTATTTCTGTGCATTACGGTACCAACTGTGATTCATAATTTCCAATTCATGCAAGACAATTTATGAAATTATATTAATGAAGGAATAGTCGTCGACTTAGCACGCTGTGCGTTAATGAATATAGCGTTTATTGTATATGGATGGGATTCTTTATTACCGTTACAATCGTACACCACTTTCTGTAATCAACCTCCTCCTCATCGGACGTACTTGGGGTCTCCTCACCCGCTACCGATTCTGTTCCTTACTGTAATTTTCTGCGAGGTGTCAGCTTTCTTACGATGATAATAAGCCTCTCGCCTGTGCCCTTTCTTATTATTTAACGCCGCTGGGCAGCACCGTGTCAATCCATCCCCAGCGTTGCCAATTTTTTTATTGGCTTTCTCATCTACTTTCTTCACTATTAACTTTATATTATTTTACTTTATTGTTAGATGGCAAGCCTAAAACAGATCTGTGACTCGAGGGCTCTGGTCCGAGGGGCGCATCCCAGACCTCGCTTGATAAAAACCAGAATCTCGGGGCCTATGATGCCGCGAACGGTCTGCCAGGTATACCAATATCATAAGATTTCATTATCAGGAATATATCCAGGTGGAAGCGACCGCTTTAAGGTCACTGAATTGCATGTCCAGGTCGCAAGAGTTGAGGAAACGGTTTCACTTGAAGAGGAGCTTGTGCGCTTGCGACGTGAGAACGAACTCCTTCGTCAACAGCTGGCGCTTTACCAGCAGGCTTCGCCCACGGCGCTGGTAGGGTTTTCGATAGGCGCGCGAGATTCGAGGATGGTTGGACATCACTTACTGGCGCAGCGGCATGCTCGTCGAGAGCACAGCACATCGCCGTTTGCAGAGTAATTCAAACAAAATTTACGGCGTCCCGAGCTGTTCGTGCAAGATATTGCGGGATGTAAAAAACAGTTCTGCGTTGCACACCTCCCCCGGAGTGCGGAACATGAAACCTGCATTAATACACCCGGCTTCCCAAAGTGCCGCAAACTTGAGAGACTTCCACCTTCCCCCTTCCTCTATAACTCCTCTTTCCAACCTGTCGGTAAACAAACACATCACCCAGTCATCACAATATCGTCAAAGCTATTTTGCCCGGGTTTTGCCTTTCTGGATGTGGTATTTTCCATGAAGATCTGGATCTGGATCTGGGTTCGTATATTCCGTTCTTCAGATATTCCTTTCCAGGTTGTGGTGCATACGTAATCCTGATCCTCCAGCCCCTCCTCGCAGCCATCCCACCACCAGTCATCACGCTGGCCCAAATCCGAACCCAGCCACAACCCACTCTGTTTTTAAATTTCCATGTTGGTCTAATCTTAATGATGTCCCTTAGATCTGGATCTGGATCCCATCGCATCCCATCGCAATGTCCCTCTCCTCTCACCCATTCCTCTCCCTGACGGCAGGACGCCGCGGCTCCGCCAGCTTCTCAGGCAGCAGCAGGGGGCCCGGAAGCGGCGGTGGAGGTTCTAGAGCGCCAACTGACAACGGTCAAGGAGGCGAGTGTGTGTGTGTGTGTGTGTGTGCATATGTGTATGTGTATGTATGGATATGACATGGTGGTGGTGGTGGTGGTGGGAGGGATGAGGGGTGCCGGAGCCGTCGCCGCCACTCCCACTCCCACTCCCACTCCCACTCCCACTCCCACTCCCACTCCCACTTCCACTCCGACTTCCACTTTCTCTGTCAGGCTTTCCCCAACGCTGGCTTTTAAATGATGATGCCCCGAACATTGGCTTTGCGGCTAACAAATCATGGCCTGAAGACGTGTCGTACTTTACCGAAGTTGTACAAATGAGTAATGTACGAATATTATGAACGCGCATATAATCCTGTACGGCACCGTACATGCAGGTTGGTGTTGACGAGGGCATCCTGTGGCCTACCGCTGGGGAGAGGTTTTGGGAGCGGGCACCCCGCTCCGCCCCCTGCCCCCTGGCGCGGAGCCCCGCGCAACAACGGCCGCAGGAACGTGACAGCAACACGCTACATGTCGTACACATTACGGCGGAGATGGCACCCATCGCCAAGGTGGAGGAGCCCGTTGATGCGTGAGGGTTAAGCCACTGGGTTTACAGGGTCTGGGAGATGCTCAATCCAAATTGACTCCGCCCCCAACTGCCAACCGCTAACCCCCAACTCCTAACTCCCTTTTCGTCCTTCTCAGGGCATCGGGGTTTTCTATTTTTTAATGTTGGTTTCTCGTTGATGCATTCACGTTTTTGGGTGACTACAGACGTACAGACGTACAGACGTACGCGCTAACCGTCGTGCTATAACTTAACGGCGCTCAGTCCCGGGGGATTCGCTTCCCTTACGTCCCCCGGATTACCGCACCTTGTCCGTTTCTTCTGCCGTACAGGGGTGGGGGGCCCCCCTCTCTCTTTTTGATCCTCATATGGTTAGCTTTTTAAAAGAGTGTGAAAACCCAAAACCCCTCCCCCTCCACGTTTGGTTTCCCCCTTCCCCCCTCCCCCCCTCCCCCCCTCCCCTGCCACTAGGTTGGCGGTCTGGGTGATGTCGTGACGGGGTTGGCGAAGGCTGCTCAGGCTCGCGGACACTTCGTCACGGTCATGCTGCCCTTCTACGAGAGCTTGCCGGTGGACCAGATCGAGGACCTGAAGCACGAGTTGGATGTGGAGGTGCCAAAAGGCTACAGATGGGATGGGGAGATGCGCGTGGGTGGGTGTATGGGAGGGCGGCGGGATGGGGGGGAAAGGGGGGAGAGGGGGGAGAGAGGGGCAGGTGGAGGTGAGGAGGGGCAAGGAGATTCCACGGGGGCTGGTAGTGCTGCTGACGGGTACACGGTTAACTAACCACTAACCACTAACGGTCGGATGATGGCGGCTGACCTCCTCCGGACGACTCAGGTAGACAAGGGAGGCGAAAAACTCATTTGCACGTAAGCTAGGTTGCCGCCGCGATTGCTCCGAAACCTTCCGGACCAGCATCCTTCCATTCACGATTTGCTCCCATCCCTGGATCCATCCCTTCCCTCCCCCGCCCCTTCCCCCTCCTCCTTTCCCCCCTCTCCGGCCGAACCTGTTTCCCGCCTCTTCTTTCCCTTGGGGCCCCCCTCGCTCCCCCCCACTCCCCCGGCTTCCGCGCAGGTTCTCTCCGTACATCTGTGTTTTGGGGGCGTGTCCAGGGCTGCCCCGTGTACCTGCTCCGCCCCGCGGAGGACACCAACTGCAACATCTTCCGGGCGGCAAGATCTGTGAGAGCACCTTGCACCTTGCACCTAGCGAGCTGACCCGCTCGGCAGCCCGTAGGAAACACCTCAATAGCGCGCTGTGGCGCCGCACTGGGGCCTGCAGCCCTATAGCTCGATAGCCTTCATCCTGCCGGGGGGTTACTCCTTAGCCATGTCGCTGCTCCCGTGAAATCACCTCGGCCCTGCCCGTGCCTGTGCCCGTACCTGTGCCCATGGTGTGATGACGTCAGACGGTGGGTCGTACAACGAGATGGAGGCTTATCTATACTTCTGTCGGTGAGCTGCAGGAAAGGGAACGAAACACATACACCTGCACAATACACACGTGCACGTGCCGTGTTTAGTACGGCAGCTGTTCCGGTTATTTTTTATCCTGTCTGCATAGGGCCCCTGGCGCCCCCTTATTCCCCCCATGGCGGCGTGGGGAGAGAGCTTTTTCGGCGGTTTTTCTGTTAGGGCAGGATCCGTTAGCGGCCGTTGGCCTCAGAATGAGGTCCCGACAGACTGACTGACAGATATGCCGTAAGTGCGTATATACAGACATACACATATACAAGCACACAGACATACACACACACAGACATACACACACACAGACATACTTGCCTACCCCCTCTCTCTCCAGCGCCTGCCTGGAGTACCTCCGGGTGAGCAACCAGCACCCCCACATCCTCCAACTTCACGATTGGCACGCCGCCGCCGCCGCCTTGCTGTTCTGGGAGGTGTACAACCCTGGCGCGACGAGCTCGAGGACCCGGGTGATGCTAACCATACACAACATGGACAACACGGGTACGACAACAGGGGAGAGAGGGGGAGGAGGAGGGGGGAGAGAGGGGGATGCCACATGAAATGTGTGCGATGCAAATGTGCCCAACTAACCATGGATTTCAAAAAGGATTGTACGAAAGTATGACGTCACCAAAGCTGTGATGACGGACTCGATGAGGTTTCTGACCAGCGCTGTGCCGCATGTGGATGATGTGGGAGAGGGGGGAGGGGGAAAGGAGGGGGGACCTGGTGGTGGTGGTGGTGAAACAGTGGAGACGCAGCTGCAGGCAGGGTGGTGGCGGGAAGGCGGGTTCTGCACACCTTAAGATTTATCTTCGTCCCCAGGCCCCCCCTTTTGGGCCTCCGTACACAAGAGATACACACATACACATACAGACACACACACACATACGCACATATACACACATGTCGAGTACTTCGTGCATCGCAAACCCTAGTTTTCCGCCTCCCTGTCCCCCTCCCCCCTCTCAGGCGAGTGCCGTCAGGACGAGTTCTTCTTCACAGGCATGCCCGGTGAGCCCTTCGCTTCCATCGATAAGGCCCTGGACGAGCGAACCATCGGCCACAACCCGGAGCGCCTCAACCTCATGAAGGTACGTAATACCGTACACAATGCCGTAAACAATGCCGTAATAAATATTGATATACGTTGAAATGATGATAAATAATTTGTTGAGATATTGATTATGATTAGGCAATATGAGGTTGTTTAAAATCAATAACGGTAATAACTGTAACAGATATCGTAAGTGTCAGAACTGGCGGCGTCCGCAGCCTCTCTTGCCAGTACGTTACCAGTTATCAGTTGTTAGTTAACACGGTAATCCGGCAAGGCAACAGACTTGAGATCATCATTTCCATGATATCTTAACAATGTCTAACTGTCACTTTCCATCGTCCCATGCGCCCCCGCGGCCTCCTTACATGTTGGGTTGCCAAATGCCCTGAAACATGATATGCCGTACATGATATCTTTTTTTGCTTGTCGTACTTCCGTACAGGGCGGCATCGTGTACTCCAACGCAATCACAACGGTATCCCCCACTTACGCCAATGAGGTGCTCAATGGCGGCGCGGCGGGCTGGCTGCGAAGCACGTTCGCGCGCGACGAGGTGTGAACAAATTCGCGGAACGAACGGGGGGCCGGGGGGGATTTGGGTTCGGGTCTTAGGGTGGGAGACGTAGACGGCGTGTGGTTGGGGGTGTGGGTTTGGAGTGGGTTGATGCAGTGGGGGGAGACGTCAACTGAGGGGTTTCTATACTCCTGACTGTTCCTGTGACCCATGGGTCCGTTCCTGCTTTAAAACCCTAAAACCCCAACTAAACCCCGCCTCTTCCCCTTTTCCCCCCCCTTCCTCAGCTCCGATCCAAGTTTTACGGCATCTTGAACGGCATCGACATTGAGGAGTGGGACCCCGCCACTGACCCATTGCTTCCCGCCAATTTCGACGCCGAGCGGCCGGGGGGGAAGGCACTGTGCAAGAAGTTCCTGCAGCAGGTGGGAAAGAGGGGTGGTGGGGGGGGGGAGAACGGCCAATGGAGAAACGAGAGACCCTGTACTGCAGCGGTTGAGGCGCAGCGCACAAATTACTAATATTAACCACCACAACCACCTACCATGAGTGGTGGTTGTTACAACAGGGTTCGGGTGCGAAGAGCGAAGAAAGGGAAAAGGGGAAATCAGGACGGGGCCGTGAATATGTAAAATAAAAAGATGTAAATTAAAAAACGAAAAATGTGAAAAATAACAAAATTAAATTACATTAAAATATGTAAATATGTATGTACGCCACACACCCGCCACACACACACACACACACACTATGCCCACACCCCTCCCTGCAAACACAGGGTCTGGGTTTGGCTGTGGACGAGGACAAGCCTCTGGTGGCGGTCGTGAGTCGCCTCGTCCCGCAGAAGGGCATCCACCTGATTAAGGCCGCCCTCTTCCGTACAGTGGAGCGGGGCGGGCAGTTCGTACTGCTGGGCTCTGGGCATTCGGATCCCGTGTTTCGGAGCCTGGCGGACGGCCAGTTTAAAGACCACCCCGACTGCAGGTGTGACTGCAGGAGTCGCGTGTGTATGTATGTGTATTTATGTGCGCGGGCGCCGGGGAGGGGGGACAGTAGGGGTGTTTGGTGGGAGCTGGAACGGGTTTTGCTGTTGAATCCGAAGTTGCCATGCCGTACATATGCACTTGTGAGGTGAGCGATAGTATAATCCGTGATCCCCTACCTGATCGTTTCAAAAGTTATGTCGTGCCATATACCATGTCGTACTGTTGTAAAAAAACTGAAAACGTGCACAGGCTCAAGATTATGTACAGTGAGCGTCTTGCGCACCAGATCTACGCAGCGGCAGATGTGGTTGTCGTACCGTCCATGTTTGAGCCGTGCGGTCTGACACAGATGATCGCGCTGCGGTACGGAGCCGTACCTGTCGTACGCAGGTAAGAAGCTCAGCGTTCAGTGGGTGTGATCGGTGGTGTGGGGGTGGTTTATGTTCTCCAAAACCTCAGGGGGCCGGGGCAGTGGATACGTGGGCGAGTAAGTTGCATTACGTGATTACGTGAACAAGACGAAGAAGGAAAATTATCCTTTGTTACGCAACTCCTTCGAGAGTTTGGAATCACCGTACCGATTTCCGTACCTGCTCTCTCTAGTCCATTACCTAACCCCGCTGCGTAATCCTCTCATATACACCCCCACGTTTCCTGGTTAGGACCGGCGGTCTCGCGGACACGGTATTCGATGTGGATGGTTCCGGAGCGACGCCTGCCGGGCCGCGTAATGGCTACACCTTTGACGGCGTCGACGAGAGCTCATTGTACGGCGCGTTGGATCGCGCGTTACAGCTGTACAAGCAACAGCCATCCCGCTGGTCGTCTCTCTCCCGGGATAACATGCGGCTGGATGTCAGGTGGGTGCCAAGTACATGTATGCGCTATTGCGTGGGTATTTATGTATATTATATATGTATATGTATATGTGTGTGTATGTGTATGTGTATGTGTATGTGTATGTGTATGTGTATGTGTGTGTATGTGTGTGTATGCGCTATACGTTCGCCTCCTCCCCCGTCCCTCTAACCCCCTTCCCCCCTCCCCCCGCCCCCACCCCAAACACTCGTCCCCCGTCGCCTCAAACCCCCTCCGTTCCCATGGCTCAGTTGGGCCAAATCGGCGAAGAGCTACGTGGACGTGTACCGCTCCGTCGCAGCAGCCTGATTATCCCGGCGTCTCGTCCCGGAGAAGAGCCCTTCGCGCTTGGCGCCCTCATCCCTGCCCCCGGGCCCCCCTCACCCTCACCGTCACCCATCCCACTCCACCTACCATTTCTAACTACCATTTCAACTACCACAACTACCACAACCAACACCAGCAGCAGCATATCCACGGCCAGTACAGGAGGGAGGGAATTACGGGTGGAGGTGCTTGAACAGGCGACACGTAAACCCTAATAATGATAATATTAATGATAATAATGATAAACCCTGTTGGAGGTTTGTGGATCTGACAGGCGGCGGCGGGAGGGGTGATGATGGCAAAGCGGGGTGGTGGTGGAGGAGGAGGAGGAGGAGGAAAAGGGGGCAGTGGGCAGCGAAAGGAGGTAGATAACGTGTGGAGCTGTCAGCCATGGCATCACTGGCGGCACCAATATGCAAATTGCCGCAAACCGCCGCGATACACTGGCGATGCCGGCTGTGCGGCCACAGCTTCGTTTTTCGGCGGCGTTCAACACACAGTGCCACCCAGTGGGGGCCCTCAACCTATATTCCCCCACAACAGCCCTCATCAATCTTTCTCCGTCCGGGTCCGTGGCGTTATTGAAACCCCCATCCCCTCCCCTCTTTCCCCGACCATAAACACCACCACCATCACTACCACACTGCCCGGCTCTCGGTCTGAAGTTTTGCACAAGTCCGACAGACAAAAGAGGTTGAGAGATCGATCGATCACAAGCTTTACCCTGCAAGCATTACCGTTTTCTGCAAGGAAAATGTTTTGAACTATGCCGTACACCAGAAAAGCTACCGTTTCGTTTGCCGTACAACTCCAGGGGGCGACCAGAAACAATTTTGACGAGGTGCAATTTTGGTAAATGTTGACGCTTTGCGAATTATGCGATTATGGCAGTTTGGGTGGGGCAGGGCTCTTCGGTTTTCTTGTGCTGCTGGATTTGAACGGCAAGTAAATGTGGATTTACCCCTGGGTTCCCTCCCCCGCCACCCCTTTTTCCCGAATGTGTGAAACACATACATACACGCAATACACACACGTAAAGCCAGTGTCCGAGGAAACCGATTTAAGCCTTGTGCCTGCTGGGCGATACCACGGTGTGTGTCCTTATAACGTATGAACGGCGAATGCGGTACTTGCCGCCACTGTGTGTGTGTGTGTGGTGCGTGCGCATTATCGTGAGAAAGGAGGGGGGGTTAAAAAAGGAAAACGGGGGAGGTCCGGGGGGTGCATTTGGAATGGATCCCGCAAACACACACACGAGTATATTCATGGCAGTGTGAGCTTTACGTTTTGTTGATTATATTATCCGCCGGCTTGTGATGAGCGAGTGACTGGCACGGAATCAAATTATGTTTTGACCCATCGCCCATATCTTTGAGAAGGGGGGAAGCTGGACCCTTAGCGAACATCGAGGCTCGGGCTGACAGACCTTTTCTTTAGTAAACCTGACTGTCCTAGTGCATTATGCATTATACATGTTCGACAGCTAACCCGACCCCTTCGAGGCTTATTGTGTCGGCTTCTGTCCGATCCTGAAACGACGGGCAGGCGTGGCGCATTCCGGACCAGGTTTTAGTTATGTGGAAGGGCACATCGGGCATCCAACACAAGTAGCCAAAACTTTGCTTCGGTTCGGCAGCCCTCCACACACCCTCGCATAATTATTTACTTGCGTACATTGCAGCAGCTTTAAGCGTTGATACGTGTGCAGATATATGCGCATACACACACGTATGAAGTTGGGAGGTATGGATGACACACGTTCGTTATATGAGGTGCCTTCAATCCCCCCCCGACATACACACACCAGCATGATATCGAGCACTGCGACATACTACAGATTCACAACCCTCTGGCCCATACCCGACTCACTCCCGTGTCCCTCTCTCCCAAGAGCCGCAAACACGCACATACATACATCCGTACATACACATACACACACGTATGTACTCTATGCAAGGGCCACAACCCATCCTCCACCCAACCCATCCAAAATATCACATGACTGCCTTTTCGCAACCTTTATAATGCCGATCCGTCTCTCTCTCTCTCCTCTCCCCCTCCCCGCCATCAGAACTCCGGATTGAGCTGCTCCCTCCTCCTGCATTCTGAACCCCGCTCATTCACCCACCCTCCCGGCCTCGCGGGAGACCTGTGCGCATGTGGAGGTTTGCACGCAGCAGCAATGTACGTTTGGTGACCGTCTATTTTTTCGGAGCCATCGCCGCCGCTGCTACCACCATCACCACCACAGACGTCAAGGACTTGAAGAAGCTTTCATGAAATCGCCCCCTCGATGTCTTCCCGCCCGCCCTCCATACGCCCACACGCACACCCTCACGCACGCACGCGCGCGCACACACACACATACACACATCATAATCCACTGATTGCTCGGCCGCTGAACAGTCTCCCCATTTCAGGTCAATAGGGGGAGAGGCCAAAGGAATTGAATTCATCCGGTGCCAGCGGGCTAACTGCGTTTCTTGAGGCTACGTGCACTCCGCAGCCTCAGAAGCGGGGAGGAGGGGAAAGTGACAAATGGCGGTTGGCTACAACAGAAAGCATTCGACGCCCAAACTGCGTGACTCACCTTGCAAACCATATCCGGTTGAAGCAACAGCCAATAAACAACATATCGTCATACATATACTACGATGTAGCTCAAAATGTACTCACGGACGGACTGGTGTGCATCCGTTGGCACCTGGTGTAAATCTCTCCCAATGCATGCTGTCATCATGCAAACCTACGCCAGCCCCCCAAATCCTAGCACGCACGTATACACACGCACATACACGCACACACATCCTTAGCCCATCCGACCCCACCAGCAAACTACCTATCAGATGCGCCGTGGAGTGACCGCCCGCTCATCGCCGTTTCCTGCACAAAATGTTTCATTGGGTTCAGCAGCAACGTGTGTCACACCACTAGGCGGTGCTCAGGAAGGAAATGGAGCAAACATATGTCCAACAGATTTTACAGCGGTGAAGGGGCAACCACAGGAAGCCAACCAACCAATCGTCCCACCCAGATTGACCCAAAACCAGCATTGGCTGCCTCACCCCTACCACCCCACAGCTGCTCACCGACAGCAGCAAGTTGACAGTGACGCAACTCACACTATGCCGCTTGTATGGCATGGATGGTAGGCAGGGAAGGCTGCGTGTGGGAAACGCTAAATGGTGGATTCGGTGCCCCTGTCGCCACCCGCTCACCCGCTTCACCCAACCCGACCTCGGCACGCAAAGATGACATGCTGCACAGATGGTATTGCAACAGATAATATGGTATTATGTAACTCGCATGCCGACACCCTACGACTATCCCCCCCTCACATACACACAGACAACCCTCTCCTGCACAGCACAGCTTCAGTCCATGCCTGACTGAGCTCACGGGTAAGGGGATTTGGGTTTCTCGGTCTTATCCGCCGAAGACCGTGATGTGATTCACCGCTACTAATACTCCCGAGGCGTCCTTCCAATCAACCGCAGGAGCCGTACGCCCTAACCCATCGGACGAGATACATCCCGTTCACATTTGCCATGTGCACGTCGTGAGCTCATGCAACTCACATGCATCTCGCCATTGCCACTGTTGCCTCCACCAGCACTAATAGCAGGAACAGCAACAGTAAAACTATTCCAAGCCATTGCCAATTCAAGCCATCATGCTTGGCAGAAAGTGCAACGGGAAAGCAGAGCAGGAGGGAAAGGGGCTAACGCGTCGGCCTTCCACCCTCAACCTCAACCTCGCCACTCCCGCGCTCGCCCCATAGGCCAACGGGGTCTAGGAAGTCGGAAACGACCGCAGCGTCCCCTTTTCTTGTGGACCAGCGGTGCGTCATAAAAGTCGCACGACGCCAGTGGGTGTGAAAGACTAGGGACGTACGTAGGGCCCACCCGCAGGAGAAAGGACTCTCTCTCTCACACACACACACATTCACATACACAGGAACGTCTGCCAGTGCAGGATAGCAGATGCGGTTCACATTGTGTGGTGTGCCGCCAGCCTCCACCCACCTACCGCAAACGTTCTCACCAGCTTGGTGGGGCAACCAGAGGGCCAAAGCGCCAAAGCTCATCATAAGTTTTCCTTATAGCTTCTGTGTACAGAGACAGTTGACCTTGACTCGACAACTTAATCTTATAATTCTCGAAAACCTTAGCATGGCGCAGCACAGCATTGCATGGATCTGACAATAGTGTCCATTTCCACCATTCAGCATCATTACCATCGTCCACATCTCCCGACATGAGAGCCCGGCTTTTTGACTTGTGATCAAAAGCCAATACATGAAAAGCCAACCCCTCCCGCATCCGCGAATGCACCCCCCCACTCCCATCCTACCGGGCACTGGCAGCGCTCTGCGAAGATTCATATATTCCCATATGAATTAGGATTTGTTAAGGTGACTCTCGACCCTCTCTGTGCAAATCGCGTTTGGCTGCTGCTGCTGCACTAGTGGATTTACAGACCTCTATTGGCTTGTGCGGAATCATGGACAACGAAAGGATTATGCACCCGTGAAGTGAACCGTGAGGATGGAGGCGGGGACGGCGAATAGGCTAGAGAACTGGTGCTGCTGTTCGACGAGTGAAAGGAGGAGTGCGCGAAGCAGTGAATCTAAAGGGCCCTAAGCTACCGGAACGCGATGGCAGCGCCGGACACGCAGGGGGGAAGGGAAAGGGGGAGGAGGAGGGCTGCGAGCCCCTCCTTTCTGAAGCTTTCTCTTTCCTCCAAAAGCTGGTGTGATTCTAAGTCGTCAAACACTTAGAGACCCCGTTATCATCCTCGTGCTCACGAGCAGCTGAAGATTGACCGAACAGGGCTGCCGGCGGTGCATGTCCAAATGCGGACGCCGCGCCAACGCAGCGCGAACTCACGCAGAGCTGCCGGTCTTTGGGCGGCCATCCTCCACCCACTCATCCATGCACACACGAGGACCCAGAAGGTCGCGACATTAAAACTCCTCTGCGTTGATGGCCGCCGGTGCACGCAGTCCTGTTCGTTGGGTGAAGACATACATCCCCCTTCTTCTCACCACCGCAGACCGCACACACGTTATCTCCTGATGTCCGTCCGTCCGTCCGTCCAACAAGGGAGTGAATGTGTGTGTACGTACTGACGGACGAAGTTAGCAGCACAGCACAGCACAGCACGAGGAAACAGAAACACAACGCAGACGAACAGGGTAATTATCAAAAGACCTGCATCATCTCCCGCGAGTTACTGATTATATTTCATATATTGGCGGTGATGTGGTTTTATGCTGCATGCGTCATGCCATGCGCATACCCCCCTGCGGACCAGTGTCAAATCATCAGTTCACGCCGTGCCGTCCCGTCACATGGGGATGCTGCTCCACCACCGCTTCGTGGAGACTACAGGAAACCCACCCACACCCACACCCACACACATGTAAACAGACAAATGCAGCGGCCGCGCGCATCTCTCGACCAGCACCACAACCAGCATTACCACCCGCTGCCGCCACCGCATATACGGACGCTACAACGGCAACGGTTAAATTTACCTCGACCTGGAAAACAATCAGAACGAGTCTACTGTCCAGCTGCCCAAGTGACCGACCTAGCTCTCGCCTACTTTTATGAACCGGTACAGATTTTGCAGCTTTTTCCCGGATCTACATTTTAATAAAAAAACGAATGGCGCGAGAGCCAGCCTCGACTGGGCACTCCTCTTTCTGCTTCCCATCTTCATTTATCCGCATCCCGTCCGACTTGTCATCTTTGATAATTGGTAACTCAGGATGTCAGTGCGGTCCGCGACGAGATTGGAGGTGGGGTGGGGTGCAGGGACCGACCTGGCTGTATTATCTTAAGTAGTGCGTACAAGGCAACCGCAGGTTAGCAGCACATTTAGCTGCCACCACCTCCCCGTCTCTACCTCCCCTACGTCACCACCAACCGACGTCGTAACCGTAACCGCACCCTTGCTTTAGGAGTCTCCAACCGCCTTGACCGAAGTAGCGAGCAGCAGGAATCAGGTTAACCTCCGCCGCCCCAACTCAGTTGCCGACTACCAGCCACCGACACAGCCGCCACCGCCACCGCTGATGCCGGCCGCCAACATCGACACCAACACCATTGCTGACGCTCTCTCCAAGGCATGTGCCTGTGCCATTAAACGTGTCGCCACGTGGCAAACTGCTGCTCAAAGCAACAGTCCCGGAAACCTGCTGTTAATCATTCGGGCCTGGGGCCGGCGACCAGACTCCAGCATTTCCCGGCCAGCCTTAACCTGTGTTGTCAGATCATCAGGGAGGAGGATTAGCGGAGTCGTGTAGACCGTGAGAACAACAAGCGTGGCAGTCATATGTATCACGCCACTCCAAGTTTTGGTTGTGTGACCCACATGCCATTTGCACATGCAGTTACACGCACACACACACACACACACACACACACACACACACACACACATACACGCCAGTACATAACTCTGGGATGCCCCTCAAGTCCTTAACCCCCCCACTCACTTTGGCGACGAGACGCATTTTGTCCATGGCCGTGATTTTGCAGCATCCCCCAATGTCGAGCTCCGTCAACACAGGCAGTCGCAACAAGGCGCTCACCGCATCATGCGTCAGAGCGGTGGCACCGCACAGCGACAGCTTCATCGGGCACATGTCTACATACACATAGGCACACACGGGCGTATGTCAGCGGCTGTCAGAGTTTTCGGTACACGTACTCTTACTTGCCCCTCTTCTACGACACAAATGAGCAGAGCAGACAATACTGCCAGCAACAACAGCCGGCGCCGCAGATGTAGCCGCAGTGGCAGCCCGTCCACCACCCTAACCACCAAACAAGACATCAGCGAACACCAGTGGAGCTAATTTGATGGACCGTCCTCAGGAGATGGGAGGAGAATGAATGTCAGGAGTGAAGGTATGCAGGAGCAACAGGTTGTGCGGTGGGAAAAAGGCGATAACCTGATAACTGCAATGGACAGCCATTCGAAGCCAACAGCCACTCACAACTGGGACCCATATGCTAAGGGCGTGGAAATGATCTGCCCGCTGGTGCGGGTTTCAAAAGTTGAATGATGTTTGGGCACTGCACCATTTGGGTCCGTGGCTGAAGAATCGACCAGCCAAGTCCCCACGGACCGGTCCCCGGCCATGGGCTCCTCCGAGCGGCACGCGCTCTTCCACGGACAGTGCAACATTAAACTTCTTCCAAACCGGATGCGAGAGGCCAATTAATGCGCTCGTCCGGTTTCCTTTCTTCCCGTCTTTACCCATACATTCCGCAGCCGTCGTTTCCGGCATTCATTTGACTTTCACATCGCATCGATAAATGAGTGTGCTTCCCACCGCAACATGAGCACATACCCGTTACGGTACGTTCATAAGACGGTGTGCCATTAGAGCAAGGCATTGCATAAGTAGCACAGGGAGCACGTGGATTTGACAGCGTTGCGAGGAGCAACAGATTACGGCCCTCGCAGAGAGGACTGGACACGAACGGCCCTGCCCTGCCCCACCCACGCCCCAGACGATTGATTGAAGGAGCCTTTTTAAATATCGGCTATAGACGAGCTCCTTGCATTCTTGTGTGTTTGTTTAAGTGATTTGCGTAAAGAGGACGGGAAGAGAGTACTCAGACCTGTGGCTGCTATCCCCAAGCAAATGACGGCACGGCAGTATGAATCTCAGACTCACCTGTGCTCTGTTGGCACCAGCGATTGCAAATACCGTCCACAAGCGCCTTCACGCCCTCGTTGTCCACGTGGCTATAGCTGCTGCGACTCAACGTGGGCTGCTGCTTGTACACGTAGCTATCCAGCCGCAAGTCAGCGACGGGAAGGGAACCTGTTGAACACCGCAAAACAACCGGGTTTCAAGCACGGTACATAATAAACGCACTTGATAGTAATTATGAAGGTGGCCATGTTATGCTCTTACCGATATGCCTGAGATTCTCGGCGGTCAGGACGAAGTTGCGGACAATGAGCTCGAGCTGCTTTAGCTCCCGGATGTGTTGCAGGGCTGGAAGTGCCTCGTCCAGGTCGGATTTCCGCCCGACGAGATAACTTACACGGCTTAGAGCTGGGCTGCAGGGCAGTTACAGCAGGTGGAAGTTGACAAGGAGAAGCGCGAGGATGCAGCACGAAGAGGCGCGTACCAGTGCAGAGCGCCAGCCTTGATGTTTACCGCCGGTCCATCAAGCTCCAAATCAGTCAGGTTGCCAAGCTTTGACATTATGATGCCAAAGCTCTCGTCAAGGCTGACTGTTCGCACGACCAGCTTTGTCAGGCATTTCGGGCCCCACTTGTCACAGGACTTTTTGCAGGCGGTCCAGTTCAGAGATGGTATGTTGGCAACGTGTGCAGTAGTCAACTGCTGGCAGCCATTCATGAGAGGTTCCAAAAAAGCCCCTGGTACGCGGAAAGGTTTGCGTCCATTTCAGCGAAACCGCGGGCCGTCCTGTCACCCATAAACAATTTATAGGCCCACCTTGCACGCGATCTAGGTCCTCGGCCGTGAAATATTGAAGCAAAGGGGCTGAGCGCACTAGAGTGCAAAGGGCTGTGTCTGTGACGTGCTTGGCGTTGGTAAGTTTCACCTTCACCAGCGTAGCGCCGACGCGCTGAGCGACCGTGAGTACAAGCCTATCGGAGACAGCCTCCCCGAAAAAAGAGACCTCCGTATACCCTACAAAGGTCGAGTAGTCTCAAGACTGCCTGTCATTGCAGCCAAAGTTCCTCAACCAACTCAGCTCAACTTACCAACAAGCAGCCTAGCCGCCGCGTAGAACACTGCTTCTTTCTGCGCCATACCAAGACGCCTGAATCGCTGAATGGAAGACTGGCTGCAAAATGTGTTCTCCAGAACGTCGAAGCCGATGCACACTCCCGGGTTAACCTCGCGCGCCACAGCGCGCCATTGTCGGCAGACTCCACAGAAAGCGAGCAGATGTACGAGCGCGTGCCCCGGTGGTTCGTTCTGAACAAGGTAGGTCGCAATACTCCGCACTGCTGCGTCCGGGAGGTGGGCTTCCTGTTGGCCACTAGTGCTGGTATCATTTCTTGTGCCAAAATTGAGCCTTGCAAAAGCATCTGCCATATCTGAGCAGTCATGCTCCGGCTCGTGTGGCCGCAGTTCCTGGCAAGCGGCCCCCATCTGAAAATTAAGGTTGACACAGGGATTTGGAACAGTTTGTCAATATATATATTAGCTGTGGTAGCTAATTTGTTGCAAGTGAACCGGAGAAAATTTGGAGGTTGTACTTCTCCTCAATGTATCGTACACACGTTTCCTAGAGCCACTGAAATCCCGTCGCCTGCATTATATTTCCTGTCCCAATCGTGATTTTCTATACGGAGATTAATGTCAACCCTTTAACCTGGCTCTCTGTATAGTCATAGTAAGGGTTGCTTGGCCAGCGCGCTTCCGTTGCCCGCTCGTGTCGTTGGCCTGGGACGGCCTCTTGCCAAGGATGCAGACGCCAGGTAGCATACATTTCCAGGGAGCGTAATCACATGAATAATTTTGTCCTAGGATGGGCGCATAGGACCGTTGAGATGTCGTTTCATCCTGATACCGGCCGTGTCTCGTACAATGCCACAAAGGACGTTGCAAATTGCTTTCCAAGCAAGCTTAATGTACACTTCTCTCCTCGTTTATCGTAAGTCTGCACCTGGTCGTTTTTCATGAACTTTTTCGCAACGAACGCACATGCGGCTATCATCAGCAAAATATGGATAATAGAGTCACATGAGATGTTTTAAGTGCGTAATCACTTTTTAACCTATCGATAACGCGTGATGTTTAGTAACGTTCGTCATCGATGCCCTTGGAAAGAAAGAGGCGGCTTTAAATGAGCGGCAAACCGTATAGCACCCTAGGCGCATTTAACGCGTATATGCGCCCCAAGCAGCCAACACATGGTATGGCTGCGTTACGGTGCTTGCCGCGGGAAGCCGCGGGCTCCATGTGTCAACACCCTGAAGTCACCACTAACAGAAGTCCCATGTTTAGATAAACAGTATTGTTTGCCCTTATATTGCAGTCCAAAAGCAAACGATCATGCCTGTCACACACGCAGCCTTCTTCAGGCCTTCTTCAAAGCCGCGGCGGTCCTCATGCCACCCTAGCTCCCACCCAGCACCCAGCCTGTCACAGTATACGGATCTAGGAAGCTGCCGCATGTGGCACTTTCAAAGTATACTTTCCGCTACCTCCACTCTTTAGAAACCAAAAAGTCTCCACTTGCCATAGCTCTTGGTTATAATTGAAGGGTCGGCCAGCATCGAAAAAAACATGATATGCCGTGCGCCTTTGATCTACTACTAACTACAGGACCGAGCCGCTTTATACATCCGCCTGTCTGTCTGTCTGTCTGTCTGTAGGTAGGTAGGTATGTCTTCCCGCCTTACACACACATATACAAACACACACACAACACGAACATAAAAGCACACATAACACGAAGAGAAGGAGACAACGGCATTAACTTTGGCACTCAATATTTTAAGATACGGTCCCTGTTAACTTTGTAAACACGCACGTGCATTTGCCCTTCCCCCCATACATACACACAGACACACACACACAGACACACACACAGACACACGCACAGACACACGCACAGACGCGCGCGCGCACACACACACACGCACAGACGCACACACACAGACACACAGAGGCATTTAGTACGTTTCTAAATCGCTTAGGGATAGAAAACATTCACGCAATCGTATTTCCCACCTTCCAAATACACACACAAACACAGACACAAAACGCAGTCATACACTTCCAAGTCACAACAGAACCAGCCCGTCTTCTTCTCCCTCGTCCGCCTCCTCCCCTTCCCCTTCCCCCTTCCTATCCCCCTCCTTTCCATCTGATCCCAACAGCATCCCCGCGCTCCGTAACCGACCCACCAGGGAGGGCGGTGCAACCGCCACAACCGCCACACCCTCACTTGTGTAATCGACACTCTTGACACGGCCGCCCGTGTGCAGCTCGTTCAGCAGGTCACCGGAGCTGTACGGCAACAATGCCCGTACTTCCTCCATAGACCGCTCAAGAACCCCGCCGAGCATCTCTAGCAGCTCGTCCAAACCTTCACCTGTACGGCCTGAGATGCAGACTGTACGGCTGCGTTTGGCGGCGATGCGGCGGATCTGTACGACCGGGGACATGAGCCCACCGAAAGGAGGGGAGGCGGGGTAATGACGGACGCTGGGATGGGGGAAGGGGAGACAGTGGTGGAGGACAGATGGTGTCTTACCTGCCTTCTTTTCTCCCCTCCCCTCCCCTCCCCTCCCCTCCCCTCCCCTCCCCTCCCCTCCCCTCCCCTCCCCTCCCCTCCCCTCCCCTCCCCTCCCCTCCCCTCCCCTCCCCTCCCCTCCCCTCCCCTCCCCTCCCCTCCCCTCCCCTCCCCTCCCCTCCCCTCCCCTCCCCTCCCCTCCCCTCCCCTCCCCTCCCCTCCCCTTCTCACACACGGCGCGGCCCCTCCCCTCCCCTCCCCTCCCCTCCCCTCCCCTCCCCTCCCCTCCCCTCCCCTCCCCTCCCCTCCCCTCCCCTCCCCTCCCCTCCCCTCCCCTCCCCTCCCCTCCCCTCCCCTTCTCACACACGGCGCGGCCCCTCACCTCCTCTGGGTTGCTTGTTGCATCAATCTTGTTCCAGGCGGTCACGATGGGGATGTCCTTCACCCCCAGCTCCTCTAGTACCGCCATGACCGCGGCGTTCTGAGCAGCAGCGCTCGGGTGGCTGATGTCCACGACGTGCAGGATGATGGACGCGTCGCGGATCTCTTCCAGAGTGGCTCTGAACACGGTTACCAGAGAGAGAGGGAGAGAGAGAGAGTGTGTGTGTGTGTATGTGTAGCGCGGGGAGAGGGGCCACATTAGGAGAGGAGCGCGCGTGAGCTCCTTTACCCAAAGCGCACAGACAGACAGCCGCACAGCCGCACAGACAGACAGGCGGATGTTTTTGGAAAGGTTCTCAACCCACGGCGCTGAAGGGGTTTGGGCCCGTACACACACACACACACGCCCATCCACCCCCCGCTAGACAAGAGGGAAGCTTCTCTGGCAGTCTTTTTCGGATGCTGGGTTAAGCCGGGGCGGCGCAGTGCATCGCAGGGTGGAGCTGCCCCTGGCTAGCGTCAGACGGCCCAGATACATTTGTAAAGCACACATACGTACAGACACGCCGGCAGTTCGGCACGCAAGCCGACAAACCGACAAACGCACCAAATACCCCTTTATTGCCAAATAAGATTGTCAGGAACAAATATCTCACTGGAATGTAAACCCTAAGGATACACACACACACACAAACACAGCCCACCTGAAAGCCGCCACCAGCTCCGTGGGCAGCTTCTGGATGAAACCCACCGTGTCCGACATCAAGATCTGAACAGAACCGAGTGTACCGGATTAAATTGTACGGCAATATTTTTGATAAGAGGGGAAGGGAAGGAATGAGGAAGGAGCGGATCCAGATCCCGGGAGAACCGGATCTCGTCCTTAAGCACCAACCACCACTAACCGACTACCGACCACCCAAGCCAACTACGTGCCGAACATGACACTGTCTGTCATCACAAGGAGCTCAAACCCTTCCACAAGCACCCGCGGAGGCGTTCCTAGCCGACAGGCAAGAGCCGCAGCCATCTGAGCATCATGATATGCCGTTGCATATGTGCATATGTATTTCCTGTACAATTAAAACATATTAATAAATAAATCATATAATAATAATAATAATAATTTTCATCTATTCACTTAAACGATAGTTATTTTATAAGTGGGGCGCGGCGCGGCGGGGGCAGTGGGTGCAGCTGGTGGTGCAGCCGCGGAACAGAGATGCGGGAGCCAATGCAGACTGTGTCAGGTCGGCTGCTCAACTGATCACCACAAACAGACAGACAGACAGACAGACAGACAAATGCGATGGGGGACATGTGCTGTGCGCAGAAACGTCATGTACGCGCATGCATGTGTATATGTGTATATGCATGTGCGTGTAGGTGTAGTATGTGACGGTACGGTACAGTTTGACCCCACCTCTTTGTTCCCCTTGAGCCTCAGTCGGCGCGTAGTCGGATCCAGAGTGGCAAAGAGCTGGTCCTCCGCAAGGACCCCCGCGTTGGTCAACGTGTTCAAGAGAGTACTCTTACCTGTACGGCAGGAGGTGGGATGTGTATGTGTGTATGTATGTGCGTGTATGGTAGAGGGCGGGAGGTGAAGTGCGTTTGTATGGGTGAGCGCGTGTGTCTTTATGTGTGTATGTGTATGTACGGGGGGGGGCCTGGGAGATCAGCAGGCCAACCTAAATATGGTCCTGCTGTGCGGACCTGCTGTGCCGCCCTACCATGTTGATTCCAGGGAGGGCAGCAATCGCTCTGCTTGCAGATTAAGATGGTGGGAGCAGCAGCGGGGATTGGACGAGGGCAGAGCTGCAGAGGGGGCAGAGAAACGCCATATAACCATGTCCGCGGAAGACACGGTTAAGACTCATCGCTCAGCCCCTTCCCCCAGAATACCCGAGACATTCCCCGTCCCGCCTTCTTGTGCTTCCCCGCCTCTTGTGCCTCCCTGCCTGAGCTCCCACCATTCTGTGGTGTTTTGGGTACACAATCAACCTAGAATCACAGCATCCTCCCGACACCATCATTATGAGATCAACTTCGTTCAATCTTTATTTCTGCTGCGGGGCAATTGCTGCAGATCCTGTTGGTTAGATGTACGGCAATTTCCTTGTTGCCGCTAAAGAGGAACAACATTCCAAGACTCACCTTAGACCCCACTCCAGCCCTTTTCTCCCTTGACCCCCCTTCTAACTCCTCCCCGCAGACCCTCACCCGCATTCGTATATCCACATATGCCAATGACGGGTATGGGTGTGGCAGATCGTTTGTCTCGATATTGCCGCCGGTGTGTTCGTACAGCCTCCAGCTCCCGCCGCAGCGCGGCCGCTCGATCTCGTAGAAGGCGCTTATCAATCTCGATCTGCTTCTCACCCGTACCCTTCACCTGGCCGCCGCCACCCACCCGATCCAGATGCGTCCACATCTTGGTCAATCGGGGCAGCTGGTACTCCGTTTGAGCCAGCTCCACCTGAAAGGCCGTTGGGGTTACCATGGCGTTGAGAGAACAGCAGACCCATGGGTCGCAGGAGCCCCATCGACAGCTTGGGAATTAGGGTTTAGGCTTGTGTGTATGCTTTCGAGGAACATCACCCGTACCTTCTCCGTACAGAAATAACTCTGAAGACCCGTAGAAACCTTAGGTAATACACGAGTACGAATGTGCTGGCGCGCACTGACAGTTGCAGCAGTCGGTTGTAATGGGTACGGCAGTTTGTCACCGCAACCAAGAAGCAGAAAGGTACATTTTGACAGCAGATGCGCAAATGAAGAAAATGTGATGATCCAATCACGGATTAGGTCCTGCTGCTCCGTACGGCACGGCAGTTTCGTACCTGCAGCTGGCCCTCTCTAGTCTGCGCGCGCTGAGAGAAGATGTCCAAGATCAGGGCGGTGCGATCACACACCCGCACGCTCCCCTCGCCGTCTCCCGCTGCAGCCCCTAGCTGGCGTTCCAGGTTTCGGAGCTGGCCCGGAGACAACTCGTCATCAAAGATGACGGTCTCCACGTCCAAGGCTGCCACCGCACGACCCACCTCTGCCACCTGCACGTTGCCGTACCCATTTTCCGTGGAGTGCAACAGGGGATGTTGAGGTGCACCGCAAAGCGCCAACATGAGGTGTAGCGGAACGAGTTGGGGTAAATCAAGTTGGGTTGGGTGGGCGGAGCGGAGCTGGGATGGAGATAGAAGGGAGTGTGTATTGGCGAGCGTGTCAATGCCTAGAAAGCATAACCCAAACCCAGACGCTTCACTGTTTGCTCCTAGGAACGCATAATGTGGATCTGACCTCGGGGCGTTCTCGTTCCCGTTCCCGTTCCCATGTCTCATTCCAGCTGTGTTATTTTATTACATCAGATGTACGGCAGGTTGACAGCTTCACAAACAGGAAAGTTGGCCCGACCCCCCCTCCCCCTGTGTCCCTCTTTGTCTCACACATCATCTATCAGCAACCCCAGAGAGACCTCGTTGCTCGCCAATACCCATCATCTCCAAGTCCCCCTGCCGCCAGATCTTCACCTCATCATCCTGGACCATTGCTCCTCTTTACAATACGACCCCCGTACTACTCCAGGCCCCCCCGACTCCCGGCAGCTTCCCCCTGACAGGTCGCGTCATTCGGGTGGCGAAGCAGGTCCGCCTGCAGCTATCAGCTGACAGATATGCAAATAACAACAATAAAGAGCGCTATCACCCTAAAGGGTTCATGTGGGTTTCTGTTCCTTTTACTTAACCCCTCCACCCCCACCTCCTCCATCCCCACCTCCTCCAGCCCCACTCTCCGCCCCACCTTCCCACTGCCTATGTATGTGGACATGTTGGGGGCATCCAATATCTGATACGTGGAGCCCATCACCTGTTACGGGGGGCCGCGGGGCACAATCAGGAGGCGCCCGGAATGGGTAGAAGCGTATCAGATAAATATGCTTTGCCAACGATGTCCTAATTAGGACATACGTTGTATCCTCTTTAAGTAATCCTGGGGATGAGAACAGGCAAAAGGAGTTGTAAAGGATGTGGGGAAAGGCGATTACGCGCGTCGTGGTACTGCTGGTGAAATGTTAATCACCCACCCCCCTACTTGTCCCCCTCAGCAACCATCACCAGCATTCCTATGTTCGGCTTCCCGCCTAATCCCCCTCTTGCCCTCCACCCACTTACCCACTCAGCTGCCTTCCACCCTCTTACCCATTCGCCCCCTTACCCGTAACCCAGCTGTTTCCGCCAGGCGGCCGAGCTCCTCAACACTTTCGTGCACGTCGTATGAGTACCGCCGCTGCTCGCCCTTAATAGACGCTCCCACGAGAAAGACTCTCTCCCGCTCGTCCGCGGGGGGAAGCTGTGTTTTGTCAGTACGGCGTATGGCAAGGACAGACAGACAGGACTGACAGGTCTATGCATTAAAGACGAACGCAAAGGAGGTGATTGCGTTTGGGGCTGGGAAGGTTCAAGGAACAAGGTGAGGAATGTGTGTATGAACGTGCTTGTGTCTATGTGTGTGCGTGTGTGTGATTCTGTGCGTATGGCACAGAGTCATAGTTATGAGAGGGGGGACACATGGCCAGGAGTTCGGTCCTCGAGACACGAAGTGGGGAAAACGTCATGAATGAATGGTTTCGGAGGAGGTGTTACAGATTTTCTGACACTTCCAAAAGAAATAAGCATATGTTTTTGGTAAAGCATATGCTGTGTGTGTGTTGTGTGTGTGTGTGTGTGTTTGTGTGTTGTGTGTGTGCATGTGTCTGTTATTTCACGGTTATCACCCACTTCAACTAAAGCTATTTCCGCGGCTAGAAATGGAAGATGAGCGCCTGTAGGGGGTCCTGTAGGCGGGCGACCTCACCTCGATTTGCCGACCTGGAGTGCGCTGCCGCGGGCCAGCTTGCTGCTGCGCTTGCAGCAAAGCGCTTTCAAAGGATTGCGCCAGAGCGCTTTCCCCCGATACCTGGCCCGCGCATTTCGTCACCTACAAGAAGAAGGGGTACGGAGTTTGCGTGGGTTAGATACAGAATAATGGAGAGGAGAGGAATGTGGGTCCCCATGGAAAACTGAGCACAACCGAATGCACCAGGCACCGCACCCGCGACGGGATATCAGCCGAGGATATTGAAGATAATAGAAGTCGTTCCTGTTTGCGGGCGTGATGATGTTGGGCCGGGGCAAAGCGTACACGTCCCAACGAACCGAGCGCGGTCGCGGTAGGCCACATAGCAGCTGCCCACAAGCCCTGCGCTATTGTATGTGGGTTTGATAAGATGACCTAGTAAGTGACGTGTGTAAGGTAATCTTCGTCAAGCAGACAGCTGCGTTCTGCCGGACATGATGCGTACGGTCAACCTTACCTAGAACACGAATTTGTGCCTTTTGCTAACTTAGTACAGCGTTAATTTTCATGTAATAGCAGATATTAATGTTCCGCGACACCTCGCAAGACACAGTGGAGCCCTCGCTGAAGGCGGAATTTGTGCCTTATGGCCCAGGGCCGAAGTGCTGGTTGCCGGAGCTTTGCGGTTGCAACCTAGTACGATGTTTTCTCTTCTTAGGGTGCTGCTGCTTTCGCACAGCGGCTCTGAAGTCACGGTAAGTGCTCGATCACGGGACGTCGGGACTTTTTCGGGCAATTTTATGCTTCTCTCCCCCGCTGCTGTAAAGTCCAAAATACCACAACTAGATTAGTATTTAAAAGGATTGCAGCATGCTGTAGTCTTTTGGGTCGTCTCGACCTTTCAATATGCCTTTTTAATATGCCTGTGCCTTTTCAAAATGCGTGCTGCGAGTGGTATGCTCAAGTTTGTGCATGGATGTGCGCGCTGCAATAGGCAATGTATTTTATGGAATGGGGACAATGGATTATGGAACGAAGGTATTGGACTACCAGGCCCAAGTCACAGAAAAACATTTTCCACAACCTGTCTTAATATGACATATCTATTAAAAAAATCATGGCTATATGTGGGTATTCTTGCCTTCCATATGTGACTTTATGGAAGTCCATATGGACTTTGTGGATCCAACAAACAATATATGGAGGATGGCTTTTCCCAGAGTGTTCCCTAGCACAGAAGATCTGGACAGCGTCGAATACCTTATCGGACTTGCCGGTGATGGAGAAGCGTTTTCTGGAGGGGGTGCTACTAGGTATGTATGGATAGACGAGCAAAAACAGCATTTACTGCCTAAAAAATTGCTTTAAACAAGTAAGATATTTGCCCAAACACCGCAGTCGCCGCCACTGGCACCGCTGCTGCCGCTGCCAGGTAGGGCTGAGGGCGCCTGCTGCATTAGCACTCCTTGGGGGTGGGTCGCCGTGGCCGTGGCTCAGCTGCAGGCCTCCTTGCTGGTGATGGGCCCGGCTGACGCCTTGTGAGCTGGCGTTCACCTGATGCACCATTTATTCGGGGTTTATGCATGGTCTGTCCCACCTGGCCCACATTCAGACGGCCTGCCTGACAGGTGGCAAGGACCGTTCACATCTGTCCGTCCCATGTAATGTGGCTGGGCAATGGTGGCACGCCCCAGCTGCTTGCCCAAGTGCAGTGAAATGGGGTGCACAGGCCCCTGCAAATGTGCCATTGCTGTGGCCGATGCACCCGGGACCTTGCTGCACCCTTGATGCGCATTGAGCTGTCTTACATCTTGGTCAGCACGCACCTCACTGATACGACCACTGCTGTGGACGGAACTTGGCCAGCTTTGATGTGTACACCTGCAGGGCCTGCTGCTCCAAGAGCTCCAAGAGGGAGCTGTGGCTGAGGACATTGTGCAGCAGCACGTGGAACCAGCTATCTAAGCCCAACCTTGACGTCTTTTCAAGCTTGTGGGCCATAATTTTGCTCGAAGTTGGCCTTGCTGCCATGGCTGTTGCAGCAGTGGTCCAGGACCTGCAGGTAGGTGGAGAACCGAGTCCTGTTGAGTCCGTCCTGTGGTCAACGCAGTTTCATCACCACCTGCCCGTTTTGTCATTGCAACCCAGCTTTCCTCCTTGCCAGTGGAGTTTCAATGACAAAACGGGCAGGTGGTGTTTGCAGTGAGGAGTGTCATGCATGTTGGCAGGGCGAGTGCAGTCAGATTAATTTCAAATAGGCATCCCTGGTGCAGAGTGAACACAAGAACACTCTGGGTCAACTGTAGCGTTCGTTCCATGTGGTGTTGAATGGGGCGAGTGTGGGTGCGCAGAGCACCTGCTGCGAGCTTTCATCCCTGTATGTAGAGGGGACACCAAAAGAAGCTAACCAGTTGCCAGGAAGGTAGGCAAAGGGGTTCCAAAATGAGGCAGCAACACTGCACCTGTCAAATTCCAGGCGTACCGCAGCACCATCATATGTTATGTTCACCATGACAGACTGCTATCATGTATGCCAGTGCACACATCGACACCTGTTCTAACAGCCACAATCATCGTGGCAGCCTGTACACCCCCACTTCCTTTGCAACTGTGCTAATGTCGGTGCTCGGTGCTCCACTACCACCTGCAGATCCTGGACCACCGCTGCAACAGCCGTGGTGGCAAGGCCAACTTCCAGCGGAACTATGGGGCACAAGCTTGGCAGGATGTCATGGTTGGGCTTCACTGGTTCCACGTATTGCTGCGTAACATCCTCAGCCACAGCTCCCTTTTAGAGCAGCGGCAGGCCCTGCAGGTCTAAACGTCAAAGCTGGCTGAGTACCACAGCAGCAGTCATATCAGTGAGCGAGGTGGTGACCAAGATGTATGGCAGCCCAATGCCCAGGTGCAGCAAGGCCCTGGCGCATTGGCTGCAGCAACACCCAGGGTGCAGTTGCAGCCGCACGCAGCAGGGCCCATGTGCCCTATTTCGCTGCACTCAGGCAAGCAGCTGGGGTGTGCCGCCATTGTCCAGCTGTCTTACATGGGACAGATGTGAATGGTCCCATGTAATGTGGCTGGGCAATGGTGGCACGCCCCAGCTGCTTGCCCAAGTGCAGTGAAATGGGGTGCACAGGCCCCTGCAAATGTGCCATTGCTGTGGCCGATGCACCCGGGACCTTGCTGCACCCTTGATGCGCATTGAGCTGTCTTACATCTTGGTCAGCACGCACCTCACTGATACGGCCACTGCTGTGGACGGAACTTGGCCAGCTTTGATGTGTACACCTGCAGGGCCTGCTGCTCCAAGAGCTCCAAGAGGGAGCTGTGGCTGAGGACATTGTGCAGCAGCACGTGGAACCAGCTATCGAAGCCCAACCTTGACGTCTTTTCAAGCTTGTGGGCCATAATTTTGCTCAAAGTTGGCCTTGCTGCCATGGCTGTTGCAGCAGTGGTCCAGGACCTGCAGGTAGGTGGAGAACCGAGTCCTGTTGAGTCCGTCCTGTGGTCAACGCAGTTTCATCACCACCTGCCCGTTTTGTCATTGCAACCCAGCTTTCCTCCTTGCCAGTGGAGTTTCAATGACAAAACGGGCAGGTGGTGTTTGCAGTGAGGAGTGTCATGCATGTTGGCAGGGCGAGTGCAGTCAGATTAATTTCAAATAGGCATCCCTGGTGCAGAGTGAACACAAGAACACTCTGGGTCAACTGTAGCGTTCGTTCCATGTGGTGTTGAATGGGGCGAGTGTGGGTGCGCAGAGCACCTGCTGCGAGCTTTCATCCCTGTATGTAGAGGGGACACCAAAAGAAGCTAACCAGTTGCCAGGAAGGTAGGCAAAGGGGTTCCAAAATGAGGCAGCAACACTGCACCTGTCAAATTCCAGGCGTACCGCAGCACCATCATATGTTATGTTCACCATGACAGACTGCTATCATGTATGCCAGTGCACACATCGACACCTGTCCTAACAGCCACAATCATCGTGGCAGCCTGTACACCCCCACTTCCTTTGCAACTGTGCTAATGTCGGTGCTCGGTGCTCCACTACCACCTGCAGATCCTGGACCACCGCTGCAACAGCCGTGGTGGCAAGGCCAACTTCCAGCGGAACTATGGGGCACAAGCTTGGCAGGATGTCATGGTTGGGCTTCACTGGTTCCACGTATTGCTGCGTAACATCCTCAGCCACAGCTCCCTTTTAGAGCAGCGGCAGGCCCTGCAGGTCTAAACGTCAAAGCTGGCTGAGTACCACAGCAGCAGTCATATCAGTGAGCGAGGTGGTGACCAAGATGTATGGCAGCCCAATGCCCAGGTGCAGCAAGGCCCTGGCGCATTGGCTGCAGCAACACCCAGGGTGCAGTTGCAGCCGCACGCAGCAGGGCCCATGTGCCCTATTTCGCTGCACTCAGGCAAGCAGCTGGGGTGTGCCGCCATTGTCCAGCTGTCTTACATGGGACAGATGTGAATGGTCCCATGTAATGTGGCTGGGCAATGGTGGCACGCCCCAGCTGCTTGCCCAAGTGCAGTGAAATGGGGTGCACAGGCCCCTGCAAATGTGCCATTGCTGTGGCCGATGCACCCGGGACCTTGCTGCACCCTTGATGCGCATTGAGCTGTCTTACATCTTGGTCAGCACGCACCTCACTGATACGGCCACTGCTGTGGACGGAACTTGGCCAGCTTTGATGTGTACACCTGCAGGGCCTGCTGCTCCAAGAGCTCCAAGAGGGAGCTGTGGCTGAGGACATTGTGCAGCAGCACGTGGAACCAGCTATCGAAGCCCAACCTTGACGTCTTTTCAAGCTTGTGGGCCATAATTTTGCTCAAAGTTGGCCTTGCTGCCATGGCTGTTGCAGCAGTGGTCCAGGACCTGCAGGTAGGTGGAGAACCGAGTCCTGTTGAGTCCGTCCTGTGGTCAACGCAGTTTCATCACCACCTGCCCGTTTTGTCATTGCAACCCAGCTTTCCTCCTTGCCAGTGGAGTTTCAATGACAAAACGGGCAGGTGGTGTTTGCAGTGAGGAGTGTCATGCATGTTGGCAGGGCGAGTGCAGTCAGATTAATTTCAAATAGGCATCCCTGGTGCAGAGTGAACACAAGAACACTCTGGGTCAACTGTAGCGTTCGTTCCATGTGGTGTTGAATGGGGCGAGTGTGGGTGCGCAGAGCACCTGCTGCGAGCTTTCATCCCTGTATGTAGAGGGGACACCAAAAGAAGCTAACCAGTTGCCAGGAAGGTAGGCAAAGGGGTTCCAAAATGAGGCAGCAACACTGCACCTGTCAAATTCCAGGCGTACCGCAGCACCATCATATGTTATGTTCACCATGACAGACTGCTATCATGTATGCCAGTGCACACATCGACACCTGTCCTAACAGCCACAATCATCGTGGCAGCCTGTACACCCCCACTTCCTTTGCAACTGTGCTAATGTCGGTGCTCGGTGCTCCACTACCACCTGCAGATCCTGGACCACCGCTGCAACAGCCGTGGTGGCAAGGCCAACTTCCAGCGGAACTATGGGGCACAAGCTTGGCAGGATGTCATGGTTGGGCTTCACTGGTTCCACGTATTGCTGCGTAACATCCTCAGCCACAGCTCCCTTTTAGAGCAGCGGCAGGCCCTGCAGGTCTAAACGTCAAAGCTGGCTGAGTACCACAGCAGCAGTCATATCAGTGAGCGAGGTGGTGACCAAGATGTATGGCAGCCCAATGCCCAGGTGCAGCAAGGCCCTGGCGCATTGGCTGCAGCAACACCCAGGGTGCAGTTGCAGCCGCACGCAGCAGGGCCCATGTGCCCTATTTCGCTGCACTCAGGCAAGCAGCTGGGGTGTGCCGCCATTGTCCAGCTGTCTTACATGGGACAGATGTGAATGGTCCCATGTAATGTGGCTGGGCAATGGTGGCACGCCCCAGCTGCTTGCCCAAGTGCAGTGAAATGGGGTGCACAGGCCCCTGCAAATGTGCCATTGCTGTGGCCGATGCACCCGGGACCTTGCTGCACCCTTGATGCGCATTGAGCTGTCTTACATCTTGGTCAGCACGCACCTCACTGATACGGCCACTGCTGTGGACGGAACTTGGCCAGCTTTGATGTGTACACCTGCAGGGCCTGCTGCTCCAAGAGCTCCAAGAGGGAGCTGTGGCTGAGGACATTGTGCAGCAGCACGTGGAACCAGCTATCGAAGCCCAACCTTGACGTCTTTTCAAGCTTGTGGGCCATAATTTTGCTCAAAGTTGGCCTTGCTGCCATGGCTGTTGCAGCAGTGGTCCAGGACCTGCAGGTAGGTGGAGAACCGAGTCCTGTTGAGTCCGTCCTGTGGTCAACGCAGTTTCATCACCACCTGCCCGTTTTGTCATTGCAACCCAGCTTTCCTCCTTGCCAGTGGAGTTTCAATGACAAAACGGGCAGGTGGTGTTTGCAGTGAGGAGTGTCATGCATGTTGGCAGGGCGAGTGCAGTCAGATTAATTTCAAATAGGCATCCCTGGTGCAGAGTGAACACAAGAACACTCTGGGTCAACTGTAGCGTTCGTTCCATGTGGTGTTGAATGGGGCGAGTGTGGGTGCGCAGAGCACCTGCTGCGAGCTTTCATCCCTGTATGTAGAGGGGACACCAAAAGAAGCTAACCAGTTGCCAGGAAGGTAGGCAAAGGGGTTCCAAAATGAGGCAGCAACACTGCACCTGTCAAATTCCAGGCGTACCGCAGCACCATCATATGTTATGTTCACCATGACAGACTGCTATCATGTATGCCAGTGCACACATCGACACCTGTCCTAACAGCCACAATCATCGTGGCAGCCTGTACACCCCCACTTCCTTTGCAACTGTGCTAATGTCGGTGCTCGGTGCTCCACTACCACCTGCAGATCCTGGACCACCGCTGCAACAGCCGTGGTGGCAAGGCCAACTTCCAGCGGAACTATGGGGCACAAGCTTGGCAGGATGTCATGGTTGGGCTTCACTGGTTCCACGTATTGCTGCGTAACATCCTCAGCCACAGCTCCCTTTTAGAGCAGCGGCAGGCCCTGCAGGTCTAAACGTCAAAGCTGGCTGAGTACCACAGCAGCAGTCATATCAGTGAGCGAGGTGGTGACCAAGATGTATGGCAGCCCAATGCCCAGGTGCAGCAAGGCCCTGGCGCATTGGCTGCAGCAACACCCAGGGTGCAGTTGCAGCCGCACGCAGCAGGGCCCATGTGCCCTATTTCGCTGCACTCAGGCAAGCAGCTGGGGTGTGCCGCCATTGTCCAGCTGTCTTACATGGGACAGATGTGAATGGTCCCATGTAATGTGGCTGGGCAATGGTGGCACGCCCCAGCTGCTTGCCCAAGTGCAGTGAAATGGGGTGCACAGGCCCCTGCAAATGTGCCATTGCTGTGGCCGATGCACCCGGGACCTTGCTGCACCCTTGATGCGCATTGAGCTGTCTTACATCTTGGTCAGCACGCACCTCACTGATACGGCAACTGCTGTGGACGGAACTTGGCCAGCTTTGATGTGTACACCTGCAGGGCCTGCTGCTCCAAGAGCTCCAAGAGGGAGCTGTGGCTGAGGACATTGTGCAGCAGCACGTGGAACCAGCTATCGAAGCCCAACCTTGACGTCTTTTCAAGCTTGTGGGCCATAATTTTGCTCAAAGTTGGCCTTGCTGCCATGGCTGTTGCAGCAGTGGTCCAGGACCTGCAGGTAGGTGGAGAACCGAGTCCTGTTGAGTCCGTCCTGTGGTCAACGCAGTTTCATCACCACCTGCCCGTTTTGTCATTGCAACCCAGCTTTCCTCCTTGCCAGTGGAGTTTCAATGACAAAACGGGCAGGTGGTGTTTGCAGTGAGGAGTGTCATGCATGTTGGCAGGGCGAGTGCAGTCAGATTAATTTCAAATAGGCATCCCTGGTGCAGAGTGAACACAAGAACACTCTGGGTCAACTGTAGCGTTCGTTCCATGTGGTGTTGAATGGGGCGAGTGTGGGTGCGCAGAGCACCTGCTGCGAGCTTTCATCCCTGTATGTAGAGGGGACACCAAAAGAAGCTAACCAGTTGCCAGGAAGGTAGGCAAAGGGGTTCCAAAATGAGGCAGCAACACTGCACCTGTCAAATTCCAGGCGTACCGCAGCACCATCATATGTTATGTTCACCATGACAGACTGCTATCATGTATGCCAGTGCACACATCGACACCTGTCCTAACAGCCACAATCATCGTGGCAGCCTGTACACCCCCACTTCCTTTGCAACTGTGCTAATGTCGGTGCTCGGTGCTCCACTACCTGCAGATCCTGGACCACCGCTGCAACAGCCGTGGTGGCAAGGCCAACTTCCAGCGGAACTATGGGGCACAAGCTTGGCAGGATGTCATGGTTGGGCTTCACTGGTTCCACGTATTGCTGCGTAACATCCTCAGCCACAGCTCCCTTTTAGAGCAGCGGCAGGCCCTGCAGGTCTAAACGTCAAAGCTGGCTGAGTACCACAGCAGCAGTCATATCAGTGAGCGAGGTGGTGACCAAGATGTATGGCAGCCCAATGCCCAGGTGCAGCAAGGCCCTGGCGCATTGGCTGCAGCAACACCCAGGGTGCAGTTGCAGCCGCACGCAGCAGGGCCCATGTGCCCTATTTCGCTGCACTCAGGCAAGCAGCTGGGGTGTGCCGCCATTGTCCAGCTGTCTTACATGGGACAGATGTGAATGGTCCCATGTAATGTGGCTGGGCAATGGTGGCACGCCCCAGCTGCTTGCCCAAGTGCAGTGAAATGGGGTGCACAGGCCCCTGCAAATGTGCCATTGCTGTGGCCGATGCACCCGGGACCTTGCTGCACCCTTGATGCGCATTGAGCTGTCTTACATCTTGGTCAGCACGCACCTCACTGATACGACCACTGCTGTGGACGGAACTTGGCCAGCTTTGATGTGTACACCTGCAGGGCCTGCTGCTCCAAGAGCTCCAAGAGGGAGCTGTGGCTGAGGACATTGTGCAGCAGCACGTGGAACCAGCTATCCAAGCCCAACCTTGACGTCTTTTCAAGCTTGTGGGCCATAATTTTGCTCAAAGTTGGCCTTGCTGCCGTGGCTGTTGCAGCAGTGGTCCAGGACCTGCAGGTAGGTGGAGAACCGAGTCCTGTTGAGTCCGTCCTGTGGTCAACGCAGTTTCATCACCACCTGCCCGTTTTGTCATTGCAACCCAGCTTTCCTCCTTGCCAGTGGAGTTTCAATGACAAAACGGGCAGGTGGTGTTTGCAGTGAGGAGTGTCATGCATGTTGGCAGGGCGAGTGCAGTCAGATTAATTTCAAATAGGCATCCCTGGTGCAGAGTGAACACAAGAACACTCTGGGTCAACTGTAGCGTTCGTTCCATGTGGTGTTGAATGGGGCGAGTGTGGGTGCGCAGAGCACCTGCTGCGAGCTTTCATCCCTGTATGTAGAGGGGACACCAAAAGAAGCTAACCAGTTGCCAGGAAGGTAGGCAAAGGGGTTCCAAAATGAGGCAGCAACACTGCACCTGTCAAATTCCAGGCGTACCGCAGCACCATCATATGTTATGTTCACCATGACAGACTGCTATCATGTATGCCAGTGCACACATCGACACCTGTTCTAACAGCCACAATCATCGTGGCAGCCTGTACACCCCCACTTCCTTTGCAACTGTGCTAATGTCGGTGCTCGGTGCTCCACTACCACCTGCAGATCCTGGACCACCGCTGCAACAGCCGTGGTGGCAAGGCCAACTTCCAGCGGAACTATGGGGCACAAGCTTGGCAGGATGTCATGGTTGGGCTTCACTGGTTCCACGTATTGCTGCGTAACATCCTCAGCCACAGCTCCCTTTTAGAGCAGCGGCAGGCCCTGCAGGTCTAAACGTCAAAGCTGGCTGAGTACCACAGCAGCAGTCATATCAGTGAGCGAGGTGGTGACCAAGATGTATGGCAGCCCAATGCCCAGGTGCAGCAAGGCCCTGGCGCATTGGCTGCAGCAACACCCAGGGTGCAGTTGCAGCCGCACGCAGCAGGGCCCATGTGCCCTATTTCGCTGCACTCAGGCAAGCAGCTGGGGTGTGCCGCCATTGTCCAGCTGTCTTACATGGGACAGATGTGAATGGTCCCATGTAATGTGGCTGGGCAATGGTGGCACGCCCCAGCTGCTTGCCCAAGTGCAGTGAAATGGGGTGCACAGGCCCCTGCAAATGTGCCATTGCTGTGGCCGATGCACCCGGGACCTTGCTGCACCCTTGATGCGCATTGAGCTGTCTTACATCTTGGTCAGCACGCACCTCACTGATACGGCAACTGCTGTGGACGGAACTTGGCCAGCTTTGATGTGTACACCTGCAGGGCCTGCTGCTCCAAGAGCTCCAAGAGGGAGCTGTGGCTGAGGACATTGTGCAGCAGCACGTGGAACCAGCTATCCAAGCCCAACCTTGACGTCTTTTCAAGCTTGTGGGCCATAATTTTGCTCAAAGTTGGCCTTGCTGCCGTGGCTGTTGCAGCAGTGGTCCAGGACCTGCAGGTAGGTGGAGAACCGAGTCCTGTTGAGTCCGTCCTGTGGTCAACGCAGTTTCATCACCACCTGCCCGTTTTGTCATTGCAACCCAGCTTTCCTCCTTGCCAGTGGAGTTTCAATGACAAAACGGGCAGGTGGTGTTTGCAGTGAGGAGTGTCATGCATGTTGGCAGGGCGAGTGCAGTCAGATTAATTTCAAATAGGCATCCCTGGTGCAGAGTGAACACAAGAACACTCTGGGTCAACTGTAGCGTTCGTTCCATGTGGTGTTGAATGGGGCGAGTGTGGGTGCGCAGAGCACCTGCTGCGAGCTTTCATCCCTGTATGTAGAGGGGACACCAAAAGAAGCTAACCAGTTGCCAGGAAGGTAGGCAAAGGGGTTCCAAAATGAGGCAGCAACACTGCACCTGTCAAATTCCAGGCGTACCGCAGCACCATCATATGTTATGTTCACCATGACAGACTGCTATCATGTATGCCAGTGCACACATCGACACCTGTTCTAACAGCCACAATCATCGTGGCAGCCTGTACACCCCCACTTCCTTTGCAACTGTGCTAATGTCGGTGCTCGGTGCTCCACTACCACCTGCAGATCCTGGACCACCGCTGCAACAGCCGTGGTGGCAAGGCCAACTTCCAGCGGAACTATGGGGCACAAGCTTGGCAGGATGTCATGGTTGGGCTTCACTGGTTCCACGTATTGCTGCGTAACATCCTCAGCCACAGCTCCCTTTTAGAGCAGCGGCAGGCCCTGCAGGTCTAAACGTCAAAGCTGGCTGAGTACCACAGCAGCAGTCATATCAGTGAGCGAGGTGGTGACCAAGATGTATGGCAGCCCAATGCCCAGGTGCAGCAAGGCCCTGGCGCATTGGCTGCAGCAACACCCAGGGTGCAGTTGCAGCCGCACGCAGCAGGGCCCATGTGCCCTATTTCGCTGCACTCAGGCAAGCAGCTGGGGTGTGCCGCCATTGTCCAGCTGTCTTACATGGGACAGATGTGAATGGTCCCATGTAATGTGGCTGGGCAATGGTGGCACGCCCCAGCTGCTTGCCCAAGTGCAGTGAAATGGGGTGCACAGGCCCCTGCAAATGTGCCATTGCTGTGGCCGATGCACCCGGGACCTTGCTGCACCCTTGATGCGCATTGAGCTGTCTTACATCTTGGTCAGCACGCACCTCACTGATACGGCCACTGCTGTGGACGGAACTTGGCCAGCTTTGATGTGTACACCTGCAGGGCCTGCTGCTCCAAGAGCTCCAAGAGGGAGCTGTGGCTGAGGACATTGTGCAGCAGCACGTGGAACCAGCTATCTAAGCCCAACCTTGACGTCTTTTCAAGCTTGTGGGCCATAATTTTGCTCAAAGTTGTCCTTGCTGCCATGGCTGTTGCAGCAGTGGTCCAGGACCTGCAGGTAGGTGGAGAACCGAGTCCTGTTGAGTCCGTCCTGTGGTCAACGCAGTTTCATCACCACCTGCCCGTTTTGTCATTGCAACCCAGCTTTCCTCCTTGCCAGTGGAGTTTCAATGACAAAACGGGCAGGTGGTGTTTGCAGTGAGGAGTGTCATGCATGTTGGCAGGGCGAGTGCAGTCAGATTAATTTCAAATAGGCATCCCTGGTGCAGAGTGAACACAAGAACACTCTGGGTCAACTGTAGCGTTCGTTCCATGTGGTGTTGAATGGGGCGAGTGTGGGTGCGCAGAGCACCTGCTGCGAGCTTTCATCCCTGTATGTAGAGGGGACACCAAAAGAAGCTAACCAGTTGCCAGGAAGGTAGGCAAAGGGGTTCCAAAATGAGGCAGCAACACTGCACCTGTCAAATTCCAGGCGTACCGCAGCACCATCATATGTTATGTTCACCATGACAGACTGCTATCATGTATGCCAGTGCACACATCGACACCTGTCCTAACAGCCACAATCATCGTGGCAGCCTGTACACCCCCACTTCCTTTGCAACTGTGCTAATGTCGGTGCTCGGTGCTCCACTACCTGCAGATCCTGGACCACCGCTGCAACAGCCGTGGTGGCAAGGCCAACTTCCAGCGGAACTATGGGGCACAAGCTTGGCAGGATGTCATGGTTGGGCTTCACTGGTTCCACGTATTGCTGCGTAACATCCTCAGCCACAGCTCCCTTTTAGAGCAGCGGCAGGCCCTGCAGGTCTAAACGTCAAAGCTGGCTGAGTACCACAGCAGCAGTCATATCAGTGAGCGAGGTGGTGACCAAGATGTATGGCAGCCCAATGCCCAGGTGCAGCAAGGCCCTGGCGCATTGGCTGCAGCAACACCCAGGGTGCAGTTGCAGCCGCACGCAGCAGGGCCCATGTGCCCTATTTCGCTGCACTCAGGCAAGCAGCTGGGGTGTGCCGCCATTGTCCAGCTGTCTTACATGGGACAGATGTGAATGGTCCCATGTAATGTGGCTGGGCAATGGTGGCACGCCCCAGCTGCTTGCCCAAGTGCAGTGAAATGGGGTGCACAGGCCCCTGCAAATGTGCCATTGCTGTGGCCGATGCACCCGGGACCTTGCTGCACCCTTGATGCGCATTGAGCTGTCTTACATCTTGGTCAGCACGCACCTCACTGATACGACCACTGCTGTGGACGGAACTTGGCCAGCTTTGATGTGTACACCTGCAGGGCCTGCTGCTCCAAGAGCTCCAAGAGGGAGCTGTGGCTGAGGACATTGTGCAGCAGCACGTGGAACCAGCTATCCAAGCCCAACCTTGACGTCTTTTCAAGCTTGTGGGCCATAATTTTGCTCAAAGTTGGCCTTGCTGCCGTGGCTGTTGCAGCAGTGGTCCAGGACCTGCAGGTAGGTGGAGAACCGAGTCCTGTTGAGTCCGTCCTGTGGTCAACGCAGTTTCATCACCACCTGCCCGTTTTGTCATTGCAACCCAGCTTTCCTCCTTGCCAGTGGAGTTTCAATGACAAAACGGGCAGGTGGTGTTTGCAGTGAGGAGTGTCATGCATGTTGGCAGGGCGAGTGCAGTCAGATTAATTTCAAATAGGCATCCCTGGTGCAGAGTGAACACAAGAACACTCTGGGTCAACTGTAGCGTTCGTTCCATGTGGTGTTGAATGGGGCGAGTGTGGGTGCGCAGAGCACCTGCTGCGAGCTTTCATCCCTGTATGTAGAGGGGACACCAAAAGAAGCTAACCAGTTGCCAGGAAGGTAGGCAAAGGGGTTCCAAAATGAGGCAGCAACACTGCACCTGTCAAATTCCAGGCGTACCGCAGCACCATCATATGTTATGTTCACCATGACAGACTGCTATCATGTATGCCAGTGCACACATCGACACCTGTTCTAACAGCCACAATCATCGTGGCAGCCTGTACACCCCCACTTCCTTTGCAACTGTGCTAATGTCGGTGCTCGGTGCTCCACTACCACCTGCAGATCCTGGACCACCGCTGCAACAGCCGTGGTGGCAAGGCCAACTTCCAGCGGAACTATGGGGCACAAGCTTGGCAGGATGTCATGGTTGGGCTTCACTGGTTCCACGTATTGCTGCGTAACATCCTCAGCCACAGCTCCCTTTTAGAGCAGCGGCAGGCCCTGCAGGTCTAAACGTCAAAGCTGGCTGAGTACCACAGCAGCAGTCATATCAGTGAGCGAGGTGGTGACCAAGATGTATGGCAGCCCAATGCCCAGGTGCAGCAAGGCCCTGGCGCATTGGCTGCAGCAACACCCAGGGTGCAGTTGCAGCCGCACGCAGCAGGGCCCATGTGCCCTATTTCGCTGCACTCAGGCAAGCAGCTGGGGTGTGCCGCCATTGTCCAGCTGTCTTACATGGGACAGATGTGAATGGTCCCATGTAATGTGGCTGGGCAATGGTGGCACGCCCCAGCTGCTTGCCCAAGTGCAGTGAAATGGGGTGCACAGGCCCCTGCAAATGTGCCATTGCTGTGGCCGATGCACCCGGGACCTTGCTGCACCCTTGATGCGCATTGAGCTGTCTTACATCTTGGTCAGCACGCACCTCACTGATACGGCAACTGCTGTGGACGGAACTTGGCCAGCTTTGATGTGTACACCTGCAGGGCCTGCTGCTCCAAGAGCTCCAAGAGGGAGCTGTGGCTGAGGACATTGTGCAGCAGCACGTGGAACCAGCTATCCAAGCCCAACCTTGACGTCTTTTCAAGCTTGTGGGCCATAATTTTGCTCAAAGTTGGCCTTGCTGCCGTGGCTGTTGCAGCAGTGGTCCAGGACCTGCAGGTAGGTGGAGAACCGAGTCCTGTTGAGTCCGTCCTGTGGTCAACGCAGTTTCATCACCACCTGCCCGTTTTGTCATTGCAACCCAGCTTTCCTCCTTGCCAGTGGAGTTTCAATGACAAAACGGGCAGGTGGTGTTTGCAGTGAGGAGTGTCATGCATGTTGGCAGGGCGAGTGCAGTCAGATTAATTTCAAATAGGCATCCCTGGTGCAGAGTGAACACAAGAACACTCTGGGTCAACTGTAGCGTTCGTTCCATGTGGTGTTGAATGGGGCGAGTGTGGGTGCGCAGAGCACCTGCTGCGAGCTTTCATCCCTGTATGTAGAGGGGACACCAAAAGAAGCTAACCAGTTGCCAGGAAGGTAGGCAAAGGGGTTCCAAAATGAGGCAGCAACACTGCACCTGTCAAATTCCAGGCGTACCGCAGCACCATCATATGTTATGTTCACCATGACAGACTGCTATCATGTATGCCAGTGCACACATCGACACCTGTTCTAACAGCCACAATCATCGTGGCAGCCTGTACACCCCCACTTCCTTTGCAACTGTGCTAATGTCGGTGCTCGGTGCTCCACTACCACCTGCAGATCCTGGACCACCGCTGCAACAGCCGTGGTGGCAAGGCCAACTTCCAGCGGAACTATGGGGCACAAGCTTGGCAGGATGTCATGGTTGGGCTTCACTGGTTCCACGTATTGCTGCGTAACATCCTCAGCCACAGCTCCCTTTTAGAGCAGCGGCAGGCCCTGCAGGTCTAAACGTCAAAGCTGGCTGAGTACCACAGCAGCAGTCATATCAGTGAGCGAGGTGGTGACCAAGATGTATGGCAGCCCAATGCCCAGGTGCAGCAAGGCCCTGGCGCATTGGCTGCAGCAACACCCAGGGTGCAGTTGCAGCCGCACGCAGCAGGGCCCATGTGCCCTATTTCGCTGCACTCAGGCAAGCAGCTGGGGTGTGCCGCCATTGTCCAGCTGTCTTACATGGGACAGATGTGAATGGTCCCATGTAATGTGGCTGGGCAATGGTGGCACGCCCCAGCTGCTTGCCCAAGTGCAGTGAAATGGGGTGCACAGGCCCCTGCAAATGTGCCATTGCTGTGGCCGATGCACCCGGGACCTTGCTGCACCCTTGATGCGCATTGAGCTGTCTTACATCTTGGTCAGCACGCACCTCACTGATACGGCCACTGCTGTGGACGGAACTTGGCCAGCTTTGATGTGTACACCTGCAGGGCCTGCTGCTCCAAGAGCTCCAAGAGGGAGCTGTGGCTGAGGACATTGTGCAGCAGCACGTGGAACCAGCTATCCAAGCCCAACCTTGACGTCTTTTCAAGCTTGTGGGCCATAATTTTGCTCAAAGTTGGCCTTGCTGCCGTGGCTGTTGCAGCAGTGGTCCAGGACCTGCAGGTAGGTGGAGAACCGAGTCCTGTTGAGTCCATCCTGTGGTCAACGCAGTTTCATCACCACCTGCCCGTTTTGTCATTGCAACCCAGCTTTCCTCCTTGCCAGTGGAGTTTCAATGACAAAACGGGCAGGTGGTGTTTGCAGTGAGGAGTGTCATGCATGTTGGCAGGGCGAGTGCAGTCAGATTAATTTCAAATAGGCATCCCTGGTGCAGAGTGAACACAAGAACACTCTGGGTCAACTGTAGCGTTCGTTCCATGTGGTGTTGAATGGGGCGAGTGTGGGTGCGCAGAGCACCTGCTGCGAGCTTTCATCCCTGTATGTAGAGGGGACACCAAAAGAAGCTAACCAGTTGCCAGGAAGGTAGGCAAAGGGGTTCCAAAATGAGGCAGCAACACTGCACCTGTCAAATTCCAGGCGTACCGCAGCACCATCATATGTTATGTTCACCATGACAGACTGCTATCATGTATGCCAGTGCACACATCGACACCTGTCCTAACAGCCACAATCATCGTGGCAGCCTGTACACCCCCACTTCCTTTGCAACTGTGCTAATGTCGGTGCTCGGTGCTCCACTACCACCTGCAGATCCTGGACCACCGCTGCAACAGCCGTGGTGGCAAGGCCAACTTCCAGCGGAACTATGGGGCACAAGCTTGGCAGGATGTCATGGTTGGGCTTCACTGGTTCCACGTATTGCTGCGTAACATCCTCAGCCACAGCTCCCTTTTAGAGCAGCGGCAGGCCCTGCAGGTCTAAACGTCAAAGCTGGCTGAGTACCACAGCAGCAGTCATATCAGTGAGCGAGGTGGTGACCAAGATGTATGGCAGCCCAATGCCCAGGTGCAGCAAGGCCCTGGCGCATTGGCTGCAGCAACACCCAGGGTGCAGTTGCAGCCGCACGCAGCAGGGCCCATGTGCCCTATTTCGCTGCACTCAGGCAAGCAGCTGGGGTGTGCCGCCATTGTCCAGCTGTCTTACATGGGACAGATGTGAATGGTCCCATGTAATGTGGCTGGGCAATGGTGGCACGCCCCAGCTGCTTGCCCAAGTGCAGTGAAATGGGGTGCACAGGCCCCTGCAAATGTGCCATTGCTGTGGCCGATGCACCCGGGACCTTGCTGCACCCTTGATGCGCATTGAGCTGTCTTACATCTTGGTCAGCACGCACCTCACTGATACGACCACTGCTGTGGACGGAACTTGGCCAGCTTTGATGTGTACACCTGCAGGGCCTGCTGCTCCAAGAGCTCCAAGAGGGAGCTGTGGCTGAGGACATTGTGCAGCAGCACGTGGAACCAGCTATCCAAGCCCAACCTTGACGTCTTTTCAAGCTTGTGGGCCATAATTTTGCTCAAAGTTGGCCTTGCTGCCGTGGCTGTTGCAGCAGTGGTCCAGGACCTGCAGGTAGGTGGAGAACCGAGTCCTGTTGAGTCCGTCCTGTGGTCAACGCAGTTTCATCACCACCTGCCCGTTTTGTCATTGCAACCCAGCTTTCCTCCTTGCCAGTGGAGTTTCAATGACAAAACGGGCAGGTGGTGTTTGCAGTGAGGAGTGTCATGCATGTTGGCAGGGCGAGTGCAGTCAGATTAATTTCAAATAGGCATCCCTGGTGCAGAGTGAACACAAGAACACTCTGGGTCAACTGTAGCGTTCGTTCCATGTGGTGTTGAATGGGGCGAGTGTGGGTGCGCAGAGCACCTGCTGCGAGCTTTCATCCCTGTATGTAGAGGGGACACCAAAAGAAGCTAACCAGTTGCCAGGAAGGTAGGCAAAGGGGTTCCAAAATGAGGCAGCAACACTGCACCTGTCAAATTCCAGGCGTACCGCAGCACCATCATATGTTATGTTCACCATGACAGACTGCTATCATGTATGCCAGTGCACACATCGACACCTGTCCTAACAGCCACAATCATCGTGGCAGCCTGTACATCCCCACTTCCTTTGCAACTGTGCTAATGTCGGTGCTCGGTGCTCCACTACCTGCAGATCCTGGACCACCGCTGCAACAGCCGTGGTGGCAAGGCCAACTTCCAGCGGAGCTATGGGGCACAAGCTTGGCAGGATGTCATGGTTGGGCTTCACTGGTTCCACGTATTGCTGCGTAACATCCTCAGCCACAGCTCCCTTTTAGAGCAGCGGCAGGCCCTGCAGGTCTAAACGTCAAAGCTGGCTGAGTACCACAGCAGCAGTCATATCAGTGAGCGAGGTGGTGACCAAGATGTATGGCAGCCCAATGCCCAGGTGCAGCAAGGCCCTGGCGCATTGGCTGCAGCAACACCCAGGATGCAGTTGCAGCCGCACGCAGCAGGGCCCATGTGCCCTATTTCGCTGCACTCAGGCAAGCAGCTGGGGTGTGCCGCCATTGTCCAGCTGTCTTACATGGGACAGATGTGAATGGTCCCATGTAATGTGGCTGGGCAATGGTGGCACGCCCCAGCTGCTTGCCCAAGTGCAGTGAAATGGGGTGCACAGGCCCCTGCAAATGTGCCATTGCTGTGGCCGATGCACCCGGGACCTTGCTGCACCCTTGATGCGCATTGAGCTGTCTTACATCTTGGTCAGCACGCACCTCACTGATACGACCACTGCTGTGGACGGAACTTGGCCAGCTTTGATGTGTACACCTGCAGGGCCTGCTGCTCCAAGAGCTCCAAGAGGGAGCTGTGGCTGAGGACATTGTGCAGCAGCACGTGGAACCAGCTATCCAAGCCCAACCTTGACGTCTTTTCAAGCTTGTGGGCCATAATTTTGCTCAAAGTTGGCCTTGCTGCCGTGGCTGTTGCAGCAGTGGTCCAGGACCTGCAGGTAGGTGGAGAACCGAGTCCTGTTGAGTCCGTCCTGTGGTCAACGCAGTTTCATCACCACCTGCCCGTTTTGTCATTGCAACCCAGCTTTCCTCCTTGCCAGTGGAGTTTCAATGACAAAACGGGCAGGTGGTGTTTGCAGTGAGGAGTGTCATGCATGTTGGCAGGGCGAGTGCAGTCAGATTAATTTCAAATAGGCATCCCTGGTGCAGAGTGAACACAAGAACACTCTGGGTCAACTGTAGCGTTCGTTCCATGTGGTGTTGAATGGGGCGAGTGTGGGTGCGCAGAGCACCTGCTGCGAGCTTTCATCCCTGTATGTGTAACACTGGTGCAATAGCGCGTGATGCTGGGGTGCGAAGTCCCCCGTTACAATCCTCCCTGCCTTGCAGCGAACGTCCTCGGGCGCCCCTGGCACCCCGTAGGGCAGCTTGCGCCTTGCACCCGTCGGATGGGGTTCTTTTGTTTTCCCGGCACTACCGCAGCTTTTCTTTTGCTAATTGCGGCGGGTCGTAACCCTGACGTAGCGCCAACCCGGGCATCCACCTTAAGGCTGACGGGATTCATGCGCATCCTGTCGCGAATTGTTCAACCAGTGTGCGCTAGTCCGGGTTCGACCCAGGTCTTAGGTCAGATCCTTGCAATTCGCACCAATGTAACACTGGTGCAATAGCGCGTGATGCTGGGGTGCGAGGTCCCCCGTTACAGTATGTAGAGGGGACACCAAAAGAAGCTAACCAGTTGCCAGGAAGGTAGGCAAAGGGGTTCCAAAATGAGGCAGCAACACTGCACCTGTCAAATTCCAGGCGTACCGCAGCACCATCATATGTTATGTTCACCATGACAGACTGCTATCATGTATGCCAGTGCACACATCGACACCTGTCCTAACAGCCACAATCATCGTGGCAGCCTGTACACCCCCACTTCCTTTGCAACTGTGCTAATGTCGGTGCTCGGTGCTCCACTACCTGCAGATCCTGGACCACCGCTGCAACAGCCGTGGTGGCAAGGCCAACTTCCAGCGGAACTATGGGGCACAAGCTTGGCAGGATGTCATGGTTGGGCTTCACTGGTTCCACGTATTGCTGCGTAACATCCTCAGCCACAGCTCCCTTGTAGAGCAGCGGCAGGCCCTGCAGGTCTAAACGTCAAAGCTGGCTGAGTACCACAGCAGCAGTCATATCAGTGAGCGAGGTGGTGACCAAGATGTATGGCAGCCCAATGCCCAGGTGCAGCAAGGCCCTGGCGCATTGGCTGCAGCAACACCCAGGATGCAGTTGCAGCCGCACGCAGCAGGGCCCATGTGCCCTATTTCGCTGCACTCAGGCAAGCAGCTGGGGTGTGCCGCCATTGTCCAGCTGTCTTACATGGGACAGATGTGAATGGTCCCATGTAATGTGGCTGGGCAATGGTGGCACGCCCCAGCTGCTTGCCCAAGTGCAGTGAAATGGGGTGCACAGGCCCCTGCAAATGTGCCATTGCTGTGGCCGATGCACCCGGGACCTTGCTGCACCCTTGATGCGCATTGAGCTGTCTTACATCTTGGTCAGCACGCACCTCACTGATACGACCACTGCTGTGGACGGAACTTGGCCAGCTTTGATGTGTACACCTGCAGGGCCTGCTGCTCCAAGAGCTCCAAGAGGGAGCTGTGGCTGAGGACATTGTGCAGCAGCACGTGGAACCAGCTATCCAAGCCCAACCTTGACGTCTTTTCAAGCTTGTGGGCCATAATTTTGCTCAAAGTTGGCCTTGCTGCCGTGGCTGTTGCAGCAGTGGTCCAGGACCTGCAGGTAGGTGGAGAACCGAGTCCTGTTGAGTCCATCCTGTGGTCAACGCAGTTTCATCACCACCTGCCCGTTTTGTCATTGCAACCCAGCTTTCCTCCTTGCCAGTGGAGTTTCAATGACAAAACGGGCAGGTGGTGTTTGCAGTGAGGAGTGTCATGCATGTTGGCAGGGCGAGTGCAGTCAGATTAATTTCAAATAGGCATCCCTGGTGCAGAGTGAACACAAGAACACTCTGGGTCAACTGTAGCGTTCGTTCCATGTGGTGTTGAATGGGGCGAGTGTGGGTGCGCAGAGCACCTGCTGCGAGCTTTCATCCCTGTATGTAGAGGGGACACCAAAAGAAGCTAACCAGTTGCCAGGAAGGTAGGCAAAGGGGTTCCAAAATGAGGCAGCAACACTGCACCTGTCAAATTCCAGGCGTACCGCAGCACCATCATATGTTATGTTCACCATGACAGACTGCTATCATGTATGCCAGTGCACACATCGACACCTGTCCTAACAGCCACAATCATCGTGGCAGCCTGTACACCCCCACTTCCTTTGCAACTGTGCTAATGTCGGTGCTCGGTGCTCCACTACCACCTGCAGATCCTGGACCACCGCTGCAACAGCCGTGGTGGCAAGGCCAACTTCCAGCGGAACTATGGGGCACAAGCTTGGCAGGATGTCATGGTTGGGCTTCACTGGTTCCACGTATTGCTGCGTAACATCCTCAGCCACAGCTCCCTTGTAGAGCAGCGGCAGGCCCTGCAGGTCTAAACGTCAAAGCTGGCTGAGTACCACAGCAGCAGTCATATCAGTGAGCGAGGTGGTGACCAAGATGTATGGCAGCCCAATGCCCAGGTGCAGCAAGGCCCTGGCGCATTGGCTGCAGCAACACCCAGGGTGCAGTTGCAGCCGCACGCAGCAGGGCCCATGTGCCCTATTTTGCTGCACTCAGGCAAGCAGCTGGGGTGTGCCGCCATTGTCCAGCTGTCTTACATGGGACAGATGTGAATGGTCCTTGCCACGTGTCAGGCCGTCTGAATGTTGGCCGGGATAGACCATGCTTAAACCCTGCATAAATGGTGCAGTAGGTGATCGCAGCATGCTGTACAATGGTGTTGGGTGGCTGTGTAGTATCCTGGGGTATCTACGGGTAGTATCCATGGAAGCCAGTTGTCTGGCATCCCTTCAATTGAGCCTTTGCTGTAGGCGGATATAACAGAGATACAACAGGCTGGGCCTGTAGCCAGGCCTGCAGCTGAGCCCACACCGGCGTGCTGGTGCGGGCACCCTCAGCCCTGGCAGCGCCAGCGGTGTTTGGGCAAGTATCTTACTTGTATGTTTAAAGCAGTTTTTTAGGCAGTAAGTGCTGTCCTTGTCCATCCATCCCTAGTAGCACCTCATCCAGAAAACACTTCTCCATCACCAGCAAGTCTGACAAGGTAGTTGATGCTGTCCAGATCTTCTGTGTGTTGTATTACAGTACTGGCTTTAGCTCCTTGCTAAGTAAGTAGCCCCTTGGCTACACCCTCTATATGTAAATGTAGAGGCTAAAGGGTTGCACACCCTAGTGCAACTGTGACACTGTCACTGGTAGACTCAGTTGAGCTCGGTTTCACTGTAGTAGTTGATTGCCGCAAAGGCCTCTTGAGATGTTGACAGGGTGCTTATTGCACCTTATATTGTGATAATGTGTGTCGTACGTCTACGACTACTACATTCACTGGTTGATTCAATGTATTTCCTTAATACATAGCCCCGTTTTCTCTTCCTTAGAGATTACAGCTCTTTATGGAGGCTTGCCGTACTGAGCTCAGAGTACCTATGCTCTGCTCTTCCTATCAACCAGTAGTTATCACTACCACTAGATGAGGGTGTGGTAGGGGAATGGGCATGTAGAAATGTCAAGATGACCCAAAAGACATCAGCATGTGGCAATTCTTTTAAACACTAATTTAGTTGCGGTATTTTGATCTTAACAGTGGTGGGCAAGAGAAGCACATACATTGGGGGGTTGTCATACGTGTTGTACATTGTTGTTGTACATTGGTTGCATCCTGTTGTATATATCTGTCATGCCTTGCTTCTATCTACATAAAGAGCTCGCAAGTTCATGACATGATTACACACATCTTGGTTAATCATGATGACCATCATGATATTACACATCATCACTCGCTCGTCCATCAACATCTTGGCCAAATGTTGTATGGCATACCCATGCCACACATTGGTTCCACACGTATAAAACTAGAGCCCCCAGGTAATTACTACTAGATCCCAGTATCAGTTTTTTTGTAGGCGAGTCACCCTGTATAGTATGGGGCTGAACCATATGAGGGCAACATTATTCGGCGCATGGCTGTCTGTCCAGCCGTGTGCTCCAATAAACCTCAAGCCGAAAAGGAACGTAAAAACCTTGCGAGCCCATACAACCTGCCCCAGTTACTCAACAGCATCACGTCGAGGAGAGACCTCAGGCTTACTTGTCACCACACCTCCCAGGCCATGCCCTACCCACTTCAGACCACATAAATGTGGGCTCTCCCTAGCTATACCCCACACCCTTCTTCCCCGAAATCTATTTCCTACGACATTAGGTGTCCCTCCAAAAGATGAAGTCAGTAATGGCCCAATGGTCTGGTTGACAGGGTCCCTGCAGCTGGGGCTTGGTCTGTTGAGGTTGCTGGGCCACCACCCAAGCAACCATCTGAGCTACCACTCGAGTCACCACTCAAAACACTGGTCAATCCCCCATCTGAGCTTCTGGTGGCAATGTCAGCCAAGTACCTGTGCAGCATTTCGCAGCCTCCATAATCAAGAGCTGACAGCTGAGATTTGATGCACCAGCCACTATCCATGTGCATGGATGCTGAGTGCCACATCAGATATAAAAGCAAGAACACCCAGAACATTCGTTTGGTCTATATATAACCAAGGACTCTCACCTAATATGCAGTGTACAAAAAGATGCGGCTCAATATATGTATGGTCTGTGCTCACCAGGCCCTGTACCAGCAGGGCTCCCTGTGGTATCTCTGTTATATCCACCTACAGCAAAGGCTTGATCAAAAGGATGCCAGACAACTGGCCAACCTCGGATACTACCCGTAGATACCCCAGGATACTACAATTATCACCCTGCATCCATGCACAAGTTGCATATTCCTATGCTCTATCTGGATAGTGGCTGGTGCATCAAATCTCAGCTGTCAGCTCTTGATTATGGAGGCTGCAAAATGCTGCACAGATACTTGGCTGATATTACCACCAGAAGCTCAGATGGGGGATTGACCAGTGTTTTGAGTGGTGACTCGAGTGGTAGCTCAGGTGGTGGCTTGGGTGGTGGCCCAGCAACCTCAACAGACCAAGCCCCAGCTGCAGGGACCCTGTCAACCGGACCATTGGGCCATTACTGACTTCATCTTTTGGAGGGACACCTAATGTTGTAGGAAATAGATTTCGGGGAAGAAGGGTGTGGGGTATAGCTAGGGAGAGCCCACATGTGGTCTGAAGTGGGTAGGGCATGGCCTGGGAGGTGTGGTGCCAAGTAAGCCTGAGTCTCTCCTCGACGTGATGCTGTTGAGTAACCGGGGCAGGTTGTATGGGCTCGCAAGGTTTTTAAGTTCCTTTTGGCTTGAGGTTTATTGGAGCACACGGCTGGACAGACAGCCGTGCGCCAAATGTTGCCCTCATATGGTTCAGCCCCCATACGTATACAGGGTAACTCGCCTACAGAAAAACTGATACTGGGATCTAGTAGTAATTACCTGGGGGCTCTAGTTTTATACGTGTGGAACCAGTGTGTGGCATGGGTATGCCACACAACATTTGGCCAAGATGTTGATGGACAAGCAAGTGACAATGTGTAATATCATGATGGTCATCATGATTAACCAAGATGTGTGTAATCATGTCATGAACTTGCGAGCTCTTTATGCAGATAGAAGCAAGGCATGACAGATATATACAACAGGATGCAACCAATGTACAACAGTGTTGCCCACGTACGACAACCCCCCAACGTAGCTAGCTTCCCCTGTGTATGTCTTAGGTTAAATCTTGAGGGTGCGTGGCACTGAAAGCATTTGATTGAAGGGGTGAAAGAGCGGATGACATCACAGCCGGGGCCAAAGGGTGTCCTTTTACCTAGCAGTGCACGAGGAGGGAGAAGACCAGGACTCCGCCCTGGTTAGGTTATTGGTGTTTAGCGGTTGGGGATCAGTTGTGGCTTCTGGCAATCTTGTGAAGAAGGTTTGCCAGCCACCAACCGACCCTGTCACAACGACACAACTACATCCAACGAACCCCACACACAAGCCAGGCCCGCACATACAAGTACGGGAAATCAGGAGGTATAACAGGAGGTATCAAATTAATGCATGCGTCGGAGGGGGTGTTGATAGTTATGGGTTATGGACAGATTTACTCAATGCTCTTTGACCATTCAAGCACATGGGTAGCGAGGATTCCAGCATGCGCGACTAAACCGGTCAAATCATTTACGTAATCAGCACTCAGCACTTGCTTATCATCCTCAGCAAGTCAACATGCACATCGGCCCCTGGCTTCCAGACCCTTGGATGGGCTTCCAGCCAGTGCCGCGCGCCATTGCTTGTCCATACTAGCTGTAGCGCATACACGTTGGCTCCTCCTGCTAACATAACAATAATGCCTTGACCACCTCGATCGAGTTACCCCTTTTCAGCAGACTGCCATTCAGACACCCTCCTTCAGAGTCCCGAAATAGCGCTGCACCGTTCATAGCATGCACGTTGGATCCATGCATCCTGCGACAAGTACGTCACAGCCCTAGCTCGATCTCGACATGCCCTTCTCCAACCGCCGCCACGCCAATCACAGCAATACATCGCTCACGGATGCACTTTGGCCCCCTTTGCCCTTACATGCCATAGTGTTCATAAGGTGAATGCTGTCACACGTGGCGACGTGAATATAACATGCCGTGTGTTTCTTAGGCAGGGTCATCCATGCATGCAGCTAAGATTTGGGGTATCATTAGCGACTTTGTAAAATTTGTGGTCAAATATTACAATGGTTGGACTCGCCCAAGAGGAAGGGCTAGTCGCCCCACACCAAGCGCCAACTGATGCCCGCCAGGTACGGCAGCCGTACCGAGCTTCAACTTCAGGTTGAAGGTCACATGACGCGCTGCGTGCAGCAGCTCCCTAAGAAAAATTGAATGCTAACGCGGTGCAGCAACAATGCGCTGGCAACGGCGCTTGTGCCCTGGACGAAAGGGCGCGATTTCAGTTCCACGATGGCTGCATTGTGTCGTGGGAAATAAGTAAGTGTCAGCAGCTGTATGTGGTGTGACTTCGTAAACACTTGAAAGCCCCAATATTGTATAGCACAAAAATCTCGGTAGGGTTGACTGTACGCAAGTCTTCTGCACAGGAATCCTGTCCACGTTAACCCGAGTTTACGGCAGCAGTCCGGCGACCATATTGTTTGGGACCCTGTCGATTTCCACAGCGTTCTAGCCCTAAGGTAGCAGTAACTTTACTGTTTTCTACACGCTAACGAGACTCCTTCTTGGACAATCTGACAGAAGGCAGGCTTCCGTCTGGAAACACCTTTCCTTGCATTATTATCAACTCAGCAATGACGAGCCTTTAAAAAACGTGAAATTATATACTGTTTGAAACAAGGATACTGTGGAGAGCTTAGTGTGAGGTTTACAATTGCTGCGCAGCCCGCAGGGTGGTGCGGGCTGCCAGGCCAGGTTTAGCCAATGCCTCCGAGTCATGAGGCGGTGGTACATCGCGCCCGCATTTATGCGGACGTGTGCACCGAAAAAGAGCCGGAGTACAGCGACTACGAGCATTTGAGCATTAACTGGGGAGACCAGGACCACTACGAGGTCAGTGGGGGGAGCGGGGTACTCCTAGAAACCTTTGGCAGTATTTGCAACATTTGAGGAGGCAAGGAAATTCCTCTTGGTGTTGCCGACCTCCCTGAATGCCGGCCGGCTGTCACACTTTTTTGTGTCCGTCCTTGCGGGCCGGTCACCTTCCCCAACCATGCTTTGCCTTCAGGTGGTTCGGAAAGTCGGCCGAGGCAAGTATAGCGAAGTGTTCGAGGGCGTTAACGTGGCGGGAGAGGCACCAACGAGGTGTATCATAAAGATACTTAAACCTGTCAAGAAGAAGAAAATCCTGCGTGAGGTCAAGATTTTGCAGAACCTGCAGGGAGGACCGAACATCATCACGGTAAAGGCTTTTAGTGCTTTTAGGTGTTACGATGAAGGTTCCGGGGTTTACAACCACCACCACCGTGCTGTCCCGAATTGCTTTCTTTAAGGCTTTTTTCGGTCAGCTATATGACTTCATTTATCATCATCAGCGGGTCTCGAATTGGTTTCACATTATTTTCGCGTTACCTGTCCACGGTCACGCTCCCTCAATTTCCTTCCGGTGCACTCTAAATGCGGGGTTGTCCTTGTCAGCACACAAACCATGTCTTTCTCAACAATTATTTCATTTCATGTAGGGGCTAAGAATTATCAAATGCATCATAAAATTTCTATCATTAGAAACGCAGAACGTGATACGAATTGTTAGGGCCAGAGATCCCCGATGATGAAAATTGTAGAAGGGCGCAAGGGTGTGCTATGCGAGAGCAGCTTAGTAGACCCTGTGATAGACCCCAAAGTGGAACGCCGAGATGGGAGAAGCGGGTGGTGAATGATTTTGAGAATATGGGACCTAATTATTCACATGATGGGTCATCTCCGCTTTCCATGATTTGGGTCATTCAGGTTAATATATCAATATATATATAATGATTTTGCGGTCCTCATCGATCAATCCCCATCCGGATCGATGTCCGTTACGGCCTCGTACTGCCCCTCCCGTCACACATACACTCTCTTCCCCTGCCCCCCCGTCACACATACACTCTCTTCCCCTTCGGCGTTGTCAATTTTGGGCCTCTGGTTTTCTGTTTTTTTCTTACTATACGGCACATTCGTCTCGCGCTGATCTTTTTGCGCTGTTGTCAGTGTTGCCAGTCGATACACCGGTCCTCCTCCACCCCCCGTATGACTCCTACTCGCACCGCCTTGCAGCTGATGGACATCGTGAAGGACCCCCACTCTCGAACCCCGAGCCTCGTGTTTGAGTACGTTGAAAACACCGATTTCAAGGTATGTGGCGCCTCTATTCGCCTGTGAAGGGAGAGGGGGATTGAAGGGGGTTTCGGACGCGGGTACGGTATTTGACAGAGAGGAGGGGATGGATTCGATTTTCTTTCAAAAGGGAGGGGAGAGGGGTTTCAGTTGGAAGTCGACCCCGCGAAGAGGGCTGGCGGGCAGCTGAAGAGAAGCTCTGTCCGTGAATAATGTGTCCCGTGTGTTATATGGAACCGAAAGCACCGCTGCTATGTTATGTCCGGATACGGTTGAGCCGGCTCAGATTAATATTGGGCCAAGCGAGGCTATGTTTGGGACTCATGAAGGGGAGGATGAGAGGGGGACAGGGAGGAGGGGAGGGATAGGGACGGGGCCAGAAGGGGAAGGGACGAAACCTGGTACTGCTGCTGAGGAACACCAATGGGATGGAATGGGAGGGGGCGGGGTGACTCAATTCCCACCCACCCCCCACACAGGAGCCCAGATCATATTCGCATGACACGCGCCCCTCCATGTATCCCCTCGGTCACCATATTCCCTAGCAGGTAGTGACTGAGGTCGTTTCGAAAACATACTGCTTTAATTTCTCTTCTTGGCTACCTCCTCCTCCTCCTCCTCGTTCCCCCCCTCCTCCGTTCCTCCCCTTCCCGTCCTTCTCGTTATCTTTCTTTCTCCTGCTGCTGCTGCTACTGCTGCTGACGCCACTGCTACTGCTCCTACTGCTACTGCTACTGCTGCTGGACACATTCGGTGCTTCACATCAGGTTCTGTACCCCACCCTAACCGACCTGGACATCCGGTACTACATCTACCAGCTGCTGAAGGCGCTCCACTACTGCCACAGCATGGGCATCATGCACAGGTGCGCGGATACACCTCGGGGTTCTATGATCCCTGTAGGGGTGGTGGAACCTGGGCAGGGACCGGGGTGGTGCCTTCAGTCGGTGAGCCGCCTTTGCGCATGTTCCTGAAGTTGGCCTGATCAGGAAAGCAGTCGTCAAAACACCGGAGGGGGGTGTTCGGGGCCCTGAAAATAACAACCGCGGCGTGGCGCGAGACCGTGTCAACAAGGGTGGGCCCATGCAAAGTTTGCAGCGATATTGAAGGGGAGGAAGAGACGGGGGCGGCTTCGGCCCCTCCAAATATGACAAGAAGCGGCCGCGAGAAGGGGGGACTTCTCCTGAACCCCACCTCCGGGTTTCCCTTCTTTATTGTGAAAACGCCCCTCTCCTCCCTCCTCTCTTTCGCCCCCTCTCCCCCGTTCCTCGCTCCCTTCCCTCCCCTCCTCCCCCCTCCCCGTGTTCTTTCGGCCCTGTGCCCACCAATCCGTTTTTCACATCACCATGTGGGAAACATCTGTCGAATCTGTCGGCGTTCGCCCTACCTGTGGCCCCCTTTCCAGAGACGTGAAGCCACATAATGTGATGATCGATCACTCGCGTCGTCAGTTGCGCCTCATCGATTGGGGCTTAGCCGAGTTCTACTTTCCGGAACGCGAATTCAACGTTCGTGTCGCGTCACGGTACTTCAAGGGCCCAGAGCTTTTGGTCGATTATCAGTTGTACGATTACTCTCTGGACATGTGGAGTCTGGGCTGCATGCTGGCGGCCATCATTTTTCGAAAAGAGCCATTTTTCTTCGGGCACGATAACTACGACCAGTTGGTGAAGATCGCAAAAGTCCTAGGGACGGCCGAGCTCCACGCGTACTTGGACAAGGTGGGGTGGGGAGGCGGGGCGGGGCGGGGATGACGTAATAGTACGGGGCGGGGGAATTGGGATTGGTGAAACCCACATGGATCACCACATGGACCTTTGGGTGATGATGGTGATTGGGTCGGAGAGAAGTCGTAGGGAGACACCGGACCCATGGGTCACACGAACTCGCGACTTGGGGCAGGCTGAAAACAGTGGACCCATGGGTCACACGAACTCACGGACGGAGAGGAAGGAGGGGCGGGGCAAAACAGCGGTCACAGGAAATCCCACACGCGAGCGCCGCATGCTTGCAACGAAACACGACAATGACGGCCTTCCCTACCCAGCCGTGCCCCCCTCTCGCCCTCCCTTCCACACGGATTGTTTTAGTTTCATGGATTTCGTCTTCCATTTCTCTCCCGGGCATTTTCACACACGCTTTTGCTCCCCCACCCACCCACCCACCCACCCACTTGCCTTCCCTCAGTACGGCCTGGAGCTGGACCCGCAGCAGGAGGCCCTTCTGGGCACCCACAGCCGTAAGCCCTGGACCCGTTTTATCAATCAGGACAACCAGCACCTCGCCTCGCCGGAAGTCATCGACTTTATCGACAAGCTGTTGCGGTACGACCACCAAGATCGCATTACGTCAAAAGACGCGCTCAACCACCCCTACTTTGACCCCGTGCGTGGTATGAGCGGTGGAGGCCCAGCATGAGGAGGCCGCAGCGGACGTGGCAGTGGCGACCGCAGTGGACAAAATAGCGGCGGCAGCAGTAGACGCGGGAGCGGCAGCAGAGCAGGGAAGGGGAAAGCTGCGAAATGGGGTAGGAGGAGGAGGAGGCGACAGGGAAGGGGCATGGCTTCATGGCTAACCGGGGAGAAGGGGAGAGTGGGGAAGATACTTTCGGTAGGGGTGGGGGTAGCAGGAGGGTCGAAAACGGCTCCCCTGTTCGTATTCGTCAAACTAGTGTTAAACATGAGCCTGTACGACAACCACTGACATGAGATTTGACAAATTGCAACTTATCAGGATATGGCGCATGTCATGTTGTTAATCACAAGAATGTTTCTTATGAATGTGTGAGCCAGTCAACGAGAGGGGGTGGTTGCTGTTGTTGCTTAGGGGGAAGCGAAGGAAGCGCTGTTCGCACATACACACACGCACATATATTGATTGAGGAGGGGCGGATGGACTGGTCCAGGAGGGTATCGCCGGAATATATCTTAAAAGTACGGCAGATGCTGCGAAGGAAGGATCTCGGATGAAAAGGTTCCGATAGGACGATAACATCGTTAACTAGGTTTCGGAAGTTTCCCCGCTGTACGGCGGCGGCGTGGGGTGCGGCGGGTTGGGGCTTCTGCAGTGCAGAGTATCTGACCTGCCTCGACCTTCACGGATGGCGGGCTCCCGCACTGGCCACAACGCTGATAAAAGAAATGTGGATTTGTGGAATCCAACAGTGCCCTAATTACTGCATCGGAGGACGACACTTCCACGTTTTCAGTACGTACCTTGGGGAAGGGGAGGGGGAGGGGCGGAGGCAAACGCGTAAGCCCACAACCCGTGTGTGTGTGTACGTGTATGTGTATGTGTATGTGCGTTCTACGCGTACTGAAAAGGTGGTATGGTTCGTAACGCGCGGTGCGGGCCATACCTAACGTTCGGCCTGCTACAATTACCGTCACAGCTGCTCGTATAATTGAGATGAGCTGTGATGTGTTATGTGCAGCGTCATCGGCTGGAGGCTGAGGCGTCACGGAAGCCCGTCCTCCTGTCCTCCACACACACACACACCTCTGCGGTGGAGCTGGATCTGCGCTAAGGGCTTTTGCTCTTCTAAATCATTATAAATGATATTTGGTGTAGTTGTGTGACGCGTGTGTTTCCTTAATCTTCGCTTTTGTCTTCTGTGTGCGTTTGTATGCGCGTACACATGTGTGCATGTATTTGTGTGCATTTGCGCAAAACCATTATATTGCGGTTTGGTGGTTTGCGGTTGTTCAAGAGATGAGCAACCGTCTCAACCGTCTCTCAGCACATGTACAGCCAGCCAGTTGTTCAGCCCGAAGGAGAGGAAAGTAACGTCGCCGTCGTCGTTGTCGTCGTCATTGTCACGATGCGGGCGGAAGGAGGGAGCGAGCGGCGGCGTGACGATGCGCCCGGTTGAAATGAAAGCGACCGGAGCTCGTCCGCTTACCGATGACTGCTCGATCCCACAAAAGCAGCTCTGCTGGCTGGATGTGCTTGCATCTAGGAATACTTGTAATACTGGACAGTCGTGAGGGGTGCGGTACGGCTGAGTAGGCCCGTTCCTGTTCCTCCTAGTCCAGCTCCTCCAACACAACACACGCCTACAGGCACATATACACATACATACCGTCTATTACAGCGCATTGTCGCCTGCCTTGTGGCTCAAACACAAATTTCCTTCATTCCGTTAAAACATTTTCGCCGATATAAGTAAATATACTTTTAAAATTATAATTACGTTTTTGTACAGAAACTGGAAGATGGATGGATTGCTACGTACAGGTCCCCCACACATACATACTCGTACATGTATTTATATACATATAAATGTCGTGTATGCATTTCTTTTTCTGTTCCTGCCTCCCCCCAACTGTCTTCTGGATGCACTATCCGAGTCCCTTTGTTGGTGCCCGGTGGTGATGGTGGGTACAATGGTGGTGGTGGTGCAGCTGCTGCTGATGATGGGGGGGGTGTCGTGGTGGTGGTGGTGGCGGTGATGGTGATGGGGGGTGTCGTGGTGGCGGTGGCGGATCTGGACAGAGAGACCCGCAGTTGCCTTTTATAACCCCGCAGTCCTATATATAACCCTAAAGCCCTGAGTGGTTGGGGCAGGGCAGATGTGGCAGATGTGGTCGCCGTGCCCTGCAGCCGAACACTTAGTGGGGAGCAAGGCACGTGATCGTGACAATATTGATGTGTACGTGCGTGCGTTCTGTTGTCGGGGTGGCCCAAGGGGCTCGCGCCTCCGCTTGAGGAGAGGAGCACCTGAAACGGCACCCAGGGCTGGTAGGTCAGCTTCCTGTCATACGTTATGGTGAGAAAGCCATTCGGCTCAGCCAGAGCGTGGGGCGACAACATGCTCTTCTACCTGAGGACTGGCCTGGCGTCTTACCTCACATGCCCTGTTTGGGTTCGAGCGACGATTACAGCCACACCACTTGTGTGCGGCGCGGAACGGCATGTATGTGGGGATTGTGGGCGCACCCCACCCCACCCCTGGCACTCCCCATCATGCATGCGCACGCCCAAAACGCGGAGACGTATACAGACCTAAGAAGCGGATCCATATCTCAAAATATGCCGTACTATGCCGTACTACGATTCAACCCCCAACCCCACCCACCAGATAACGCTTCATAGGCCAAACCCCACCATAACGTTCCCCACACCCTTTGATCCTCTGCACAATCTGCGCCGCACCGAATCCACTGCGCCCCTAGGAAATAGCGGCGGCGAAATGTCAGTGCGTTGAAGCTGCCCCTAGATATCGCCAACGTACGACATTGACTACAAGACTCTATTAGATCTGTACTCTGATCTTTTCCGGTGCACGTTTCGTCCGAGGCCGAGAAAGGGTATGAAGCATAAGGCCCCGCCCTTCAGCGTCTACAAAGGCACGACAGCGTGCAGAGCTGCCAATCCATCCATCGCTATTCCCGCCGCCCCGCGCTACCAAGAACGGATCGCCGCCGCCGCCGCCGCCGCCGCCGCCGCCGCTGCAGCAGCAGCAGTAAGCCAGAGCAACCCAATCCCCCAGCATGCATACACACGCATACACTCATTCTTCGCCTTTTCACCGAACATTCATTATACAACCAACAGGACCTCTTTCTACTGCTGCTACTGCTGCTGCTGCAGCCGCCACCGCCAATTGGGTCCCCCTGAGCTATTACCTCGCTGCTGCCGCCATCAACAAGGGGCTACACGCTTCATTGGTGAAGCCTCAAATAAATTACCACCAGCCGTTCAGAGCATGTTCGCGGTTCGAGATAACCCCCTTCCTCAGTCTTTCAACCCTTCAAAGGAAACCCCTAACCACATACCCATACCCATACCTACACACACACACACACACACACACACACACACACACACACACACACGGGCGCAACTATCAAACGTCCCCGGGGCACACAGCCGCCTCATATCATCAGCCCTGGCGACGCGCCCGCTGTGACTGCGGCCGCCGCTGGCGGTGTCATGGCCGCTGCCGCAAGCCCCGCGCCGCTCCTGAGCTGCTCCAGCGCCGTCCTCGCTCGCTCCTGCACGTCTCTTGAGAAGTGCCCACGGCTTAGCTCTTCAAGCAGCTCCGCGCCGCGAACGTCCAGCAGCGCGCGGCACCTGCACGCAAAATAAGTAAAAAAGGAGGGACGTACAGTGATGTACAGGGAGGGGGGATGGGAAATGGACGAGACCTGGTACTGCTGCTGAGGAGAGAAGAGGAGGGCGGGCGGGGCAACGACGTAGTACATAGCTCTGGTCTCAGGTGATGTAAGGGGTACATAAAGGCTGAGCACGGTGCCGAGGAGGAGGAGCAGCAGCAGCTGCTCCAGCACCTCTTACCTCGCTGTCACGGCCTCCTGCTCCAGGCGGCCCAACCGATCAGCACCTCCGCCGCCGCCGCTACTGCCGCCACCGCTGGCGGGCCAAGTCAAGTTGACAGCGCACCAGACCGCCGGCAGCGCCAGCTCCCCCGCAGAGGGACGAAGATGCGCCACCAACGCCGACAGCAGCGGCCGCCGGGACGCCACCAGGTTCTTCACCGACGGCGCGCCCGTCAGCAAGTTGGCCACGGCGTACAGCGCGTGGGTGGCGTGCGCGATGACGTGCTGGTGACGCGCCGGTGTACCCGGGCATGCCGCCGTCTCCGCCGCGCCTGTCCTCGCCGGCCATGCCACCACCGAGGCTGCGCTCCCAAAGTGCGGGGGAGAGGGGGTGCTGGCGGCGGACTCGGACCTTCGGGCGTCGGAAGTGAACACACCAACACAGTCGGAAAAAGATACCCGCCGGAGGAACATCGCATTGAGTGAGTGCGGACTATTGGACTGGTGGTGCGAGGAGGGCGAGGAGGAGGTAGCGAAGAGAGGGAAGAGGAAAAGGGGAGAAAGACGTGTCGTGCTGCCGCGTCTGTTTGTGTGTGTTTTTTCGTGGAGTTGATCGGCAGGTTCGGATGTGGAGAGTTTCAGGTGCGAATATTCGGCACCGAAAATATTCGACATAAGAAGGACCTTGGCAGTTGATATGTGGTAGTTAACAGTTGTTGACAGTTAACGGTATGAACTGCTCCCTCCCCCAAGACAGCCTCTCTTCATCTTGGGGGCGCCTTCTTCCTCCTCTCTTTCCGCCTCTCCTTCCTCCACCCAAGACGCTATTTCCAAATAACACCCCCCGGGTGCCATCCTCCCTATAACCCCTCTTCCCAGACGATCACCTTTACATCGAATCATCAGGCCCACATAAAGCATTCCCCCCATCCGCCTGCTAGCTGTTTCATCTTGTGAGCATCCCTTCTGATCCCGAAGCCCACAGAGGGTAAAAGAAACAACAACGACAATAACGATAGTACCGACACGAAATCATTCCGGAGCTCCGAAACCCTCAAAACCCCACCTTACCCGCAATCTTGGCCCTCCGCCGCCGCCGCCATTGCTACGGCCGCCGCCGCTTCAATCCGCGCCTGCAGCACATCCAATATCCCGTCCTCGCGCTTCTCCTCCTCAGCCGCTCCAGGGAGGGTTGGTTGCTGGTTCTGATTTGCACCGTGTCCGTGTGAAGGTGCAGTACGCAGACCTGGAACTGTCGCGGACTCTCCCCCCCCTCCCCTGGCGTCACACTCGCATCCTCCGCCTCCGCCTCCGCCGCCGCCGCCGTCCGCCCACTCCAGCGCCGCCGCTACGTGCTGGCGACCCGCCATGCAGAGATTCCGCAGAATCACCAGCGCCTGCTCAACGACCCCTGGGTCACTGTCGGATAGCAGTTGCCGCATGCGCGACCACGGGAGTGCCTGCACACCATCGAAGAGGTAAGAGCAACAAAAAACCCATTTCGACGAACGCGTTCGATCGCTTTTGACAGTTTGTTGGAATGCAGAGAAGAAAGCGAATGAACCAAGATACTAAAAATGTCAGTTGTCAGTTAACCAAAATAAGGATTCGGTCGGACCAGTTCGCCCCCCTCTCCCCCTCCCCTCTTCACCCCCTCTCCCCCTCCCCCTTACCCCAGCACCACCCCGGCAAACCCGACCCCGTCAACCAACCCCCCTCCGCACACAACCGGTCTCCAACGACCAGTCAAACCATACGACCGCCCGGCCCTTGCCACCTCCCCCTTTCCCCTCTCTCCCCTCCCCCGCACCTCCATCAGCTGAACTCGCACGCCATTATCTGCCCGGTACAGCAGATTCGCCAGCGCCCAGGTGGCGTGATGGCGCAGCGGCGTGGAGGGGCTTTGGGTGAGGTCGACGAGGCGACTGAGGCCCCCGGCGGAGAGCACAGCGGACTTGGCGGCGGAGAAGTCTAGCACCAGATTGCAAACCGCAGCGGCGGCACTGGTCTGCAGAGACAGACAGACAGACAAACAGACAGGCAGATGCAGACAAGCAGGCAGATGTTTTTCAAGGTGAGTGATGTACGGCAAGGAATACGAATTTGTGAGACAATGGTGCGGCAATGGAATGGATGTGGATAAGTACGGGAAGGACACATTCGTGTTGAATCCGACCTGCTTTCTCCACCCGAGGGGATCTCTCCAGGGAGGGCTCCACTCAATTTTCGAAAGCGAGGCCCTCTGTACCCTTTCCCCTCCCCGCCCCCTTTCCCCCCTCCCTCCCCCTCGCCTGCCCCTCCCCTTACCTGCACGTCCAGCTCCTTATCCGCCAGCAGCCCCACCAGCAGCGTTGCCAGCTCACCCCCGCCCCCCTCCAACAAACCCCCACGCAGCGTCCGTACACAGCGGGTCAGTGCTCGTACACACAGCGCCGCCGCCGCCCGTACCCCGCTGCTGGGGTCCTCCAGCGATTTTATGATGTAGCGAAGTACCTGTGGTGTGTATGCGTGTGTGTATGTGTTGGCGGGGGAGGGCGGGGGAGCGGCGGTGGTGAAAAAGGAATAGACAAGAAACAATGTTACGGCTGTTGTGAGTACATACACAAAGAACTATGCTGTACACTCCCCCAACCCCCCCCCAATCCCCACCTCGTCGAACAGTTTCGTTTTTTTTTCTCTACTCTCTTTGTCTGTGCCAGTTCTGCCGTACCTTTGCCTCTAAGAGCTGCTTGCGGCTATCGTCGCGGTTGAGGCACAGACTGCCCAACGCCCGAAGACATCCCTCCCGCAGCGAAGAGCTCGCAGCACACAGAGATAAGTCGGGGGTGCCGTTGCTGCTGCAGGAGGTGGCGGTGGCGGTGGCAGTGGCGGTGGCAGTGGCGGTGCCCGGCGGCAACGGCGCCGCCTGCGTCGGCGATGCCGCCGCTGGCCCAGCCGCCGTCGTCGTCGTCGTCGCTGTCGCCGCCGCCTCGGCCGCCAGCAAGCCCGCCAGCAGCCGCACCGTGTCGGCATCCGCCGCGGCCTTCTGCAGCGCCTCGCTGCCCTCGATGAGACGAGCCAGTACGGCAGGCACGTGGGGACGGGTGGAGGGCTGAGTCAGCAGGCGCAGCAGTACCGGCAGCGCAGCGCGTTGCATGGCCTGCGGGGGTAAGTGTAAAGGGCAAAAGGGGAGGGGGGGAGAAAGGGGCGATAGACTCGTTTATAAAAAATAAATAATAAAAAAATAAATGATGGCGATAATATATATCCTATTCAATATTAAGAATCATACTTTTAAATATCGATGGGGCTACCGCTTACAATGCTGTTCTGGTCCAAGCAAGTTACGGTGGTCGTGCAGGTCGTGGGGTCTGCTACCCCACTTCCCTGCACTGCCACCGTCCTGACTAACATTTCTCTGAGATCCCTCCCCTTTTCGTGTCCCTTATCATGGCCTTTGCCTTGCTTGTCCGTCCCCTTCCAAAACATATCCTCGTCTGGCATCAGCGTCAGAGTAACATAGCTAAAGTAAAATACAAGGGAAAAATAAAAAACATACTTTAAATTTCATCTACAGTAAAAGAAGTGAAGGTACGACAGACAAAAGTTTGCTAAACTGACTAAAAGAGGAAAAAAGATCACAGCTAAAAGATGGCATCTAAGATTTCTAGATCAGCTAAATAGAACAGAATTCACAGCCAAGTAATTATGTTTTGGTGGCGACGGCAAAAATTCCCGAGGGCCTTACACTACTAGGACTCGGTAATAGGGGTACAGTACGACACAGGAAATCTGCTAAACTAAAACAACTTCCTAAAAATTAATAACTACCTAACTAATAACGATTAATAGACCAGCTATATACAGCGGTAGCAATGATATTACATCAATAATAATATTTCTATAATGATACATAATAACGCGGACAATTTGTTATAACTTTGTTTTACAATAGAGATATTATATATTTTTATTACATAAATCGTGATGTGTTGCAAAAATTAAAATACCGAGCCGCCTTCAGTTCCTAGCTCACATAATTGTCAAACCATATGACTGGAGAAATCCCAGGGCCAGGTCTTCTCGAGGCAGGATCCAGAAAATTTCAAACCGCAGGGTGCACACACCTAGGCTGAAAACCCCCCAATCCACACGCGCGCACGCGCATGTTCACATCTCCCACTTACTGCTCGTGGACAATTTTACCAAGATGGTGCAAATATCAAGTGGGCGCCAACCGCTTCCTCGTGCCGATCTACACTCCCAGCCCTAACTCTACCTATTCCTCTTCCCCCAGCTCCTAACCTCACCCTTCCCCCCAACTCCCAACTTCCAACCACCAACCACTAACCTCCGACTGTTCGCATCCTGGCATCCGACTGAGTGTGGCCACACAGCTGGCAGCCAATAGCCGTACAGATGGTGCGGGGTCTCGGAGCAAATTGAACAGCCTGCCGTAGATCGCCGGACACGAAAGTGCCAGCGCACACGCCGACGATTGGTACGGCAGCATGAGGGAAAGGCCCTCCAGCGCCGCGACCTGTTGGGCGGAGGCCCATGAGGTGTCGAATCCGTCATCAAAAAAAGAAGCTTCGGCAATTACGCCCCGCCCTTTTTTATCCCCACCCAAATCATCCTCTCCTTCCACACGGGACGTGTCCCCTCGTTTCCTTCCATATGCAGTATTCCCTCGTTTCCAACACAACTGAACTCCAATCTATTTTTTAGTAAATAAATAGTAATTGCAATTGCCCCCCCTCCGGCCTAGCAGCCTGGCCCCCCCCAGCCTGACCCCTAACCTGCATGTCAGGCCGCTCACTGCCCAGCAGCAGCCTCAGCATCCCCTCGGGAGCGCCGGCAGCAATGGCTAGGTCCCGCTCCTCCTCCCGCCGGCAACAGCAAGCCACCAGAGCCGCCGCCAGCGCCGCAATGGCCGCCCCTCGGCCTGATCGAGGTACGGGAGCCAGCATGCCGCCACCGCCACCGCCGCTGCTTGTGCCGTTGTTGCCGTTATGGGGGGCGTTAGCAGCACCAGCGGCCAGGCAGCGTACGATAGCAGACATGGCGGCGGCGTCAAGATGAACGGGCGTGATGGCCATGGAACATGCCGCAGCGTTGGCGTCGGCGGGGTCTGGGCTCGTGTTGGCGGCAGCGGCGCCGGGGAGCCCGGGGCGGGGGGAGCCGGCGCCGGCTGGAGCTGAAGGGTTAGTTAGGTACGACGGGACGCCCGTGGACTGCCGGGATATGGGTACGGACAAGGACACGGTATGGGGGTAGAGGGAAACGACGGGTAAGCTGTGGCGGGCGAAAAATCTGAGATCAGAGGGGTGGAGGGGGCTCAATGCCGGGATTTCGAGGAAGTTGGGCTGTGGTGCAGAAACCGCTATATGCTGTAGGAAAGAGTCGATATATACATATGTATATATATATATGTGTGTGTGTGTGTGTGTGTGTGTGCGCGTGTGTGTGTGTCCTGACCGCTGGCATATGGACATTGTATTCATGTGCATGCATGTATGATCTTGAAACAGACAGAGAATCAAAAGTGCGCACGTCCGTGATGCACGTGTGTACGTGGCTAGCAAGATGTTGTTGGAATGCCACATACAAAAGAGGCGGCAAACCCCGCGTTGGCGCAAAACCCACATTATTGCCGGAGGCTTACGCGTGTGACGAATTTTGGCATGTGTATGCCCACCCTAGCCTTCCGATACCGGTATAAAAATTTGTAGCAGACATGGCATCCAGCCCTTTCCTGACTGGATAGGTTGTACTCCCCGGTCCCATCTGGCACCTGTTGAACTACCATCTTGACAGCCCAAAGCGCCGCCTCGACGACTGCCTCGTCAGCGCTATGAAGCATCGCCAGCAAAAATGGTAGGCCTTCATGGCTTATGAGCCTTCGCAGTCCAGCGTCGCTGAGACTCAGGCTCCCGATAACAATTGCCGCCTGTTGTTGGACGATTTCCATCTTGTCCGCTGATGAGTTAGCACTGCTACTCGCATCCTTCAAAATCTCTAAGACGACCTCAACGGCGCCCTCGCTAACGAAGGCACTCTTTTTAAATTTGCTTCCAATCACCTGGTTCTTGATTGCTTTCAGCGCTTTAACTCGATCTGTTCCCTCACGTAGCTCCCTTAGGAGCTCTCGAGGGCGTGCAACCATCAGGGATGTTGCGACACGTCCTATATCAGGACTAAAATCGGTCATATGTTATGTCAAGAACCAACGTGCTGCCAAATATAGAAGTTTACACACAGTCGAGTTATAAATATAGCAGCATACTGTATTCTGTCATCACGAAACGGAAGCTGAACATTTCATCATGCTCACGACGTAATTCACGATACGACATATGGGACATGGTATGGTTCTCTTTCCCATTACTTATCATACAATTTTCGTTGCTGGAACAATAGAAAATAACTTTTTGGTTGTGTCTCATTTCTGTCGCGTCCGAAACTGTGGCAAGTTGACCACCTCGCATAATCATCTACGTGACGGACCCCACCGATGCGGAGGCTAGCTCCAAGATGGTTAAGCTCTTGGAGTGTTTTTGCTAGATCCACTCAATCTGGGTCTTGTGCGTGCCAAAATGCGGCAGCTCCTGGCTTCCGGAGCTGGTTATCAACGAACGCGGCAACATCGCCTGCAGCGGCTGGAGGCACGGGGCGGGCAGGCGCCGCGAGCGAATCTGGAGGGTCACCCTGGAGTCCTCTCTCTGCCGTTATGTTCATACCCAGCGTTGTATGCGGGTGCCTGGCGTACTGGCAGTATGAAAGAATGAAATGGAAGGTGCGCATGCGGGTGCCTGGAGGACTATAATGTCGACTACACTGGCGACTGCCGTGCGTATGCTCCAGCCCAGTCCTTTTAGGAGAAAGCGTGCCGGTACTGGGTATGTCTTACATTCGGTTTAAGACGATGTGGGTCGTGCATTTTCACATCTTTACCTCAGCCCAAGCCCCGCCCTCACCATCACCATCACCATTACCCCACACCACACCACACCACACCACACCACACCACACCACACCACACCACACCATCACCACACCACACCATCACCATCACCATTACCCCACACCACACCACGCGCAGGAAGAGCTCATTCGACTTCGGCAGGGAATTGCACAAGCGGAGGCCCGGGAACTCTTCTCCAGGGATAAGCCCCTACTCGAGTACGACAAGGTGAAGGTCCAGGGGCGCTTCCTGCACGAATACAGCTTGTTTGTGGGACCGCGACCGCGCAGGTTGGTCGGTCCTTGGAGGAGATGGAAGATGACCTGGGGGCCCAGGAGAGAGAGAAACACATACACACACACAAGTGTGTGCGTATGTGTATGAAAAGACAGGGGTCCTACAGTCTTCCCCCATCCCTGGGGTTGGGGCCTTATGAATTGGAAGTTGGAGAGCTAAGGCGGAGGGGTCCGCCTGGACACAGGAACCCATGTGTGTGTGTGTGTTTGTGTGTGTGGGGGGGGAGGGTGTTCGGGGGGAGAGGGGAAACTCGTGATCAGGACCCCTATCGCTTCGAACACATACACGTCACTCCCCGCCCATTACCCGGCCTGCTCCCCCTTCCCCTCCGGGGGGAGATAGGGTTTGTGCCCGGGTCCGTTGGGTTTCACACGGCCTTTTAACCCCCTTTCCCCAACTCCCCGAGGGGGAGAGATAACGAACCCTACTCTTTTTCCGTACTATTTCCCCATTGGCCCTGTACGACACAAACCCATGTTTTACCCCCCTCCTCTTTTACCCCCCCTAATATATATGCAATGTGCAATATGTAATGTATATTACATAATATATAATATAATATATAAATCACATTATGTATCGTATGTTATATTATCAAAATGGGGGGAGAGGGCGGGGGGCGATATGAGTGGGGGCCCGTACTGCCGGTTACACGTATTGTATGTGTGTATTGTTTTCTCCGAGATCTTATGTGGTCAGGTGGTGTGGGGTATTGCTTTTCGAAAAAGCATTTTCACACATACACACACACATACACACACACACACACACACACACACACACACACGCACACCCTTGACCGCGTGACTGGCCTATTTCACCTCCGTCTGCTCGCGTGAACGCGTGTTTGGATCCAATTTCTGCAGCCTGCCTGGATCCGGAATCCAGCCGGGGTACATCGTCATCACGCCCATGATCAGTAAGGACAGGTACGCCAACTAACCAACAAACCAACAACAAACTAACGACTTAAGTTACAGGGTTTACAACGTTACAAACATATAACTGCTACGGGCGAAATGGGACGATCGTGATTTGATGACTAATTGATAAAAACCGCGGCTCCTGCAATCGACCGAATTGCTTCTCTCCCATACCTGAGGCGCATATATGTGTCATGATCGTACTCAACAAAAATATTACTAAATAAATGTTTTTAGCTGAATAACTAATTACCGGAATTTGCGCCCTCCAGGAAGGGCGTTTTACTAGTAAACCGTGGTTGGGTTCCAACCGCCTGGAAGGAGGAGGCGGAAGCGAAGGCGGCAGCCAAGCTACGAGAGGCAGCAGCAACTACCCCCAAGGAGAAGTCAGCAGCAACCGCAACTGCAACTGCTACAACCGTTGCAACGACCACCACCCGCAGCTGGTGGAGCTGGCTGGGCTCTGGTGGCAGCAACCGTAGTACCCAACCGTCGCCAACAGAACCCCAACCGACACCGGAGGTTAAGGTGGTTCCGGAGCCGGATGTGGTGGTTGGTGTTATTCAATTTGACGAGCAGCCGAGCAACTTCATGCCCGACAACAAACCTGAGGCGGATGAGTTCCATTTTATCCAGCGAGAAGCCATGGTGGGCGTTCCGACATCTCCTTCAGATAGATAGATAGATAGATAGATATGGTAGATAGATAGATATGGTAGATAGATAGATAGATAGATAGATAGATAGATAGATAGATAGATAGATAGATAGATAGATAGATAGATAGATAGATAGGTAGGTAGGTAGAGCTGTGTGTGTGTGTGTTTCGGGGATTTCGGCTGAGACTGGGTTGGGTGGTTCTAGGTTGGCGGTTAGGATGGCTCGGCAATGAGCAGGGAGTTTCTTTGCTTTGGTACTCAGTTGCTTATTTGGGATTTATATTACTAATTCATTTTTTCATTTGGTGCATCCCTCAATGCTTCTTTTTTATCGTACAAATACCTGTTTAGTCGTACTTGGGCGGGTTTTGATGGCTTGTCAGACGGGTTCTTGCCAGTATCCCCACTGCCAGTGGGGATACTGCTACTGTACTTTTGGGGGATGGCGGCGCTGCGACCCCGGCTGTAGCGTCCACTCCCGAGGGGGCTAATGATATTACTACTGCAGACTCGGCCGACGGATAGAGAAGTGGAGGACCCGATGAAGGCGAACAGTAGGTCGTCGGCGTGGCCGGTTTGGGTTGGTTTCCGTATCTTAAAATGTTACCAGATACCAACGGGATGAAAGTAATAAATCCTTCTCGTAATTGCTGGCAATTTATATTTTATTTTCATTTTCGTTTTCCCCACCGCCCCCACCCATTCGCTTAAGAGTTTACAATCGCACACTACCTGCCCTCTTCCCTGTCCCTGTCTCTATCCCACTCCCCCGCATGACATAGACTCGCGTGCTGGGCCTGCCGCCCGACACCCCCCTGGTCATGGCCATCTCCACCGACCCAGCTGCCGTACAAGCCGTACAGAAACGCTCACCACTGGAGGAAGCACGCAGCGCTGCTGCTACCGCTGCTGCGGCCGCTAACGGCATCGAGATCGATGACAGCGGGCCCACATACCCTGCTCCCAAACACGTGTCAGACCTTGTTCGCTTCAGCACCATGCCTGGGGACCACCTTAACTATGCCCTCATCTGGGCCACGCTGTGTATCAGCCTGGCGCTCATGGCCCGTACAGCGGTCACGAAGCCACTGCGGGGGCCGCGTATTGTCGAGGCGCCCGGCACGAGCGCCCGGGATGCCTGGAAGGCTAGTCAGGCCAACTGAAGGAGGGCAGCTCTGGACACTTCAAAGAGGTCGAGGGCTTGATTGGGCTTGGATGTGAATGTGAACGTGGACGTGGGTATGGGGTGCGTGCGTGTGTATGTGGGGGGGGTTGCGTATGTTGGGGGGGGAGGAATGTTGGGGGTTACCGTACGTTTCTATGTCCCTCTATATCGTTAATGGGGGTGTTCGATTAGTCGGATTTGGAATTCGGGTCTAACATTCAGTTGAAATTTCTGGATTTGGATTTTGGATTTGGATTTGGCGGATTTTTTCGGGTTTCGGGGCTTAGGCTGGGGACGGCTGGTGCTGTGTGTGATCCTGTGATGGTTGGCGAGGCGCGGAGTGGACCGCATGGATGCGGAGACTTTCTTTGCCCCTTGTGTGTCACTTCACTGGCGGGGGCGGGGGAGAAGGGGCGATCAGCGGGGAGCTCGATCACACGCGTGCTCGTGCGTGTTAGCGCGCGCCTGAAGTCTCCCATAGGGTGGCGCCTCCACGAAAACACGTTGACCGTTGTCAAAATGTCAAGACGGTTTTGTACGGGAAGCCAAAAGAGATATCATGTTATTGTTTTGTCTGTGTCCGTGTGCACAGCTTGCATGACAGCAGCGCGGAGAGTGATGCGATGATGGTGTGGATGGTGTGTGGCTTCACCTTCCCCTGGCTTCCCCTAAATGTGGCTGTGAGTCGTGCAGCACTCAAAAAGTCGTGCTAGCACCACCTACAGATCTCACCATCTCAGTCAGTTATGCACGGATGGTACTGTAGCAGGTTCTGGCTTCAGAAAGAAATTCTGATGTTGGGGAATGCTTTCGTACTACCTGCATAGTTACCTTTCGTACAGTTCCTGTAATGGAAAATATGACAACACAAAAGTGTTGACTGTACATCGTACTGGTGTACGATACGGCATGATGATTCCGTACATCCAATTGTTTGTTCATCCGTACACACGTACGTAATCTTTGGATTTCAGTTACTGCCTCGCTCATTTTGGCAGTACCGGTTGAGCTTTTTACTTTGATGAGCTGCCAATTTAATGAAATATTAGAATCGGCGATGTTTGTATATGCTCGACCGACAGGTAGAATCTAATTTCTAACAACTCGCCGCCGCCGTTTGGCGGCGAAAACGTTTACCTTAGCTGAAACAGCTCCCTTGCTTCTATTTGTCCGAACTTACAGTAACCCACGTTTGGTGATTGGTTCGTGTTTTTTTTGGCAGCACAAACCGATGCGATGTGCATGGTATCGGTAACGGTATCTATATGGCACTTTTTGGCCAACTCGCAAATTCTCTTTTCGAGATGAAAACTCATACAGATGGGATGAATGAGTTATACCATGCGTGCGTATCACACACATACACATTAAGTTCTTAAAAAAATGGAGAGCGATAAGACACTATTACTACTACTGCTGCTGCTACTACTACTACTACTAACAAATGCATGTCGCGAGTTTTATAAGATTCGAGATGACGACGACGACGACGACGACAACCCCAACACCCCACCACTCCCCTGCCTGCTGCCACCACAGCGCCTGCACGCCCTGCCGCCGCCGCAGGGGTTATCAGCCATCAGCCTGCGCGTCCTCATCATAACGAATTGATGCACGCGCTATCAATACATCACCATATCCGGTCCAAGTGCATCAGCATCAAGTTCACCTGCTGCCGCCGGCGGGCTCACCTACAACATTCAAGGCAGCATGCAAGCCAGCAAGTGGCAAACCCGCGTGGCCTCGTGCGATACGAAGCCCTTCCTTCTTCACAAACCGAAAAATTCAGAAATTCAGACTATTCAAGAAGATGCAAAAGGCCAAGATATGCCCATGCATGTTCACCACATACATATACCGGCCATAACATGATGAGCCACCAACTCACCCAGGGCCACCCCTGGGGCCACCCCAGTTGGCCATCGGTCAAAACACTGGCCGGCCGGCCATCGATTGCGGTGAGCGAGCATACATCCGACACGCAGCACGCATGTGTGCAGCAGCCAGGACGGCCTAATCCGGAATGATGAAGTCCACCTTGCCCACCTTTTAGACAACACCTCAGCCTCGCTCCATCCCCAATAGATAAGACACATTTTGGGTTACGGATGGCCGCCGCTCCTCTACCTGTGTGTCTCATTTACCGTAACAGGCATGTAGCACCACTGGCGGCAGTAGTGCAGCGCAGTAGCGACAACGTGGGGGGACAACTTGTGGCTTGATGTTTTTGAATGGTGCAGAGCACCTGCTGCTAGCTACTACCTGCTCTTAATCCATCTTGGGAATTGCAAACACTACCCAACCCATCGGTCAGTGCATGGCGTTTGAGGTTTGGAAGATAAGCACTACACCATCCGGGCAGCCGAGCTTGGTTCCCCATACACACCATTCGTACACACCATTCGTACACACATTCATAGATCTTCCCCAAACCCAATGTTGTACATGTCAGGGGGGTTGTTGGTCTTGCCAGCCTCTTGCATCTTGACGTTTTTTTAGTGCGGGGGGTTTCGGAGCCCCAGGGGTTTTCCTTTCTGTCTGCAGATGACGTAACCCCCCCTCCCCATCTGGCCCATACAACCACCGACCCATACAGTATTTTATCGCCGCGATGCTTTTCCACGCTTCCTGGAGCTGGTTCAGTTGAGACGGTTGGACCAGGGGCAACTGTCATGACTGTCATGGCTGATCAGCGATGCATGCTCCCAGCAGGGAGCTACGGGGCATAGCATGACAGCTCAATAATCAGGGTAATTGGTGACTCTTGATGATCTCCAATGTTGGATGTTGGAAGCTCCGACTCATGATGGTCATTTCTTTTCCGCCTCCTGGTTCTGCAGCGCTGTGGGGGTTGCGGGCAGACGGGGAAGGAGGAAGGGACGATACATCCGGGTGCGGATAGTTCAGATCTGTCAGGTCTGTTTGGAAATATACCTGTGTGGCCGCTCCCTGCGCCTCCCCCTTTCCCTCTCTCCGCCTCCCTCCCCCTTCGCTTCCAAGCTCGCTTACTCGCTGCTTGCTTTCCCCCCAGCCCGGGCAGCCAAGCATCCTGAGGCCCCGTGTAAACCCGGATGGGCCGAGGCGAGAGATTGGGCCTTACCCTCGAGCTCCTTCTCAAAGGTGGCGTCGAGCTCGGCGGCAGTGGGCGTGGGTGCCACGTCGATCTCCGGCTCCGGCTCCGGCTCGGTCTGGCGCGACGAGGGCCGATCATGGCGAGGGAACCGAATGGAGCAAGCACCCGGCGGGGAGAAGGGAGCGGGCATAACGCGTGTGGTAAGGAACATAAGTGTATGGTGGAGGAGGAATGGGAGAAAGGGAGCGGCAACAGTGGAGTTCGATTCTTATGCAATACCCTGCAAGCTGGGCTGTGCCACGCACGATGTGCTTGAAAGACACTACTGCGCCGTGGAGCATGACCGGGTGGTGGAACAAATGGGCAAGGAAAGGTGTGAAAAAAGCGGCCAAAAGGGACAAGAGGACGGGAACTGGGATGAGACGAATAAGATTTTTATGATTACAAAATGGGGTCATGGTAGATATTTGCATGGGCGTGTACGGAGGGGACGATGGGCGTTGGCAAACCAGGCTTCATTACACGGAATACATCCGTGAGCTGGCAGTTAGATGCCATTACCAAGTGTAATAAGAAGGCTAGACTCGAAATTATAAACAGATCTACGCCCTGTCTTCATGTTGCGCGACACATCAAGAGCGGATACAAGAGCGGATACGACACTGCTGGCGGGTACGCGCAAGCACTCAAAACGCCCCACATGACATGTAAAAGGATACAAGAAATGCAAATTTACATTATTACCTACAATCTACACGATTTCCAAAGACATTCACAAGATGGTCGATAGGGCTTCTAGACACCCCGCCTAGTTGGCCCAGCTTACCACATCTGTCGTCGGGTTGTCCACTTTAAGCGACATGCTTCGCTTGAAAGCAGCCCTAGCATCTGCAACGCGCCAACAGAGTCAGCGATTCGCTTTGTAGGTTCACATGGTAGTAACCTTCATTAATCACCTGAGGCAGCGTTTGACATTTTAAAAATGAATAGTAATGATACTGATCTAGAATAGGAATAATTTAGCTGGACAAGAAGCCGTCGACAATTGGGATTCCTAGGGCAGTTGTTGTACTGTAGGATCCTAGGATGCACGTCCTTCTTGGATAGTGCAAATTTGCTCGTCATAGCATAACTTTCTCATTATCTTTCATTTTTGATCCTCCAGTCGCAAAGATACGTGATGGTAATAATAATTGTTACAACGTTTGTACTGCCTAATACAAATGAGGAAGCTCGCAGACCACTTAGCGCTCAAGGAAATTAAAAACGGCTTATATTGTAATATATAGTGAAGAAAGACGAACACAATGAAAATATGTATACAGGTAGTATTGTAAAAGCATTGTATGCAGAAAATTGTATCGTCTAGCCTGTGTTAGTGCCTCTCAAGAAAGCGCCTTGGCCAGGCTGCAAGGTCATGATAGCGGACATGCTCCCTCTTCCGGAGTTACCCTGCCTGGCTTACTTGTTTATCTCAGGTCCTCCCTTATGCTCTCGTAATCCGGGCATTCATTCCATTAAAAATGTATATAAAAATATTCAGCATCCCCTGTCGCGCCGCTCTCACACGTGACGGACGGTTCGCAATCCCAAGTTAGGACGACTTGGGACTATCCAACTCATTAATACATATTTCGGCCATCAAAGAAACCTGCAATGTAATGAGGCCTGTGTGATGCTTTTTAGGGATAGCGGTGTGCGTGGATGCTGGGCCTTTGGCTGGCCATTATTCTTCGTCGCATCTGCATCGGTGCTCCCATTTGGCTCGACCCGTCCCTTTGTTCATCACCCCACTGCTGGGCGGGGAGACGATAGTGTGTAATAACCATACGTAGAAGAAAACGTAATACTTGATCCACCTTGTTGTCTCGACTAAATCCATTACTTGGCTGCTGGTAGGTAGTGACCATGCAAACACGTGCGCAGCCAGGAAAGACAGGTTCGACTAGTCTCTCCCCGCTGTCATGTCTTTGGCTGGCTTCGAATAAGTAGAAATAAGTCAAGTCAAGAAATAAACCAAATTACCCAAAACCCTCATCACAAATCCACAACATGCGAATCACTTACTGGAAGCCGCTCTACTTTGTATGATGCGCGGTAACCTCCTCAGTCGGGGCACAAGGGCCCACTGCACTTGCTCAGCAGGTCACATCCTAGTAGGGCATCCCGCCCAGAGCATCAAGCAGAAGTAAGACCTCTTTCTTCATCAGAACGTCAGAGCAAGCAGGTACCAACAGGTCTTGAACCAACAATTGTATATTGGTGAGAACGAAATAAAACCTGTGCTGAGCTACGTACGTACGTGTGGCCCTTCCCGAGCCGTGGCTAGACAAAGTTTTCCCCTTGCTTGCTTGCTTGATGATGATGATGATGATGATGATGATGATGATGATGATGATGATGATGATGATGATGATGATGATGATGATGATGATGATGATGAGGAGGAGGAGGAGGAGGAGGAGGAGGAGGAGTGCCACTTGTGTCGCTCAGGTCAGTAGAGGCTGCCACCTCTCAAGGGCGGCTTGCCGAGGAACGCAACTCCCGGAACCCAGCAGCCACCCAAACGAAATTCCCCGCCCGCTGCCCAGACGGTAAGCAAGCTGGTGCAAACCCTAAGCAAACCCTAAGATGGTGGCTCCATCCGTCCATACTTTTCCGTCCCCGATACGCTGAAACAGCTCAAAAGGGCAGGTCACCGACCTGCCCCGAATTGCCCCCATCACTTACCCCACCCACGCATGCTCTAACTTAACCCGGCCTGCATGCGTGGATGAATGGCTGGGGCTTCCACGTCCGTGGTCGCGGGTAGCAATAATTGCAGAAAATGCTCGATTTATGGATCGGATTACGTAATTACATAGTACTCTCTGAGAGTGTTCGGCTTCTATTCATCTATCTGGTTCTATCTATCTATCTGCTTTCTAAGTTTTAATTGGCACTGTATGGAAAGAGTTGGTTGTGGTTTGAAGTGAGTAGATTGTTTCTAGATTGTACGATAAGGGGTTAGTTGGGTTTTAGGGTTTGGTTGGCGATGGATAGAAGGGGGCTCGTCAATTGGCAAGTGTGGGAGCGTGGCTGATGCGGACAGCTGCGTGCAGGATAGATTAGATAGTAGTGCTGGATAGTGGGCAGCAGGTGTGGCCGTTGATCCCTATAACCGATTATAACGGTCGAGTTGCGCACCCCATGAGCAAACGAATTTTACGAGAGTTTGTGCGCGTACGTGCATGGCTTGCATTGTGAAGGATACATATGTTGGCCATGGTGATGAAGGATCTCATACGCCAGAAAGATAAATGGCGGCGTAGTGGCCAGCACGCAGAAGCGTAGATAGTAAAAACATGATATATACATACATACGTATGATATATTTTTTTTTATTTAATATACGAACGGTTTTGATCTTTAGGAGGATCTTTTGAGTGGGGTAGGCTGCTTGTATGTTGTCGATACGTCGCGGTCATGTATGGCATGCATGCGTGTATCTACGTAAAGCCACTAGTAGCCACTAGTTTTGAACCATTGATGAAGTACAAGTGCGAGGAAGTACACTAAGAAGCACGCACCGCCGGTACATTCATGTATGCGAGCAATGATATACAAGCTCTTGGCATTGCCATCAGCTAGATAGCTATGTTTATACATGCGTAGACTTCTCTTATAGAGAAGTCAAGTTCTTGGACGAGAGTACGGGAAATGCCGTACATTTGTTTTGTCTATACAGTGTTTCCCTCAGCTCCCACCGGCATCCGCCGTTGGAGAGCATCAGTGACATAGTTATACACTAGTAGTTGCGTTTTCAGTTTTCCACTAGCACAATGGACGGCGGCGATGGCAATGGCGGTTACTAACCACCCACCACCCGCCCAATACCTAACTGCGCCACTAGGGCGATATGTGGATGTCTCTACCGGCCACTAGGAGCAACTTAGAATCGTCGGGGGTACTAACAAGTGTTGCAGCTCAATGTGTTTGCAGGTACGGTGTCTCAGCTTGGACGTTTTCGTGGAGAGGTGGTTATATTATTGTAACGTACTGAGGACAAGAAATACGAGCTCTCCATCATTTAGTGTTCGAAACCTCGTTTTAACGGGCTTATATTTATATATATATATATATATTATATAAACTGTACTCCGACATGAACGCTATGTAGCTATCTTTCGCACATATGAAAAACGGTGGCTTTGCAACGAAATATAAAAAAGGCCAGGCAGACAACAATGGATGCGTGCGTGCGCGCGACAGCTGTCGCATTATGTGGAAAATATGCATGGTCATGATCGGCGGTCGCGTTAGACAAATGCGAAGTTAATTGTTTCGCCATTCACATATAGTTTTATTTGATGCGGTATCGAGCTGTTTCCACCAAGTGGTAATTGTAACCTACGACCATTTCCGACCCTGCTGGCTGTCCGACAGCAGACCTGGGGAAAATTTTCGATACAATTTCAAGTATTAGCACGGAACTGAATTATTAACTTACCATATGTTTTTATTTTTTTATTATTACCGTAATCATCACGGTAACAAGTTGGTGAGGCAGTCGCAGGTGAGACAAGACAGGTAGTGGCCTGTTCATCATCTATCGCGAAAATTAGTGCGAACTTCACCGGACCGTGCGAGTTTTGTATCACGAAAATACTGATTGCGCGAAAAAGATGATATTTCGCACCGATGTAATTAGAAATAATATATAATATGCGGTGGTGAAACTGGCCACTTCATTTTTAGCGACACCGGGCGGCAGCGAACATTATTTTAGCATCAACAATGTTAGCGCGGCCAAGCATGAGGGTCCTAGCCCCTGCCTTCTAGTTTCTAAAGCCAAATATTGTAAGAGCGTATCATGATAAAAACAGGAACATCAACCTTGATCGTTAAAAGAAACCGACCTCCTCGTCTGACCTCGTCTGACAGCCTCCGACATATAGCTGAGTTAAACGCGCCCTAGGCGCGCTACGACGGACTATAGGCAAATAGGACAACGCGCAAGATACATCTGTGCTGTCTGTGTGTTATATCAGCTTACCTCATCATCCTTCATTCAATAAAGGCAGTCTCGCTTTTCGTATATTCGGTTCTCGGTTATGTACCATCAAGGTTGCGGTACAAGTACCTAATAACGCTTTTCGTTTTGCATGTACCGCCCACGTCAGTGCCGTCACGCCTGCGAAGCATCTCACCTCGCGAATCTGGAATTTTGGTTCTTAATATTGCACGGCTTTTACTGGTGCTTGTTCCTTGTTGACCGTTATGCGCACGTGCGTGTCCGTGGCTGCTGCGGGCGTTATGACGGACTGGATGCAGAAATCGCGACTTATCCCACGATCTCTCCAAACAGCATCCTATAAAATTAAATGCATTGATACTATTATATGAGTTCATCTAAGTTCTGGGAGTTCATAATATATATAACGCAAGGTACGTAACTCACGTAAATCCTCCACACTAGTTTAGCAAACGATTACTTTGTACGGATAACTGGTGCTCAAATGTTATTTAAGATGCACAGAAGAGATTTTAATGCATTCAATTTTAGTATTGTGATCGAACATCGCACTAAGCAGGCATCGACTACCGCGCCCGAGGCCTTCGGAACATCCATGGCGGTGACAAGATATATGGTTGCATTATTGCTGTCTATTCTGGCAGTATGCTTAATCCCGGCGGACGCAAAATGCCCCTTCAATTTCGGGAGAGCTCGGGCTGAAGATGATGGCGAAATCTTACAGGCGGAGCCTCGCAGGTTAGCAAGGATAAAAGATATTATGAAGTCATGTCACAAGACGTTAAACAAACTTTTATTAAATTGTTATCTGCACGGCGTTTTGTGTCCACTTGAAAGGTCAGGGGTGGTTTTGGATACTTGCTTGGAACCACTCGCCAGATGTCGAGACCAAGACCGAAATAACTTCCTAGAGGCCAATACGGCTTTAACTCTTGTTCCATAAAGAATCTATGCTGCCGTTTTGCGCGACATCGTGAAATCTGAAAGACGCACCGGCGGTCTGTCTGGTCTGTCCAGGCTCCAAAACTTTTGTTGTATCCAAGCCCACCTTGATGAGCCAAGTCCGCCACACATGCGAGCCGTTAGCGTGTTCTGAGATTAAGAACTCATGCACCACGTACGTAACATATCGTCCTTTTGTTCCAGGGCGGGCAACGACCCATCCCAGCAAGCCAGCCAAGATAGAGGTTCGCGACTCGACGTAGCCTCGGAGCAGCCTCCGAGCCTCCGAGAGCTCTGCATCTTTTCTATCTCATGCTGAAAATCCATATGAGCTAACAGTAGCTAACAAAGCGTCCTTAGGGTCTCATCCTCCTTTAATTGAATTGGTCACAATTGGTTCGGCCCCGCACGCCCAGCAGGATGCTGATGGAATTTGATGCGGTCGCTGTGAACAAGCTCGACATCGATGCGGTGAAGGCCGACCTGAAGGCCCTGTTCGTGGACTCCAAGGACTCCTGGCCCGCGGACTTCGGTCACTACGGCCCCCTCATGATTCGCATGGCCTGGCATTGCGCGGGGACGTACCGTCAGTCGGACGGTCGGGGCGGTTGCGATGGCGGACGTCAACGGTGCGTACGCGCGTTTCTCCCGAGTGATCTTGCTTCTGCATGTCAACACAACATTGCTAATCTCCTAACAGTCTGCATGGCCATACTTATCGTACTTGTATCGTACTATTTTAGTTGTATCGTACTTATTACGATAATATCACCGGCAGAGTGAAAGGACTCCTAAAGCCTTCCAATTTTCCTCGGTATCATGTATATATATATATATATATGTATATTATATATATATTTTGATATATTCTAATTTAAACAAAGCAGCATTAATATATTTGTAGTTCCTTTTGTTTACTTTTTGAGCACACAATTTCTAATTGGTTTTGAATTTTTCCAATTTGTGCAGGTTTGATCCAGAGCGCTCATGGGCCGACAACGTCAACTTGGATAAGGCCCGCGGTCTTCTTTGGCCCATCAAGCAGAAGTACGGCAACGCACTGACTTGGGGTGATCTGATCATTCTGGCCGGCGATGCCGCAATCGAGTCCATGGGCGGTCCCATTCTGGGCTTCTGCGCCGGCCGTATCGACGACGCCGACGGCACCGCCTCTCTGCCGCTGGGCCCCTCCCTGGACCAGGAGATGGTCGCACCCTGCTCTGTGAACGGCGATTGTGAGGTAGGACTGCGGGCTTACCGACGTAACTGAATTAACTGATTTAATGGCCTTGCGGAAGATGGTACAATAGTACAATAGTACAATAGTACAATGGTACAATCAGAGATGAACCGGGCCCTCCCGCACGTGCGTGTACTTAACGAGGTAGGGAGAGGGGGGAGAGCGAGAAAGAGGAGGGGACACACTCCCCAACATGAGACCATGTCCAGCTAGCTGTGGTTGTGTGTGTATTTAGGTGATGACGGAGCCCTCACCTCTGCCTTCATTGCTCATTGTTACCTTATATTCATTCGTACAGGCACCCCTAGGCGCCTCCACCATGTCGCTCATCTACGTCAACCCGGAGGGCCCTATGGCGGTACCGGACCCGGAGAAGAGCGCCCCCCAGATCCGCGAGGTGTTTGCTCGCATGGTGCGTCCTTCCGTTCATTAAATGGATCACGTTTTTTGGGACCGACTATGTACGTATCTATGTCGGCCAGAATACATGGGTCTCCCGTACATGTACGGTAGTCCCGTACATGCATCCCGTACATGTACGGGGCCGCGAGTACGGCCAAGTAGGTTCTTTGCGGCTTCGTGTTGTCATTTTGCTGCATCACTAAAAGGATGGAGTGATGCCTTTTTGGATTTCACAAATGATGTGCTCATCACGGCGTTCATGATGGAAGTGGACGCGCATGATGAGTTGGCATGATGATACATATGGAATTCACATTAGTGATTTGTACGGCTCGGTGACTGGGCGATGACGCCTGTGTGATGCAGTATCTGTGTGTATGTGTGTGTGTGTGTGTGTGTGTGTGTGTGTGTGTGTGTGTGTGTGCATCTGTCCGTGTGTATCGTACGTGCGTGTTATGTCGTATATAATATATGTATTTACACACATACATTCTTAAGTATACATATGATATGGATGGATGGACAGATTGATAGATATGCCTGTGCCATGCCCAAGGCACCAGCATGTGTATTTCCTAATTAGGAACTCATCTCAACTTTAATGTGGAGCCTCTTTTAATGCGGAAATCGTACGTTCCCATCTTCTCCTGGCCCGCCCCCCCTTATGACGACAGAGCATGAATGATTCGGAGACGGTGGCGCTCATTGGCGGTGGGCACGCCTTTGGCAAGGTCCACGGTAAGTGTGTCTAGGCCGTCGTGGACTGAGCAAGGGGCGTTATGGAGCAGGGGACAAGGGGATGTCCGTATTTTACGAAATTAGGTACTGTGGTGGATTGCCAGTCATCAAAAGAGATCTTCTTTTTTCCATAGAATGGTCTCTCCGCAAACATCGCAAACAGGTGAAACTCGTGAACTAACCACTGTCGTACATAACTGAATATAACTGAACAACTATTAACGGGGTTATGAAGAGGAGAGTCGCCACTTGTTTCGGAAGCATGGCATTGGGCATTCCCTGGGAATTCTTTCTTTTTGCGCGTCTCAAACCCATGTGTCCCCATGAATGTGTGTGTATATGTGTGTTTTACGTCTGTGTGTGTGTGCGTCTGTATCCTTCTTGGGGGGATGATTTTCTTTCGCGCAGGTGCCTGCCCCACTGGCCCCGGCCCCAGCCCGGCGGAGCAGCCCTGGAACCCCTGGCCGGGCACCTGCGGCAACGGCACCATGAAGGGCAAGGGCAACAACACCTTCACCAGCGGCTTCGAGGGCCCCTGGACCACAAACCCCATCCGCTGGGACAACGAATACTTCCAGGTGAGACCCCTGGTGGCCGGCACCTACCATTGGCATCCCCAGCAGGGACCTACCTTGTCCTGTCCTGCCCCTCTCCTGGTCCTGCCTTGCCAGCGGCATTGTGGAGAAAGAGCCTGATCAATCTTCTGTTTTGGGAATCGATTAGAATAAATGTATATTTTATTTTTTATTTGGCAGCAAGTGCGAAGGCTGTGTCGTACGATATCGTCCATAGGGTGGCTAATAATAACGCACGGGCTTCGCTCTGAACTACGGCGGGCGTTCCGATCTCGATTTGCGATTGACGATAAAGTCACATTCTTTCATGTGATGCGCATCTTATAGCTAACTAGCCTATAAATAATATGTTGTAATTTTGTTCTAAAAATTAAAAATCCATCCATCCATCCAAATCTTTTTCCTTCAGATAAATAATAATTAAGAGTCAAAATAAAAGATATGCCGTACTTTTTTATTCCTATTCGCAGAACCTGCTCGAATACGACTGGGAGGTCCACATCGGGCCGGGCGGCCACCACCAGTGGCGCCCCGTCAAGAAGAACTCCTCTGACCCCTCCGAGCCCGTCGCCAACATCATGATGCTCACCACAGACGTGGCCCTCCTGAAGGATCCCAGCTACTTGGAGCTGGTCAAGCTCTTCGCAACGAACCAGACCGCCTTGGACATCGCCTTCAGCCACGCCTGGTACAAGCTGGTGACTCGTGACATGGGACCCCACAGCCGCTGCCTGGGCGACCATGTACCCCCACCCCAGCCCTTCCAGGCGCCTCTGCCGCCGCCGCCCGCCAAGAAACCAGACTACAAGGCCGTCACCAAGGCCATCACGAAAGCCCTCCGTACGGCCAGCTCAGCGCTGCCTGGGGATACGGTCGGCGGCAAGCCGTACTACGGGGCCCTGTTCGCGACGCTGGCGTGGCAGTGCGCCAGCAACTTCCGTCAGACCGACTACACGGGGGGATGCAACGGCGCCCGCATCCGGTTCGCACCGCAGAAGGACTGGCCGCAGAACGTCGCCATGGACCGGTGAGTGAAAGGGAATGGGACCGATACGTTCGTTCGTCATGTTGTCGACGATCTCTGTCTGTCTGTCTGTCTGTCTGTAATAATATACGCCACTCCAGTGGCAAGCATCTACGTAAATGAATGTACGAATGAACGAAAGGATCTGTAAGACGAAGGGCAAAGCTATATTTCCCTCTGAAATCGATGATAAAAATAAAAAATAAAATAAAATGAAAAATAACATGATAAAATATTTTATGTGTATGAAATATAATGGAATAGGGCCATCCAGGCAGATTAAGCCATGTGTAGCTTAGTGCTCTTCCCTGAACCTAACCGAATTATGTACGTCACTGCCACCATATGACAACGAACGAACGAACTCGCTGCAGTGTGCTTGCGGTTCTGGCGCCTATCAAGGCCAGCTTCCCAAGCCTCACCTACGCCGACCTTATCGTGCTGGCGGGCAGTACGGCACTCACTGATGCAAAGGCGCACAAGATCAAGTTCTGCGGTGGCCGCTCGGACGCCAATCCCAATGAGACTCCGTTCCCGTTCCAGCCACCGCGCGTCTTCGGCAACAAGTCAGTCATCATCAGGCGACTTTATTTGCTGTCTTTAAAATCGTGTTATTAGTGTGCATTTTGATTAGTGCGCATTATTTATTTGCAGTTGCAGTTGCAGTTGCAGTAACAGTAGGATAGAATTGCCCTCACGTTCTGATTTATTTGGCATACAGCCCAGGATACTAAATCCAAAATCCAAAATTCAAAAATTGAAAAATCCAAAACACGCTAAAATAAACTTTATCCTCATCATATTGACCATGTTCTCTCTACCCATGCACACGTTCGAACTAATGTACCTGCCCTCAGGCTGGTTCAGCTCAAGGACAACGCGCTGGTGATGGGCCTTACGCTTCGGGAGATGGTGGCCCAGCAGGCCCGCCTCCGCAGCCCCAGCCAGCAGCGGCGCCTTGGGTACTCGGGCAGCTGGACGGAGAACCCTTCGCTGCTGACTAACGACTACTTCAAGGTGGGCTAAGTGGTGCTCTTGGGTGGGGGATGAAAGCACTCAAGACTACTGCCACTACTGCCACTACTGCCATTACTGCCACTACTCCCACTACTCCCACTACTCCCACTACTGCCACTACTGCCACTACCCCTACCAACTTATAGGGGGTATAACAGCTGTTAACATTGCATAACAGCCAGCTAGAGGCTGTTTGGCGCTGTTTGGTGCTGTTTGTCACCAGTTAAACCCCCTATAAGTTGGTAGGGTACTCCCACTACTCCCATGATGATGATGGTGAGGATGATGGTGAGGATGATAATGGTGATGGTTTGTGCATCCGCCCGCTTGCAGGTGCTCCTGAACAACGACTGGGTGAACACCACCTCGGCTGCCGGCCAGCTGGAGATGAAGGCCGTGGGCAAGGAGGGCATCTACATGATGCCCACCGATCTGGCCGTCAAGTGGGACCCCGCTTCCGCAGCAATTGCACAGGTGCGTCATAAAAAGATTAATAATGGGCACCACATACATGCATATACATGCATATATGATAAACAGGACAGCAGACAGCAATCGATATGGAAAGCTAATGACGACCGGGCAACGAATTTGGGGCACGGCACCTACGGCTTACCATCCCCCTCTGGTGCCATAGGGTACGTACCTGCTTTGACACTTGACCCAAAGTAGTTGGCGGGCAGGCAGGGTGCATGGACGGAGACGAGGGCGGCGGAGGGTGGGCGGGTGAACCACAGCAGAATGTAAACAAGTAATAAGAAGGGTAATAAGCAAAGTTGTTGCCCTTATCAGATAGATGCCAGCAGGGGACTAACGAACGGAAGTGCGTGTGCAGAAGGGGAGGGGAAGATGATTGTATTCTATTATTTATAGCATTAATTATATTATATATATTAATATATTTAAATATTTTATAATATTTTATTATATATTTATTTATTTTTGCTTGTATAATAATACCATGTATGGTATTATGGTACATGGTATTATTATTATTTATTATTATTATTATTATTATTTTAAATTGTTGTGAATTGTCTTTTCTTCTATTTGTGGATATATTATTTTGTCTTTATATTATAAAGTATTTAGTAATAATCCACCTGAAGGATTTTATCACCTGCTGCTGCTGCTGCTGCCGCCTTGCTTGGTTTCCGTCGTACCAATCAATCAACCATGATCTATATGGCTAAGCACGTAGTGCGGAATTCCCAACCTGCACTGCTGGCCCCTACCTGCCAATCGATCTCCCCCCCGTGCGTCCGCCTGCTGCCGCCGCCCCTGCACTTCCACATACACACAGGAGTTCGCCACGGACTCGACTGCCTTCTTAGCGGCTTTCGCTTCTGGCTGGAATAAGCTCATGGTTGCGGACCGCTTCAAGGGCCCCGCAGGCAATGAATGCGCCTAGAGCACCACGGCAAACTTGACCCCGCCCCTGCGTGCTGCAACCTCCGCCGCCACTGCCGCTACCGCTGCCAATGCTCTTGCCGTGCGCGAGGAGAGATAGCCTGTGGCGCGCGCTTTCGCGCTGCCATTTTTTACAGCGCAAGCGCCATGGGTTGGCTGGCCGGCGGGTGATTGCGATCGCGATTGCGTGCGTGCATGGATACAAACACTATTGCGCCCATCAAGGCGATTTGTGAATGTCATCAGCGGTATTATTAGAATTTATTAAGAACGCAAATAAAAGAACAGATATTTTTTGCGTGCAGGCCCTGCATCCGTGTGTAGTTTGTGGACATGCCTTGCGAACCTTTTGGCTTACTTGCTTACGTACTTGATGATATGGCCGCGGACAGATACAACTTAATAGGTCAAGACAGGATGGAAATGTTTTATCAAGGTTTGAGTGTTTGCTTATCATCATCATCATCATCATCAATCACGTTCATGTCTATCTATATATCAGATATATCTGAATGCATTTACATGCACTATGCGGATAGTAAGGTACGGAAAAATACGGAACAATAATAAATATGATGAGCGTGCATGCGCTATCGATGGCTGTATGTTCACGCACCCGGCAATCCAACAGCTTTGAACCAACTTGAACGCTGTCGGTGCGGCGGTCGCCGCTGTCGGTGCGTGTTTGCATGCGCGGCGGTCACCTGCCTTCCGACGGTAGGTGCTTTGAGTGTTGAATTAATACGGAGATTGATACGTACGGTACAACCAATGTGGTTACTTTTGATAAATGAAGCTTTATCTTAATAAGGGTTGGACTGATGACGGATGACTGGGTCATCATCAACTAACGAATTTCGGTTAGCTGGTCGTGCGACCCCATCCAGCGTCGTCAGCAGGTGATCTCCGTCAGCAGCGCAGATATGTACGTAGGATATGCATATTAACGGGTGTTACACCGCGCTGTGGGAGACTCGCACTGCAAAGACAAACAAAGACATATATGTATGAGAGGTCCTGCAACGTCTGTGTGTATCTTCTGATGCACAATAGATGTATTTTGTATGTGGCAAATCCGTCCGTCCGTCCTAACTAAAGCTATCCCCACCAGACAACAATCGCTCGCGTGGCGACGTAGATAGCGGAGGGAAGCTTTGGAATAATGAACGAAAAGTGATGACGGCTGCGTGCTGCTGGACGTACGGATGGATGGATGGAGTGAGGCAGGCAGGAGCGGCTGGCTGCATGCTGCGCGGATGGAGCAGGGCGGGGTCATATCACACACGTACGCAGCTACGTACCTGCCTGCTGCTGGCGGAGTGCACATGCAAAGCAACGAAATACACACATTTCTCTCTCTCTTTCTCTGACTGACCTTTTATTATATATGTCTTTATCGCCGTCATGCTGCTGCTGCTGCTTCTGCTGCTGTTAGTTGCTGCGTTATCTATCCATGCGTGGCATCGATTCAGTTGTATTAGTTGGCTTTTGGCTGCCTCATACAACGAATCTAGCAAGGGAGGGCAGCAGTACTACTCCATTATCGTACTATTTCGTTATTGGAAGCGGGTTATACGTATATACGATCACTTGTCGGTCTGATGCGGCAGAGGATTGTCGAGCTGTGTTTTTCATTGTTGCTTATTACCTCCACGCCCCTGCTGCCTGCTGCCTGCTGGATTTCCAACCTACATACTTTGCCGGTTGTTGATGAATCGATGCATCCATGATCGATGGCAGATAGAGACGACGACGTACACGTGTATGTATGTGCACGCAGTCATGCACGCACTTTCTGTGATGAATGAAGCGAGCATCGATCCGTCTTTCGATGATCGATAACAAGTAGATAACAGATGGTTGCACTGGTTTCAGCAGCTCTTTAACGTACTTTGAAAAGGCTGTATGTGCAGGTATACCTTGCAGGGGTGTTGTTGTTGGGGTGTTACACTGTGGGCGACTCGCCCTACAAGGGCGAGCACCAAGGGGCCTGACCGGACCGAGCCACAGCGCAGGGGAGTTGTTGTCGTGTTGTTGTTGTCGTGTTGTTGTTGTTCTACGTAGTACGTAGCAGTAGTGGCACCTACTTGTTGTTGAAGACGTACGTACACGAAATGGTGATCGATGCATGGTTATATATCAGCACAGCCCGCAGCCGGTACAGTGAACAGCAGAAGTGACCCGTATAACCAAGGAACCATATATATATATCACGCATGCATACACTGTATTGATGTAATGTGTAACGAACCATCTCCATCGCTCAGCATCTCAAACCGACGGCCTTTTCGGCACTCAACTACTACATGATGACGGATGTGGACTCTCCAGCTAGCTAGCACCGACTCTATCTCCAGCAGAGGCCGGATGGAGAAACCAACCACCACAAAACCTTGCTAGCTAGGTGAATTGTTAGCCTAGCTAGCATCGTTAGGATGTCGGTTGTATCTCTGTTATATCCGCCTACAACATAATAGCAAAGGCTCGATCGAAAGATGACCACGTGTCATCCCAGATATATACTACCCGTAGATACATACCCCAGGATACTACATAGGCAGGGTGACAACTGCTGCTACAGGCATGCATGGCAGGGGATCAGCAAGCAGTACTGCGCGGCAGGATTTACGCACTCCAGCTTAACACTACCATGTGCGTTCCCCCGCTCGCTTCGGGAGGACAGTTTGCCAGCTGTATGTATTGTGGCAAAATGTTGGGCATCGGCTTGATGGCATCACGACATTAGATGGCGTGTGAGTGGTGGAGTGTGCGTAATCTCTGGTTAGCGCTCCGAAGCCCTCGAAAGTCGGGTTCAAAACTAAGAGCCGTGATCACGCCAGAAAAGCACCATAAGGCACTATGATAAAGCTAATCAGGATGAAGCTGGGTTAATGGGACGGATATGGGTGTCCTGAAGCTAGAACGTGCTCGTGGCGTGGTGCACTTACGACACATGGCAGCACTGTTTTTTGCAGCAGATTTCAACTAAGGAGATCTTGGAATTATTGTATCTATGCATGCATGAAAAGTCGTCCTTTCAAACTAGGCATAAGAGAATGCTCGTCTGCATTGTACGGCATCATGGACTTGTCAAGACTATGGAGTAAGACGCACTGTGCCTTGTGCGTGCGGCGAAGAGGGGAGTAAAGGATAGGTGGAACAATTTTAGCAAACCAGAGCGTATATCTGGTCACTTCCAAAGGCTGAGACCTTGGGGGCCTGAGCGGCCCGAACTGTTGACAAAATGACAGAGGTTTTGAAGCGGGGCTTCCCTGGCATGAAGGTTCGAAAAGGTTGCTTCGCTGTCATCTGTTTTCCGGCGACGTCATGGGCAAGCCTGTGCTACGCAGAGTGTCAAAGATATGGCGATTGTACAAGATGCGCCACCACCTGGAGGTTTCCCTTCTATTCGCATCGAACGCCGTCTGCCCAACACTGGCCCAACGGGTGTCGCCATCTTTGCTGCGCTCGCGGCAATCATGGGCTATGGATTTTATAAGGTCAGTGCATGAATGATACAGCTTATCGCAACATGTTGCTTAATCTCTATTTTCCTCGACCATTTTGCTTTACAGCTCAGCGAGCGTCGTCAGGAGAAAAGGTATGCTGCAAATGGCTTTCAGGCACCTCGGCTTTTTTCTGAAAGGTTCCAGGTTTAACGCCTTGTGACTTTATAGGTTTGAGGCCGACGAGATCCTGACTGTTCGGAAGATTGTGCAGCCGGTCGTGCAGGCCGAATGGGACCTCAGGTAGGAAGCTAGCCTCCTCTGACACACAAAACGGTGTGACATTTTGAGACAGTGGCAATGTACTAGCCTCCTTCCAGAAAAATTACCTCAACCCAATCCTTCTCTGTCCTTTCTCTCCTTTCTTAAAAGCTCTGATGGCCCCACCTGTCCTCCTCCTGCGCTCACTTACCTTATTTCCATACGCCCGCATTTTCCAACCCTTAAGGTACTTGGAGCATCTCCGCAAGGAGCGGGAGGAGGAGGCCAAGATCATGAAGAACGTGGGTCATCCCGTGTGGGGGGGAGAGAGGCGCGAGAGCGTTGTAGGACTGGGAACGAGAGTGCAATAAGAAAAGGGGCAGGAGACGGGCGAAAGAAAAGGACTTCGGTGATGTGATGTGATGCGAAGTAAATACTCCAATGTGCTGGAAATGATGAACACAAAATGTGTTAAGAATTAGGTTTAGGGAAGGGTTGCATGCAGTGAGAAGGGAGGAGGAGATGGGGGGTGAGAGAGGGCCCGTATGGGTTGGTCTATTAAAGTCGGTTCTCATTATGTGATTACAGGCACGCAAATAAGTGCGGCGTCCAGGTTGCATTCCCGCCACATCCCTCGTAAAACTGTCGGTTTTGAAAGCCTTTCATGCGCGACATGCACTTAGCCCTTTAGCACAATCAACCCCCAAGAACGCACACCGGTAGCTGTTCTTCCAGTCGTCCTCCGCATTGCGCGTCTTGTCCGTGCGATAGGCCCTGGACCGTAGCGTCATTGGCTATGACATGGGAAAGGCTGAACTTCATTTTGAGGAATTATCCTGCTCCCGGAAAAAAAGATATTTTGCTGTCTTGCTCACTGTTGAATTATCTTTCACTTTTGTTTTCCTTTGGGGACGAGGGACGATTGGCTTAGTGTGAGGAAATTGGATCGAGCAAACAGAATTGGAGAAGCTGAAGTTGGGCTGTCGTCACATCAATACGCGAGAGTGCAGCTGCCTGTTGCCTCGGGCTTGGGGATAATGGCTCATAAATTGTTTACGGTTTGCCGGTTCAGTTCAGCCCTTTCCGTCCCTCAATTTCGCGTAGCTCTATTAATTGTAGTCTGGCCTAGGTACGGATTAGCATATGGTAGTTACACGCCTGCTGACAAAGGTCCTTTTTTCGCCTCTTTTTTCTGCAGGTCCCTGGGTGGAAGGTGGGCGAGCCCACCAGCCGCCACAGGTGGCTGCCACCCCTGGAGTCCTGGGACAAGCGCCCGCTCATCTAAAACTCTCTCCCTTATGGGCCCTGGCCAACGCAGCTTGTCTTCCCCCTCTCTCTCTCTCTCTCTCTCACACACACACACAAATACACACGCAACCGCGTCTTCCTCTCCTTTTCTCTCTCTCTCAGCCACTGCCGCGAGTGCTATCGTGGCGCGCATTCCTAGGGCCGGCATCTTTCCGCGGATCTGTTTTTCTTTCAATCCAGCAGCTGGGGTCGGTTGCGTGACGGTGGATCTGGCGACTGGACTTCTCGGCGGCTGCGAAAGCAGTTGATAGTGCGCAGGCTGCAGTCCTGCCATGTGACGTGTTGGTGCGTGATGTGTGGCTGCTGCAGATGCAGTTGTGGCTAAGGCCGCCGGCGTTCAGTTCTTAAGGGCTGTCGGGGCTGGCTGGGTTGGCTGCTTCATCACAATCGTTGCCATGATGCGGCGGCACCTATGCCCATATCTGCCGCTTCTTAGCTTGCCATCTGTCCGTTATCAGAGGGTACATCGCTAACTTCTACACGGGTTAAGGCAGGTTAAGGTAGCGGAGGACAAGTTTCCCATCTTGACGTGAAGTCGTAGGGTGGATAATGTTTGTTGTTGTGGCGTGGCGCGTGGCGAGCTACAGATCCGTCCCGGGTTGTTTGTGTGGATTTGTCTCAGGCACAGGTCCCCTGGCTCGCACTTGATGGAGCTGCCTGTTAACGTTAGTGGGACAGCGGCAGGACTGCAGCAGCTTCTCCTCACGTTGCTGGTGCTGCTAACGCTGGTTCCTGGCGCGCGGTACTCACGTGGCTGCGTTGTCTCATCTTGGCGGCCACCATTCGGGCTTGTGCTTCTTAGATTGGCCACAGTCGTGGGATTGCTTCTCGGTAGCCGAGAGGGGACACCCTAAAGACACAGAAGCAGCGCGGCGCAGAATGGAGGAGGTGGTGGTGGGCGTTGGCGAGCAAGGAGAGCTAGCTTATTCTTAAGTAAATGCGCGCTGATATTGGACAGAGCCTGTCAAGAATGGAAGCACGCGGCGGCAGCACAGCGGCCCGCATAAAAGCCCATGTTGTGGAGTGGGCAACGCAGAACGGAAGCAGCAAACACACACGGGACGTCGGGAGCACAGCCCCAGGGACGACAGGGTCAGGCTCTCTTGCTAATAGCCTGTGTGGAAGCCTATACTGGGGATATGTGCACCAACATGTTACTTTCCTGAGAGAGAGGCGCTTATCTCTTTCAGCGTGCTTTTCGTGTGTGTGTGTATGTCGTTGTGAAAGGGAAGAAAAACGCTTATTGCTACGCCTAGCTTCGTGTCTGTGTGGATGTATCTGAGGACCATCTGAAGATGTCTGTAGGGTCTCTTTCAGCGTCAGGTGTTCTGCTACTAATGTGGTAAAAAATCATGTGCAACTTGTTTACGGAAATGCACCGGATGCGTTGGTGACGATGATACCGATGATGCAGAGCTTTGAGGTAGAGTAGTTTCGGATCTTGTTGATGCCGTCTCGGTGGCTAGGGACGGTTATAACAACATCCTTCATGCGTTGGCAACGATTTGTTGTTTGCAGCACCCCTTTCTCTCACGCATAACACAAACGCAAGCGGGGGGAACGTATTCATGCCTCGGCGTATAGCACCGGTACCGATTGGTTACCGAAGCCGATGTCATGATAGGGTGTAAATGCGAGGATTTGATAATTGCTGTGAGCAAGACATCAAGACCCATCGACATGGAGCCTTTTGGTTTATGAAAAACCCTTCGTCCCTCACCCCGCTTTGCACATTCCCCGCCCCCGCTCTTCCCCGGCCCCCTGTGCGCACGCTCCCGCCCTTATGACTGCCGGTTCATGGTCAGGGTGGTGATGGTTGTCTGTCAAGGCCGTGCCCATGCCACAGCTCCAGCGCCTCAACCTCTTGCATAAGTTTCTGGCCTTGCGTCCGTTAAGTCCAGCGGCCTCGTAAAATATTTCCTTCAAACGGCTTCGAAAGTATAATTGTTAGTCATCCTTAAAACTCGTTATTAACGATTGATAAATCAGTGAAAAATCTTTCCAGGTGAACGGCTTGAAGTGGCAGTGAAATCCCACTTGTGCCATTTTGCACAGCAGGGGGGCCACCTTGACCACCTTGACACCCTGCATCACGGTGGCAGTTGCTTCCCTGCAGTCGCATTTGAGCGCGATGAGATCTCAAATTTTGCTGGTGTACCCAAAACGTGCGAGGTTTGTCAGAAGTTGTGAGCTGGAGCCTTGCGCCCGTGGACGCAGCTCGAAAGCAAAGAACCCCCCGGGAGAAGTGCTCGACCTGCAGGTGTCAACGGCATGACTGGCGCCCCAGGCTCCATTACGCAAGCTTACCGGGAAGTAGCATGTGCGTCGCTCAGAGTGGTGTGGTGTCGCCTTGCTACGAGGTCACAGGTCGGTCAGACTTAAGAGCCAGGATGTCTGCGGCAGGGTTAACCCCTGGTCCGCAGTCTGCAGATTCCAGACTAAAATCAATGTAACTATAAAAATCTCCGTGGATAGGGCTTCAGAGCTCTAGATGTCTGGAAAAGTCGGAGATTCAGTGACCAAAACGGTCGTAACGAACTCAGGGCATGCTGTGCACGAAGAACCGTGCACACCGCGCGCGCTGAGCTTCCTCCCATTTGCATCATGCAAGCTTAATGCATCGTCTTCACGGTCGTTGTTAAAAATAACCTGAAATTAAAGGCATTGCCTTCGGCGGATGCCGCGTTATTCTGGACCATGGACAGCAGCTTTGGCTTTGGCGCTCGCGGCGGGTGCAGGTGCAACGGTAAATTATTGTGCTGATGCATAAAACATCACGCTCAAAAGTAATAACTCAACCCGACTCGACTCTGCAGCTGTGTTGTTTATACCTCACGACCACAAAACGCATCAACAATGAAATACGCAACGGCGTATTGGATCTTATCGGAAACACGCCGCTCATCCGAATCGCCAGCCTTTCTGAAGAGACAGGCTGTGAGGTAAGGGAATATGCTTACCATCGAAATATGCTTTGGCTTTTTTGGAAGCCAAACCATGTTTAAGATCGACATATTGACATACATGCACGTACATAAAGATATAAATCACGCTCAACATATGAAAAGGGAACCATCGTGACGCTTCGCCCTTAGGGGATTGAGGAAGGCCGTATGCCGTACTAAGCAAGTTCGAGCGTTCACCACTCCGTATGCGTCCATCAAGACCATTCCCCTCCAGCGACAGACATAAGCCCGATAATGTACGGTCTATGTATAGCGGTGCTAATGCTCTGGCATTTTTCCAAGGCCCAAAAGTCTGTCCGTCTGTCTGTTTAGAGTCTGCTCGCCAGTCACTTGCGGCGTGTGCCTTCTTACGTCACGCTCTTTCCCGCCCCGCCCCGCCCTCTCCCCTTTCCCAACCTTTCCCGCAGCCCCAGCCCCCTCCGTTGCCGCTCAGTATTCCCCTTCTCCTGTGATCTATTTTGCACTGCCTTTCACCTCCTCGTCCACATTACGTAAAATATCGATCCCCGTCGTGCCCCCGTGAAAATCCCCTATCGTCCATTTTCCTCCGCTGAATAATAAAATTTGATTTTAATTATATTTATTTTATTTTTCTTGTGACGCATTTTAATTCTGGATTCTCGTGGGTCCTCTCACTTCCTCCTTTCGTTCATTATCTCCCCTTCCTTGTTCCTCCCTTGCCGGACTCCTGTACCGCGTCTCTTAGATTCTGGCCAAGGCGGAGATGCTCAACCCTGGAGGCAGCGTCAAGGACCGAGTGGCGCTGCAAATTGTGACGGAGGCTCTCCAGGAAGGGCGGCTGCGGCCAGGGGCCCTCATCACGGAGGGTACGGCAGGCAGTACCGGCGTCAGTCTCGCGATGGTGGGTGGAGGTGAACGGAAAGGGAAGGGGGAATTACCGGGGTTAGATTCATGGGTGTATGGCATGGTGGGCAAGAAGGAATCAGTTATGAAGAATGAAAAGGAAATAAATGGAGTCCACTGTGTAGACACTGAAAATGACGGAGCTGTTCAGTCGCCGAACGGTGAGATTACGGTAACTGCTAACCGTCATCTAACCGCTAATCATGTAACGACCGCAGGTGGCGGCGGCGCTTGGTTGCAGCTGCGCCATCACCATGCCAGACGATGCGGCAGTGGAGAAAGCTAACATGATACAAGCGTACGGCGCTACCGTAGAGCGGGTACGACCTGTATCTATCGTACATCCGGACCATCCCGTCAACGTGGCACGTCGTAGGGCAACCGACACACCGGGAGCTCTATTCGCTGACCAGTTTGAAAATGAAGCCAATTACCGAGCACATCTTAAGACTGGTAAGAAAATAATAATATTAATGACTACTACTACTACTACTACTACTAATAATAATAATAATAATAATAATAATAATAATAATAATAATAATAAATGTTATTATTATATGATAGTTTTAACCAACTTTTGCCTTTGGTGGCATAAGCCACTCGACATCGGAAACCTGTGATTCCTTCTTTCCCCCCCCCTCCCTTGAGCTGATATTGCTCCGATCCCTCCCTCCCCCCATACCCTTGTCCTTGCCCTGTCCCTTTCTGCCCCTCCTTGCCTCCCCTCCCCCCTCCCTGCCGTACCACCTACCCACCCGACAACCACATCCCCCATGTTTGAATGAAGGGGAGGAGGTTTGGCGCCAAACTGGGGGGAGAGTGCACGCCTTCGTGTCGGGTGCCGGCACGGGCGGCACCATCGCGGGGGTTTCTCGGAGCCTCAAGGCCCGTAACCCACGTGTGCGTGTCTTCCTGATCGACCCTCCCGGGAGCTCCTTGTTCAATAAGGTGAGCGAATGATAGGTTGTTTGTTTTGGTTTAGGGAAGCACACTCACCCTTGTGAAAGGGTACGGTATAATTGTACAACATTTTGAATCTAAATCTTCTTCGGTCATGCTATTCCTCCTAATTAGAAGCGACCGGCAACGAATAAGCAGAGGTAAATTTGGTACAAATATGAAATCTTTTTTTAAAGTTATTGCTACAAAATCTCGTTTTGAAATATATAATCTTTAGTAAATTGAGGTCTAAAAACACATTAACGAATGTCGTACCCTGTCGTACAGTTCCAATGCACGTCGTGTGGAGTTACTGTTTACGCCTCTGCTGCTGCTGCTTATGCCTTTGTTGCTGCTACTGTATAATTATTTACGTCGTGTGGTCGGTACGTCGGTAATTGATTTTGTAACAGAGCAATTACGTAAATGGCAATAACCTGTAAATCCGGCGGTGCCTGCCGTACCTGTATATGCCGTATCCCGTACAGGTGAAACGTGGCGTCATGTACACATTTGAAGAGGCGGAGGGCAAAAGGCTTCGGAATCCCTTTGACACCATCACGGAGGGAATCGGCATCAATCGCTTAACGGCTAACTTTGGCAGGGCCCTTATCGATGACGCCTTCCGCGGTACGGCGCATCGTACTTTTTTGTTTGTGACATTTTCCGTTATTTTCCGTTTCTCTTTTCCTCTGTCCGTCCCCTCTTCTTTCCCGTATCTGCCGTTTTTCTTCATCCGTGTCTTGCTTTGGACTTTTGTGGTGTGCACGGAGCCTCCTGGTTCATAGGTGCCGTACGAGCTCATGAAGCAAGAACTTACAACAATACCTTGTGGGCACGATATCATCTATTTAGGACATTAACCCATCACGACATTACGGCATTACGGCACGTTTTCAGTCGTCGTGGCACGACGCATATGCATGGCGACGCATACTCGCGTGTGCCGGATGTCGATATTGACATATCGGAGTCGGAAACTTGGGGTCTCTATTCCCGTCCTCCCTCCCACCCTATAGCCGCCAAAAGAACCCGCACACACCCCTCCATACCAATTCACCCTGTCAGTTTGGGTGGCCTTCCCAAAAAGGGCCCCGGTCTATACCCCTTGTGTACACACCCCTCCTCCTGTCGCCCCTCACCGCTGCTCCTCGCCGCCACCGCATCACACACACCTCCCATGTGTCGTACTTTCGAAGCATAGTACCGAAGCACTGTCGGAAATATGCGTCACACGTCGGTTGGTGGATGCTTCAACGGATTCACATCGGTCAGTTTTTAATCTTCAAACAACCCCTTGCGGTAACCGTCACATTAACAGTCACGCTGACCTATCGCTTCACATTCCCTCTGTTTTTTCGCACCTATCTTTGTTTGCCGTGTTGACCCTACAGGGACGGACCGCGAGGCGGTGGAGATGGCGCAATACCTGTTGCGCAACGAGGGCCTATGGGTGGGCTCCTCCGCTGCCATGAACTGCGTGGGGGCGGTCAAGGCGGCGCGGGTCTTGGGCCCAGGTCACGTGGTGGTGACGCTACTCTGCGATGGCGGCCACCGACACCTGTCGAAATTCCATAACCCCGAGTACCTTGCAGAGATGGGGCTTAGCCCCTTGAGTCAGGGCCGGGGACTGGCGTTCGTGAAGTGAAGGAGTCGGCGAGGAGGGGTTCGGGCGTTCCGACCGCACGGGCTCGCCGACCTGGCTTCTCCTTCTGTGCCGTCTCTTAAGATTAGTTCATGGTTGCTGTATTTGATATGTAATACCAATGCTGTACGCAATAAGGGACTGACACCTGCCGAGATCGCCGCAGCGGGTTCAATGATTTGATTCGAGGGGGCATGCGCGTACATATGAAACTACACAATGTCAAGGGCTGCCTAATGTGGCCCCCAACAGCATTACGGACGCAGCTGCATGCGCGTAAGGGGAGGAGAAGGCAGTACCGACATACACCCAATTTCAATGGCTGATATATCCTTTTACGCGCAAACCCCAGCACCCGATGGTTCACCGCCACCACCACACGCACGCACACACAGACGATGCTTCCAGGGGGTATATAATCTGGTGCGTTCCTCTTCTTCTCCCCAGGCATCTTTCGCCTATCTGCCTTCACGGTAGAAAGCCCGCGCGGGAGGACGTCCGCTTACACATTTAATGTTCGTATACGCCATCACCGGTGTCCGTGTCGCCCTGGCCCGATATCCCGGTATGTGTAAACCACCCTGAGACCCTTCCCTTCCCGTACAACATTTCAGACACTATGACCATTTCAGCCGTACGATGACTGCAACATGTCATAAAATGCAAGCAGCTGGAGTGCCGCACGACATGCCTTAGTGTGCAGGTTTGGGCTCAAATGGCCCCCGTACTTCATCGCGACCTTCATTTAGCACATATACCAAAACGCAATCAAATTCCTGTAGCCCGCCGAAGCGCCGCAGCCTGCTGTATTTTATAACCCAGAATGGGAAACCCTGCAATACTGCGCGGTATCGTCCCAAACGTGCGACACGGGAAGGGCGGTGAGTAATTCTAATTTTGCATGTGGAACAACTCAGATTGAAGTTGCTTGCTGGAGGCATGTACGGATGGGTGTTACCTATCGGTACACCTCCGAAGCCATGTGTACGCTTTCTCGCCATATTCCTCTGGTGGAGGTGGAGGCGGCAATAAGACATCAATGACATCAACGTTGTTTGTCAAAAGCCCAGGCCCGCAAAGGGATCTTGAGCCTTGTGCCCCACAGCGCCGTGAGCTGCCCCCGACTTCTTCATGGGCATCTGTAGGCCGCCATTGGCGGCAACCCCATGAGATACCGCCATTGTCGGCGCCGCTGCGGCAGTGGGCGGTGGCGGCGGCGGCTGTGCAAACGCGGCAAAGGAGGGCGCCGTGAAGGGATCCCCCGTGGCAAGCGTGACTGCGGCCGTGGCCATTCCCGGCAACTTCGGAGCTGAGATGAATTGGCCTGCGGTGCCGGTTCGCGGGGGCGCAACAATGTGGTTTGCGATTCGGCTCAATCAGCTCCTGATGTATTGGCGTCCTGCCCCAGGCCTCATGGCGGGGTTGACTGGAGACACTAAAAGCAAGGAAATTGGAAGAGAAAGCGGAATATGCACCCCTATGTTCAAACAACGAATGAACGTTTCGTTCCATTTATCAAACAACGAAGTGCATTTTGGGCGCCACGCTGGCAAGACCGTAACGCACGCACGAGTGGGAACCGGAGCGTATCGTAAAATACACAGGCTGCGGGTAGGAGATCTCCATCTGTGCGGCAAACTGGAACGCGGCTGGAGTATCTGTCCGGACGGAAGAGGAGTGCACGGACGTTGTGGTGGTAGATGTCTGTGCGTAACGAAATAGAACGTCCACAAAAATGGTGATGGTTGCTTTCGAATCATGAATTGTTTGCCATTCAGGAACGCAGGGAAAGGATTTTCGCTTTGCAAATCCCGCATAACTATAAAGCCTTCAAGCCAAAGTAGGAATGGAATATCCCGAAAATCCCAACCGTACCATTCTGTCCAGGTGCGCTTGTCCCAAAGAAGTCGTCGAAGCTGCTCGCAGCCGGTGCAGCCGCCGGCGGCGGAGCGGCTGCCATTGCGCCAAACGCGTCGAACGCCGGCGTGGCAGCAGCCGGTCTTGCCAGCACCGGCGCCGCCGGTGCTGATGAGAACGGGTCGAATGGGGCCGCTGCTGGGGCCGCGGCCACGGGTTGGGGTCTTGCGGCAGGCCATGCCGCGGCCGCCATGGGGATCGTTGCGGGTTTCGAGGAAGAGGCGAGTGCCGCGAATGGGTCCGACGCCGGTGCTGCCGCTGCCGCCGGTTGCGGTGTTCGAGCAATCTGTGGTTCGGCCGTCCCGAACAAGTCGAAGGGTAGAGGAGCAGAGGCCGCCGGCGCCGGCCGTGTGGCCATTACGGGTGCGGGCGGGGTGGCCCGGGACGCGGAAAGCGCTGAGAAAGGGTCCGCCGCCGACACACCCGCTGCCGGCGCCGGCCGGAACGTCGCGCCGATTGGCGGTGCCAGAGAGGCGGACGAGGACGAGGATGCAAGTGCGGCGAAGGGATCCGGAAAGCTGTCCACGTTGGGCGTGGCTGAGCTGACGGACAAACCGACGGTTATGGGAGCGGCTGCAGGGGCTGAGCATGGATCGCTAAGCTCCGAAAACGCGTCGAACGGCAGAGGGGCCTGTATAGGCTGCTGCTTCGCAGCGGGCGCCGCGGCGGCCACATTGGCGCCTCCAGTGGCGATGATACTGATGCTGGTGGTACCGGTGCTGCTCACGCCACAACCTAGCAGGGAATCGAAGCCCTGCAAAACCAGCGGCAGCATGACTTGTGATGTGATGCTTTAGAGTGCCGACGGACAACAATGGGCAGCGTTGACCACCGACCAGTCCTTTCCGCAAAAGAGCTATAGAAGAGTTATATCTGGTTCACCATATCGATACACAGTTGCAGTTGTGTGTTGGTTTAAAGAACCACACCCGAAGATACCTGTACGCTACAAGACTGATGACTTTGCTTGCATTGACTAGCGACAGCTGCCCGCCATCATATCGTTGGTGGATGGACAGAGGACTTGTCTAAATGACCAAATAAACCCCCACACACACACCGCGCCGATGGACCCCTTTCATGCCCCAAGCACATAGCTGCGCTTGAATTATTAGAAGCTAAAATAATGGATTCTAGATCCTTCTCCATCAATTCTTTATTATCTTGAGTAATTTATTTAAATTAGTAACATAAGCTTTATAATGCTTTCCACATCCGGCTTACGCATTTACTGCAACCATCTTGCTACGTGGGTGTGATGTGCACAAAACCAATGATGGACACATCCTGTTTTGCGACCAGCATTACACATTACACAGATGCTAGCCCTCGTGCGTCAAATATATGCGCACAGCCCCCTTGAAGCGCGACATGTTTTCACAGACTCCTAATTACCGAAGGCAGCAGCCAATCGGCCTTTAAAGGGCCACACAAGGAATTCTATATTATGAATAAGTTGTTGCGACAAGCAACTTTCCAGTCGTTTTTAACTTTTATATATTAAAACGTTTGACGAAGGAAAGATGGCTGACGGGTCGAGCAGCTTCCTTATTATCATCAGTATCATCGTTATTTATTATTGTTGTTGTTGTTAACATTATACATTACGTGGCCCTTCATTTTATTATGGTGAGAAACAGGGATCCCAGCCAGCCATTCCGCTGCATCCAATCTCATTGCTCCAAATAGCAGTACCTGCCGTACTCTTATCCCGCAAGTTAAGTTCAAGGAGCCCTATACCCCATTCTACCCCATTACGAAGCGCAACCGTGGGCGTATCCCACGGGACTCACCGCCGAGGGTGCGGCAGCTGGGACTACAACTGCCGCTGGCGCAGCAGACGTAAATTCCGCAAACGGGTCTTTAGCTGCCGCCGCCCCTGCTGCCCCTGGGGCAATAGCAGGAGGGACTGAGCCCCCACTCGGATTCGCAGTCCCGAACGCTGCGTCCCAAGGGTCCAGCCCAGCGGCTGTCGCGCTACTGCCCGGGTGCAGCAGGCTGGCATGTGAAGTCTGCGAATTGGATGGCTGCTCAGCGAATAAGTCCAGAGAGGTACTGCCGACATCGTTATTGTTGTTTTGCTGCTGCTGCTGCTGTGAGGAGACCGGCTGCTTGCCGGGAGGTGGTGGTGCCAGCTTAACTGCAAGGATGCGTATGTCGTACCAAGCCGAAGTTTTAAATTTTGCTTCAAATTTAAGGGAAAATATAATGTCAGATTAGGGATGGGGCGCCACGTAATAATAATAATAATAATAATAATAATAATAATAATAATAATAATAATAATAATAATAATAATAATAATATAATTTGTCAGCGGTTGCGGTTGCAGTCTCTTTCGCCATCATCACTATCGTTATCGCAAGTGTCATCATATGACCGATTCAAAAATAACGATAATATATAATATAATATAATATTAAAAAATAAGGCAATACTGCTGTTAGTAGTAATAAAAATACTAGGAATATTTGTATTATTATTTTGTTGCGATAGATAGCTGGATATCAATCACGTGGGGCGCACTCACCCAGGTTGCTGCCGCTGTTGGAGGTGGGGATGCTGATGCTGGCGAAGGTGGCAGCGACCGCGGGGTTGATCTTCACATCCGACAACTTCTTAGGGGCCTTGGCACCTGCGTATTGCGTCCAGTTTCAGAGCCAGCAGGGACAGCGCCAGGGAGGGGTCAGGGAAGCATAGATCGGAAGGGGGCCGGGCCGGGATGAGGACGTGGTTTGTGGGTCTTCCCCGGAGAGCGCTTCCGGGCGCTTCCAGGCACGCCCAGTGTCACAGCGGAGAGGCCAACCCTACGGCGCCCCTCGCAATCGCCTCAGCCATCCAGATAACAAGATGTTATTTTACGAGACCTAGCTGCTATCTAGACTCAGTTACACTGCTATCTAGATTCGGAACATACTCATATATAGAGCGATTATACTCTTGTGTGTCCAACACAGCAGGTGTCTTCTCTCATCTTTTACGCCGCATCATTTCGCCACTCCAGCATCTAGCCAAATCCCCCAAGGTCTTGCCTTAACGCTGCACTCCCCACGCCTTCGATCCAATCCCCTGCTTTGGCCACCGCGTACGTATTTTGCTCCGCTGCAGGACTTAGGGTTTAGGTTTAATCCTTTCGCTCGAGGGAAATACGTTACGGTGCCATGACTCCGACGCTTCTCCGACTCCGACGGAGAAGATTTATCAGTACAAGCTCTTTATTTGGCTTCATTGAATTACTGTTACATACCCACACATCCCTTCTTGTTCCCCCTTCTTCCGAGCATGACCCACTTGCGGACGCGGGGTCGGCCAGTCCTGGCGGCGCGCCAGCCGCCGGAGGCTCCTGCAGCGCGCCCTCTGCCTTCAGCCGTTCAATACGTTTACGAGTCGCTTCGAAGGGGTCCTCCGCCTCCTCACCGCCTCCACCAGCCGTCCGACTGCCGACTCCCTCCTCCCGCCTCCCGGAAAGTCCCGTTCCCGCTGCGAGGTTCGAACCAGAGCCGGTGCGGCTGTGAAGCGAGTTGGGCACGTGGACGCTCTCCGTGCTGCCGAAGCCCTATACCGAAGGTCAGGGTTTTCAGGGCTTTTTTTAAAATGCTTTTTAAAAATGCTTCTTCTAGAGGATTGGGGTTCAGGAAGGCCCTAAGTACTTGCACCGCACAGCTGAGATTAGATGACGAGTGGGCTCCTTAAGCACGTACATGGTGCATAGCAAGCTGCGGTTTCACATGTCCCCAAAATGGAGTGGCACAGGCACGGCAGTAAGGGAGGAAGTGCGCAACGCGAGGTTGCAAGGTTGGAATGCATGATGGAATGTGCGAGGTGTAACAAGAGCAGCCGCTGGAACAGGTGCAGATGCAGATGCAGCTCCTGCGCGGGCAGGCAGGCGCAGCAACGAGCTGCCTCGTGATGGCGCGTCTCTTAGACGACAAGATTAATTTTCTTCGCCGGCGACGGAACCCCTTCAAAACATGACCTTATCCCAAGCATGTGTGTGGTGTCTCCAGCAGACCTAGGCGACATCGTTTGATGAAATGACGGATTTGCCATCCACGTAAACAAACCGACGGGCACCAACACGGGCACACCGGTTCACCCCCGCTCCCACCTGGCTCCGGAGGCCGCCAGCGCCACTGCCTCCACCAAAGCCGCCACTGCCGAAGCCGCTGTAGCCATAACCACCACCACCACTGCCGCCGCTGTTGGTGTAGTTATTGCTGCCAAAGCCCCCGAACCCTCCCCGCACGTCCGACGAAGAGACGCCTTTGAACTTATTGGCATTTCGGGCCGCCTGCAATCGCCAGAATCTCTGCCAGTCAGCTATGCAGAAGGAAGATCACGAACTCTGCTGCTGCTTTATGATTCTGCTATCATAGCAATCTGCGTGTGCTCAGGATCCTATGGACACATAAACCCATTAACAAATCGAGGTGGTCACAAAGGTGGTAAAGTGCCTAAAGTTGTACACCGTCTTTAGGGACTACGGTTTTTAGGGCTTTCACCGACAACTTACAAGCGGGCCCACGAAGCTCTCGTATTGTCATATGCCGTACCTTTTCGCGCTCCTGCCGCACACGATCCGTGTTACAAACAAGCGCCGCCAGCTCACCCGCCCGCTGTCGTACGTTAATACCCTGCATCGTATTGGAGGGAGTTAGGTAGGTGGTACGGCTGATGGTTTGGTGTAATTTTGGGTTTCACAAAGCTCGACACGGTGTTAACAGCTGTTGTTGACACATTTCCTTTGTTAAGCTTGTCATATGCCGCCCCCTTCCCGTCCGCAGCTCAAACATGAGATGGATGAACGCCACACACATTTGAAGGAGCGATCCCAGCATGGCAAGCTTAGAATGGTTTATGCTTAAACTAGGCATGGCGTGACAAAGGAAACTTGTCGCAGGAGAACGCTACCCACATGGTCTCGCCCTTGGGCGTCTTTGTACTCGAAGTCATCGCGGAGGCGCTCCAGGGATGTTACGCTGCGGGCCAGCTCGTCCACAATGCGCTGCAACGGGAAGAAGGGCCGCCGGCAACAGGATACAAAGAGCGATCAGCAACAAGGGCCGTCGAACGAAAAGGAGCCAAAGCAGGATATAAAAATACCCTGCTCTAAAACAAACAAATAACTTTTGTTGAAAAAATCCATGGGAGCGAGGGGTAATCACTATATTTACCAAGTGCTTTTGGGCATCCTGATAAAACGATATTTCAGAAGTGGTTTGGCTTGGCTGGAAAAGACACGATGGAAACTTACCCTATCCGCTCGGCCTTGCACATTACCCAACTCCCGTAGATTGGGTGCTGAGCAAAGGCCCCTTTTGCCCCCTCCCCAGTATTCCCACATTGCATTCAGGAAACTTACCCATGGACCATGCTTAACCATATACTCCAATAATAGGAGGCCTTTGTAGCATAACCTCCAATTTTCGTCCCTCATTTGAAGACGCTCGCTTATAACATTCATAATAAGGTTATACTTCTCAGGGTCCTCAGCCGCCCGCGCGATCTCTGGGATTTGGGACAGCGCAACAGGCCGTAAGGACCTGCCTGCCGATCGACCGTCCATTAACACGCACAAGAGTGCCCACCTTGCATCTCCTTTCCGTGAGGTCCCCATGGCTCCTCATTCGTTGCTTCCAGCACTTTTAACTGGAACAATTGGCGTGTAGGGAGTGCGCAGGCGGTTGACACCCAGCAAGACGGAATTTCGTATGAGAAGGCAGAGTATTTTTGCTACCTCGATTTCCGTAACGTTTAGCGCCAACGCCTTGGCCTTAGCAGCCAAGGTATTTAGAACGGCGTTGAAGTTGATGTTCATGTCTCAAAATGTCTTTCGCCAATAAAGCACAAAACTCAAATTTATTCAAGTACGCTTGCGGCGCTACCAAACCATGCTAAATCGTTTCTCTGCTCTTTGCGCATATAAAAAAGCGTTCAAAATAGGTCAACCTTCAAATCAGCCTTTTACTCCCCTGACACAGTGTTGACAATGTGTGATTCTCCAAACCACTATACAACGCCAAAGTAATTGTGATGTTGGCAAGGCTCTAGGGACATTGTACGGCAGGGGAAGATTAGTGGTAGTCAACCTTCAAGCAAGAAGATTACATAACATCTGGTAGAGCATTCTTGATTTTATCACATGCTGCCTGACGATTGTGGAAATTCACTGCAACAAAGGTAGCCTCCAAACGTAAGAGTGACGGAACTGACTTCCTGGGCTGCTTTTACAATTTTGGACGCCTGTTGTTCTCAATTACAACTTTGATAATTTATTCGAGGCTCGATTGTTGTCGTCTGGACTTCGAGTGGACAGTTGCTAACCCCCGGGTACCATGGGGTTGTTTGACAAGCTTCTCTCATTTCTTGGAGTATCTGGCAAAAAGGTAATCGAACCATTTAAAATTAATTATGTAAGGGTATTGGCAAATGATCGGCCTAAAATGTAGTACGCTTTTCAATCGATGCTGCTCGTCAGGTGAACGTCCTGGTAGTGGGCTTGGACAACAGCGGCAAAACAACCATAATCGAACGTCTTAAGGTGCGCATATCAAGGTCCGGACGGGGCTGAATTCGTGTCCATCGCCTAGCCCCTACCTTGCTTTGCTGCTCCGGCCTGTCGGACAATGGCACGTGTACCTACCGTACAGAGCACACAAATGATTCTGCACATCCCACAATGCAGCCACGGCCCAAGCAAAGTACGGAGGTGGCGCCCACGGTTGGATTCTCCGTGGATGAACTGCAAAAAGGGTAAGCTACCCGGATTCACTACGTAAAGAGCAAGCCAAGGTTCAGAACCAGGGCTTGCTCATTTGCACACTACCTACCTTCCCTCAATCGCTGGAAGTGCAGCGCGCTGTCGAAATCCGAGTATGTGCCATCGCGGTCACGTACCTCGGTCAAAACCCTGTTGAGGACACACGCCTCTCCGGAACGCACAAACTTCCGAATGAGATTGGTTTTGTGAGGACCTGTGTAGAGTGTGATGTGGCATTTCTTGTGCAAGCAAGTACCCAATGGGGTTGTGAGATTTCCTCGTTAGAGAGTAAACAAAGCGGAATCAGCATCATCAGAACGTTGGGAGAGCAGAGATGCATGCCAGACGTGGCCAGCCGGCCATCTGCACGATGACTCAGTGGGCCCGCATATATCAGGGGCAACACCGGCGGCGTACCCAGGAGCGCTCTCTAAGCTATTTGTAATACCGCTCCCTTCGATTACAGTGAATTTGAATCTAAGGATTATCGGCAGCGCCTCAGTGGAAATACAGGGAAATCAATCCTAAAATTAAGAGAAATAAAAATATCAAGAAACCCGAAAAATATAAACCTTCACCTCATCCAACACTGCGGGGCGGTCTAAAGACCGAATCATGGTCCCTGCCACCTTACCTTACAAAGGTCCAGACGGATTACGGTTCCACTCAGCCACAAAAACAATTTCCTATATCCCACTTGTGTCACACATCCGCCGCCGCCACTGCAGGTCGTTGACATTTACGGTGTTCGACATGTCGGGTGCGGGTAGATATCGCACCCTGTGGGAGCAGTACTATCGAGAAGCCGACGCAGTGATTTTCGTGGTGGACTCCGCAGACAAGCTGCGCATGTGGGTCACATTCGTCCCTTGCTGACTTCATGGGGGGGGGATGGGGGAACTAGGAGGTCATGAACGGGGGTGCGCGACACGGAGAGTCTCCTACGGGTGGGAAGGAGGCTTGAGGATTGTGGGTACTGAACCTCACTTATGAACCTCAGCGAACCGTTCTGTTTCCCGGGACATCTGCGCGCGCAGGGTGGTTGCTCGCGACGAGATGGAGCACATGCTGGCGCACCCCAACCTGCGCAAGGTGCCGGTACTCTTCTTTGCCAACAAGAAGGACGTGCCGGTGGCAATGCCGCCAGTGGAGATCGCACAGGTGAGGGACATGAGAGGCGCAAGGGGGCCGGGAGGAGGCCACACAAAGAGGAAACACGGGGGCAAGGAACCGGGGGGAGAGGAAAGCTGGGTTTGAGTTGGGTCTTTCCTTTTCTTATTTCTAGATTAGGTTTATTTTTAAGGCGTTAGGCGAATAGGCCGAATAAGTCTTCGGAAGGCCTGGCAAACTGGGACGACTGCGACCCAGACAGGGACATATGCGCGACATATGCGTACGATCCCACGGTCGTAGTAAGCGGCGACTGCGCTGCCTCCGTGCCCGCGTAGATAGGTGGGAAACTGCGAAGCGCAAGCTTTATTACTTTCTGCTACCTGCTATTCTCACTGCGGCACGTTTCCCTCGTGCGGTTCAATCTGACAATTCCCGCTTGGCACCACCGGCGGTTTCCCTGTGGCCTCTTGGCCCTGCAGGCGCTCGGACTGGACAACATCAAAGACCGGCCTTGGCAAATCGTTCCCTCTAATGGCCTGTCGGGCGAAGGTGTCGACAACGGCGTCGACTGGTTGGCCGAGCGACTAGGGAGACAATGAAAGGGGCGCCCGCGCTAACATGAAAAACATCTAGGTCTAAGATCGGTTTTGGATGGTTCTTATGACAGGTGAGACGCACTGGATATCGCCATCGTGGAAGCCGACCTTAGCTGCCTACCAGCGCCACAAGGCTATGTGCGGCCCCCAACCAACGCAAGCACTCTGGCCCATGCGCTTTTGGCGAAGGAGGCAATGAGGGCGTCGCGCTAACGATCCCGGACTCAGACCAAAGCCGGAAACGACCACGGGGACAAGGGACCGGGAACGAAGCGGGTTGCATCCGGGGTCAGCATCTGGGGGCGCGTGCATGCCCTAAGTAAAAGGGTGCAGGAACAATCGGCTGATGCCGTCAGTGGACCGCAAAGGCTAGAATGGGTACACATATATATAAGTATATGTGTGTGTAACTCGAAAAAAGGGAATTAATAGTGGCTTACCATATCATCGTACTCGTGTGCGCCGTGACTAGGGATCATGTGCATGGTCGAAGGCCGTAATAGACGGAAGGGTGCGGACTGCGGTGCGCCTTAGACTAGCGGCGTGGGACGTAAGGAAACAGAGACCGGGCCGGCGAGCACTATGCGATGCAGCACCAAGTCGCCAGTCCCCCGTGGCGGTTGCTAACATATGCCACTGCATGGCAAATTATGTCAAGAGATGGTGCGGCTGGAGGTGCATCTTATGTATATGTGCTGTGGTGTTCGATGTGCTTGAGCGCGTGCGCATGTGTGTGTGTGTATGTGCTATGTTGTGGTATCTGTTATGAAGTGTGCGTGCGTTCATGCGTGCTAGGCGGCGTGCGGGGCCTAGGGAGGGGACAAGGGAAAAGAAGAGAGGGAGCATTCAGAGGGTAAACTTTTGTGCGACAGGTACACGCATCGGGTGGTGCGGCCTCAGCAAACACGTAGAGGCTTCCGCAGTCTGTGTCTGCATGCTCACGCGCCTGCAGCGGCGATGGGACGATGATGATGATGAAGGGGGTATTCCATGTATGTGGGGTACACTAACCTGGTGTGAGCAGTCGGGATAAAAGACAGGCCGGTGGCCGCGCGAGCAAAGGGGAGTATTGTGAGATCCATTGCTGAGGCGAGTGTACAGCTGTACTGGATATGTATGGAGAAGTACAGGCATCCCGAAAAGCATTACAACGTGGATTGGACGAGCTGCGACACGTACACCGCACAGCAAATCATGTGAGCCCGAACGCGGTTTAGGGTTTATGGCGGGACATAAAAGAAAACACATCGGCGTACACAGAGCTGTACGGATGTAGAGTGCTTAAGTGTAGTATCCTGCGTGAAAGATATTTTCCGTAGATCCGACCTTGCCCGGTCATCCATAGGGCCAATTACGCCACCTTCCTGGCAAAGTCAGTTGTCACTATTTGAACACTTGGTTCGTTGATGGGCAGCTGCTGTCGAAAGTAGGGAGGACTTGGCGGTGTGTGAGCCTTTCGAAAACCCGTGTCGCCCCTCCATGCGCGGATGGGTTGAGCGCCGCTGCTGTTCGCGGAAGGATTGGTGATGCTGGCCATAGCTGTAGTTGAGCATCCAGTTGGCGGACGGCAATACGCGCATACCTATCTTAAAACGCTGTTGATTACCATGATAAGAGGCATGGTGGAAAAGGAGGCGAATGAACGCGTCCTGTTACTGCTGGAGGAAGAGGAGAAAGAGGAGAGGAGGAGTCAAGAAGTGGCCGCAGTGGGGCCTTGCACCTGTGATCCCAGACGTGTCATGATATTCCCTAACCATGAAGCAAATGCTGACACTTAAGGCTTTACACCCCACGGCTGCAGCAGTGGGTCCTGTATTATGTCCGGCTTGCATTTCTTGTCTCCCTGGGCTCATTGCTCTTTCTTAGCCTTGGCAGGTTCCTGCATGTTTAACACAGGCGTGTGCATAGTCAACGCTTTCCCAGAATATTGTTGTCTTCAGGCTGTTATGGGTCACTTTTGGACGCCGATTTGTGGAAAAAAGGCCTGCTAGTCTGAATGCGACACCAGCACACCAGAACGGTATCGATGAGCCTCAGATGCGAGGTGGGGAGCCCTCCATAGGTGATAGGTGATACCCTCCAGCACACCAGCGTGATACTTTCACTTGACCTTTCTCGGAATTTGCTCCCGAAGGCTTCCGCAAGGGTCCTGCCCTCTCCTAATCTCGCCATGCTGAGACCAGCCGATATCCTACTGGCCCGCGAACGTGTAAGTAAACTGTTGGCACTTAGTTTTGACCACGTGACGGGCCGAATCACACGTGTACGATACTAGATTGTGTGCGTCTGCAAAAGTTTTAAAAAGTCCAAGTTTTTTCTCAAAAGTTACGTCAGACCTCATGTTACAATGCGTATCTACCGTCACGGCTGACCATCTCACCGATGGTTGCTACCAGGTAGCATGGGTGCATGTAACAAAGTCTGAGCTGCGTTTTAATAAGACCAAAATAAAGTTTTAAACCTTGGAAATTTTAAATTTGAACGATTGGGCGTTACGGAGTTACACGGCTACCCGGAGTCGGACCTAGGACATCGACTGCTGTTGCTACCTCTTGCTGAACAACGGGCAAGGTCCTATTTACAGCATTACCATGAGCTCGACTTTGGTTGTGTACCTGCCATTACTAGCATTCACGCTGCTGCGATCTACTGTCGAAGGTAAGGTTTATGTTCGGTATCTAACGTTAACATGTGATTCCCCCCACTCACGGTGCGGGATACAGGAAAGTGCAGAGCAACGCCCTTTTACGCGTAATTTCCGACCTGGTTCTGGAGCTATCGTGCCTTCTTACGTGCGCAGCAGAGGCTCTAGCATAACCTTCGTTTCCCCCATTCGTTATATGATATGTTCACACCGATGTTCAGCAGGCGGCGTTGCCATACCCTTAACGCCTCGTCACCATTGGGCCCGCCGGTTCTTAGAGGCAGACAATTTGCCAAAGCTGTCGGAGAGCTCGGTGATCGGGCAGCTTGGTTACGTGGACACACATGATGGGAAGGGTCGGTACGTATTTATTGACGCCGCTGGGATACTGCGGCCCTTCAAAGTCAACTTCATACCACCAACATTTGACCAGAACCTCCAAGCAATAGCAGTAGGCTCCATCGTAATAGTGGTAGGTGGTACTGGTGCAAGTGGTGGTGGTGCAAATGGTGGTGGCGATCTGTGCTACATACTGTCGGCCGGGGTCGGGGTCATCTGCGCCATCTACTGCTGTGGTTGGGGCCTTCGCCTGTGCCGCTCAGGGGCCGGCTCCGGTGCTACCGCGAAATTTTTTAATCTTTATCACCATCGTTATAGTTTCTCAGGCAGAAGTTGCAACTTTTAAGGCCCCAGCTACATGGCGATACGGCCAACTGATGAACCTGGATGAACAAGCAAAACAAAACTTCAAATAAATGAACAAACCGTGCACGTATCCATGTCAGCTGCATACATACATATTTAGGTAGGTAGGTAGATAGACAGATAGATAGATAGATAGATAGATAGATAGATAGATAGATAGATAGATAGATAGATAGATAGATAGATAGATAGATAGATAGATAGATAGATAGATAGATAGATATACACATACATAATCTGTGCCGCTAAGGATAGCTTTTAAAGAATATTTCCTCGGTGTTATCTGCCGTATCGAATTAGTGTTATTGTGCGCGATAACATAATCCGACATGAGACTGACAGATCACGAGCGCCGAGTGAACGAACACACACCGCCGCTGGCGTTACCCGCCGTCGCCTTATCTCCCCGCGTGGGGGGCAAGCACTCGTTTGATGTTGCTGAATATACCAAGTAAGAGGCACCTCATACTCCATAACCAGATGGCTCAAGATCCCCGCTCCATACACCCTAAACCCCGCACCCATCTGTGAGCCGCCCTCTTACCCGGCCCCCCCACTTACCTATCAATTATGAGTTGTATGACAAACTCACGTACCCAACGAATCAAGCAATTCAACGAACCGACCAACCGCCGAAACATCCATCTAGCTACATGCACCAATTCCAAAGATTTGAACCAAACCATCCGGTGGTGGTGGTGGTGGTGGTGGTGGTGGCGCTCCTCAGAAAGTTCAAAAGCGATGCATTCCTTAAAAACCTGTCAACAGGATTTTAATGGATCCAATATGGATCCCATATTCCTGATTTCTTTTATTTTCTGCCTGTCAGTCCATCAGGGTCTGTCTATCTGTCTGTTAGGGCCCTGGTTGTCTTTCTGTCCGTCTGTATATATGGTCAGGGTCTATCTGTCTGTCTGTCTGTCAGGGTGTCGATCAGCCTCTCACCCGCCTGCCGTAATAATAAATAAACACCTCCTCCCGAATACACAAATTCCTGTGGGGCTACAGGGCTGCGGAGTCGGCGATCAACGGTCCTGCAGTCTCTGCCCGGATGGCGATGGCGACCTTTGCGTTTGCCCCATCGAGGACGATGACACCCTTAGCTGCCTTTCCAGTTCCAGCAGCTGGACCATAATCGTACAAATGTTCCATCAAGATGACGATTACGTCATTGAACATAAGCTGCTCGTCATGATGATGGACTTTTCAGAGTGTGGATACCCACCGTCGATGAATGAGTCCGAAATAATCTCAATTTACTTGGGCCCAAATGCCGATGGAAAGGGCGGAATGTCGTATAACTTCTCCCAATGCTCGTACGGAAGATTAAATACGAGCGTGGAAGATTTTACGGTGATACGTATTAAACCTCCGTCCTGCTCGGCCGCAAGCATGTGCTCGTGGTGGTCAATGGCTAAACTAGCCGATAACATCGCCATCGAAAGTCTGGATATAGTCTTTTTTAAGTTTACTTTTTTCACATACCTTATTCCCGCTGGTGTGGAGAATGTATGTGGGGGATGGCTAAGCGCGGCGTTGTTGCCGGGGCGCCAGTCTTGGCTAATGTCGACGAAGCAAAGTGTGTATCGTTGGACCACGGTGATGCAGGAGACGTTTCGCAACTTGGGTGAGTCCAGCATTGCCTCTTTCTTATGGTGTATTTTTAGGGTATATCTATTATTATTATGATTATCATTATTATTAATTATTATTATTAATTATTATTATTAATTATTATTATTAATTATTATTATTAGGGTATTAGTTTTAAAATATCTTTACATGTATTACATAGTAATTCTCTCTTGCCCGCAACTCTCGACCGTTTGCACATCCATGTGCATATTTGTTACTTCCCCGTAGGCACACTGTCATTCGCAGACAGACACATACACACCCAGACACACACACACACACATACACACACGCACGCGTTCTCATGTACCCCCACCAACAGGCTTGTGGACGTCCTATCGTGATGGCTTGCCGTACGAAGATTACTCCACTGTTATGGGTCGGGGTGAGGTCTGCCTCAACGCCCCCGAGCTCGGCCGTTTGGGCTGGGGTACGGCAGCAGAATACGGCTCGTTGGTAGACTCCAGCATCTTATACATGTCGGGTGTGTATATGGAGTGGCTTCTGACCGCCACCTACATGACTCACGACAATATCTACATCCGTGTCACTCCTGATTGGTTGCCGTCGTACAATGATATCCGTACTGCGAAGAATCTCTACATTGCGCTACGAGTTGCGAAAGGCGGTGATGCCGTACTGAGCTCCTGGATCGCGAACATGGTCCACGTTCACCAAGTCAACGCGACAATGGTCAGTGGCTATCCAGCGGCCGATCCGTTTCCAATTAGTGGCGTTGGATTGCGCGGAAACGACATTAAGGGGAAAGAGGGGAGCCTGGGGGAAGCTTGGGGTTTGTTTAGAAATTATGAATGCGTATGTGTGTACGGATGTGTGTGTACGGATGTGTGTGTATGCATGTACTTCATCGCACCCGTCACACACGAATACCGCAGGACTCAAAAGCAGCCGGAATTAGAAGAAGGGAATAACCGTTTACCGAGTATAACAATATCTTTACATGTATTACATACATCAACGGATGAATGAATGAGTCAATGGATGATTGCTTTCGTTTCATGCAAGAAGACCCTTGGAATCTATCTGCATTGGGTTTCAAATCGGCATCTTCGGCATTAATAAATATTATCGTACCTCCACACAAAAACTGCCAAGCCTAGGTCAGCGCGGCCCTCAACGCCCCCGATCCCAATATTGTGTAGACGGCGTATATACGAGTGTGCGGCGTTGATTTAAAAATTTGGTTGTATTCATGGCAGCACAGGTGGATCCTGTCCTTAAAAATAAAGTCCTTGAAACAATTTAAAACCCGAACCCAAACCCATATATCGTAATAATAATAATAAAATAATAATAATAATTATATTATTATATTAATATATAATTTACACACGTATTACTTCTTGGCCGAAATAAAAGGTGTGCCACGCCTGCTTGCAAATCCATGCATATATGAAATAAATACTATTAAAATTGTCTCTTTTGCGAGTTTAATATATTATATAATGTTAAGTAAAATAATTGCTTAGCTCACACAATCTCCCCCAACCATGGATTCTCTCCCCGCCATATAATGTAGGATACAGGCAACTCGCTCTTATACACATATGCCGATCATCGAATTGATTTCACCTACTCCATTCCACCTGGATCCCGTCAAGTGTTCACCAGTTTCAAGCTGGTGGTCTATGTGGGCCCTCTGTCTGTTGCGGACACCATTTTGGTGCATCTCTGCCGCTATTTGGAAAATGATACTGAGTGCCCTGGCATGCCGCCACCACCGCCATCACCACCGAACCCACCGTCACCCCCACCGCCAACGTCACCGGCGCCTCCGCCAAGACCGCCGCCACCCCCACCGCCACCATCAGCGTCACCACCCCCGCCCCCGCCACCACCATCACCAGCCCCACCAGCCCCACCGACACCACCACCACCAGCCCCACCGTCACCAGCCCCACCGGCATCGCCCCCGCCCTCAACCCCACCACCGTCACCACCACCACCACCACCACCGTCACCACCAACCCCACCGGCATCGCCCCCGCCCTCAACCCCACCACCGTCACCAGCACCACCAGCACCACCGGCACCACCAACCCCACCGGCACCAGCACCGCCGTCACTACCGACCCCAGTGGCACCAGCACCACGGCGATTCCGGCCACGACGTCCACGACGACCACCACGGTCACCACCATCCCCATCGCCCCCATCACCACGGCGACCACGATGACCATCGCCATGACCATGATCATGATCATGACCATGACCATCCACCCCCACCACCACGGTGACTGACACCATAATCACTACCATCACGACTGCCATCATTGTGGCCGTCAAAGCTACTGCGACTGCTGCTATTTGCACCGCCATATCTACCACCCTCCCCAGTTTCCCAATTATGCAAGCCGCTGCCATGCCCGATTGCAGCCTTAGCCGAGAGGGTTGGGCCCCTGTTTGGGGCCTGGATAAGGAAATATATTACAAAGGTTCTTAAAATCTGTTAGCATGAGGTTCAATGCATGGATGCTGACAACTAGGCTGTCAGCTTCTTGCAGCTAGTAACAAACCTTCTTCGAGCGTGTTCCGTCCGTGCATACGTATATGGGTGGGGTTCTTGGGCAGGGATTCCATCGAGCACCAGGTGCTTGATGGAGTGACTGGAGCGAGGGCACGCACCGCTCCTATCCTACATGGTTGCATGGCATTTCAGGGCAGTAAGTGTTAGCATTATAGGTGCTCTGAACTTCGGTCCATACCTGTGCGGGTGCTCGGTGTCGGTGGTTGTTATCAACTACCCAGCCCTACGTCTGACTTCCAGTTATGGAGTCAGAGCGTAGATTAATTATATTAATCTACGCTGATTATAGTACGCCCTATCTAGTGTTGACTGGCGTACTTTGCGGCTTGTATCGGGAGTCTAGTCGGCGTACCTGGCTTTCGTATTAAGTCGTTATGTGTTCGTACGAGCACGCCCGCCTGGCTGGCGGCGCGTGCCTTTTGCTTGTTTCCTCACTGATCTAGTAGTCTTCTATTCGGACCTTCTTATGTAACACATAAGGATTCCTTCGGGTCTCTGGGCGCTAGTTATGTGACTATAGGAGCACTGCGGCCTCTGCGCATCAGTACCAGTTAACAGGTTATGAGCCCCGCTTAATGCGGTAGTAGTGCTCTAGTTCTTGTCATTCCTCCAATTACTTCGCACAATGGGCAAGACGCAGTTGAAGGAGCCGCTAGGTGCTGAAAATTACAGTATCTGGAAAGTACGGTTCACGCAACTGTGCATCCGCGAAGGAATCCAAGACGCTCTGGAAGAGGAGCCCGCGGAAGATGATACGAAGGCTAAGGAGAACTCCCGGAAGGCCCAGAGTATTATGTCGGAGAATGTTCAAGACTTCCTGTTGAAGACGGTCACGAGGGCGAAGAGCGCCAAGGAGGCATGGGACGCTCTTGAACAGCGCTTTGCCGGGACAACGAAGCAACGGAAGTACTCGTTGCTCGGGAACTACATGAGGTTGAAGCAGGGGGATGCTGAGAGTGTCCAGGATTACGTTGGGCGGGCGATTGCCCTGCGGGATGACCTTTTGGGCGTAGATCATAAGCTTGATGATGAGGAATTTACGTGGAAGGTCTTGGACGGGGTCCTGCCCAAGTTCAGCATGATTCAGCGTATTTTGATGAATCACGATCCCCTGCCTAAACTCAACAGTGTGGTCGCGTCCCTCCACCAGGAGGAGAACAAACTGAAGGAGGAGAATAGGTCAGCTGCTTTCCTGTCGACGGGTGCCAGTTCCCGTCCCAATAGCGGCAGTAACCGCCGGTCCAGTGGCGGGGGTTCGTCGGGTGTGACGAACAAGTCATCACTCAAATGCTTTTACTGCGGAGAGGCGGGGCATTTGAAGAAAGAGTGTAAGAAGTTCTTGGCCAAGAAGGCTAAGGGAGGTGGTGAGGGATCTACGAAGGACGACGGTGGCGGTAGCGGTGGCGGCAAGCCCTCCGCAAGTCAGGCGTCTGGGTCCCCTCCTCAAATGTCGTATGTGACGTTTGGCAGCGGGGAGAATCCGCTGGTTTGGATCCTGGACTCAGGAGCAACCCACCATATGACGCCTGATGTGTCGGATCTGGTGGACGTACGCCCGTTGTCAGAAGCCGAGAAGTTCCTGATTAATGTCGCCAACGGCCAGGAGGTGAGGGTGGAGGCGGTAGGCAAGCTAGTAGTCACCAGCAATATCGTTGAGGGTGAGGAAGTCGCCTTCAACCATGTGTACGTTGCACCTGGGGCGGTGGTGAAGTTGCTGTCTATCTCTGCCCTTGGTGCCAAGGGAGGCGAAGTTATGATGGATGGGGCGCGTGCCCAGCTCCGGAAGCATGGACGGCTAGTGCTTGAGGGCAGGGTTCTTCAAGGGGGTCGCTGTTTGTTCCGGGGCTCCCCGGAGCCCTAAAAATTCTTCTCCGGGGTGGTCCCCGGAACTTTACCTAGGTTGGCCCTAAAATGTTCCGGGAACCCCCGGAACATGTGAAAACGTTTCTCGGGGGTGAGAACACGTGTTTGTTGAGTCGTAAACGTTCTTTCTGGGACGACAAGTTTCTTAGATCACGAAAACAATTATTATTACTTATTCGTATAGTAAGTTGTCTTTCTGGCAGTTGGTGTTTTGGGGCTATCCAATGCTCAGCACTTCTACCCTGCTCATTAGTATGGAAACCACACAGCTCCCCTAGCTTTACTTCTCTTCTTCTGCTTCCTACTCCTCCTCCCTCTCCAAGGCAAACCGTCAGCTAACCTTCACTATTAGTCCTTGGTCCAACAGCACAGATGCATCAACACAAGGTTTCATATATTCGCCTTCTCTCTTCTTCCCCCTCACCCTCCTCCTCTTCCCCTGAATAAAGCCGCGCATACCAGACACACGAATCATTTCCGTTCTGTCAGGTATAGATAGGCATCGTGGTTCTGCTAGCATCTGCAAGTGGATTGGAAATGTGTGTATATTTATAGGCCGTTCAATAAATTTGTTTAATGCTGACTGCAAACATGCAAAATATTTCGTTTGCATTAAGCTTATATTTATTGGTTTGAAGAAGTTAGAAATGTTCGTAGCTAAGTCCCCACATGCTGCTTACCTGGCTATGGCTTTACCTTAGGCATTGAATGCTTAAGGAAAAATGTCGATGAAGGAAATTTTGTTTTGTAGCTATGGTGTCACGCCCGATTACCGCCCCGCAAACATACTAGATGCGAAACACTCACTCCCCCCCCCAGCTCTGGGTGCTGTATCAGCTCCCGTGAGCTGGCCAAAGGAAGGGATTCTAGGCAAGTTCAAGTAGACCACTCTCGTCAAGTAGTAGTGCATGCTTCCATAGGTCGTTGTTGAAAACCATGACCCACATGCGTTCCCCCATCTTCATGATAGCCAACCTGCCCTGCCTGTGCAAACTGAGCAGCCACCGCATCCTAGCATAGTCAGCGGCTGTCAGGTAGCGGTAGGCTACACATGCAAGGGCCACCACTCCAGCAAACTGCACGATGACCGGGAACACTAAGTCCAACACCTCGGTGTCAACGTCTACCGCAATGACCTTCATGTCCAAACCGTCCTTTCGCGCACGCTCCAAGGCTCTCGGTTCTAGCGCCTTCAGGTCCGGTTTTCCTGCCAGAAACTTGAACACACATGCTGCTCCTCTGAGTCGCTGTAACACATCATCTCGCCACTTGAATGGTAGAAACATTGCACCTGCATTCTCCAGCGCTAAGAAACTCAAGGCCAAATATTTATCCAACTCCTGATTGCCACTTTCCTGACAATGGGCTAGGTTGCAGCTCCACCTTCGGTACCACTGCCCCTACTAAGTTGCTAACTGCTATGCAGCCAACTGAACCTGCTACGGTTAGAGCCTGCGTTGGCCACTCCCACCTTTGCTGCTCCACCATAGGGTTGACGGGCATGGGCATGCTGCATCCCCCCCCCAGCCCTTCCGGTGACTTGGGTTGACGGATGAGCTGCAAGCCATAAAAACCACCCGCTTGTGCGTGACAACAGCTCCCTTGGTAGGCAGCTTGACTGTTGTCATGGGGATTGACACAATGTACTTGGGGTGCTCCAATAGATTGGGGTACACGTGTAGCTGGGCAACAGGGTACTGGGTGATGGCGTCCGCAACTGGGTGCATCTGGTCGTTGCCAATAAGCACATCGTACATAGCCGCCTGCTCAACCACCAATGTCTGGGTGAGGCCCAGCCGTACCTCATGCACCGTACCAGGCAGTACTGTGACCTTGAGCCGTTTAAAGTAAATTGGTTTTACAGGGATATTCTGCTTTCCTAAAACCAATCTATAAATCATACTCACATTAATTCATAATGGTTCTGGAGCCAGTAATCCCCGGAACTCAACCTTGCTTTCTACAAAATTTCTCCGGGTACACCCGGAATAAAGCTATTTTCTTCACGGGACACGTTTTTTTTGCCCCCGGAAAGCTGTGCTTCACACATGAAAAATTTCCCGGAGATCCCCGGAGCAGCCCCAACATTTTTACGGGCATTTTCCTAAAATCTGAAAAGTTTCCGGGCCCCGTCCGGGGTGAAGAACGCTGCTTGAGGGTCAAATGCGCAACGGTTTATATGCGCTGGAAGGTGTCCAGGTTGTGCGGCGAAGCACAGGGTGCGAGGCTAGCTTGCCTCAGCACGGAAGCTGTGCGGCTGCGGCCGCCGGTGATGTGAGTGGAGCCAGGCTGTGGCATCGGCGGTTGGGGCACCTGGGTTACGATAACCTGGATGTCATGGTTCGAGATGGCATGGTTGTCGGGATGGACATCGGCAGGGCCGGTATCCAGGAGGCCAAGTCAGGTGTCTGTGCGCCGTGTGTCATGGCTAAGCAGCGGCGGGGTCCTTACCCCGCAACGGGTCACAAAGCGGCGGTGCCGCTGGGCCTCATCCACCTTGACGTTTGTGGGCCAATGCCGGAGGTATCCCTGGGTGGGATGCGGTACGTCACTGTGTTGCTTGATGATTGCACGGGCCTATCCACGGTGGCGTTTACGCCTAGCAAGGCGGCGGTCCGAGAGAAGGTCATCCTGATGATCAACACGCTGGAGCGTGCATCGGGTCACCTGGTGAAGGAAGTGCGCTCGGATCGCGGCACAGAGTTCCTCAATGCTGAGTTGTCTGCCTTCTTCAGTAGCAAGGGGATAGTGCACGGGACCACCGTGGGATATACTCCTGAGCAGAATGGCGCGGCAGAGCGGCTAAATCGCACGTTGCTGGAGAAAGCGCGAGCGATGCTGGTGGAATCCAAGCTGCCTAAGCAGCTGTGGGGGGAAGCCGTATCTACGGCTAACACCCTGCGCAACGTGTCGCCGGTCCGCGGTCAGAAGGTGACGCCCTGTGAGGCGTTTTATGGCTTCAAGCCAGACGTGCGGCATCTCCGAGTTTTTGGGTGTGCTGCATATGTGTATGTGCCGGCGGAAAAGCGTGACAAGCTGGACCCCAAAAGCCAAAGAGGTGTCCTGGTGGGCTTTGGTCAAGGTGGCCAGTACCGCGTGTTGGTCGACGACGTCGTCAAGATTTGCTCTGACGTCCGTTTTGATGAGGAGGATTTCTCACACCCTAAGCTGGTGATGGACGTCGAGGATGAGAGTGACGACTCAGACGAGGATGCCAAGGCCCCGGATGGTGAGGTTGGGCCGCCAGGTGCTGGCGGCGGGTCGCCAGGTGCTGGCGGCGGGCCATCAGGTGCTAGCGGCGGGCCGTCAGGTAGTGGCGGCGGGCCGTCTGGTGCTGACGGCGGGTCGTCTGATGAAAACCCTGGCGACGAAGAAGCTGCCGTGAATGACAGGGAGGAGGTGGCTGTGCAGGCCACTGAACGCCGATATCCCCAGCGAGAGCGCAGGCCGCCGCTGAGGTACCGTCAGGATGGAGGTCGTGCCAATGCGGCGGCGGTGGCGGAGGTGGTAGAACCGGCGATTCCCCAAACCTTTGACGAGGCTGTGAGTGGGCCTCATGCGGCCCAATGGTGGCAGGCTATGGAGGAGGAGATGGCTGCTCAGTACGATAACCACACTTGGGAGCTGGCTAAACCCCCTCCCGGTGCGAAGATTCTGCCGTGCCGGTGGGTCTATACCCTAAAGAAGAATGAGGCCGGAGGTATTGAGCGGTTCAAGGCTCGACTGGTTGCAAAAGGGTTTGAGCAGCGAGAGGGCATCGACTATGGTGAGTTGTTCGCACCAACCACCAGATTTGCCTCGTTGCGGGCGTTACTGGCGACGGCGGCAGCTAGGGGCATGCATGTCCATCAGCTTGACGTCTCTACTGCCTTCCTGAATGGGGAGCTGGAGGAGGAGCTGTGGATGCGCCAACCCCCAGGGTTCGGCGCGGAGGACAAGACGAACGCCTGTAGGTTGCTAAGGTCCTTGTACGGGCTCAAGCAGGCGCCACGCTGCTGGTACGATAAACTGGTGGCTAAGCTGGAGATTCTTGGATTCAAGCCATCTACGGCGGACCCAGCTATGTTCATCAGGACCAGCGCGGAGGGCACTGTGTGGGTGTTGGTGCATGTGGATGACGTCGCAGTGGCGTCGGAGAACCTGGAGCTGGTCAAGTGGGCCAAAGCGGAGCTTGGGAAGTTCTTCAAGGTGCGGGATCTTGGTGTGGCTAGTTTCTACCTGGGCATGGAGATTGCCTGGGACAAAAATGGCGCTATCATGCTGTCACAGAGGAGGTACATCGGAGAGATTCTCAAGCGGCACCAGATGGAGCAGGTGAAGCCGCGGGCTACCCCGCTTCCCGTCGGCAGCCGTGTGATGCCCGCTGGGGAGAAGGATGAAATCCTGGCGGATGCTACGCCGTACAGGGCTCTGGTGGGCGAGCTTAACTACTTGGCTACGAGCACGAGGCCAGATATAGCTCAGGCCCTAGGGACGCTTGCTAGGTTTATGGCGCGTCCTACTAAGGAGCACTGGCGGCTGGCGCTGGGTGTTGTCCGGTACCTGGCGGGTACTCGGAATTTTGGCTTAAAGTTTGGTGGTTCGGGGGATCTGGCCTTTACAGGGTTTAGTGACTCCGACTGGGCTGGGGATCCGGCAACTAGGCGTTCAACGTCTGGTTTTGCTTTCCTTTTGGGTGGTGCGGCGGTTAGCTGGAGCAGCCGACTGCAGCGCACTGTGGCGGTTTCATCTGTGGAAGCCGAATATCAGGCTACAGCGCTGGCGGTCCGCGAGGCCCTTTGGTTTCGCAAGTTGGCGTGGGATTTGGGGGTCTCCAAGGGGCCGGTGGCCATTAGCCTAGATTCCCAGGGGGCGCTGAGCTTGGGCACCAATTCCATCACGTCCGTGCGGTCAAAGCACATTGACGTGCATCACCACGTGGTGCGTGAGAGGGTATCACGGGGTGAGGTGGTGTTGGGTTATTGCTCTACAGAGCGGATGGTGGCTGATGTGCTCACCAAGCCGCTGGGTGAGGTTAAGTTCAGGTGGTGCAGGGAGGCGTTGGGAGTGGTGTCTGTGACGGACACCTGACCGCTGAGCCTGTTCTTATCTTAACTTTCGCATTTCCATTTTCTTTGCGTTAGTAGCGCGCAAGGTATGGCCCGAGGGGGCGTGTTAGCATTATAGGTGCTCTGAACTTCGGTCCATACCTGTGCGGGTGCTCGGTGTCGGTGGTTGTTATCAACTACCCAGCCCTACGTCTGACTTCCAGTTATGGAGTCAGAGCGTAGATTAATTATATTAATCTACGCTGATTATAGTACGCCCTATCTAGTGTTGACTGGCGTACTTTGCGGCTTGTATCGGGAGTCTAGTCGGCGTACCTGGCTTTCGTATTAAGTCGTTATGTGTTCGTACGAGCACGCCCGCCTGGCTGGCGGCGCGTGCCTTTTGCTTGTTTCCTCACTGATCTAGTAGTCTTCTATTCGGACCTTCTTATGTAACACATAAGGATTCCTTCGGGTCTCTGGGCGCTAGTTATGTGACTATAGGAGCACTGCGGCCTCTGCGCATCAGTACCAGTTAACAGTAAGAAAAGGGCAGTGCAAACGTGCACCTTAAGTCGTGAAGCTTGGCCAGGTGACACCGTAAGGTACAGGCCAGGGGTTGGCAGTCCTTCGGCATGTATAGCTGCGGGACGTTGTGAGCACGCCTTTGCGGGTGTGCTGCTGTGAAAATTTTTATATACGGCATACATAATATATATATATATATATATATATATATATATACATAACATAACATGAAGCATGTCGAGATGCGCAAGAGTACATAGCTCAGATAGTTGGTTCCAAAGATGTCGATCGCCAATTGTCGATTCTTCGGGCTAGCAAGAAGTCCCCAAATTTGCTCGTATAGGAAAATCTGTACAAGAACGGAAACGTATTACTTCGAGCATTTTTGCACAAAAGGAGCATGGCTGGAGTGAAATAGTTTTTGAATGGGTCGGCAACAGCTTGTAATCAATTCTTCGCCTAGCGATCTTTATCATTGCCTACTGGGTGGCATCAACGATTATGCGGATGTAAAGATTAATTGTCTCAAACCTGTCTGGGGTCGTTTTTGTAGGCAGGTACACGGGGTCATGTAACCTATCTATGTACCGTCGGTCCTCCTCAAGCCTGGACAGGCGATGTGCCTGCCTAACTGTCCATCCATCTGCCTGGTTGTGTGTCCGTCCGCTTGTGCCTTCCCTGGTCCCAGCTACACATCTCTCATTGGTACTACCTCAGCATGGAGCTCCCATCGCTTCCATATGCCCTCAACTTACGAAACAAAATATCCTAATTTTCCTGATCAGCGAACTCCAGGTCTCACTGTTGCACCTCTTTGCCCTAGTTATTTGAACCACGCGATAAACTAAATTTCCGCTCAGCTGCACAGCTCGGATATAAAATATATGTGCCACAGGATGTAGCGGATGGACATTATGGTACCAGTCGGGGGCGGCCTGAACCAGGGCGTGATCGTTACATAGCGCATTACTAAGGCAGCTGCACGTGATACACACGCACGCCCTCAAAACGTGTAATTTATGACGAATCCAAAACACACATACGGCGAGAAAGTCACGTACATATTCGCATTGAAACCTTCGCTTAACAGGTTGAAATGTCCCCCCACCTCCAAAAAAACGTGCAAATGTGGAAAACGCACTCTATGTAGGCCACCCCTCATGCACGCACACGTCATTGCACCTTCCTATCCAAAACTTTCCTTCCTCTTACCTCTCAGGGACATGGACTTCGCTTTGTTCAACTTTGTTCACGGTATCCTTTTTTCCCAGCGGCCCAGTTCTTTGACGCACATAAATGCATATATACATCCGTACATACATATAAAATACATACACATGGCCTCTAAAAGCGCGACATCATCGAACATGCAAGAGCATGCACACGCACGTATAAAATGCCAGCCCCGGTTGCTGCTACTGCCGTCACTGCCTCCACCTGCCGCCACCAGCTGTGCCTTGGACATCCTCCACTGCCCCAACTACCACACATGTCTCCCGAACGTCTCCCCGCATCGGCGGCCGCCACCCCCGAGACCGTCGCAACCGCGCCGAGGACGCCGTCATCTTCTTCAAGCTGCGGGTTCTTGAGCCGTAGTGACCGCCGTCGCTGGCTCCAGGGTGGGTGTAGTGACGGTTGGATCTGTTACCACCTCACCGCCCATCGTTGCCACGTCGTTGCATGTGGGCTGGCCCGCCATGACCTTCTCCAGCCAAGGCAACAGCTCGGAGTGGACCAGGTCGGGCTTGTCGTCGTGAAGGCAGTGGCCCACGTCTGCCGCATCGTAATGCGGTGGCATCAATCGGGGGTGGGGCGATAAGGGGAATAAGCAATGGAGGCAACAGGAGGCAACGGAGGACGGAACCTAGCTAAGAGGACAAGAACCTTCTCTCGCGGTCGGGTAGCGGCTATGACCGAATAAAAAATGCTATTATAATAAATATGATTTTGCGCCTTTCTGTCTGTTCAGTCCTGTGCCTATCTGTGATCTGAGATGCAAGATATGTCGAGTAAGGACGGCCGGAGGCGCGCTGACTTTGGTGCAATCATGGAGATACTGGCGCCCGCATACTACTATATTCCGATTATATTCATTCATCCCGTCCATTCATGTGATAGAATAGGAGTGCGACTGAAAGAGCTTATGAACAGCGGCAATCATGTAAGTGATTCCTTTTGTCGCTGCGAAATATAACTTAAATATATTATGTTTATAATTGAGGTTTATTTGGCTATAGCAGGTTCAGGAATAGATTTTGAAGCAAAAGATAGGAAATTTAGTGACCCACCATCGGCGTACAGCACGCTGTTGACACATCAGCAGAATAAGGGCATTTCCAGGACGAACGTCAAAGTCATACCTTTCTCGGCCTTTTGGCTCAGATCATGTGTAGTATCTGTTCTTATAAGCTTAATCGCTTATACGGTCCTCATTGAGGACCTGCGATTAACTTCAATTTTTCTCGGGGACTTGTCGATGGTGAGCTTGCTCACTAGACTTGTCAGCATGGTTGCGGCCTTACACTACCGCGGCAGCCGTGCACCCGTCTCCATTAGAAATTTGTAGTAAGAAATGGAAAATTATAAGTTGTGACTTAGGATCATAGCTATAAATGATTAGAACGCTGTTGTAAATCTTTTTGGGTTGGCTGTCTTCAATCTTGCTTACATTGGAGAATCGAAATCGAGCGAGGAGCTCAACCGCGATTGAGAGCACAACACTGCTTCGGAAAGCACAGACCGAACCCGAAACCTCCAAATTTTGAATCCAAATCCAAACACGATTCCGAAGTCATTCCCCGCAATCGTCGTGTCGTCCTCGTTGTTCAAACACACAAGACGCAACGGAGATTATAATCGGAAAGAAGTTTGGGCCGCTCAATAGCTACAGCCAATGCCGTACACGATAATGCGCTTTAGAGTAAAACTCATTATAATGTGCTTTCACACCTGAACCTCAACCTGAATATATGCAGTCAGGTGGTCAGGTATCGGTTCACGCTTTCATGCATTGAAGGCTGCAGTGGTAGTGGTGCCGATAAAGCATCTCAGCAGTTTCCTATCGCTCACCTTCCAGCATCTTGAAAGTGGTCTCGGGGCGGCGTTCAGGGAGAGCCTTCAAGAACCGGCCCACGGGTCCGTCGGCGGGTGTGAGAGTGTCCTTATCGCCCCAAAGCACTAGGAGCGGCCCCTTCACGTCGGACATCAGGGCCCAGGGCTTAGGTCCAGGGGGGCCTGTGGGATTATGAATAAAAGCCATTAAGTGGATTGAGCACAACAAATAACATCGGCAGGGGGGCGGGATGCGGTGTCACGATGTAGTACTGAAAATCGGATATACCACATGAATTCACTATTACCTAAACCCTAAGTCACTATTACGACATGACAGTGGTCAAGTGCTCAGGAATGTCTGTCTCTCTGTCTGTGTCTCGGCCTCTGTTTCTATGTGTGAATAATCCTGTGACGCTTTCTTTGCAGACTTAGCAGGAGAGCCCCATCACAAGCAGCAACATGCTCGGGCTTAAAGCAGCCCTCCCCTAACTTCCTAGCCCACACCCCACCCAGCCCACCTAGCATCCCCTTACCGGTGATGACGCTGACGAATACCTCCCTGGCCCCTGGGTCGCAGCTGGGAGCGAAGACCTCCTCTACTAGCTCCTCGTCCACATTGGACGGGTTGCGGTACACACCGTTCTGAAGTACCTGACGGATGTTGTCACGAGTTCTGAGGGACGGGAGGGGTGGCATAATTGAATAGGAGGATCACACTGAGGCCATATAAAATATATGTTTACATCTAAGTACCTGCCTATAACATATATGAACTGGACTTTTTTATGCGTTTATGGTTGCATGCGCTGACTTCTCTTTTTGAGAGAAGGCTAGTTCTTGGACGAAAGTACGATAATGTCGTACTAGTGATTGTGAGTAGTTATGCAAGTCTATGGGTGCTTCCAACAGCATCCGCCGTTGAAGAGCATCACTAATTAATAGGGTCGTTACGTATTTAGAGGCATGGACGGTATGGACCCGCCAGCCCACCCATAGATATTCCTCGGCCTGATTGTGTGCACGCCAGAGCCTGAGTGAATAGTTGTACCACCGGACTGGCTCCGGGTTTATTGGTGTGATGCATCAACCGGCCACTATATGCAACTTAAAACGTCGGTTTACTAACACTTTGCTGTCGCAAGCTCATAGTCGCTAAGTTTGTTAGAGCCGTTAGTGTACAGCTTTGAGGCTTATCAGAATGAAACGTACTGAGGACAAGAAACGGTTGCATGTGATTATGTTTAGTTAACCATGCTTATATGCGCTTATGCATGGTCCTATAAAAACCACAAGTACATAATACATAAATATATATGTGTGTGTGTGTGTGTGTGTGTGTATGTGTGCATGCAAGTAGATGTGCAGAAGAGCAAATGGTTAAGGTGGGCGCCCTAAAAAGAAGGCGACAGGGGGGCATGTTCGCTTTTGCTGTCGGTCTGCTGGACGCTCGTACGACGAGTGCACGTTGAATCCCCCTAAGGCTGGTGCCGCTGCAACACACTAGGCAATCGCCACCAGGGCCTTGCCCAGGCTGTTTTCTAAGTCCAATCAGAAAGGCATGTCCTGATTGTCGTGTTCTCGCGTTAGGAGAAGGAAGGAGAGGAACGAAATGTCAACTGTCAACCGATATCTGCTAATTCTCACCTTTCAATTTCCAACTGTCGAACGTGATGGATGCAAGCGCGTGGCGGTTTGGGGATCTTTTTGAGAGTATGTTGTCTCAGGCCATGGATCTTCTGGCAAGACGCGCCAAATGCCGCTGATCAAAAGGTAGCAAAGCTGTAGGCTGTTTCTGCCCTACCGACAGCGCCCCTTTTTGTCCTAACCATCTTAGGGTGAGACCGCGTTCCCTAAGAAACCGCATTCATCACACAGGTAGTGTTCAGCGCACCCTATTATCCGCATAGCCACATCTCGTCACCCGTCAACGCAAGACAATTATTTCTCAAGTTTCTTTTCACACCAACAACAGATCTCAGATCTCGTCGATTCGTCTTCTTGCCACCAATACGGCAACAGCGCCTGTGGTAAAAGCGCCTAGACCCACCCCTTTACGAGGGATACCCGACAACTATCCGCACCTGACGTTGTTGAAGAGCGCTGCACTCACTGCGGGGATAGACAACAGGAAGTCAATTAGCAGCAGCAGCGGATAGACCGCCAGAATACGCCAGTCTCCGATAACACCCTTGTTGTTCATAGCGCCAGCGGAGTTCAAAAGTACGGTACCGCGGATGGCGTCCGGTGGGGAGGCCGCATTCACCTGCGCAGCAGAAAGGGATCAGACCGGAGGTATAAGAAAGGACTAATAAAAATACCACATTCCCCTCCTCCCCGAGGGACAGGGAAGGCCGTGTCATGTGCGTGCGTAAGGCAAAAAACGCACCACATTACATTGCACAGCACCACCCAGCGCTATACAGCACAGGGCTACACAGCAAGGCAGTCCGAATCTTCCGGCCCGGCCTGGCCAGTGCAGCGTCCAGGTAGCCGCCACTTAGATGTCCAAGCTCACCACCCTTTCCTAACTGTTGCGTGCAAACTATGGGGATGCGGCCAGGAAGCTATAACCTCGGCAGCCTGAAATTGGACATCTATTCATCGCCCCATTCCTGCCTATCTGTCTGTCTGTCTTGTGAGAATCAACCCAACAGCTGAGTGGCGAGACAAGTTCCACAGCAGCATGTCCTTCATACATCATGTACTAATGCGTGTTCCGTGTCCCGTGCACAAGCAGATGGCAAATGAGCCCGGAGCTTGTTCAGGCAACTCGTTAAAGCCCGGGGCCTGTTCAAGGAACTCCGAGACACGCGCACGAGCACGCCTCTACGTCTGCTCTTGGTGCTTAATGCGCTAACCCGCTAACCCGCGCCACCAACCCGCGCCACTAGTCCGCTCCATCCGCCCGCCTTGAAGGAAACGCTGACCTGGCTTTCCCATGTCCCCATATTGCCCTTACCCCTAACAAAGTGAAGTTGGCAGGTATGCCGCAAATTCGCAGAATCTTGACCATTACCCGGCTAACGAGCCCAGCCCGGCCCATCTCATCCCAACCCAACAAGCACCCACTCACCATGAGACAAGCTAACCCCCCGATGGAGTTGCCCACCATCACAGCTGGCTTCCCGCCGAGAAACTCCGCATTGAAATCCAGGAGGAGGTCCCGCCAAAGCTCCATGCTGCCGCGGAGGGATAAGATGCGTGACAATGGGGACATTGCGCCTCATGGAATGAAGGCTACGCAGTGGCGGGGAACAGTCTGGGTTGTGCGAGTAAGCGCAGGCCAAAGAAAAATGCGTAAGGGATGGGGCCGTGGAAAGCGAGGAGGGGGAAGGAGGAGTATACAAGCCAATGGGTGCGCAGGTTTTGTGCACAGAATGGGTCCGAGGTTCGAGAAGGTTCGAGGTTATGTGAGTTATCGCAGTGTAACCGGGGAGGGGTCAGTATCCATACCTGTATTGGAGGATAGGCTTGGAGGACTTTCCAAAACCAAGAAGATCGATGGCATACACCTTGTAGTTCTCTGCTAGCATGGGAATGTTGCGACGGTAGTGAAACGAAGACAGTCCAAAGCCATGGACGAGGACTATGGGCTCGCCACATCCGGCAGTTTTGTAGTGAATAGTGTGCCCGCGCCATTTCCAGATATGAGAAGACCAGCCATATTTTTCATCTGAGGAACTTGATGATGCGGGGTTGATTTGTTGGGTTGTGCTCGAGGAAGTGGAGGATGTTGCAGCGAACGGGTTTACGCCAGCATCGGCAGCCGCAAGTGCAACGAGTCTAACAGGTCGTGATACACGAGGTAAGATCGCCTGAAATGGTGGCGGTGTAGCTCTAGGGCGGAAAGCTTTACCGCACGACCCATGTCGCAGATTATGTTGTAACATCATAACTCTTGGAGAGATTCACAGATAAACTAGGTCAGCTACGTCTAGACAGTAGTGTATCCCGGCTTGAAATATACTTGCAATGCAAGTCGTCAGCTGTGCTCAGTGCGCTTCCTTATGTCCTCTCATTTTTCTAGGATCCACATGTACGACAGTACACAAAGTAGCTGCGCTCGCCAACAAGGATTCCAGAAATTCCCTTACATGAGGGCATAGCGATTGAAAAGAACAATACATCTTTATTATATTGTAGCCGTTCTTTCAGCTGTTCTAACTCAGCGACAAACACCGAATCCTTCCATTTTTATAGAGTCACGCTACCCTTTCTGCTTCATGACAAGCGAAATTTTTATATAATGCCTCAAACTCGAGTTCGAAGCGCTAGCCTGCAGCGTGGCTCTCGCGCGGGGTCTGCAAAACGTGGGCAACGCGCCAGCACGCAAAGGCGTTTGTCAGACCTCGAAGAGCGCCCAGCATGGGATGTACGTGAACTATACAAAATTTCTGGTAGCGATGGCATGGGATGTACTGTCAAAAATACATACCACGCGGTATGCAGGCAACTTCTTCCAACCTCGAGAAATTCAAGCTGACGGCTGAAGAGCAGGTAAACTTGGATGCGACTAGCATATGTAATAGCGGTAGTCGAAATGATTTCCACCAGCTTCCATGAACAGGAGCGTCGCAGGGCCTCACGCGTCTCCAAGAACCGGCCCATAACAACATCCGACGTAAAGCGCAACTTCGTCGAAGGTAAGACCCACACGCAACACAACAGCATACACGTCCGTACGAATGGTAATATGTCGCAGCCACCGCACCCTTTCCAGAATTTTTCAGGTGGTGTACACCCCGTGCCCGCCATTGCCCGCCTTAAAGCCACAATTGTATTTCCCAGCTGCAACGCAAGGAAAGAAGCTTAAAAATCACGTATGTCATGTACCATTGCCACCGTCCACCCTTCGCATTTCCAACGATTCGATGCCAACGACTCCCCATCAGACGCATCCACGCACACTCATCTCATTAACCTTATAACCCCCCCACGGTATCCGGCCTGCTGGGTCTTGTCCCCCTCGTCATCTAAATCCCCATCCTCTGTCCAAGTGCTCTTATATTTCTTACAAATTAAGTATTATTATTACCTCTATTTGATTCTTTACATTCACACGTTTTTATCCTCTTCGTGCCTTTAGATCTCGTGCGCGTGTTTCATCTCATCCCCAAATGATTGCAGCATGGACCAGGCACGTCACCACCAGCGCCCCCCTTCATGGAGACACAGACCCAGATCAGGACCGCCCCCGCAGCAGCTCTGTGACTCGTGACATGTCCGAAATTAACTACGGCAACGTCGTGGAGATGCTGCGCAAATCGCCAAGTTCAGTTACCCGCGCGCGATCAAACGGCTCAGCGACCTTGGCTGACACACGACTCCAGCACCGCGTTTCTGCTGCTGGCACAGCTAGCGTCCCAAAGTATGCTATTAAGGTTTCGGATCCTCCGGAAGATAATTCTGCTCCATTCGCCCGCCTGTCAGAGAGTGAAGTCGGCGCCGGCCAATTGCTTTCCAACATCAGCTCCGTATCCGCAGTCAAAGCCCCCCTGCCTCGTAGCACTGGCGACAATACCTGGGCGACTGCGGACACTGCGAGTGCGTCCGCAGGATCCTTGTCAGAGACAATGGTTACGGCGGCGGCGGAGTCAGGAAGCCGCGCGTCGCAAAGGCCATCAGCGATGGCGGCGGCCAAGGGAATCGATACGGCCTCGGCATCAGGCGGGCCGGGTGCCTCCGCGGCGGCAGCGGCTGAGGCAGCGGCAGACGCTGGTGGTCGCGGCAGCAGCGGGATGCTGCTGCATCGTGCGGGCGTTAGCATCACACCGGCCGAGTTGCGACCAAGGTGCGTGAAATGGGATAACGGTTGCATGAAACCAGCGACAGAAGCCTTAGGATACAGCAACACCTGGGTACGGCCGCGTGATACTTAGGGAAGGGGTGGGGTGGGGTGTGACATCTCACTATCTGGCTGCACGTCTAGAGGCGTATGGAGAAATGGGCTATGGGTTACAGGAATTCAGGGACTCTCTGCCCACTTCCCCAGCCGCGTTAAGAGGTTCAGACACTTAGTGAGCAAGACATCCTGGTCATGGTTTGAGCGAGCTTACCTACGCCGCCATGTCCGAAGCGATGTGCAAAGTATAAAGGTAACAAGACGGGGGTTGCCGAGCGTAATGGGACAGGGTAAAGAAAGGCTTGGATCAGGGGAGGCACAAGCATTGTGATGCGCTGGGGTGGCTGGCCGAAACCGTCTCTCTCGTGGCCCAGCTTCCCGCGGTTGCTGTGTTACCACACAGGTTCAATCCCGCAGATGCCACCACCATCATCGCCTTTCACGAAGATAGCGACGACGACGGCGAAGATGATGGCGCTCCGCAGCACAGCAGCATTGGCAGCCCCCCCCATGGCGACGCAGCAGCAGCAGCAGTAGCGGCCGCGCGAGGATTAGCACTTCGGGGGGGAAAACCCGATCCGCTGACGGCAGCATTCGAGGCGGCGCTCTTTGGGCGTGATGGCGGCGGCCCCGCCTCGTCGGTCAGGGTCGCGGGGGCTTGGGCGAGCAGTCGAGATGCTGCGTCACCACTCGATGCAGCTGCGGTGAGCGGGAAGAGGGAGTGAGGATGGCGAGCGTTAGGATGCTGCCAGGGAAAATCTCGAATTAAGTGAAGGGGAGGAAAAGCGGGTGTATCTATTTAGCGCAGCATATTAACGAATTGCATGATTGCCCGGGTGAGAGCTGCAGTGATCATCGTTGCTGTGGACTGAGGACGGCCCCTAATAGCTATTTACTTGTCTTCACCACCTGAGAAGAAGAAGAAGAAGAAGAAGAAGAAGAAGAAGAAGAAGAAGAAGAAGAAGAAGAAGAAGAACAGAAAGAGGGAGGAAATGAAGGGGAAGAAGAAAAGGAAGAGTAGAACCTAGAAGATTATGCACCAATCAATGGCGCCCTAGTTTCGCTCAACCTTCCCCCTTCATTCGAGGCTCTGTACCACGCTGAAGGTTCCGAATCATGCTGATACAACAACAGTGGGCACAGCGTGCCGGCAGAGATGGGGTGCAATGCCGGCAGAAGGGACTTAGGCCAGGCGTAACCGCGGGGTTGGGGGGCCGGGGTGGCAGACTTTGAGGGCCGCTCCATCGTGGCTGGGCTTTTGTGCGTATATGGGGTGTATTGGGCTTTCTATTAGACAGAAAGGAAAGCGGCCTCCCGCGGTCATCACCGAAGCCCCCACCCCACCCCAACCAGCACCACCAGTACCAGCACCCTTCCTATCCCCAACCACCACCATAAGAGGGAGGCCGCATTATCATTATTATTACGTTCATCATTTATCGTTCTTGTTTCCTGAGGCATCTCATTTCATGTGTATTGACATAACCCATCAGCACTTAAGAGGCGTTAAGAAGGGAAAAACGTGGAGCCTGCGGGTGTCGGATTGGATCTATGAGAACCTGGAGGATTCCAGAATCCAATTTCCCATGGATCCAATGCAACATCCTCACAAACGTTGTCGGATGTTTACATTCTACGTGTGCGGACAGGGTAGGCATTTGCCGGCCACAGTGTATATTGGGAACGCCGGCTGTGCAGAATTGCGTGCTTCTGTACTTCAAACAGTCGTCACAGCCTTCACTGTCCACCCCTTTCCCGAAGGTGTGGTACCTCAGTGCCGTGCCTCGCCTTATGAAATGGACGTACGCATGTGTTGCCCGTCTGTCCATGCATGTTTTGCTTTAGACGCCGTTGTAACTCAATTCACGGAGGTTAGCTTTCTGTGCTGCTCAGCAGCAGTTCCAGGTTTTTTGTTTGTTTACTTTCACCCCTATGGCGCTGTCCACTCCTTTCGCACTTCCGCTGACTCCTTTGGGGCCGATGAACCCACACATACGGACATACAGAACGATGTGTGCAATGTTTCCACGCAGTCGGAGGTGGAGCGTCGTCTTCGTGCGGTGGAATCTGCGCTTGGGCTCACCGTAAGGGGCCTGGCTGCCGGCGGAGGCGGAGGCGGTCAGCAGCTGCTTCAGGAGGAGGTTTCAGAGCTGCGTCGGGAGCTGCAGAAGGTAGGTGTGTTTCTTGATTATTTAAGGGGGAGGGGAATTCGGAAGCGTGAAACAAGTGGAATTTTAAGCAAATCAAAACGGCGAAGCTGTGGAACAAAATGTTGCATTGTGTATGCTTATGTGTTCCGCCATGCAACGCCTGTCTGAACCCGATTCTAAAACCCTAAAACCTTAACCCCTAAAGCGTGCTGCCTATGTAACCTTCAACAGAATTTCGTCGACTTGAGGTCCTCAACTTCGGCCCTGCAGGTGCAGGTGGATAATGCCAAGTTGCGTCAAGAGCTGGGTGCCTTCTCCACGCACGCCAGCGCCATGATGACGCAGCTTCAGGTGGGCTTTGGGTTTATGGTGTACTGGAGGGGAGGGGAGGAGGCAAGTGAGGGGAGGCTAGCAGGGTATTGGGGCGAGGTGAAGAGGTTTTATGGGGGAGGGTTTAGGGTTTGCGGGGTGGGGTAGGATTTGAGCTGAGTTTGGTTTAATGAGGTGGGATTAATGACGGTCTGATGCTGTGAGAAGGATGGGTGCGCGTGTCACTTTACGTACACACACACACCTGGGTCACATCTGTATTGGTGCATCGCCATCCATAAGCTAATTCACATTCCGTTTCCATTTTTGTTTTCGTCGCGTCTCTGATGGTGATGCTGATATTGATAATATGGAAATGATATTGTGATAATGATGGGCAGACTCAAGTCCAACAGCTTCTTCGTCGCTCGAGTGGTGGCAGTGTTGTTGGCATCGATCAGGGATTATCTTCGGTCGCCGCTACCGCAGCAGCACCGCCAGCAGTACCACCGGTATCACTTTCCACCAGACCTCAGCCGTCCGCGCCGTCATCCCGCACAGCGCAGCGGCAGAACGAAATGGTAACCGCAGGTGCCGCTCCCGCCGCCGCCGCCGCGTCCATTCCCACCACAGTTACGGCATCCGGGGGCGCCAGTTATGCGCCGTACGGCGGCCTGTACGGCAGTCGACCCGTGCCGCAGCCGTACCAATCCGCGGCGCAGACCCATCAGCCACCCTCGATGCAGCAGCAATCCCAGCCCGTTGTACGGCGCAACATCTTTTCCGATCTGGATATACCTACTTTTCGACCCATGGGCACGACCGCGGCAATCCCGAATGGTCAAGAAGGTGAGGCGTCGGCTGGGACGCCGGTTGCTAACGCCACTGCTGCCACCGCCGCCGCTGCTTACCAGCCATTTGCGGGAGGCTATACGCCTCCAGCGGCGGCGGCAGCTTCGCCGCTCATCGACATAGCCTCGGTGCCGAGCGCGTCATACACAGTGCCCATACGGGACATAGATGATTCAGAGGTGGCGCTGCCGTCGTTTTCGGCATTCAGGTGAGGCCGCCATCTCTAATGCGAAAGGGTAAGAGTTCACCCGTCACTGGAACGTGCGACCTGATTTAAGCATATTGCGTGAAGTAGGTTTGTATAATATGCAGCACACACACAAAATGGCAGTGAACAAAATGTAGTAGTAGCAAGAATGGTTGAAATTTTAAATATTTTTCCCCTCTAAAAATGATAAGCAAGATGTAAGACCTGCCACCAAGAAACTATGTACCATAACGAAATGGTGCTTACAAAAGGGGGGGTTGCCGTTCGGAGCCGTTTATGAGAGGACGCCACGAGAAGGGTTGGCGCCAAGTCGCTAGTATGATTGCCAGTGCAGTCTGTGTGTGCTGGCCCGTTTACTGTGGAGGACTTGTCAGCATTACGGTTATACCCGAGGATGGTACCATTCGCGTTGGTTTGTCAGTGTTAAGGTGCGGTATTCCTCACTGACCAGCGGCCTACGAATCACTGGGCGTATCCTGGTTCTCGCTGCTGCTAGAGAGACGCCCTCATCTCATCATATCGAAATTATCTTCAACATGCACTCATTGGGGACAGCGTACCCACCACCAGTGTCCAACAGAATCTAGCAGATCAGCGGTGCCATCGACTCCGCTCCTTGCCAGCTCGTAAGCCACTATAATCACGTCCTACACGATCCACCGACTAGGGGGTGCCCGCTAGATTATTGCCATCTGACAGCTTAGGGGTTGGTAGGAGCGTTGAGAGTATTTGAACCCAGACAGCGTCTGGGGGCATAAGTCGCACCATGACTTCTGTTTCGGCTCTACCTCGCCTGCTGTACGACTGTACGTGTGTATTTGTTTTCAGCATTTTGTAAAGGGTTTCACATTTTGCGCATTTCCCCACCGAAGGCGGCAGGCATGGCAGCCAGCTCTCCTCTCTCTTGGGCACATGAATGGGATGAACACTTTCCCCGTAAATGCAGTTATTAAATCGATGTATGTCCGCTTTTGAGGGCGGTCAGTTGCCAGTTTTTATCAAACAATAGACGGTGTTTTGGGTGGATGCGAACGTTGAGCGCCCTCATGGGTGCATGTATGACCCATATCCCGGGTGACCCATGGGTCAGTTGAGTTCCGTTTCTTTGCCCTTGGTACGTAACAGGCGGTCTGCCGGCACCATGGCCTTCACAGCGGCACGCCCGGCCGCGAGTGGTACCATCCCCAGGTCATACAACCCACACCAATCTGCCAATTCCAACGACGCCGCACCCGCACCGGAAGCCGTGATACGTCTCTCCCCTTCCGGAGCTCATTCCAACATTTCCGCGGTGCAGCAGCGACCCTTTCCCACTCAATACCAGCCTCGAAGCATCGGCGGAGTTATCGTTAAGCCAGGTAGTAATAACCTCAGCTCGTCCGTGTCAATACCGCCGCCGCCGGCAACCGTCGTCGGAATGACGGCGGCGTCAGCCGCCGGCGGAGCCAACGCCGTCGGCGGCACTTACACGGCCTCCCTAGCAATATCCTCGGCAGCGGCAGCGACGGGTTCCGATGCTGCAGCGGTGGCTCTGGCGCGGACGCACTCCGGCCTGCCGCAACCGCTGGTGTTCAGCGTAGGTCCGGAGTTTCGGGCGGCCCGGGCGACGGGGCTATCCGCAGAAAACTCTCTGTCGCTGTCGGCACACACGGCGGCGGCGGTGTCAGCGCGTGCAAAGGCGTCCATGCCAGGCGTAGTGCGCTGAGAGTAGCGCGTGCAAAGTTTGGACTTCCGAGGGTTTGAGGGAGATGAAACTCGTGATGAGAAATTTAATCTGTGAGATTTAACCATCGGGACTCAAGGATAACCACGAGATTTAACGGGACCAAATAATTCTCACACACTTCGACCACCAGGCTATCGCATGCCAGCAAGCACAACTGCTTGCACTGCTCGTCAGGAATTTCCACCAACCCGACATCAAAAAACGTATACACACATTATACGCATACCCTGTCATGAACCGCATAAAGGATGGCGTCTGCAACTGCAAGCCGTGGTGCGTAACCGAGCGATCCTGGTTTATGCCAGTTCACGCACAAATGCACCCAACACATTGTAAGCCCGCTGCATGGCGACATGGCCTTCCCTCCCCATTTGAATAAAGCAAAACTTTCTGAACACCACCACAATTGTCAGCGCGCACACTATTCGCAGCAATTAAGCTCCGCAGGTTGCCCTGTAGTTGGGTGTTGCCAGAGATGGTCCCCATGCTAGGAACCTTCGGGTTCGTAGCCGTAAGTGAGAAACGCCTCGGATACACATCTGAAATGCTCGCACGCAAACGCGCAGCAGACTGGCAGTGTCGTCACATGGTGCTACCATCTCACAGGAACGCAGCAACAGTTTCTAAACACTACCAAAATTGTACATATACATGGCAGTTTATCAAAGCCACCACAGTGCATCTACGCCGGCATTGCGTTCAATGTAAAACAATTCTGGAAACGTATATTCCTTGGTCCGTACATGCTATGGTCCGCAGCATCTCACAACTGCCACCTGTCGTCAAACTGCCCTTTTGGTACGTGTCTCTCGGTAACTTGGATGTTTGTATGCAGATATGTCAGGCTGCTCTGCGCAACCGACAAGGTACGATGGCGATACGATGACTCCAACTGCGTGGCCATCCCGCGGCCCAACTCCGGCAGCCAATGACCCATCATTATGACCCGGGGCATGATATGCTGCGACCCGGGGCAAACTGCTCACAATGCACCAGCATGCCATCCACAACTTCAGTCGCCGTGTCAAGTATTTTCCCCGGCAAAATTAGCGATGATGAGTTTTTCCGGATTTTGAGGCGATGTACTTCATCCCCTCGTTCTTAATATCCGCCATCGCCTCGACGCCGTTTAGGCTGCCTTCCATGAGCAAATTGAAGGTGCTGTTTACGAGTTCCTCGTGTACCTTATCTGGAAAGTATTTGAGCCACACCCTGTTGATGTGATACCGCACGCCTGCCTTTATGTCAAGAAGGATGGTGGTGTCCTTTGTCACGTCAAAGGCAGCCTGTGGCTTGATACGGCCGTTGAACATACCCCGCCCGAACAGATTGAAGAAGTCCGTCTCCGAGTGGCGGTGATGCAACCCAAGGTACCCAATGGGCTCAAAGAACCGAAACAGGGTTTGGTAACGCTGCCTGTAACCAGCATTTTCTAGAGAGTAGATGAAGAACCGATCCTGTGACAGTTCACCATTCGCTGGAAAGCCTTTGGAGACGAGGAGGGCTTTGATTTTGTCCGAAAGCGGCGGCTCGTGCTTCATCCCGTAGTCATGGCCCTTTATCGTGTTGTAGTAATCGTACAGGTTGGAACGCACGGCCTCGTACCGTGACTTATGAAATCCGTACACCCACAAGTGACCCATAGTTCCATTCACACGATTGATACCCTCGGCGTACTTTCGGTCGTCCAGAAACGCCGAGTTGTCCATATCCAGCAGGCTCACGATGCCAATTTCCGGCTGTTGGGCGGATAAGTCAATCATTCGGGCAAGCAACTGCGCGGCGCGAAGAAACCCAAACCGGAACCAAAATAGAAACGTCTCGGTTGAGTTCCCGATTCAGTAAGGAAGCTTACGTGAAATCCATACTTCAACCAGTAACAACGTGTCACTTAAAACACCATGAATGAGCGACCGAAGGGAAGAAAAACCACTAGACAAATTGTGCGGCAACTGCGGACCGGTAACGAAGCATCGTGCACGCGCAAGTCACACAGCAATTCACATGGGTAGAAAACATCATGAGTTAACGTTTGAGATTGCATGCATATTGATGACCACTGGAGAAGGAGCTGCTACAACCCCCATAAACAAGAGACGTATGTCAAGTTTTACTGTCTTACATCCGGGTCCGCAAAAACGTTATTTCACCTGAAGCGCCTGAGGATGAACGACATTGTCTTCTTCTACGATGATGAGGCCATCATAGCCCATTATGTCGAAAGTGAAGGATTTCACGAAGTGATGATGTAGCCCGGTGCAAAGATTGGACTTGTGCCGAATGTAAACAATATTAGAGGACTCAGGAAAATGCAGGTCTTGATCAATAATATAATTGGCTCCACCATCCTGGGAAATGAAGAGATCGAACTGCTCCACGCCGTCGCTTCTCAAGACGGCCGGCAGTGACTGGCGAATGACCCCGGCCCGATTGAAGCACATGAAAACCACTGCGATACGGTTGCGTTTGTTAAAGCTTCCCACGAGTTGGTTGCGTGCCGATGTGTAGTCCTTGAACAATTCGTCCAAGTAGGACGCAGCCTGACCCGGATCAGATTCGCCAAGCTGCCTGCGAGAACCCTGAGCTAAGCCTATGATCGAGTTGCCTGTTAAAATTGAAACTGCTGAGCCAAGGTGTCGCTGTTGGAATTGGCTCGCAGCAGTTTCTTGTGAAGAAGCGACATTTGCGGTGTGCGAAAAAAGTATACCTACGACCCATATCATCAAACAACTAAACCAGCCTTTACACATAATTCACAGAGCCTATGCACAGCCTTCGTGAACACCTATGCAGCATATTCCTGAACGTATTTGCGAATGTTCAAAAGTTTTTTGAAGAACTGCATCCTATGAACTTCTATTATTCTTTACAGAGTATGAATTTGACAATTGAGTCGAACATTTCGCATGATGGCGACTTGGAGCATTGGTAATTACCGTCCGGCAAAATGCTCGTTCTTTCGGTTTACCCACCGACAATACGAACACTTTATTTCCTCAAAAACCCCATCATGGAAGGTGATGAAAGTATTTCGTCTTCAGTACCTTTAATCGATAATTTGTACCAGTTAATACCAGCAGGATGGCTAGAAACGGCCGCATTAAAGATGCCTGTGGCTGGCGTCCATCGTAGAGCGGGGAGCCCGTACGGTTCAAGCAACGCGCCATCCATGATGCCACAGCCCTTCAAGCAACCCCGTCCCGCTGCGGTGCTCTCGGCTCCGGTGCTCTTGGTCTGACTGTGGGTCGAGGGCCCCGCCTTCTTCACGCAAACGTGGTCCACTGACACGACGATCTGGCTGACGTAGTGTGGTCAGCACGCATGGTGAGGGCACGCCGCGACTGGGAATGGCAGAGCGGACACCCTGCCAATCAGTCCGGCCCCCACAGTAGAAATGATGGCACCCTGGCCCAGGCGGAAAGTGGACAACGCGTAGGCCTTAGCTTGCACATCCTCCGTGTATGTGAAACCCGCAATTCTTCCTCCTCCCTGGCGTGCACCGGCGGCTGGAAGGCCAGAGTGAGCAAAACCTAAGTGGCAGGTAGTGGTCCACAATACCCGGGGAAGGTCAAGTCCAGGGTCCCCCGAGCAGCACGAAGGTAACTCTGGCCTCTTTCAGACTAGCGACAGCTACTTTCCAAACACAAGGTTTATTTCCAGTGATCTAAGGCTATTCTCAGTCAGCTGCTGTTTTGCGTATAACAAACCAGCTTTCATACCTGAGCAACATGCTCCACACACAATCCGCCCATGCCTGGCCTGATTTTATCCTGCTGCGCCCATTTCTAGTCCAATCCCTTCTTAAGCCCGTGATGGCGATACGGAAAGATGCCATTCGGCAGAAACATGGCAACCCTCTACATCTCAGGTCTCATAGTATCGCAGCGTACTACGCAAGATGGTCGGTTGTATAAATCAGGTCCGCATCTATCCTTCCGTTAACAGTCATATTGAACAGGGAATCATCCGCTACGACCCATAGGTCCATGTCACATGGGAAAGTGGCATTGAGCGCGCAGCTTGTCAGCACGCCTAATCGACCCTGCCTGCGCCTGCAGCTGAGAAATTTAATCCGTGAGATTTAACCATCGGGAGTCAAGAATTCCCACACACCTCGACCACCAGGCTATTGCATGCCAGCAAGCACAACTGCTTGCACTGCTCGTCAGGAATTTCCACCAACCCGACATCAAAAAACGTATACACACATTATACGCATACCCTGTCATGAACCGCTAAAAGGATGGCGTCTGCAACTGCAAGCCGTGGTGCGTAACCGAGCGATCCTCGTTTTTATGCCACTTTACGCACAAATGCACCCAACACATTGTAAGTCCGCTGCATGGTACATTTCTTGGTCCTTCCATGCTCTGGTCCGCAGCATCTCACACTGCCACCTTCGTCAAACTGTCCTTATGGTACGTGTCTCTCGGTAACTTGGGTGTTCGTATGCAGATATGTCAGGCTGCAGCCAATGACCCATCATTATGACCCGGGGCATGATATGCTTCGACCAAAACAAACTGCTCACAATCCACCAGCATGCCATCCACAACTTCAGTCGCCATGTCAAACATCGCCCCCGGCAAAAGTAGCGATAATCAATTTATCTCCAGTTTTTGAGGCGATGTGCTTCATCCCCGCGCTCTTAATATCCGCCATCGCCTCGACGCCATTTAGGCGGCCTTCCATGAGCGAAACGAAGGTGCTATTTACGAGTTCCTCGTGTACCTTACCTGGAAAGTATTGGAGCCATACCCTATTGATGTGATCCCGCACGCCTGCCTTTATGTCAAGAAGCATGTTGGTGTCCTTTGTCACATCAAAGGCAGCCTGTGGCTTGATGCGGCCGTTGAACATACCCCGCCCGAACAGATTGAAGAAATCCGTCTCCGTGTGGCGGTGATGCAAACCAAGGTACCCAATGGGCTCAAAGAACCGAAACAGGGTTTGGTAACGCTGCCTGTAACCAGCACTTGCTAGAGAGTAGATGAAGAACCGATCCTGTGACAGTTCACCATTCGCTGGAAAGCCTTTGGAAACGAGGAGGGCTTTGATTTTGTCCGAAAGCGGCGGCTCGTGCTTCTTCCCGTAGTCATAGCCCTTTATCGTGTTGTAGTAATCGTACAGGTTGGAACGCACGGCCTCGTACCGTGACTTATGAAATCCGTACACCCACAAGTGACCCATAATTCCTTTCACACGATTGATACCCTCGGCGTACTTTCGGTCGTCCAGAAACGCCGAGTTATCCATATCCAGCAGGCTCACGATGCCAATTTCCGGCTGTTCGATGGATAAGTCAATCATCCGGGCAAGCAACTGCGCGGCGCGAAGAAACCCAATCCGGAACCAAAATAGAACGTCTCGGTTGAGTTCCCGATTCAGTAAGGGAGCTTACGTGAAATCCATACTTCAACCAGTAACAACGTGTCACTTAAAACACCATGAATGAGCGACCGAAGGGAAGAAACACCACTAGACAAAACAGCGGACCGGTAACCAAGCATCGTGCACGCGCAAGAACACACAGCAATTCATATGGGTAGAAAACATTGTGAGTAAACGTTTGAGATTGCATGCATATTGATGACCACTGGAGAAGGAGCTGCTACAACCCTCATAAACAAGAGACGTATGTCAAGTTTTACTGTCTTACATCCGGGTCCGCAAAAAAAACCCGTCTTCACCTGCAGAGCCTGGGGATGAATGACATTGTCTTCCTCTACGATGATGAGGCCATCATAGTCCATTATGTCGAAAGTGAAGGATTTCACGAAGTGATGATGTAGCCCGGTGCAAAGATTGAACTTGTGCCGAATGTAGACAATACTAGAGGACTCGGGGAAATGCAGATCCTTCTCAATATTATAACCGGCTCCACCATCCTGGGAAATGAAGAGATCGAACTGCTCCACGCCCTCGCTTCTCATGACAGCCGGAAGCGATTGTCGAATGACCCCGGCCCGATTGAAGCACATGAAAACCACTGCTATTCGGCTGCGTTTGTTAAAGCTTCCCACGAGTTGCGTGCGTGCGGTTTCGTAGTTCTTGAACAAGTCGTCCAAGTAGGCCGCAGCCTGGCCTGGATTGGCCTCCTGGCCCGGACCAGAATCGTCAAGCTGCCTGCGAAAACGCTGCGCTACGCCTTTCATCGAATTGCCTGCTAAAATTGAAACAGTTGAGCCACGATTTCGCTGTTGGAATCGGCTCGCAAGGACAGGTACTTGTGAAGAAGCAACATTTGCGGTGTGTGAAAAAATTTCCCCTAGGACCCATAGCATCAAAAACGAAAGCCATCCTTTATACATTATTCACAGAGCCTATGCACCGCCTTCGTGAACACCTATGCAGCGTATTCCTGAACGTATTTGCGAAGGTTCAAAAGTTGTATGAAGAGCTGCATCCTATGAACTAATATACTACTTTAGAGACTATGATTTTTACAATTGAGTCGAACATTTGGCGGGATCGCATGATGGTGACTTGGAGCATTAGTAATTACCGTCCGGCAAAATGCTCGGTCTTTCGGTTAAGCCACCGACAATCCCAAACGCCAAATCATAGCTTCAATAATTTCTTCGTGTCACACCGCCGTGCTTATTTGTTTTTAAGATGACGATCATGTACTCTTCCTACTACCAGAGAAGCGGAGAGGCTATTCCTCCAAAAGCACATAGCAAATTTATCCGCCGGTTGAGAGATGGCTGAAATAAAGGCACTCATGCTAACTTATAATCTTTTGCCATTTTTAGCTAAAAACGTTTCTGTCAGAACACTAATTTCTTAAAAAACCCATCATGGAAGGTGATGAAAAACGTTCGTCTTGATTACCTGTAATCGATAATTGTACCAGTAAATAATTGCAGGATGTTGAGAAATGGCCGCATTCTGTGGCTGTTATGATGTTATGTTACAAACTCAGAAAGAGCTCGTAAGGCCCGTACGAGCCAGGAGGCTCAAAGGACCACAAGAACGAGCAGTGTAAAAGAAAAGGAAAGTGATAGTAAAAAAGATAGCGCAAAGTTAAACTAGTGGAAGGAAACGTACTGCAGGGCAAGTTCTGCCAACCTGCGACACACGCCTTTATTTGACGCACGGATGCTATGGATAATCCGAGCAAGGCGTAATTGATCCTGCATTCACATAATCTGGATCGTTGTCGAGTCTTGACCCACTCCGAGGCTAGCATAATAGGCAGGACATTCCATCATCACATGGTACTCATCTTTGACAGAATCAGCATTATTGCAAACACGGCACCAGCGTTACTCTCTTGGCCGATCATTAGGGCGGTTTACTTCTAAAGCCCAAGCACCAAGACGAAAACTAAGAAGGGATGTGTGGACAGGCATGCATTGGGATATAGCTGTTGTACCACGCTCCACTCCGCCCAAGCCCAGCTATGTCGCACCCACCATCGCCACGCCGCGCACAGCCGTGTCGTACATGGACCACCTGGAGTGATACGGCACCCTGTCGTACGTGGACCACCTGGAGCGATACGGCACCCTGTCGTAAGTGGACCACCCGGAGTAGCACGGCATCGGCGTGGCACGCATGCAGCCGCGCCACACAGCATGTCACGGCATATGCGTTATGAGCAATGGCTAAGGGCATAAGCAACCCATGAGCGGCATAACATCTAACGCATTGTGCGAAGTCGCCGCAAGCATACGTAGCGTGAATGGCATCGCGATGGATGTGCATGTCCCGGCGACTTGGTCGCGACAACCTAGAGTGCATAACATACTATGCATACGCGCACATCTGAGCACGATAATGCGAGCGTACCCTGAGGTCGCGAGGCAATGGCTCGAGCAATGTGACGCATCGAATGCAACACTACTAGTCGGCACCTTTACGCAAGTAAAGAACATTGCATTATTGCTATGACGGCTTATATAGGAATATCTGTTTGTTGTGGGTGGGACCCTAAATTCGCTCGGTATTAATTATATTTAATATAATAATGATAAAGTCTCAGGACGGGTACGACCCGCCAAGCACAGGCTTTCAGGACAGAGTTCCGCTCTAGGTTCAGGTCCGTGGGCTCTGTCTGCCCGACTCCCCTCCAGGATGTTCTTATATCCTGTTTCATAGAGAGCTGAAACGACTTCTGTTAGCTATTTCTAAAGTGTTCGATGTATCCCTGGAGTGACGGCTGAGCTGAGCCATTACTAACAGGGTCAGTGGGGTCGGGAGGTTACGGACATTCGTCGTAATGGAATTACGACGAATTCCCATTCGAAACTTATCTGGTTCTTAATCTTTTAATTTCTTTTAGTTCCTTATATTCAAAGGTACGCATGGTGCGCGATTCTTAAGCAGTTATTTCGTCCTAAGATCGTCACGGACCTCTAACCGAAAATAACTCTTTCAGTCGATTGGGAACTTCTAAAAAAATGCTACTTAGCACATTTCTGTCTGAATTCAATTTAGATGTTTCCGTTATATAGCTTATTTAAATCATCCGATTAAAATAGGCTATGCTACAACATCTGCTCCCCTTTTCTAAGCGCCAGTGTCCTCACGGCGTTCTGTCTTTGAGGCCCAGTATTCATCGACCACGGTTTGATCTACGAAGTTAGCCTCTTCAACCCAGGTGTTGTGCTCATGGCCGTAGTTTTGCCATTTCACCAGGTAATGTTCAGAGTTCGGGAACGCAGCTTACACGTTTCATGGTCAATAATTCTTTCAGCAATCCAGACAGGTTGAGTGGTGTCCGGATCTAGAGCCACGGGGGCAGGGGGTTGTACCGTACCGTCAGAACGGTATGGTCTCAAAAGGGAAACATGGAAAACGTTGTGGAACCAGTATTCTGGTGGAAGGGTCAGTTTTGCCGCAACGGGGTTGATCATTTTCTCAATGGGGAAAGGACCAAACCATTTTGGCATCAGTTTTCGCGATCCACGCTGGGAGCTCAAATTCTTGGTACTTAGTAGGACTTGTTGGCCCACCACGTATTCTACCTTCCTTCGTTTTCGGTTCACATCTTTCTGTGCACGGTCCTGTGCAGCCAAAATGCACTTCTTCGCATCGGCCAGGCGCTTAGCATATGTGTCAGCATAATGCTTCGCAGCGGGGACGGTATCTCCCAATTCCAATTGAAGTGGGGTTCGGGGGTGGAAACCGTAGTTCAGATAGAATGGGGTGGAGCCCACCGACCGATTCTTCAAGTTATTCATTGCAAACTCAACGGGTCCGAGGTACTGATCTCAAGAGTTTGGTTCTGTATCCACATAGTTTCGTAGAGTGTCCCCAAGGATTCGATTCATTCTTTCGGTTTGGCCGTCAGTTTCTGGGTGGAAAGCTGTACTGAGGTTCTGCTTCATACCGACACGTTTCAGGAGTGCGGGGAAGAAAGCACCTGTAAATTTGGTGTCACGGTCAGAAACAATTGTTTCAGGTAGTCCATGTAGACGGACTACTGCATCAAAGAATAGGTCTGCAGTTTCTTCGGCATCAATGGCTTTCTTGCATGGGCGCACATGCACCATCTTAGTCAATCTATCAACAAACACCACAATGGCGTTGTGTCCTTTCTTAGTCGACGGCAGGCCAAGTACAAAATCCATCGAGACGCTCTGCCATGGTTGTTCTGGGATGGGTAGTGGATGGGACAATCCAGCTGTCTTGCCTGGCACAGCTTTGTTGCGCTGGCAGGAGTCACACATGGCTACGAAATCAGCAACATCTGCACGAAGAGATGGCCACCAAAAATTTCGTTCAATCAGTTCTATTGTTCTGTCACGGCCAGGATGACCAGCCATGGGTTCTGAGTGGCTTCTTGCAATGATTTCATGTTTCAGTTCTGGGTCGTTTGGAACAACAATGCGAAATTCGCATTCCTCCCCCTCTCGTTGAAAGAAACCAAGGTTATTCTGCACCAAGGTACGGGTGTTGGTGGGGTGTTGAAACCAAACGTCTCGTTTTGTAGCTTGGGCTATGCGCTGAATAAGGGGTTCAGGCGCATTCTGGCGACACGTGGTAACCGCATTGAAAACCACGGCTGTTGCGAGGGACGGGTGGCGGGATAGAGCATCGGCCACAATATTCAAACGGCCAGGCCGATAAAGCCATTCGAAGTTGAATTGCTCTAGGAATTCTACCCAGCGAGCCTGCCGACGGCTTAAGTGTGCTTGGGTTTTCAGAAAAGTCAGCGGGTGATGATCAGTCACCAGCGTGAAAGGGATCGAACTCTGCAAATAACATCGCCACTCCCGTAAGGCATTAATTACCCCAAGTAGTTCTTGCTCTCCCGTGCTATAGTTTCTTTCGGCGGGAGAGAATTTCTTGCTTGTGAAAGCAACTGGGCGTCCGTCCTGCAGTAAAACGGCGCCGGTACCATTTAGAGATGCATCTGAAATAACCTCAAATGGTTTCTTAAAGTCGGGGTACTGTAACAGCACGTCGCTTGTAAGCCGTTTCTTAAGTTCAGTGAACGCATGTAAGGCCTGGGATGGCCACATGTCTGGCAACCATGTCAAGCTGAACATGTCAGTGAGCGGTGCAGTTAACGAACTGAAACCAGCAATAAAGCGGCAGAAATAGTTCGCTAAGCCCACAAAAGATCTGAGTTCAGTAATGTCTTTTGGCTGTGGCCAGTTACGAATGATGTCCACTTTCTTGGGGTCCATCCGGACACCTTCTGAGTTCACAATATGCCCCAGATATTTAACCTCATTGCGCCAGAATTCACATTTCGATAGCTTAGCGTGAAGCTGGTGTTTCTGTAGTACAGTTAACACCAACCGAAGGTGCTCAGCGTGTTCATCTGGGGTCTTAGAGAAAATCAGGATATCGTCCAGATAAACTGTGACGAAAGAGTTCAGATAAGGCGCGAAAATTCTGTTCATAGTGACTTGGAAAGTAGCCGGGGCATTTGATAGTCCAAAGGGCAGCACCAGCCATTCAAAATGTCCCAGGGGCGTGGTAAAAGCTGTCTTCGGAATATCATCAGGATGTATTCGTAACTGGTGATATCCAGAGGCCAAATCTAGGGCTGTAAAAATCGAAGCTCCCGAAAGTCTGTCGAGGGTGTCATCTATCCGGGGCAGTGGATATTTGTTCTTCACGGTAATCTTATTCAGTGCACGATAATCAATGCACATGCGTAGATCGCCTGTCTTCTTAGCCACAAAGAGGATCGGGGCACCATATGGTGACGTCGAAGGCCGGATAAAGCCTTTCTGAAGCAAATCCTTGACTTGCTTTTCAACCTCTTCTCGTTCTAAAAGGGATAATCTAAATTGTGGCCGCGAAACAGGGTGCGCGCCCGGTTCTAGTGGGATGGTGTGGTGAACACCACGATCCGGAGGTAATAACCCTTCAATTGGCATAAAAACCTGAGGAAATTTGGACAGGATTTCAACAAGTTTAGTGTTCTGCGAAATTTCGGGAGGAAAGTCTAGTGCGTCGACCTTGGCGGCAGTGGACTCGTGCAGAGCAGGTGCGGTTTCCTCGCGCACAACCACTAGCAGCGCGCACGCATCAGATGACTGCAGTTCTTTAAAAGCGCACTTGGGAGAAACGATTTTTGCAGAAATCGGTTTCTTTTCTAGCAAGGTCACGCTCGGTTGCGGCTGCACGTGTAGGCAACTACATTTACCTTAAAGAAATAGGCCTAGACAAACCGGTAGGCAATCATGCAATAAGCATGATGCCTAACCGAAAACTAACTACGAGAAAAGCTCGCGATTGGCAAAACAAATTGCCGTACATCTCGGCTAGGTGAGCCGATATTAAAATCACCCTGGTGAAGAGCTTCGGCCTGACAACTTAGTATAATAATACTAATTGTTCGGAGTTCAAGACTCCGCTGTCACCATTTCTCGCTAGATGTACAATTTCGCGACGTTAACATATCTACGAACCATTTCTAAACCTTCTAAGGCTTCGCTTCCGCACAAATCTAGTAGCATTGTTAAGACGACTGCTACAGCACGGGTTCTGGTTCTGGTGCGTTCATTGGTCGCAAAGTCACGGCATGCATGGCCGCAGGCTTTGACCAACCGAAGTTCTCCCATAGCCGAAGTCAATACTGCTTTATATTTCTTTAAAAAGTTCTGTCCCAAAACCAAGTCTGCAGCTATGGTTAGTGTTGGGAGGATCAGGATTCTTAGGTCTGCTCGGAAAGAGCCCATCTTTAGCGGGGCTCGGCATTCTCCAACAATTGGTGCCGAGGTGGAATCTGCTAAGCGAACAGGGGAAAAGCATGAAGGATTCATCTTCAATCCTAGTTGTTCAGCCAAAGCCTTGGATGCAAAGCAATGGGTAGCTCCAGTGTCAGGGAGCGCTCGGACAGAAGCATTGCTTAGCTGTGCAGCAAAAAGGTCTAGTCTAGCTAGGGATTCAGATACACAGCAAGATGGAATTTGGGCTTCTTTCATCAAAGGAGGATCAAACCAAACTTCCATTGGCTCTGTCAATGGTGGTGGCTTTTCACAGCCTGCATCTAAAGCTTCCCAAATTTGTGCTCCAGGTTCAAATTGTTTTAATAAAGTCATTTCTTTCAGTAAATAAAGTTCTGAATCTTCCTGGTCTGGCTGGTACGACTACACAAGCAGAAGTACTGGCATCATGTTCTTTGCAAGTTCTGTAGTGCTTTAGAAAAGCAAAAATATTCTGTTTTGGAGGGTTAATCCAAATTGTTTGGCCGGAGCAATCCATAGAGAGGAAAGAGCAGGACGGTGAAGTGAACACTACTTTACACAAAGCATTCCGTCCATCATCATTAGCTGCCACATCTAAAGAAAACGACATATTAATAGTTCGTTCTATTTCAGCAAACAATTGCGGGTCAAAGCGCATTAGTTAACCAGCATCTTTCTCGGCATCTTTCACTCTGTTGGTCTTCTCACACAACTTCACATCACGCGTTCTACTGGATTTTATGGATAGCAAATCTATCCCAGTTCTTTGGCCAACAAGCAACTGGGCAACTTCTCAGTCATCCGCTTTTTCTACTTCCATGGCGTTGGCGGACGCCGTCTTCTTGCAGTCTTTGGCCCGGTGCCCTTTCTGTCCGCACTTGATGCAGAGGCCTTCCTTCTTGTAGGCCTCCCATTCAATCTGGCTCAAGTTGCGGTTCAGGTGCTCCGCAAAGATTGCCGTAGTCTGACCCGCTTTTGTCTTTGGTGCTGGCGACGGGGTCTCTGAGCACGGCTTCTTAGCGGGAACGGTCTTCCAGCCTTCATTAGATTTGCGCTTTTCAGCCAGCTGAGGCCGGGTTCGTTTCGGATGAGGGGTGCGATCGGCATGGGCATAATTCAAGGAAATTCGGTTCGGGTTCTTTTCTTGCAAGCACTTTTCCTCACCAATAGCGTGAGTAATCAGCTTATCTAAATCTGGAAATTCTTCACCTTCATGGTTCACTCGGCAAGGGCCTAACAATGCTGGTGCCAACCCACGACGGAAATACAGCAAGGTCAACGACACATCAGTCAAATGCGCACATTGAACAACAGCTCAAAAATGCGCAGCATATTCGGGGACGCCCTTCTTTGGGTCCATAATGATCTTGCCATCGACCAAGGACTTCTGGGCCTCTAATTTCCTTAACTCTACCTTAGGCGCAAAACGTTTAAGGAAGAGCGTTGAAAGCTCTTTCATGTTCTTGTCGACGGCAGTCGGATCTTGCTCCTTCAGGTCATGGAGTCACTGTTTCGCATCTGGGTTCTTGCCGAACCCAGTCTGAAGTAGTAGAAATGCCGGTGTCTTGTACCACCGCGTAAAGATCTCGCAGTCACTGATGAACATTTCGGGATCATCATTAACGTTGAACTGGGGGTTCGGGAGTTTGGCCACGAATCCTTTAGATACGGGATTTTCAAAAGTCTTCCCAGTTCTGTTCATGGTATCCGAGGAACATCCCGCAGTTGCATTTTCAAGAGGTGCTACAGCAACAGGTGTAACCGCAGTGGTAACAGCAATAGGCTGCACTTCAAGGTTTCTTGTTTCAGTTCTCACCTGGGGTTCTGGCGGCAATCGGGACTGCACTTCTGCAAGCTTTCGGGTCAGCTCATCAATCTGCTTTTGCATCAGTTCGCGGTTTGCAATTTCCGCTGACATCTGTGCGTTCTGTGTGAGGGTCTGGGTCGCAATACCTGAAGTATTATTTTCGACAATTTCAGGTTCAACGGGGTCAACACCAATGGCTGAAATTCATTCTCCCAGTCTTACGACTGTAGTTCTTAGTAACAGCAAAGGGGTTCTGGGTTCTTGCAAGTCAAAGTCACTTACTGCGTGTGTTCCTAAGCGGGTGTGATGTTGGAAGCGCAGAACGAAGAGCTGCGACGTCTGAAGTCGTCAGCATAGGGGGATAAGGGGGATCTTCGTCTCCGTCTCCAAAATCACAGGACTCCACTTGGTAGATAAGCCCGGGATAAGAGGGAGGACTTTGCGCTAAAAGCTTCCTAGCTTCTAAAATAAGTGCAGTATGCTCCTTCAGATAACGCAAGTCCTGGGCTCGCACTTCAGGGTCCTGCGAAATGCGAGTCGTGGTTGCTACAGCTCAGGCCGTAGGAGCCTGAGACTCCAAAATGTTGTGGGTGGGACCCTAAATTCGCTCGGTATTAATTATAATTAATATAATAATAATAAAGTCTCAGGACGGGTACTGTCGTATACAACGTCCTTTAAAGGTCCGTTGACCTAAGTCCTACACTGGTAGGCGGGGCTTCACGGGAAGCTTGGTGATACGTGTCACTGGTAGTTCGGGATGTCGACCATCCCACCGCATGAACTATCTATCGGTTGATATATAAAAGTCGAATCTTTTATAAAGACCTCGAATATAACTATCTCGATGATAGTCTGATCCGTCGTACGGGATCTCGCGAACGCTATTTAGGTCTTCCGCTCTATCAATCGGTAGTTCTCACTACCACGCTCACTAAAACGATTTTCATAAAATGTTTTTATTTGTTGCATAATACAACAACTAGGTATCGAGACTGTAGGTCTCTGTGGCTAAGTCGCTACTCGCCGCCGTCGCCGCCTTATGGACCGCGAGGACTTGCTTGGACAAATGCTTGCGTCCTTACAAGTTGAAAATATTTCCGGTAAGCAGTAGGGTTCCTTTTAGCCTTCGCTTTGCTGGAAAGCTCAACTTGGAGTGCCTGCAGAGGACCATCGCAGTCCTACTTGCGGTAGAGCATCGTGTCCCGCAATCGTGATGTTGCCTTACGATGCGGGTACGAATCCTAGCGAAAACTAGTCGATTTCGTGTGCGAACGAACTTCGATATGTCCTATTCGCAACTTTTAGCTCTTGCGCACTCGCGCGGTGCACCATTGCCAGAAACCGCGACTCCTGCACGCAATACGGCTTCTCAGGCAGCCCAATTAAACGTAGGGGCAGGTCCGTCGGGATCAATAGGGCAACCTGCGACCAGTCCCGTGCCTGTTCCTAGGGCGCCTGTTGGTGCTGACGCCCTGTTTACGCCTATTGCTAACATCTTCGGTCTGCATGCTGCTCACGCAGAGACTCAGACAGATGTGACTCCTCCTACTGTGCACCTGCCGGTGCCTGAAGCTTTTGGGGCTCAGGTCACGCCTACCGTCACTGCTATGACAGTGCTTACGCCCGCTGCGGTGAGTCTTCAGCCTAGGGATCAGGTCACGCGACCGCCGTCAGCTGGGGCCGAAATGCTCAAGTTGGCTATCCCTACGCCGAAACTCAACATAGATGAAAAGTCCGACGTTAAAACCACACCGGTTCGCGTTAGGGCTTTTGTTCGTGATGTAGTAAAGCTCTTTGCGCTAGTAGCCTGGGGTCAGATCGACGAAGCTTGCTGCCTTTTTCTGTCACAAGCGTTGTGGGGGCAGGCTAAGACGTGGTTTGATTCCTGGTCACTAGCTACGAAAGAGTATACCTCGAACGACGTCATAGTACAGCTAATTCAGCGCTTTGCACCTCAGATCCAGTCTTTGGAAGAAGAGGCCCGGCTAAAACTGTATCAGCTGACGTACCGCATGACGCCAGGCGAATCTATTGCAGCCTACCAAAGTCGTTTCGAGACTCTCATAACAGACATTCCGTCGATTACGGAAGGGGAGCTGTTGTTCGCTTTTAGACAAGGGCTGACTGAAAGTTTGCACGCCGCGTGCGCTGTCGATAACCTGGATCAGCTGTCACGCCCGATTACCGTCCAGCGAACATACTATATGCAAAACACTCACATGCTGTGGGATGGGCTAGGGCCTTGAAAGGTACTCGATTTGACTCCGCGATGCGTCCAGTCCAGCCTGTAACTCGTCCGCGGGTTGTAGGAAGGGATCCTACCAACCAAGGGCTTGAATAGCTGATCTAAGCTCCAGAACACGGCTCGGCAAAGGGCTTGGCAGGACTAATCCGTTACAAATCGGTAAGAGAGACGAAAGAAAGAAAGGTTGATTCAAAGTTCGGTCTTTTACGCTCAAGAAGTACTAAACGCTTCTAGAGCCAAGTGACAAAGTTCACTTGCTCTATTAGCCATAATATACCTATTCGACTGCTGATGCCGTACACGTCATCGCGACAGTCGAAAGGTCCAAAGCGCATCACAACGAAATCCGAAAACTACATCAGGTAGAATATGCGAAATTGATCCACACGAAATAAACAATTGGGAAACAACGGCCAAATTGATACTGTCGTCCTACCTGCCATATTATCCTGTCGTACAACTAATTCGCTATAAAGACCAGGCCCGGCCCGGCCATTTCCCAAACATTCTTGATTCAGCCGTTCCGAATGGGCCAATTGTCTGGTCCCCTAAGCCCCAATTACTTCGTTATGCTGCGTCATTCTTACTATGGCCTGAGCACCGCATGCCGCCGGCCACCATGTTACCTATCATGTTCGGTTACTTAATCCGTCGTGACAGCTGTCACGCCCGATTACCGTCCAGCGAACATACTATATGCAAAACACTCACTCCCCCCCCCAGCTCTGGGTGCTGTATCAGCTCCCGTGAGCTGGCAAAGGCGAAAAACTCTTAGGCTAACTCATGCAGACTGCCCTCATCCTGCAGCAGTGCATGCTTCCACAGGGCGTTGCTAAACACCATGACCCACATGCGTTCCCCCATCTTCAAGATAGCCAACCTGCCTTGCCTACGCAAACCCAGCAACCACCGCATCCTAGCATAATCCGCGGCCGACAGGTAGCTGTAAGAGACGCACGCAAGAGCTACAACCCCAGCGAACTGCACAATGGCTGGAAACGCTAAATCCAAAACCTCAGCCCCAACATCTACTGCAATGACATTCATGCCCAAACCGTCCTTTCGCGCCTGCTCCAAGGCTCTCGGCTCTAGCGCCTTCAGGTCCGGCTTTCCTGGCAGAAACTTAAACACACAAGCTGCTTCCCTGAGCTGCTGTAGCACCTCCTCATGCCACTTGAACGGCAGGAATATTGCACCTGCAGCATCCAGCGCCAATGCTCCTAAAAGTACGTCAACCTCCTGCACGGTCACAGGGCATGGACGGATCCGACCTAGTGACAGTGCCGTGCTGAGCGCGGAAAGCTTGTAGACCTCATGCTCTCCGGGCATGCCCTGCACAACCGCCGTCTCCACCTGCTGTGGGCTGTCCAGCCCCCAGCTCGACGAGACCTGAGATGTACTCGCCCTCACTGATTTCGGCACACGCTGCTTAGGAGCCAGGCGATTTCTCAGCTCTGTGACCCCCAGCACCTCCACCACGCCGTCATCATAGGTGACTTGAAACCGATGCGCACGTCCTTGCCGCCCCACGTACGACGCCACCCCGAGGTGGGCCGTACTGCGGCGTCCACGTCCTCGTGCCTCCCTCATAATCGCGGCTCCTTGAAGCTCCCGCAGGTGTTTGGGCGGCTGCAGCGGCTTGCCAGACGAGGGGTCAGGGCCCAACGCCTGCAAATCACTGACCTGAATCCCCTTGGCCTCACACCTGGGGCAAACCCATTCGCCTTCAGGGATATGACTCAGCGGGGGTCGTAGGCAGTAGGTGTGCCACCCCGTGCCACAACCATCGCACAGCAGCATCCATTCCTCTCCATCGGGAAAGCTGCAAACCTCACACGGTAAACTGGGCGAGGGCCTAGCAAGCCTGGGGTCCACCTGATGGTCACTAATGGGCAGATGACACGGCGCACAATGGGTCACGTGTGCCGTAATGGTGTTGCCGCAACGACCTTCCAGGACAAGCACGCCCGTAGGACGAACCTCAGTGACGCGCAGGATCTCGGGTCGCGCCTGTGGGTCCAACGTAGTTCTCGCCGTTGTGTTCCTGTAATACACGTAATCGCCGATGTCAAACCGGCGCAGGCGTGGCAGCACGGCACCCCCCCTCATCCGGGCGTATCGTAGGGTGTCCCGATGCTGCGCTATTAGCAGATTGCTGCCTGCCACCGCCATGTGTCGACGAAGCACAGCCGCACGCTGCATGACTGAGCTGGCTGCCATCTCTTGATCGTCCAGATTTACCTCCTCCGAAAACCGTTCCTTAATGGCTGGTGGTATCGTGGGCTCCACGGCATGCATGACATGGTAAGGCGCAAGGCGAGAAGACGACTGAACCGAGCAGTTGTAACCCAGCATGATGTAGGCCAGCTGCTTGTCCCACTCCTGATTGCCTCCTCCTGCCTGCGCAATGCGTCGGAGCGCATTTTTGCAGGTTTGAACCGCGCGCTCCGTTAGCCCATTAGCCTGGGGATGACTGGCCGACGTCTGACGGTGATCGATGAATGAATCTACCAGCATCTGCGCAAACTCCCCCTTCCACTCGCTGCCTTGGTCTGAGCACACCTCTGCGCATGCCCCGTATCTCCCCAGCACGTGCTGCTGAAAGGCGAAGGCCGTGTGCTCCGCTTGCTTGTCCGGCAGCGGAATCATGACCACGTACTTGGAGAAATGCTCGATGCAGATCATGGTGTACACGTTGCCCCTGGAGGTGCGGTCAAATGGCCCACACAGGTCCACGCCCCAACGATAGAAAAGTCCCGAGATAGGCAGGGGGTTGAGCTCGGGGGCCCTGCTGTTGAAGCTGGCGCTGACACGGTCACAGGCTGAGCAGTGCCTTACGACGGCTGCCACATCCTCCGACATCCCACGCCACCAGTAGCTCGTTAAGATAAGCCCTGTAGTCCGTCGCACCCCAAAGTGACCAGTGTCCTCATGAGTCCGCTTGATGATGTCAGTACGCTCGGCCGGCCGAGGTACGACATGTGCCTTGGCGTCTCCCTCGATGCGGTACAAGGTGTCCCCCTGGAAGCGGTACAACCGTGCCCTACGCGAGCACCGCTTCTGTTCCGGAGTGGATAGGCCCTGCGGCATAACTCCGTGACGCAGCAGGTGTAGGGTCTGTTCGTCATCCCAAATGTCCCTGCCCTTGGCGTCCTCCACCTGTGCTGCCGGTGTCTGAGCTGAGGCCATCGCGATCACTGCGCCGCCATGTTTGCTGAGGGCGGAATCGGCGAGGGACCGGGCTAAGCCATTGCTGCAGGCCTGGGTCGCCGCTGCGTGGGACCTCATGGGGACCACCCCCTTGACCTGCCCAGCCATGACCCGATAAATCGCCAGCACACTGGACAAGTAGGTGACGTCGGTGGCGCGAGCCAGCAGGGTCCGCCGCTCATCCGGGGACAAGCTAGCGACCTCAGTGCTGTCCTCCTCCAATCCTAATGCGCGCTCACACTCCACGACTGACGGGGCTTCGTACTTTCCCGTGTGGCTGTTGAACAAGGGCGTGCTGATGCCCTGCCTCTCCGAGACGTCCGTGCAACCCACTGCACCCGGATAGAAGGCCACAGCTGGCATGCCGCCATGGTCACAGGGGTAGTACGGGGCCCTCATCTGCTTCCCCATGATCGGCACTGCGTGGTCCGATGTCAGAATATCCCCCAATCGCCGACCTGCAGGCCGTGCTGCGTTCTTCACCACGCTGCTAACGTGCTCCGGAGCACTTAAGTTGCTCCAGCTCTGGTACATCCGATGCGCATAGGATCCGAATCTAGCTGCATCAGCTAGTACGGACCCCCCCAGCATAAGGCTAACTTCTGTTGCCACCTGCTCCTCCTTGTCCGACTCAGCCGCATGGATGGGGGCGCAGCGACCAAGGATGCATGCAGGGCGTGGCTCTGTGACAAGCTCCTGCAGCAATTCCACCACTCGTAGCACTGAAGGCACTGCCTGCACTGAGTCCGCGTCCCAGAATGCCACCATCATCCAGGCATTGCCATTCTGCGCTCCCGCTGCCCTCAATTGCTCCCGGGTCACCTCCTTTACATCCGCTGGCAGACTGGAGAAGGCGTCTCTCCAGGCCTCCGGGGGTAGCAGCTCCGGGTGTGCAGCCGTTAGTGCGGCCAACCTGACTGCTGCAACTCCACGGGCCTCCGGACTGGTGTCAGAGTACAGGTACTGGTTCACCCGGATCCCATTGCGAAGGCAGGACTCCAGGCCGGTACAGGCACCACCCAGGGGTTCGTACAGGGTAATACCGCGCTGCATGGCATACTGGAAGAAGGGTGATCCCACGTTGTGCAACCTGGTGTCGCCCTCACAGTGATCGCGCAGCCCCCCCAGCCGCTTGGCGGTAGCGAACCACTCCTGAGCCGCGCTGTGTAGCTGCCTCCTCTCGCGCACCTTGACGGGGTTCGTCGGCTCGGGTGGTGGCGCCCGTTCCTCAAAACGCCACCCGTTCCAGCCCAAGATTGCCTCCTCCGGTGACGGGCAGAAGTCCTCACTGAACGGTGCCACCGCTGCCGTCAGGTGCACAGATGCGCTCGCCAGCTGGTTATCCGCCCATGCCGCCCGGACCGTAGCCAAAGCCTCCCTGGGTGCCGGCCCCAGTTCAGCTGCATGCTCCAAGTCCTCGTCCAGTCTGGCGCCCGTGTTGTCTGCACTGCTTGCACGGGGGTTACGGGAAAGTGTGTCCGCGTTCTGATGTCGTATGCCCGGACGGTGCTCGATGGTGAAGTTGTACTCCTGCAGCACCAGAGCGAACCGCGCATACTGACCCGTCAGGCCCTCAGCGCTCATGAGGTAGGTGAGCGGCTGATGATCCGTGACGAGCTTGAAGGGCGGCCCACCAATGAGATGATGCCTAAACATCTTCACTGCCCAGACCGCCGCCAGCATCTCCCCCTTGTAGCTACTGTACTGCGCCTCGTGCTTGTTGAGTGACCGGCTGATGCAGGCGCACATGTATTCATTCCCCTCATCATCCAGCTGGCCCAGCACTGCGCCAATGCCCCTGTTGGAGAAGTCCGTGTGCAGAATCAACGGCCGGCTGTAGTCAATGCGACGAAGGACCATACCCTCTCGGAGGAAGGCGGCCTTAATCGCATCGTGAGCCTCCTGCTGCGCCGGTCCCCAGCTCCAAGGCACGTCCTTCTTGAGCAGCTTGTTCAGCTCCACCACCGTCTGGCTCATGTTGGGCACGTAGCAGCGGTAGTAGTTGACAAAGCCAAGCTGCGTGCGTAGCTCGGAGACGTTCTTGGGCGGTTGGAGTGCCATGATGGCGGCGACCTTGGCTTGATGCGGACTGATGCCGAACGGGCTGAGATTGTGGCCCAGGTACTCAATGACGTCCGCGCCGAAGATGGATTTGTCCGGGTGGGCCCGTAGGCCACACGCAGACAAGGCATCCAGCACACGCTCCACGTCACGCACATGCTGCTCCGGGGTTTCTGACCAGATTAGCACGTCATCAATGAAGGCTACGCTGATGTCGTCAAGCCCTGCCTTCGCCAGCTCGTAGTCCATAACTCGCTGGAACTTGGCGCTGGCGTTCTTGAGTCCATACGGCATCCTGGTGTACATCATTAGCTTATTGCCGACCCAGTAGGCTGTCTTGGGCTGATCCTCGGGCTTGATTGGGATCTGAAGGAAGCCCTGCCGTAGGTCCAGCTTGGAGAAAATGACGGCCTTGCCCACCCGTTGGAAGATCTCCTCCGGACGGTGCAGCCCGTATCTATCTGACAAGGTATGCTGATTGACCGGCCTGTAGTCTTGAGCCATGCGGTGATCCGTCCACATGCCAGTCTGCGGGTCCTTCTTGGCTGCCAGCACTGGGTTCACCGCACACATGGTCGGACCGACGTACTCCTTGACGATGCCAGGCTTCATCAGTTCCGCTGTCTTGGCAACGATGACCTCCTTTTCCTTGGGGCTGTAACGTCGCGGGGGCTGCACCACCGGCTTATCTGTGTCGAGGTCCAGGGAGAATGGGCCTTGATCACCAGAGTAGCCCGGGAGTTCCTCCATGCTATACGCAAAGGCGGAATGCTTGCGTGCCCGCACGGCCTCCTTCAGTGCTGCATTGGTCGTGGTATCCAGGGTGATGCTGTTGCCCCAGATCCAGCCACCCTCCGCATCCTTCTGATACCGCTCATAGGCGGTTGCCGCCGAGTTTCCCTCCGGTGTGAATGATGCCACGCTTGCCAGGGCTGATGACGGGTCGCTGTCCCAGCGCACTTGCCTTCCAGCATCCACCGCTGCTTGACCGTGTGGGACTGCACGGTTCGGGGCCGTACAATCCCACCCGGTTTGACGCAGCATGTAGCCTCCGGTGGCTGCTGCATGTGTGGCTAACTCAACACCATGGCTCCCGGTGACGTGGCCCTGCATAGCTCCTGCCCCCACCGTGAGAGAGATGAGGATGAGGGCCAGCAGGCTCGCAGAGACGGAGGTCCACCATGTGCGGCGCTTGATCCGCAGGTACTTTTCTTCACGTACCCGCCTAGTTGGCCGCTTCCTCTTACCGCGGCGACGTGGGCTTGACTGCGGGCTCAGCTGCAACTCCACCTTGGGTACCGCTGCTTCTGCCAGATTGCTCACAGCGTTGACTGCTAAGCCACCCAGGGCGCTTGCCATACTGAGCGCTTGCCTTGGCCACCCCCAGTCTCGCTGCTCCATGCCTAAGTGCTCCGGTTTTGCTGTGGAAGTGGTTGCCGCCGAGCTGCATCCCCCCCCCAGCTTTCCCGGCGATTCAGGGTCGCGGGATAAGCTGGAGGTGGCGAGGGCTACCCTTTTGTGTGCGACACCCGCCTCCTTGATGGGGCGATTGACTGTAGTCATGGGGATGGACACGATGTACTTGGGATGCTCCAATAAGTTGGGGTACAGGTGGAGTTGAGCGACCGGGTACTGGGTAATGGCGTCTGCAACTGGGTGCATCTGATCGTTTCCAATGAGCACATCGTACATAGCCGCCTGCTCCACCACCAATGTCTGGGTTAGGCCCAACTGTACCTCATGCGCCGTACCCGGCAATATTGTAACCCTGATTCCTTGGGTTTCCACTTCCCCGATGAGTTCAGCATCCTGGTCCGCGGAGGTGTTTAGGCCCGTGGACGTCCTACAAATCGGTAAACCCAGCAAGGCTGCTGCACGCCTCGTGATCAGGTTCACGTCGGCGCAATGGTCCCTCAAATAGCGCAGCTGTGGGGCCGCTGTAGCCCCTACCTGCATGGCTGCCTCAGGGTAGTAGAACATTAGCTGCTTGCGGTCAAAGTAGCTCGCAGCTTGCTGATCCTGTTTCAGCAGCATGCCCATCACGCTCGAAGGTATGTCCTCGATGCCGCGCACACGTCCCCCTGCAGCACCAGCAACACAGTACGGCACCCCCGAGGGCGTCGTCCGTGTGTAGATGGCGACACTAGCTGCCGCATGATGAGCCTGGCCTGCTGCTGCGTCCTGATCCACCCCCTTCACTTGCGGCGGGGCAGGCTGCACAGCTGGCTGGACACCTCTGGCCGCCGGAGCCGCCGAGGCTATCCGCGCAACTGTTTCTGGCTTGGCTCCTTCCTCCTCCTCCTGCAGCAGGTTCATGACACGACACATGCGGCTCAGCCCTGCGGTGATGTCCAGGCGCAGGTGCAGCGCGTCATCTGGCTGGATGCGTGGCTGCGGGCGTGTCCGTGGCGCTATCCTGGGGAGTGGATATACGTCGGACTTGATTTCCACTGGTTCAAATGATAGGGGCGGTGCCTGATGGGTCAGCGTGGCGCACACCCCTCCATGGGCCTCCTCCTCTGCGGCACCCGTTTGCTCCAGCACTTCCTTGCTCCAGTGGACCCGCAGCTTCTTCTTGGCCCCCGCCGCCCGTGTCGTGGAGACGTTGGCGTTGCGGCGATGTGGCACGTACACCTCCTCCTCATCGTCATCACTTTGTACCGCCGCTGCCACCGCCGCCGCACGTTGGGGTCTTGCCTGCTGCTGCCGCTGTGGCTGCGCCTGCAGCTTCTCCTTATTCTGCTGGAACAGGCGACGTAGCAGCAGTGACCTCGGTTCCCATCCCGGTTCCGCCTGATCCGGGTGAAGGATGTGACAACGGCGCTCGTCATGGCCGTGGCGCCCGCAGTACTCACAAGTTTGGCCCTCCTGCCTCCTTGGTCCTGCCTGCTGCGCTGGCTTGGGTTGTGCTGGGGCAGCTTCATGCTGAGTCGCCAGCACGGCCCGGACCGCCCTGGCGATCTTTTCGTCGAGCGACTCCTCCTGCTTGTCTTGACGTTGCGCGGACGTAGATGCTGCCGACTTGCGCCCATTCAGCACCCTGCAATCCTTGGTGTCGTGGGTGGCGTTCTGACCGTGATGGGAGCAGTAGTGCCTGCCTTCCTGGACCTTCGGCGAGGTCCTCCTGGTGCTGTCTCGCTGAGCCGACCCTGACCTCTCCTGCGCCCGCGCGGGAGCGGTTGCAGGCTTGTAGTCTTCGTCTTCGGCCTTGATCTGTACCAGGTTCTGCCAGTACTGCTCCGCATAGTCAGCAATCTCCCCCAAGCGCTCGTACCACAGCTTGTTGTCCACCGACCCATATTTGCCCAGGACGTGGTCCCGGACGCGAGGCTCGAGGCGCATGACATAGCGCCGCGCTATCGTCGACAGGGGGTAGTGCTCCTTAATGTACGGCACCAGCTCCCGCACTTGCCTCAGATAGGACTTGGGAGAGCTGGAGGTCTGCCGGAGAGGGATGTACTGAGACACCTTGCTGCTGATCATCTCCGGCTCGAAATGCTTCTCCAGCTTGTTGACGTAGAAGTCCATAAGGGCTTCACCGTCGAACCTGGCCGTAGGGTCCTTGGCCGCCAGCCACGCTTCAGCATCCTGTTCTAAGGTCGGAAGCTGTTCCTTGTGCCACGCCGCGAAGCTGGAGCCTGGCACGGGCATAGTCCGCAGGATGTTAAGCGTGTGGGTTATCGGGAAATGGCCCTTGGCGTACTCCTTACGATTCTGCAGACCGACCAGGGCCTTGCACACGGCCTGCTGGAAGAAGGCGAACTCGTCGTAGGTAAACTTGGGCATGTTGTGGGGCCCGGAGCTCTGCATGGCTTCGTCCTCGCTGTCCTCACCCAGCTGGGAAGCCTCGCTGCTGCTGGCCTCTTGAGCGTCGTCTGCGTCGCCCGAGTTGTCAATCGGGGAGTCCGGGTCCTCCGACGACAGGGGCAAGGGCGACGTCTCCTCTGCGGGTGACTCGCTAGTGTTTCCTTGACTTGCTTGGCTCTCGCTGGTGGACGACGAACCCTGCTGCGGACCTTCGTACAGCTCGGGGGCCGACGGGGACCGCTGCAGTGGCTTGGGGAAGGTCCTGCGCCTGGGGTGCGGGGTCACAACTGGCACGTACTCGTCCTCCTCCTCGTATTCGGGGTTGCGTTGCCACTCTAGCTCCGTCCGCCGCGCTTCACCAGCCTTGACTTCACCTGATGCAAGAGCTCTCGAAGTTGAACTTGTGGAAGCCCTCGCAGCGCGCGGGGGATTGCGCCGGGGTTGTGAGGTGTCCGCCAGGGGTGCGGATCTAACTAGCACTCGGTAGACACACTTGACGTGGGCAGAGGCGCCGAAGTGCCAATGGTGCTGTCGGTGCCTATGCGTACCTGCCCCTGCTCCTGTTCCCTTGCCCGTGCCTCTGGCTGCACCTGTGGAGATGCACGCTGGGTATGCTGGGCACTAGGTTCCGGAGCTGCCTGCTGTACACCCACGGGTTCGTCGGGATGCAAAGGGGGGTAGTTCCGAACGTCCCCCTCCCCGCACTGCACCTGAGCGTGGCGCAAAGATCCACCAAATGTGTTTCGCAGGTAATTCAATAACCTGCACTCCTCCGTGGCATGCCTCGCGTCCCTGCCGTGGATGTAGCAACCTGGGGCACAGTGGTAGCGCTCTGCAGGATACAGGTCCTCGGCGTAAGATAGTAGCTGTTGGTCGCGGCGTAGCTGCCCTATGAGAAAGCAACTCGAGCTGTGATGCCCCGCCTCAGGGCCGTGCAGGACGCAGCCCCTAATGAGCTCCTTGAGCTGAGCAGTCCCTGCACCCGAAGCTGGCCTTTCTACCGGGGATGGTAGTTCCCCGGCAGCTACCGCCTCCTGCCTGTCCCGACGATCAACAGCAGCAAGTCCTCGACTGGCCTGACCCCCCTTACGCTCACCACTACGGGATCGGGATCGCGAGTGTCGGCGTCGGGGGTGTCGCTGTTGGCCTCGATGGGTGGGTGATGGGCGGCGGCGGTCAGTGGGTTCCTGAGCTCCGTGACGGCGACGGGGTTCAGTGCTGGGGCTCCTCCCACGTCGCGGTGAAGGAGACCTGCGAGGTGTTCGCTCGCGAGGGTTGCTCTGCCCCGGGGCAGGACTTCCCTCCTTGCGTAGCGAACGGCGACCCTCTCCCCAAAGTCGGCGTGGGGTCGGACGGTCCTGGTGATCTTGCCGCGGGCTCCGCGATCTTGAGTCGCGTGGGCGTCGCGTGAAGCTCCTGTCGGTGCGCCTGCTTGACACTATTGCACAGGAGGCAGCGAAATGCAACCTGAGCGCGACAAGGTTACAGCTCTATGGACTCGCAGGATTAGACGGCGGCGTCTATGTAGCGACGTCTCACTGATGTGCGTGGAAATGTTGTCGCTCGACCACACGAAGTCCAGCACTCTGGCTACGCGCAGGATGCACAAGCGTGCCTAGGCGACCCTCGGATGGGCCGCGAAAGCTAGACGCTCGCTGCGCTAGGCGTTGGACGGTGACGGCGATGAACAGCAAAGCAGCAATCGCCGCGCTAGGCTAGGTGCTAACGACCCAAAGCTCTAGCGTTAGCGTGCGGTCGCTACTACTACTCCGACTTACTGCTACGCGGCAGTGTCGTCACTTGGCTGTGGGATGGGCTAGGGCCTTGAAAGGTACTCGATTTGACTCCGCGATGCGTCCAGTCCAGCCTGTAACTCGTCCGCGGGTTGTAGGAAGGGATCCTACCAACCAAGGGCTTGAATAGCTGATCTAAGCTCCAGAACACGGCTCGGCAAAGGGCTTGGCAGGACTAATCCGTTACAAATCGGTAAGAGAGACGAAAGAAAGAAAGGTTGATTCAAAGTTCGGTCTTTTACGCTCAAGAAGTACTAAACGCTTCTAGAGCCAAGTGACAAAGTTCACTTGCTCTATTAGCCATAATATACCTATTCGACTGCTGATGCCGTACACGTCATCGCGACAGTCGAAAGGTCCAAAGCGCATCACAACGAAATCCGAAAACTACATCAGGTAGAATATGCGAAATTGATCCACACGAAATAAACAATTGGGAAACAACGGCCAAATTGATACTGTCGTCCTACCTGCCATATTATCCTGTCGTACAACTAATTCGCTATAAAGACCAGGCCCGGCCCGGCCATTTCCCAAACATTCTTGATTCAGCCGTTCCGAATGGGCCAATTGTCTGGTCCCCTAAGCCCCAATTACTTCGTTATGCTGCGTCATTCTTACTATGGCCTGAGCACCGCATGCCGCCGGCCACCATGTTACCTATCATGTTCGGTTACTTAATCCGTCGTGACACAGCCGTTTAAGAAGTACAGCGATCTTGTCCAGCATGCGTTGGGTGAAGAGCGCCGCATTGTGGCTACACGACAAGCCCGTGCCGCTATCCGCTCTAATGCCGTTGCTGCGCAGTCTGTTGAGGGAGACGTGGAAATGGCTAACACTGCCGGCCCGTCTACGTCCCGCCCGCCACGTGTGGCACCTACGGCTGCGTTGGCCGTGAACCGCCCTGAGATGAAGAAGAAGGGCCGGCCACAGCAGCACAAACCGCGGGGACAGAGCGCCGCTACGCACGACGATCTGGCGCCCACTAAGTTCTACGACGTGAACGACCGGAACATTCCTTACGGCGTCTACGTGAAGCGCCGTGCGGCTCGGGTCTGCCTCTGCTGCGGAAGCAAGGACCACCGCTACAATGAATGCCCACGTCGCCCTCAGCATCGTCCGCCGGTTGCGGGGGTGATCCTGCGGTGGGACCGATCGTTCAATAGGACCCTGCCCAGGCCGGTACTTCGGGGATATCCCCTGGGTCAGTTTCAGAGGAGGCCACCTTTTCGCACAAGGTCGCCGCAGTGGCAGTGATTCCAGCTGTCTTATCAGCGGTCGAGAAGATCGTTGGACGTTTGTTCACGTTTGATGCGTGCACGATGCGCGCCGGTTTTGGAGAGCTTTATTTGTAACCTCTTTGAGCCGCAACGTCCACTTCTTGCCTCCAATGCTTTCGAGAGCCACACCGTGTGGTTCGTTCCCCGTTCACGTGCACATCTGCACCAGTTCCTGAAGCAGTATCGAGCTCAGAAACAAAAACGTCCGGACACATCTCTAGCGATGCTACTGCCATCCTCCTTCGTCACGCACTCGGTTGGGTTGTTTCAGGGTATGCGTTGCGTCCACCGCTTCCCTCCAGGTTCAGTCCTGTTTCATACCCTTGACCTTCAAGGGCAACCAACCCCCGCACCACCCACGGCACATGAGTCGGAGGTTTGGTTCGATGCACCATCAGCTATGTCAGGTCCCGTCCAGCCTTTCGCTCAGGCTCTCACCCTGCCCTCTGCTGCAGCGCTAGCTAATGGCGCCCTTCCGCTAGTGTCTACTGAAGTTGCTGGTCTGAAAATGACCACTCTTGTAGATACTGGGGCGAGCCATGACTTCATCAGTGAAGCTATCATTTCTCAGCTTGGGGTAGAGGTACAACCATCCGAGTGGTCCTGTGTCCACTTGGCCGATGGGAACACGCAGACGATCCTAGGCAAGGTTACGTTGCGGTTGGCCTTAGGCGCCCTCCGTGTCAATGTAACACCTTACGTTTTGCCTACGCTCATGGATGCTGCTTCGTTCATCCTTGGCTCAGCCACGCTTCGTGCGTATCGATCCGTTATCGACTACGACACGAACACGTTACGGGTGTGCAAAGGAGAGACGTGTGCTCATGTTCCTCTTCTTACGGCCGCTGATCTCGAGCCCCGTGATGTTAACGCAGCTCCAACCGAAAACTACGCTGCAACAGCCTTTTGCACCAGCAAAAACCCGCCTGAACGCATAGGCAGGAAGGCTGCTAAGCGTGACCTACGTCACGGTGCTCACGGACTTTTTGTTTGTCCTAAGCTGTGCTTAAGCGCTGTCCAGTCACAGTCTAGCATGGACCCGGACGTTGAGCAACTCCTCGGCGAGTATGAGGACGTATTTCAGGACGTTCCTGGAATACCCCCTGTCCGTCCAGTCGATCACACCATCCCCTTGGCACCGGGGGCCCGACCGGTGGCACGCCCCATGTACCGCCTCAGTCCACTCGAGTTGGAAGAGGTTAAGCGACAGGTAGCTGACCTGATCGCCAAAGGTATGATACGTCCGAGTATGTCACCGTATTCCGCTCCTATCCTCTTCGTTGCCAAAAAGGACGGAGGCTTACGGATGTGCATCGACTACCGGGGTTTAAATGCGACCACCGTTAAGAACCGCTACCCTCTCCCACGTGTGGATGCCTTGCTGGATAAACTGCGAGGGGCTGCATACTTCAGTTCCGTTGATCTGCAGCAGGGGTACAATCAGATCCGTATTACGGATTCCGATATCCCTAAGATGGCGTTCCGAACTCCGTTTGGTCACTTTGAGTACACTGTGCTCAGCTTCGGACTCGCAAACGCACCTGCGACATTTCAGGCCGTGATGGATCGTATATTCCATCCATACATCGATCGATTCGTTGTATGCTACCTGGATGATATCCTGGTATACTCCAAAACGAAAGAGGAGCATTTACAGCACCTTCGGCTCGTTTTGGATACCCTGCGTAAGGAACGGCTTTATGCAAAACGCTCCAAGTGCCATTGGGCACAAAGCCAGGTCGAATACCTCGGGCATGTCGTCTCAGTCGATGGGATTCGTATGGATCCTCGTAAGACTGCTGCGGTACGAAATTGGCCAGTTCCCTCCACGGTGCAAGAACTTCGACAGTTCTTGGGACTCACGAACTACTTCCGGAAGTTTGTCCCCTGCTATTCGTCGGTAGCAGCACCGTTAACGAATCTGACACGAAAAGACGCCTTTGTCAGAGGGGACTCTTGGACACCTGAGTGCCAAGCTGCGTTCGAATCAATTAAACGCGCCATTACCGACGACATCATTTTGCAGTTCCCAGACCACGCGAGTCCTTTCCGTGTAGAGCTCATTACTGATGCTTCGCTACTTGGAACGGGGGCCGTACTCCTACAGGGCGGACGTCCAATTGCGTACACCAGCAAGAAATTTTCGCCGGCCGAGCGTATCTATACAACTGGGGAGCAAGAGCTCTTAGCCGTTGTACACGCCTTACGTGAATGGCGTTGCTACCTCGAGGGTTGTCCCTTTGTGGTCAAGACTGACCACAAGCCCCTAACGTTTCTCCAGGGGGTTCCTTCGCTGAACCGCCGCCAAGCTCGCTGGCTAGAGTTCCTCGCACGTTTCGATTACACGTGGGAACACTGCGCGGGATCCTTAAATGTAGCGGATGCACTTAGCCGTCATCCGTCGCTACATATGGCCATCCTCGCTGTGGTCACCCGCCGCCAGTCCGCCGTTGCGGAGCTCACGGTAGCTGGGCTAGCGGATCGCATACGGCGCTCGTACGCGCATGATCCCTGGTTTTCCGAACCTCTCAACACAGCAAACCTTACGAATGAAAAGGGTCTGTGGTTGCGAACTGAGGGGGATCAATGTCAGGTCGTCGTACCCAATGATGACTTGTTACGGCGTGATATCCTGGATCGAATCCATTCGGACCCTCTTGCTGGGCACATCGGTTGCACTCGCACGCTTGAGTTGTTACGACGCACTTTTTGGTGGCCACGTATGGCTAAGGATGTAAACGATTACGTCCTGTCCTGTGATGTTTGCCAGCGGAACAAACCCCGTACGGGCTCATCACCAGGCGAACTCTAACCGTTACCTATCCCAGGTGCCCCGTGGGAATCCATTTCCCTAGACTTCGTGGTCTCTCTGCCAAAAACACAGGGGGGGTATGACGCCATATGCGTTTTCGTTGATCGATTCACGAAGATGACACACCTGGTGCCCACGACCACGACGGTTACGGCAGAACAGACAGCAAAACTGTTCTTTGATAGCGTCGTCCGGTTGCATGGGGTCCCTAAGTCCATCATCTCGGACCGGGATCCTCGATTCGCAAGTCAGTTCTGGGATGCGTTAGGTAAGCTGATAGGCACGCGAACCCAGCTTTCGACGGCCTTTCATCCACAGACTGACGGGCAGACGGAGCGCATGAATCGCACGCTCGGCGACATGCTGCGGGCTTACGCGGGACAGACCCCAACGTCTTGGGATACGCACCTCACGGCCGCCGAGTTCTCGATGAACAACGCTGTGAATCGTTCAGTTGGGAAGTCGCCATTCTTCCTCAACTACGGTTATAACCCCGCCACACCTGTCTGGCGTGAGTTAGACCTGCCCGTCCCGGCAGCCAAGACCTACGTCAAGTCTTTCGTCATAATATCATATAATAATATATAATATCTCGAAACCGCAAGAGCGTGCCTAGAGGCTGCCCAACACCACACGAAAGCGTACTACGATCTGGGTAAGAAGGACGTCACCCTTTCCCCAGGGCAGTTGGTGCTGCTTAGTACCAAGAATCTCCGTTTGGCTACGGAAGGCTCACGGAAGCTTTTGCCAAAGTACGTCGGCCCGTACCCTGTCGTTCGAATGGTTGGTAACGCTGCAGCGCAATTGCAATTACCACACGACATGCGGATTCACCACACATTTCACGTTTCGTTGTTGCGACCGTATCGCACTTCGACCGCTACGAATGCGGATGCTCAAGCGATGTTGCCGCCCGAAGTGCAACCATCCGGAACCCCTTGGCTAACGGCCGAACCTTTCTATAAGGTTGAGCGGATCCTCGACTACCGCACTCGACGTGTCGGGAAGAGTCGTAAGCGGAAACGGCTAGTACACGAGTACTTGGTCAAGTGGGCTGGTTATACATCCGAGCATAACACCTGGGAGCCAGCGTCCAATTTTACGGCTGACCTAGCGGAGGCACTGGCTGAAGCTAGGCAACGAGCCCTTGACGCAGCGGGGACGCTGCGTCCGGAGGGGGGATAGTTGTCGTATACAACGTCCTTTAAAGGTCCGTTGACCTAAGTCCTACACTGGTAGGCGGGGCTTCACGGGAAGCTTGGTGACACGCGTCACTGGTAGTTCGGGATGTCGACCATCCCACCGCATGAACTATCTATCGGTTGATATATAAAAGTCGAATCTTTTATAAAGACCTCGAATATAACTATCTCGATGATAGTCTGATCCGTCGTACGGGATCTCGCGAACGCTATTTAGGTCTTCCACTCTATCAATCGGTAGTTCTCACTACCACGCTCACTAAAACGATTTTCATAAAATGTTTTTATTTGTTGCATAATACAACAGGTACGACCCGCCAAGCACAGGTTTTCTGCTAAATCTCGTTACACACTATTGTCCCCAGTGGGGTAATAAACAAAGGGATGGGTCGAGCCGAAAGGGAACACCGAACTTTTGTTAATTCTGTGTTAGTATCCCAAGGCCTTCGTGACCCCCAACCGCCACCCAGACGTCTCCTTCACATAGGGCAACATCGCCTCCCTCTGCGTGCTCATAAGCCCCCGGGTGGTTTTTCTGCTGCTTAGCAGGCGCCTGTCCCGTCTCGAGTATCCACGCCAGTGGAAAACCCTGACGCACCCAGCGTCTCGACCAGCTACTGCTGCAAAAATTTTTGAGCCAACACTCCCCCGAGCATTTATCTGCCCTGATGCTGCTGCATCGGCCCCCTCACCATGTCTGGCGTCACTGCCCTCTTTCCAGAAAGGCTCGTCTGCAGGCCATAACATGGCAGTTTCTCAACTGTTAGCAAGTGTGTCACTATGCTAAAGGGTTCGGCTACCGGCCGACCCAAGGCTTCACGCCACGGGGGCTTCCAGCCCCCTTCCAACCCAAGGCTTCGCGCCACGGGGGCTCCCGGCCCCCTTCCAACCACATTTTTTGGCTTCCGGCCAGGGAACACTCATCCTTCGGGCTGCTGCCCATCCTGCCTGTCGGCAGTTTCCAGGGGGTTTCCCACCCCCTTTCCCACGCCCTCGCCCGCACCTTGCCACCCTACCGGGCCTTCCCTCCGGGAAAGAGAACAGGGGAGGCAGGCGAGAGGAACCCAACGGCATCCTAACGGCGGTAATTTGGGCATTCCTTAGCAAAAAGGCGCACCTTACCACAGGTGCTGGGGTTTACTCGGGGTGCCTGGGTCCCTACTACCCCTCCGGGTCCTGCTCCTCCACTTCCACCTACCATCCCACGGGCATTACTCATCCCTGTGCTCTTCCTGGCGGTGGATGACCGTACAGCACATGCTTGCCCCCGCCTGCTAGCTTGCGCGCTTTCTTAGCCAACTCAGCTGCTTTAATCGCCGCCTTCAATTTTTTCTGTTCCTCCTCAGATGAAGCATAAGCCGCACCTTCTAAGCCCCGCACAACGTCCCACCCGTGGTTAAAAGCCACGACTAGGGCCTTAGCCGCCTCATCGAAGGCCTTCCCACTTGCCGTGATGGCCTCTTCCACACGTTGCATCTTTCCTGGGCGCTCGTCCTCCTCGGCATTACTGTAATCCTGCACGGCTGTCTTCACCCTTTGATGATGCTCGTGCAGCTTGGATAACGTCTCCTTTTGTCCCAGGAGCGACTTGTTCGGTTTACCCTCGTCCGCCCCGAACTGACACTTGTAGAAATTTAACTCCGGGAACGTTCGCTTGCCGGTTGTTGTTGTCTCACTCTTCACCAGGTTAAGCTTGCATTCCAACTCCACTTCTGGTAGGCGTCGTGTATCCTCGTCTCTTCCACGGATAGGATAGCGCCCGCGTCATCCTCCAGCTTTTTCAGAATCGCTAATACTTCTGATTTTGTTTCTAATGCTAGAATTCGCTCAGTGGCCATAGAAATCAGCTGCTCAAGGCCAGCTTTTCCGGTCGCAATTTGGGTCATGGTCGAGCCGAAAGGGAACACCGATGCAGATGCGACGAAGAATGGCCAGCCAAAGGCCCAGCACCTACACCGATGACTATGTACGTACACAACTCGAAAAGTAACACCAATGACACACCGCCGCCTACAAACCTCCCCTGCTGCTCCAGAACCACAACCGTTCGTACCTCGAGTGTAGCAGAAAACCGTAGTTTTCTTCGCTACGCTTCAGAAAACTAATCAGCTTTCAGGACAGAGTTCCGCTCTAGGTTCAGGTCCGTGGGCTCTGTCTGCCCGACTCCCCTCCAGGATGTTCTTATATCCTGTTTCATAGAGAGCTGAAACGACTTCTGTTAGCTATTTCTAAAGTGTTCGATGTATCCCTGGAGTGATGGCTGAGCTGAGCCGTTACTAACAGGGTCAGTGGGGTCGGGAGGTTACGGACATTCGTCATAATGGAATTACGACAAATTCTCGTTCGAAACTTATCTGGTTCTTAATCTTTTAATTTCTTTTAGTTCCTTATATTCAAAGGTACGCATGGTGCGCGATTCTTAAGCAGTTATTTCATCCTAAGATCGTCACGGACCTCTAACCGAAAACAACTCTTTCAGTCGATTGGGAACTTCTAAAAAAGTGCTACTTAGCACATTTCTGTCTGAATTCAATTTAGATGTTTCCGTTATATAGCTTGTTTAAATCATCCGATTAAAATAGGCTATGCTACAACACTGTTGTACCACGCTTCACTTTGCCCAAGCTCTGCTAGGGTTGCACCCACCATCGCTACATCACACACGGCACTACTGTCGTACGTGGATGCCTGGAGTGATACGGCACCACGTCACCCATGTCGTATGTGGATGCCTGGAGCAATACGGCACCACATCACCCATGTCGTACGTGGATGCCTGGAGTGATACGGCACCACGTCACCCATGTCGTATGTGGACCACTGGAGTAGTATGACAGCCGGCACGGCATGACGGTGTAGTATCCTGGGGTATCTCATGGCTAATATCCAGGTTGGCCAGTTGTCTGGCATCCTTCGATTGAGCCTTTGCTTTAGGCGGATATGACAGAGATACAACAGACTGGTGTCTGCCCCGGGTTCAAATTCCCCATACATCAGTGTGGATGTGTGGATGGCTGAACTGATGAGTGCATGGGAGATGCAACCACAATCATCAGGCCATCAGGGATGAGAATGCCATCGAGTCACGATTGCCCCTGTGGGTGTGAGGACACACCCATTGGAAGGGGGGATAATTGTAGTATCCTGGGGTATCTCATGGCTAATATCAAGGTTGGCCAGTTGTCTGGCATCCTTTGATCGAGCCTTTGCTTTAGGCGGATATGACAGAGATACAACAGACTGCACGCATGCAGCCGCGTCACACAGCACGCCGCACCGCACACACTAGGCGCATCGGCTAAGGGCACAAGCAACCCATGAGCGACATGACGCCTAACGCATTGTGCGAAGTCGCCGCAAGCATATACAGCGCGATCAGCATCGCGATGCATGTGCATGTCCCAGCAACTTGGTCGCGGCGACCTAGAATGCATAGATGCGCACTAATGATAACACGTGCACTATGCATACGCGCATGCCCGAGCATGATAATGCGAGCGCACCTTGAGGTCGCGAGGCAATGGCTTGAGCGATGTGGCGCGTCGAATGCAACACTACGCGCGATGGTGTAGTCAGCACCTTTACGCAAGTAAAGAATATTGCATTATTGCTATGACGGCTTATATAGCAATATCCGCACGCAGGATCACGGTAGTACACTTACTACTTACAGATCTCCTGTACCGCGAACTGCCACTGCGAGTATAATTGCTATACTCATTGACGGCCTATGAGAGAACGGATGAGCAATAACAACGATTAATGTTGAGTTAAGCTAACCGCGCTTGGGTTAAGCTGACGCCTTATGTACTGTCTCTGGTCGCATTTCTTGGATAAGCCCGAGCACTGATTTGCATCGGTTAGATGATGATTGCCTCGGCTAGGCACTGATAGCCTATCACGTCATCTGTGCCTGTCTTGGATTATATATTGTAACTCCTTGCATTGAAGACTTCCGCTACCTCGATTGGTACGTTCTGATATATTCAAGCATGATGCACTAAGCTTGGTTCTCCGCAGAATCAATGTGCGAATGGCAGGAGGGATACAACAATAGCTAGCACCATGCTGCGGCATACCCATCCAATTAGTGTGCCTATGCATTTTCACGCCAGGTTTACCACCATCAGATACAAACTCACGTGGTTGGGTAAGCAGACGTGGGCTTAACATTCTTAGGACAAAAGAACCCCAAGTAGCACTAGAACAGTCAGACAAGAGTGCAGTACGAATTTCTTCACAAAACACATTATAAAAGATACCATTTCTACCCCGCACTAATCTGTTCCAAAAACGGAACACAAGAGTAGCCCAATGTGTTGTATCACGCTTCACTTTGCCCAAGCTCTGCTGGGGTTGCACCCACCATCACTATAGCGCCCACGTCATCCATGTCGTACGCGGACTCCTGGAGCGGTATGACACTGACGTCATCCCTGTCGTACGTGGACGCCGGGAGCGGTACGGCGCCACGTCAGCCCTGCCGTACGGGGACACTTGGAGTAGTACGGCAGCTGGCGCAACGCGACCGCACGCACGCAGCCACGACATGCAGCACGTCGTATTGCACGCATTAGGCGCATCAACTAAGGGCACAAGCAACCCGCGAACAGCATAACGCCCAATGCATTGTTCGAACCGCTGCAAGCATACATCGCGTGATCGGTATCGTGATAGGTGCGCATGGTCCAGCGACTTGGTCGCGGACGACCTAGAATGCATAACGCATCACACAACGACGCACACTAATGATAACATTTGCACTATGCATACGCACACACCCGAGCACGATAATGCGAGCATACATCGCGTGATCGGTATCGTGATAGGTGCGCATGGTCCAGCGACTTGGTCGCGGACGACCTAGAATGCATAGCGCATCGCACAACGACGCACACTAATGATAACATTTGCACTATGCATATGCACACACCCGAGCACGATAATGCGAGCATACCTCGAGGTCGCGAGGCAATGGCTCGAGCGATGTGGCGCATCGAATGCAACACTACGCGCGATGGCATAGTCGGCACCTTAACGCAAGTAAAGAATATTGCATTATTGCTATGACGGCTTATATAGCAATATCCGCACGCAGGATCACAGTGTAGTATCCTGGGGTATCTCATGGCTAATATCCAGGTTGGCCAGTCGTCTGGCATCCTTCAATCGAGCCTTTGCTTTAGGCAGATATGACAGAGATACAACACACAGTAGTACACTTACTACTTGCAGATCTCTTGTACCGCGAGCCGCCGCTGCGAGTATAATTGCTATGCTCATTAACGGCCTAAGAGAGATTAATTGAGCAATGACATTAATCGACATTGAGTTAAGCTAACCGTGCTTTGGTTAAGCTGACACCTTTTATATCGTCTCCGGTCGTATTTCTTGGATAAGCCCGAGCACCGATTTGCATCGGTTAGATGATGATTGCCTCGGCTAGGCACTGATAGCCTATCACATCATCTGCGCCTATCTTGGATTATACATTGTAACTCCTTGCATCGAAGACTTCCGCTGCCTCGATTGGTACGTTCTGATATAATCGAGCATGATGCACTGAGCTTGGTTCTCCGCAGAATCAATGTGCGGATGGCAGGAGGGATACAACACAATGAAGATGAAGTGGATCCGAGTGAATTCTTTGAAAAGAAGTCTATTATCAGGGACCCTGCCTGCCAACAGATGCAAATGTTCTAAGGAAATTTCTTTGAATCCCCACCATGCAATCCTCCATCGTGCGTTCAAAATAACCGTACCTGCCTTGTGCATCACAGGGGTTATCTGTTGTAATACGGTACCGGCCTTAGCTCCTTGCTAAGTAAGTAGCCCCGTGGCTATACCCTCTATGTGCTAATATGTAGAGGCTAAGGGTTGCATGCCCTAGTGCAACTGTGACTCTGTCACTGGTAGACTCAGTTGAGTTCGGTTTCACTGGTTGATCCTATGTATTTCCTTAATACATAGCTCTGTTTTCTCTTAGAGATTACAGTTCTTGTAGTAGTCGTACATACTCTAGGACAATATAGATGTGCAAATACACACCATTGTGATCTCGAGAGGCCTTTGCGGCTGTCAACATCTATAATGGTAGCTAGATGGAACATCAGATTCAAATCCTGAGGTCACAAGGTAGATCCCTGCGGACAGTGATGTCTTGGATTTGTCGTGATTCAGGTACCCAATGGAAAGTTGGAAGAGTGGTTGAAATCTTATAGTCTTATTAGTCTGGATGTTAGGAAAACCCGTGAGAGCTAGGGCGCATGATTGGATCGGTATGTCGTGACGTGGGATTGAGTAAACCTTCCCATGGCCAGGGTAGGCAATGGTTAACATCAGTTGATGGGGGACATGCCCTCCAGAGGGGGGGGGAGTGTAGTAGTCGTACACACTCTAGCACAATACATATGTGCAGATACACGCCATCAACATCTCGAGAGGCCTTTGCGGCTCTCAACTACTACAGTTCTTTATGGAGGCTTGCCGTACTGAGCTCAGAGTACCTATGCTCTGCTCTTCCTATCAACCGGTAGTTATCACTACCACCAATCTCTCGTTACTAGTTTTCCCTAATTTGTATAAGTCATTTCACTCCTATGATGCTTCCGCACTAATATAATACAATATTATCAAGTAATTGTGAAAGAAAATACGGAGTCCACACTTGAGCACCATAAGAGAGGATTGCACATATTTGAGTGTCAAAGCATCTCAGGGCTGTAGTATCCTGGGGTATCTACGGGTAGTATCCGAGGTGGCTCCTGGTCATCTTTCGATCGAGCCTTTGCTTAAGGCGGATATAACAGAGATACAACAAGGGCTATCCGGGGAATAATGTTGAGGCCCCTTCTGTTTAATTTATCGATAAGGGCATACATGGCATGTTGCCCTGCCTCAAAAAGCTCATTAGTGCAGGATTCAAAAGGTGAGTCCGGGCCATAATGGAGGCCTAAGTACCTGGCCCGAGTGACCCACTTCATTGTTGTATCTCTGTTATATCCGCCTACAGCAAAGGCTCGATCGAAAGGATGCCAGACAACTGGCCAACCTGGATATTAGCCATGAGATACCCCAGGATACTACATTCATCTCTTGAAACTTGTACTGGTTGCCAACCACACATCTCAGTCCTACCCTCAGGACTTGGGAAATCAGCAGACGATGCTTCTGGTAATAAACTACCTCACATTTACGGGTATGAACAGTCATACCAAAAGCAGTACACCATTCACCCAAAGCCGTGAGGACACACATTAGCCATCGGTGGTTGTGCACAAGTAAATTGAGATCATCTGCATAGAACATGGTTGGGATACGAGTGCTATCGACCCCAGGTATATCCTCCACATACATGCCCATTGGATTGCACAAGTCCTTGGTTTCTATGTAATCAGCAAAGCCCTCAATAAAAAAACCAAACAAAGTGGGGCTAAGTGGACATCCCTGCTTAACTCCTTGACATGACTCAAAAGCGTCTCTTACGTCACCATTGACATGCACTCGGAGTAACACCTTACTGTAGCAAGATTTCAGCGCTTTAAGCATGGATCCATGAACTCCACGTTCATGAAGCCGTTTCCACAGAAGATCCCGTGGCACCTTGTCAAAAGCTTTCTCAAAATCAATCTGACACACAAAAAGAGGCTGACTGGAGCTGGGTCCGGTTCTATGCCTGTCTGTCAGGTGGTGAAGGACAAGTAAGTTATGGATCGTACCAATTTTTGACCTAAAACCTCCCTGATAGGTAGAGCAAGCCTTAGCTGCCTCACCCCAACGGCTAAGCCTCCTTTCTAAGGCAAAGGCATAACATTTGGCTAAAGCACTCCCAACAGCTAATCCTTGATAATTACCCTTATCTATTGGGTCGTCCTTCTTATTATGAATAGGGGTGGGGTATGAGGTGGTGAGTTGTTGAGGGTAGTCCCCGGTGCTCCGTATATGTTCAAAAAGGCGGTGTATATAGGGAACAAGTAGGTTAACTGGACGACCCTCAATCTCCATCTTAGCTCCCTTATAACACTCCACTGGTACATGATCAGGACCACTCACCTTATGGTTATGCAAACAGTGAATAGCACAAGAGACCTCCACATGACTAAAAGGCTCATTAAGTTGGGTGGCTTCCTCAAAGCGCTGAACCCGTTGACTGGTGCTAGCTTCCCAATCATTAACATTGCACCCAAGCTGCCCATTAATAAAACTCAAGATAGCCTCTGTGTCACTGTCTCTATAGGCATTCTCTTCATTACAAAGACCCTGAAAGTAATCCTTCCAGTCATTGACATCAGAAAGCAGGCAGTCCCCTCGGGTAGTCGCTTCCAATAATCGCCAGAAGGAATGGGAGTTACCGTTGCACTTCTTAAGTAACTCCTCGAAATGCTTCATGTGATAGGACTCCCTAGCCTCCCTTCTTAAGGGCTGGTAACGAAAGCGTAACCTAGGGAAACCTGATTTGGCGTCAGCATTATCAAGAGTACCTGAGGTCCGCATCAAATTCGTCTGTGAAAACATGGCTTCCCTGGCCGCAGCACACTCTGCTGTCCACCAAGGGGCATCTCCCTGTTCTCAAGTACGTCGATGATGCCTACAAACTATACCAAAAGCACGGAGCATGAAACGTGTGAGCTCCTTTGTTGTAGGTGGGACCCCAAATTCGCCGGATATTAATTATAATTAATATAATAATAATAAAGTCTCAGGACGGGTACGACCCGCCAAGCACAGGCTTTCAGGACAGAGTTCCGTTCTAGGTTCAGGTTCGTAGGCTCTGTCTGCCCGACTCCCCTCCAGGATGTTCTTATATCCTGTTTCGTAGAGAGCTGAAAAGACTTCTGTAAGCTGTTTCTATAGTGTTCGATGTATCCCTGGAGTGACGGCTGAGCTGAGCGAGCCGTTACTGACAGGGTCAGGGGGTCAGGAGGTTACGGACATTCGTCGTAATGGAATTACGACGAATTCCCGTTCTAAACTCGTCTGGTTCTTTGTCTTATAATTTTTAATAATTCCCTTATATCCGAAGGTATGCTTGGTGCGCGATTCTAGAGCTGTTATTTCGTCCTAAGATCGTCGCGGACCTCTAACCGAAAATAACTGTTTCAGTCGATTGGGAACTTCTATTAGAAAATGCTACTTAGCACATTTCTATCTGAGTTCATTTTAGATGTTTCCGTTATATAGCTTATTTAAATCATCCGATTAAAATAGGCTATGCTACAACATCCTTGCTCATAGCATCAACAACTTGGGTAGCATTAAGCTCACTGCCAAGCTTTCCAAAAATGTCCGAGATCTTAGTCATACTGAAAGAACCCTCAGCCATAAACAAATCAGTGTACTTACGCCAGTTTCTAGGTTGTGGATTACTATCTGGTCGTACCTCTCGAACCTTTGAACCCCTCATAACTGCCAGAGTAAGGTAAACTGGGCAATGGTCACTCAGGAGTTCCCCAACCTTAGGACCTGTCGCAGAGATGGGTATATCCACAACTCGCAGGGTGGTGGCTTTCTGTGGCTGGCATCCATCGTAGGGCGGGGAGCCCGTACGGTTCCAGCACCATGCTTCAAGCCCCCCTGCCACACCCTTGCTACCGCAAACCCACTTTACTCAAAATCCCCTTCTCTGCCCTCGTCAGCGTCCCGTTCCGTTACTGCTGCTTCTGCTCCGCCGCCGCCGCTTTCTTTTTCTCAGCAGCGAAACGATCCGGGGCGAGAGAGTATAGGTAGGTTCCCGCGATGGCGATGAAAGACCCGGCCCAGTTAAGTGGTGACACGGGGTTTCGGAAGAACATGACAGAGGACACCACCATCGCCACCCGCTTCATGGTGTTCCCAACACTGAAGGTCACGAGACTGATGCCCTGGTCCAATACCATGTACGACAGCTGTGATGAAACATGGAAGTCGTACGAAGGTTCAGGACGTACGGGAGGGAGCAGAAAACGTTCATAGGAACAAAGGGGACAGCGATATAAGGGTCACTTAGTGGTTAGGTGGCTCAGGTGGCTGTCATCATAGACGTGGACGGGGGAGGAGGGATGGAGATCATGAAATGAGGGACGGGGGAGGGTGGGAGGGAGCATCCGTCAAACATGGTGGCGACCACCGCAGCGGCGGCATACTGATCTCCCCATTGGGCAAAGAAGGCAGCCCTGTCAGGGCCGTGTCCACAGTGCAAGCGGAGCATGCAACGAGCTTGGCGCCCCACACGCTGCACCTGCGCAGGGTAGTGATGGAGTGACAGGGACGGCCTGGATGGAACGACCGGTGGCGCTGGTGAGGGCACACAGGTCGCCTCCCCCCAAGGCCGGTGCAGTGAGAACTCATGATGGGCCGGGTGCTCTGCAGCGACACGACTTGCCAGTGACCGTGGGGACGCTCGGTCGGGACAGTTGCCCTGGTGGTGATGCTCCCCGTGGCGAGGTCGGTCAGCGGAATGGGCCTGCTCCCGACTTCGCCGTCTACGGCTCCACCGCTCTCGGCTCTGCTCTCGGCTCCAACGCTCTCGGTCCTCTCGACTGCGGTGCTCTCGGCTCCGGTGCTCTTGGTCTGACTGTGGGTCGAGGGCCCCGCCTTCATTACGCAAACGTGGTCCACTGACACGACGATCTGGCTGACGTAGTGTGGTCAGCACGCATGGTGAGGGCACGCCGCGACTGGGAATGGCAGAGCGGACACCCTGCCAATCAGTCCGGCCCCCACAGTAGAAATGGTGGCACCCTGGCCCAGGCGGAAGGTGGACAACGCGTAGGCCTTAGCTTGCACATCCTCCGTGTATGTGAAACCCGCAATTCTTCCTCCTCCCTGGCGTGCACCGGCGGCTGGAAGGCCAGAGTGAGCAAAACCTAAGTGGCAGGTAGTGGTCCACAATACCCGGGGAAGGTCAAGTCCAGGGTCCCCCGAGCAGCACGAAGGTAACTCTGGCCTCTTTCAGACTAGCGACAGCTACTTTCCAAACACAAGGTTTATTTCCAGTGATCTAAGGCTATTCTCAGTCAGCTGCTGTTTTGCGTATAACAAACCAGCTTTCATACCTGAGCAACATGCTCCACACACAATCCGCCCATGCCTGGCCTGATTTTATCCTGCTGCGCCCATTTCTAGTCCAATCCCTTCTTAAGCCCGTGATGGCGATACGGAAAGATGCCATTCGGCAGAAACATGGCAACCCTCTACATCTCAGGTCTCATAGTATCGCAGCGTACTACGGAAGATGGTCGGTTGTATAGATCAGGTCCGCATCTATCCTTCCGTTAACAGTCATATTGAACAGGGAATCATCCGCTACGACCCATAGGTCCATGTCACATGGGAAAGTGGCATTGAGCGCGCAGCTTTTCAGCACGCCTAATCGACCCTGCCTGCGCCTGCAGCTGAGAAATTTAATCCGTGAGATTTAACCATCGGGAGTCAAGAATTCCCACACACCTCGACCACCAGGCTATTGCATGCCAGCAAGCACAACTGCTTGCACTGCTCGTCAGGAATTTCCACCAACCCGACATCAAAAAACGTATACACACATTATACGCATACCCTGTCATGAACCGCTAAAAGGATGGCGTCTGCCACTGCAAGCCGTGGTGCGTAACCGAGCGATCCTCGTTTTAATGCCACTTTACGCACATATGCACCCAACACATTGTAAGTCCGCTGCATGGCGACATGGCCTTCCCTCCCAATTTGGATAAAGCAAAGCTTTCTGAACACCACTACAATTGTCAGCGCGCGCACTACTCGCAGCAATTAAGCTCCGCAGGTTGCCCTGTAGTTGGGTGATGCCAGAGATGGTCCCCATGCTAGGAACCTTCGGGTTCGTAGCCGTAGAGTAAAAGATGCCTCGGATACACATCTGAAATGCTCACACGCAAACGCGCAGCAGACTGGCAGCGTCGCCACATGGTGCTACCATCTGACAGGAACGCAGCAACAGTTTCTAAACACTACCAAAATTGTACATATACATGGCAGTTTATCAAAGCCACCACAGTGCATCTACGCCGGCATTGCGTTCAATGTAAAACAATTCTGGAAACGTATATTCCTTGGTCCGTACATGCTATGGTCCGCGGCATCTCACACTGCCACCTTCGTCAAACTGCCCTTATGGTACGTGTCTCTCGGTATCGTGGGTGTTTGTATGCAGATATGTCAGGCTGCTCTGCGCAACCGACAAGGTACGATGGCGATACGATGACCCCGCGGCCCAACTCCGGCAGCCAATGACCCATCATTATGAACCGGGGCATGATATGCTGCGACCCGGGGCAAACTACTCACAATCCACCAGCATGACATCCACAATTTCAGTCGCCATGTCAAATATTGCCCCCGGCAAAAGTAGCGATAATCAATTTATTTCCAGTTTTTGAGGCGATGTACTTCATCCCCGCGCTCTTAATATCCGCCATCGCCTCGACGCCGTTTAGGCGGCCTTCCATGAGCGAAACGAAGGTGTTATTTACGAGTTCCTCGTGTACCTTACCTGGAAAGTATTGGAGCCATACCCTATTGATGTGATCCCGCACGCCTGCCTTTATGTCAAGAAGCATGGTGGTGTCCTTTGTCACGTCAAAGGCGGCCTGTGGCTTGATGCGGCCGTTGAACATACCCCGCCCGAACATATTAAAGAACGCCGTCTCCGTGTGGCGGTGATGCAACCCAAGGTACCCAATGGGCTCAAAGAACCGAAACAGGGTTTGGTAACGCTGCCTGTAACCAGCATTTTCTAGAGAGTAGATGAAGAACCGATCCTGTGACAGTTCACCATCCGCTGGAAAGCCTTTGGAAACGAGGAGGGCTTTAATTTTGTCCGAAAGCGGCGGCTCGTGCTTCATCCCGTAGTCATGGCCCTTTATCGTGTTGTAGTAATCGTACAGGTTGGAACGCACGGCCTCGTACCGTGACTTATGAAATCCGTACACCCACAAGTGACCCATAGTTCCATTCACACGATTGATACCCTCGGCGTACTTTCGGTCGTCCAGAAACGCCGAGTTGTCCATATCCACCAGGCTCACGATGCCAATTTCCGGCTGTTCGATGGATAAGTCAATCATCCGGGCAAGCAACTGCGCGGCGCGAAGAAACCCAAAATAGAACGTCTCGGTTGAGTTTCCGATTCAGTAAGGGATCTTACGTGAAATCCATACTTCAGCCAGTAACAACGTGTCACTTAAAACACCATGAATGAGCGACCGAAGGGAAGAAACACCACTAGACAAATTGTGCGGCAACTGCGGGCCGGTAACGAAGCATCGTGCACGCGCAAGAACACACAGCAATTCATATGGGTAGAAAACATCGTGAGTAAACATAAAATGCATATTGATGACCACTGGAGAAGGAGCTGCTATGACCCTCATAAACAAGAGACGTATGTCAAGTCTGAAAGTACCGCCTCCGGGTCCGCAAAAAAACCCGTCTTCACCTGCAGAGCCTGAGGATGGACGACATTATCTTCCTCTACGATGATGAGGCCATCATAGTCCATTATGTCGAAAGTGAAGGATTTCACGAAGTGATGATGTAGCCCGGTGCAAAGATTGAACTTGTGCCGAATGTAGACAATACTAGAGGACTCGGGGAAATGCAGATCCTTCTCAATATTATAACCGGCTCCACCATCCTGGGAAATGAAGAGATCGAACTGCTCCACACCGTCGCTTCTCATGACAGCCGGAAGCGATTGTCGAATGACCCCGGCCCGATTGAAGCACATGAAAACCACTGCTATTCGGCTGCGTTTGTTAAAGCTTCCCACGAGTTGCTTGCGTGCGGTTGCGTAGTCCTTGAACAAGTCGTCCAAGTAGGCCGCAGCCTGGACCGGATTGGCCTGCTGGCCCGGACCAGAATCGTCAAGCTGCCTGCGTGAACGCTGCGCTACGCCTTTCATCGAATTGCCTGCTAAAATTGAAACAGTTGAGCCACGATTTCGCTGTTGGAATCGGCTCGCAAGAACAGGTACTTGTGAAGAAGAAGCATTTGCGGTGTGTGAAAAAATTTCCCCTAGGACCCATAGCATCAAAAACGTAAGCCAGCCTTTATACATTATTCACAGAGCCTATGCACCGCCTTCGTGAACACCTATGCAGCGTATTCCTGAACGTATTTGCGAAGGTTCAAAAGTTATATGAGCAGCTGCATCCTATGAACTAATATACTACTTTAGAGACTATGATTTTTACAATTGAGTCGAACATTTGGCGGGGTCGCATGATGGCGACTTGGAGCATTAGTAATTACCGTCCGGTTAAGCCACCGACAATCCCAAACGCCAATTCATAGGTTCAATAATTTCTTCGTGACACACCGCCGTGCTTATTTGTTTTTAAGATGACGATCATATACTCTTCCTACTACCAGAGAAGCGGAGAGGCTATTCCTCCAAAAGCACATAGCAAATTTATCCGCCAGTTGAGAAATGGCTGAATTAAAGGCACTCATGATAACTTATATTTCTTTGCCATTTTTAGCTAAAAATGTTACTGTCAGAACACTCTATTACTTAAAAACCCCATCATGGAAGGTGATGAAAAACGTTCGTCTTCATTACCTGTAATCAATAATTATACTAGTTAATACTTGCAGGATGATGAGAAATGGCCGCATTCTGTGGCTGGCATCCATCGTAGGGCGGGGAGCCCGTACGGTTCAAGCACCGCTCGTCAAGCCCCCCTGCCACACCCTTGCTACCGCAAACCCACTTTACTCAAAATCCCCTTCTCTGCCCTCGTCAGCGTCCCGTTCCGTTACTGCTGCTTCTGCTCCGCCGCCGCCGCTTTCTTTTCCTCAGCAGCGAAACGATCCGGAGCGAGAGAGCATAGGTAGGTTCCCGTGATGGCGATGAAAGACCCGGTTTCGGAAGAACATGACGGAGGACACCACCACCGCCACCCGCTTCATGGTGTTCCCAACACTGAAGGTCACGAGACTGATGCCTTGGTCCAATACCATGTACGACAGCTGTGATGAAACATGGAAGTCGTGCGAAGGTTCAGGACGTACGGGAGGGAGCAGAAAACGTTCATAGGAACAAAGGGGACAGCGATATAAGGGTCACTTAGTGGTTAGGTAGCTCAGGTGGCTGTCATCACGTGGCTTCCGACGGGTTGGGGGAGATGAAACTCGTGATGAGAAATTTAATCTGTGAGATTTTATCCATCGGGACTCAAGAATTCTCACACACCTCGACCACCAGGCTATCGCATGCCAGCAAGCACAACTGCTTGCACTGCTCGTCAGGAATTTCCACCAACCAAAATCAAAAAACGTATACACACATTATACGCATACCCTGTCATGAACCGCTAAAAGGATGGCGTCTGCAACTGCAAGCCGTGCTTCGTCACCGAGCGAACCTGGATTTTATGCCACTTTACGCACAAATGCACCCAACACTTTGTAAGCCCGCTGCACAATGGCATCTACGCCGGCATCTCGTTCATTTCAAAAATGGAAACGTATATTCCTTGGTCCGTACATGCTATGGTCCGCGGCATCTCACACTGCCACCTTCGTCAAACTGCCCTTATGGTACGTGTCTCTCGGTAACTTGGGTGTTCGTATGCAGATATGTCAGGCTGCTCTGCGCAACCGACAAGGTACGATGGCGATACGATGACTCCAACTGCGTGGCCATCCCGCGGCCCAACTCCGGCAGCCAATGACCCATCATTATGAACCGGGGCATGATATGCTGCGACCCGGGGCAAACTACTCACAATCCACCAGCATGCCATCCACAACTTCAGTCGCCATGTCAAATATTTTCCCCTGCAATATTAGCGATAATCAATTTATCTCCAGTTTTTGAGGCGATGTACTTCATCCCCGCGCTCTTTATATCCGCCATCGCCTCGACGCCGTTTAGGCGGCCTTCCATGAGCGAAACGAAGGTGCTATTTACGAGTTCCTCGTGTACCTTATCTGGAAAGTATTGGAGCCATACCCTATTGATGTGATCCCGCACGCCTGCCTTTATATCAAGAAGGATGGTGGTATCCTTTGTCACATCAAAGGCGGCCTGTGGCTTGATGCGGCCGTTGAACATACCCCGCCCGAACATATTAAAGAACGCCGTCTCCGTGTGGCGGTGATGCAACCCAAGGTACCCAATGGGCTCAAAGAACCGAAACAGGGTTTGGTAACGCTGCCTGTAACCAGCATTTTCTAGAGAGTAGATGAAGAACCGATCCTGTGACAGTTCACCATCCGCTGGAAAGCCTTTGGAAACGAGGAGGGCTTTAATTTTGTCCGAAAGCGGCGGCTCGTGCTTCATCCCGTAGTCATGGCCCTTTATCGTGTTGTAGTAATCGTACAGGTTGGAACGCACGGCCTCGTACCGTGACTTATGAAATCCGTACACCCACAAGTGACCCATAGTTCCATTCACACGATTGATACCCTCGGCGTACTTTCGGTCGTCCAGAAACGCCGAGTTGTCCATATCCACCAGGCTCACGATGCCAATTTCCGGCTGTTCGATGGATAAGTCAATCATCCGGGCAAGCAACTGCGCGGCGCGAAGAAACCCAAAATAGAACGTCTCGGTTGAGTTTCCGATTCAGTAAGGGATCTTACGTGAAATCCATACTTCAGCCAGTAACAACGTGTCACTTAAAACACCATGAATGAGCGACCGAAGGGAAGAAACACCACTAGACAAATTGTGCGGCAACTGCGGACCGGTAACGAAGCATCGTGCACGCGCAAGAACACACAGCAATTCATATGGGTAGAAAACATCGTGAGTAAACGTTTGAGATTGCATGCATATTGATGACCACTGGAGAAGGAGCTGCTATGACCCTCATAAACAAGAGACGTATGTCAAGTCTGAAAGTACCGCCTCCGGGTCCGCAAAAAAACCCGTCTTCACCTGCAGAGCCTGAGGATGGACGACATTATCTTCCTCTACGATGATGAGGCCATCATAGTCCATTATGTCGAAAGTGAAGGATTTCACGAAGTGATGATGTAGCCCGGTGCAAAGATTGAACTTGTGCCGAATGTAGACAATACTAGAGGACTCGGGGAAATGCAGATCCTTCTCAATATTATAACCGGCTCCACCATCCTGGGAAATGAAGAGATCGAACTGCTCCACGCCGTCGCTTCTCATGACAGCCGGAAGCGATTGTCGAATGACCCCGGCCCGATTGAAGCACATGAAAACCACTGCTATTCGGCTGCGTTTGTTAAAGCTTCCCACGAGTTGCTTGCGTGCGGTTGTGTAGTCCTTGAACATTTCGTCCAGGTAGGACGCAGCCTGGACCGGATTGGCCTGCTGGCCCGGACCAGAATCGTCAAGCTGCCTGCGTGAACGCTGCGCTACGCCTTTCATCGAATTGCCTGCTAAAATTGAAACAGTTGAGCCACGATTTCGCTGTTGGAATCGGCTCGCAACAGTTACTTGTGAAGAAGCAACATTTGCGGTGTGTGAAATCCCTACGACCCATAGTATCAAAAACGTAAGCCAGCCTTTATACATTATTCACGGAGCCTGTGCACCGCCTTCGTGAACACCTATGCAGCGTATTCCTGAACGTTTTTGCGTAGGTTCAAAAGTTGTATGAAGAGCTGCATTCTTTGAACTAATATGATTCTTTAGAGACTATGATTTTTACAATTGAGTCGAACATTTGGCGGGATCGCATGATGGTAATAAAGAATTGGTAATTACCGTCGGGCAAAATGCTCGGTCTTTCGGTTGACCCACCGACAATACCAACACTTTATATTGTCTTCAAACCACACCCATTCAACCTCAAACTTACTGCACCCAAAATCCCCAAATCCTAACCCCTGTGATCTTTAAGCCACCTAGCTATTCTACACAATAGCAATTTGGGGGCCTGGACACACGCATGACTTTGGGTCACCCTGCCGCCGCCACCGCGACTGGCGCTGCCATTCGGTTGTCATTCGACGGATGCTGCTGCCACACCCCTATAGCTGGGAGACCGCGTCTCTCAACCCCCCCCCCCACCCCAAAAACCTAAACCCAACTCTCAGCTTTCTGAAAAGCTGCTGACCGGCGTGTCCAGTACTAACGGACCCACATGCCCACACCCTGTTGCAAAACTCATGGAGGTGGTTAGTACTTAGGGTTTCTTTACTCGACAGCAGAAGTACAGGGTCTGCAGTACCAGGTCGTCGATTCACCTTCCCTTTTTTACAGCACAAGATCCGTCCTCCTCGTCCCTTGTCACAATTGCCTCCTACTCTTCCGATCGTCTCTTGTGCTCTTCTTTGCCGTATCATTGTGTCTTCTCCTTTTGTTCTAAACCTTTGACTAAGTTCCTCACCCCTCCGTCCTCCAACGATCCTAATTAATCTGAAATGCTAAACTTGGCTGACGTGACCTTTATCGATTTTTAAGTCAACCCCCACTATCACCACCATCACCCCCCACACCTCTTCGTCCTCCTTTTACACCCGTCGTACAACCAATAAAAAATAATACAATCTCTGATCTCTGAAAGTTATGTTTCTGAATGGCTCATTAAACATTTCCCTTGCCCTCGCCCAACCACAACACCATTCGAATTGTGATTCCGTTACCCCCTTCCCTTCCTCTCCACCCCGGCCCCCTTCACCGCCACCTTGCCATCATCTTCATCTTCTCCGCCCTCGTCAGCATCCCGTTCTGTTACTGCTGCTTCTTCTCCGCCGCCGCCGCTTTCTTTTTCTCAGCAGTGAAACGATCCGTGGCGAGAGAGTATAGGTAGGTTCCCGCGATGGCGATGAAAGACCCGGCCCAGTTAAGTGGTGACACGGGGTTTCGGAAGAACATGACAGAGGACACCACCACCGCCACCCGCTTCATGGTGTTCCCAACACTGAAGGTCACGGGACTGATGCCCTGGTCCAATACCATGTACGATAGCTGTGATGAAACATGGAAGTCGTACGAGGGTTCAGGACGTACGGGAGGGAGCAGAAAACGTTCATAGGAACAAAGGGGACAGCGATATAAGGGTCACTTAGTGGTTAGGTGGCTCAGGTGGCTGTCATCATAGACGTGGACGGGGGAGGAGGGATGGAGATCATGGGGTCTGTGGACATCGGACATAAGACCACGAGTCCGGGCGCGTGTCGCAGGCGCGTGCGGGGGAAGGAGGGGGAAGGAGGAATATTCCGGCGTTCCCCGCTCTCCACCCTGTCCCCCTCCTCCCCATCCTCCGATTCCAAGTTCAGTGCTTCACTAGCGGTCGTAATTCAGCAAGCTGTTTCACGGAGACGTATATTTGACCGAGAATCCGGCTACCCTCGCGACCAGTTGGAAGGTCCATGGGTCCGTCGTCTCCATCCCTCTCCTCCCCACCTGGTTATAGAGGTGGTAAAAGACGCCTCCCCACAGCAGCAGCTGCAAAGTAGCCTTCTGCCCTGCCTTCGTGGCCGCTGCCTGCCAGGCCGCTTGCCATGTGCCGCTTTCGAGCACCAGGGCCGCGGGCAGGCAGTAGAGCAGCGATGCGAAGGAGATGAGTCCGAAGAGGTTGATGCCGTCGATGTGCTGCACACGTGGATGCGGAGAAGGAGGAAAGAAGGAAGGCGAGGGAAGGGGGAAAGGCGCACGAGACGCGAGGGTCGGACGAACAGGTGCGAGGAACAGGGAAGAAGTGGTTTTAGCGGTCCGCTGGGGAGTGGTATTTTCTTCAAGTCTTATATCTTGTGCAGCAAATTTTATTTTGTCTCACAATGAAATCCCAGCTTCCGCACGTCTCCCCATCTCTCCTTCTGCCTCCCCCTTGCCAAGACCGCGGGACATACCTAAACCCGTGTGCATGTCTGTACGTGCATATATACCTATATGTATAGCTATATCATACAAAAATGTGCATATGCTAATATGTCTATGCATATGTTTAGGTACGAATACGAACTTGTGCCGTAACGTATCGTATCCTTACCTTGTAGTCATTTAGTGACTTCTTGGAGTATATATTTCGGAGCACCATTCCTAAATTGGAGATCATGGCGTTGTTGAAGCCGTTCCACGCGAAGCTCACCTAAGAGTATAGATACGACAACCATGTGTACGACAACGACAGCAATTTTGCAATGAAAAGAACAGTGTATGTCCGCAGCAAGGCAAGGAAAGTGTACTTACTGATAAATAAAAGATAAATAAATAAACATCATTTTTTGTACGACGGAAAGCATACATGTAGAAGCGACCGTCCCTCGTCACTATAGCTTATACAGAAGCGGGGTAGGGGCAGGGTTTGAGTACTGCCGTATTATTCAATCGTATTAACCAAAGTAAAGAAAGCCAAGTGACAATAAATACCTAAACAATAAAAACGAGCCCTTCATTCGTCAATTGAAATTCGCATGCTGAACTAAAAATGCATCTCTAAGGACCAGCCAACCCCGTTTCGGTTTCGGAGCAATCATTACTGACTTCCGACCCCCTTCTCCAGCTGTCCAACGAAGGTGAGGGAAAAGTTACACTCTGGTCTCGGAACTCTCCCACACACACATACACACACTAAACCCAAACTCTCCCAAACACCCCAAACACACTCAACACCCCCGACCCATCCATCCCTTATATCCCAACGTCTGTCGTTTCCAAAAGCCATTTCCCTTCTCCCTCCCCCTCCCCGTGCCCTTCTCCCATCCCCCTGTTTCTGGCCCTGTCCCTTCTTTTCCCCCTGTCTCTCCCCCTCCCCCCTCATCTCACCTCTTTCATGGCAGACAACGAGCAGCCCGCCACAATGGGCAGCAGAGAGGCCCACACGTACCTATGATGGGAGGTGTAAGAAGCGTGTACGGTGAGGGCGGGTTTAGGTGCCCCCCTTCCTACTTCAGGCCCCTGCCTGCCAAGCCCCCTGCTCCTCATGCCCTCGTGTCAGCTTCCATGCCGTCCTGCCCCTCTTGCGCCCATGCCCTACTGCCCGCCGCTTCCCCACGCATCCCTTGGCCCCCTCCCCGCCAGCCCCCTTGCCCCTCCTGCCTTCCTGTCAGGCCCCTCCCTTCTCACCATGGGTAGCTGACCCCCAACAGCGGCCCACTGAGCGCCACCGAGAAGACCGGCTCGGCGCTTTTGACAATATGCGCGAAGGAGACTGCCATCTGGCTGAAGGACACCACCGCCGCGATATGGCCGACGGTGTGGAAGAGCGCCACTGGCAGCAGCGCGGCGAAGAACTTGGCGTCCACGGAAGGGGTTGGGTGGAGGCGTGTCAGCCAGAGGACCACCATGAATAATCCGCTGGCGACTGAGCGCAGTAGCGAGAGAGTTGGGGAGAGTTTAGCGTCAAAGTTTACTTCAAGATAAAGGGCTATGGCTGGTCCGGGAATCCTGGGCTGGGAGGCGTTTGGATAGGAGGGTCCGAAAAGGAAATCACCCGCCTCCTCGCGGTTCCCGCCACCACCCGAGGAGACAGCATAATCATCACTTCCCTCTCATTCGTCATTCCTGAGGCCTGTGTAAAATCGTTGACCATCATTCAATAAGGGGGTTGATAAAAAACACCACCCTCATCATTATGCAGGATTTCAGCGGAATCAATGAGCCAAACTAAACTTTCATTTTACGTCCGTTACCTTGCGCTTGACGTACCATTCAAGACGCCGTTTCGGAGGGACTGGGAAGCGACGAAGAAGTGCGGCATTTCCATCCTTAATATAATTTGTTGACCGATTGTCTCTATCCAGGGTCGTGACCCTACTTACTCAGTTGCCAGGTTCCGATGAACCACGGGCACGGAAACGTGTTGAGCGTGCTCTTGTTGATGATGTTGAAGATAATATTAAAAGCATACCTGCCACGGGATACTCTTGCGTTGTACATCCTAATATTTAAGTCTTTTCCTAGCTTGGCGGGCCAACTTACCAGAGAAAAATGTAGACCGGCAGCTTCCAGTTCAGCTTGGGTTGCTCAGCAGGAAGATTTGCAGCTGATGCCGATGTTACAACGCAAGATCCGCGGCCAAGGTGTTGCACTGGTGATGCCGTCAGCAACTGAGGTAGTCGCGGCACAACGCCCTGTCGGCACGCCGTCGGGGTGGAGGCCGCTGAAGCCAATGGACGAGATGGCTGCGCATTTAAACAATTGAGCAAAAATTGTTTTTTCCGAAAGCTACCTGACGCTACAAAACTCGGACTAAGTACCGCTTGCATTGTTTCTCTTTCCAAAAAGTGGTTTGAAACGAGCAAGTTTTAAACAATATAAGTTAAGCAATTGTTGTCTGTATATATGTTACATATGCATATGGGACCCTATAGCTGCATTTCTGGCTTGACTCTGCTGGTTAAAGCGTACGGCGTGTACGGAATCGGGATGAATTCTTCCATCCTTTGCCCCAAACCATAAAAGGTAGATTTAAACATCATCTTATGACAGGATGTACAAACCTGTATGAGTGTCATAACCGTTGGACATGTCGTCGCAACGCGCCTGAACCGTTGCAATAGTAACGCTGCTTGAAGATAGCAAAACGTGCATGCATGCACTTGTCAACAGGTGGGTGAACGCTGCGCGCATGCTCTCGTTACAGGACAGCACGCGCCAGGAGCTATCTAACGCGAGAAACTGCGACGGGTTGAAGGACGGGTGGTGCGAGACCGTCCTGGCGGAGATAGGCGGAGAAACCCAACCCTGATTTGCTTGGTTGGAGGGCGTTAGGCTTTGGGTTGATCTGCTATATGGAACTCCACACAGATGGAGTGACTGTGAGACTCAGTAGATAGCTAGATGGTGTCGCCGTGGAATGAGTAGGTCTCTTATTAGGTGAGTGGCTGTTATCAGTATCGATCCATGCAGGCGACGTGGTCCGACGTCACACCAGCATGTATGTATTCATGGCTGCCAGGCTTGCGGTGTAACGCCCCGAGAGGCACGTCGAAAATGTCATCAGAGGGGCTGGGGGTTGGTGGGGTAGGTGATGGCGGAAGGTACGTGTCAGGGGTGGGGACGGGGTTGATGTCAGGCCCAGGCTCGGCCATATCGTGGTCCTCGGTGGTTGCGCCACTTGCCCTGCTTTGTTGAAGCGCAGTAAAGTGCTTCGGCGTGATAACGCCCTGGCTGTTTAAACACGCTGTCTCCATCGAACTTAGTAATTCCTCCAAAACAATGAGCTGGCATCGTTCTAAAAGAGAAGCGAGCCTGGCCTTTCTAACCCTGACCCAGGATATTTGCGGAGGGATATTGTCTTAGGGTAGCACAATTGCGTTCGGTTTTGATGAACTCCTAACTGGAACAGGAGGCCTTGGAGACGGCGGCTTGCTACTTACTATTTCGTGCCATTACCAGTACATTGTTTAACTGAAAGTTTCAGGACATTCTGTTAAGAACAAGAGGGACACAGCAGGATTAAAAGATACGCATCAAGGTAGCAAGGGCGCATAGCATGCGCAGCGCGCGCAGCAACGAACTCGGCACCCTCAGCAGCGACAGCTGCAAGCATCGCAACCCCCACTTATGTCAATACCTCAATAACATGACACCAAAATATATTATGAGTATCGTTTAGCTTTTAAAATTCATGATAAGCACAGTCCTGCAACGCGCTCGTGCAAATTAGGTTGAAGCGCTTGTAGTAATACGACTCAGGTAAATGGTTATTTGGAATTGCCATATGCATACAACTGTTATATGGAGCTTTATGATGATCTTCATCAAAGAGACCGTCCCCGTAGCAGGAGTGGTGACAGGCGCGTAAACCTTGTCCAAGCATAAACACTAATGATGTGTGCATTTGTCTTGTAATAATATTTTTCAATTTATCTTTACATGTCGAACAGGAGAAATCGTAGCCGCAGCTCGCAACACTCTCGAATCAGGAGTGTGTTACGGTCATTGCTGCTTGACTCGGACCAATCCGATGAAGACAAAGGTAGATATAATGATACTTTTTCTCGTGATTGATTGCATCTTGTAACATGGACTTGCCAACCCTGCAGGTGATATCGGTCCCGCACAGCAACCAAGTGCACCACCATTGATAAGCCCTACTGGACCGTTACTAGAAGTTTCAGTTGACACGGCTCTTTTAAGAGACGCAGCCCCAGCACCTGGGCCCGCTGTTACGGGACCTGTCCTTCCGTGTCGAGTCCGGCATCGGAGCGTGCGCGTGTCGAACACAAGCTTCGTGGCGGCGACTCCCGATATAAGTCCTCTTAACGATCATGATGGCATACCAGCCACGCCCACGGATGAGCTGGACTTAGCGTTGGCCTCGGGGGCCCTACCTCCTCTTGGTTGCCATGACCTCGCACTGGCACCTGACCTGCAATTATTTTACCAGCATGTCCTCCAGCAACGGCAAGAAACAGCAAACCAGAACCCACCATCGCTGCCTGAACAGCACCAGCAGCCGCACAAGGAGGAAGCCGAAAATCCGGCGGAAGGGGCATTACCTCGGCAGCCGTCAGTGCAGTGGAACACCCTACCGGAGCCACAAGAGCTGCAGGGGGCGCAGAATACCTCTCTCCTCATATCCAAGCCGTTGCTTGGGGCACCTCCGTTCCAACAACCGCCGCAGCCACCTAAAAAGTCAGGGAACCAACAGCAATCCCGCGATCCTGCAATCCCAGGACGCAACGCACTCTGGACTGATACTGCCGCCGGGGCTGGGCCTGGCGGCGCCACCTCCAACGACGGCGCAGCTGCAGTGTCTACGCGACCCAGATCAGCATCCTCCCGGCACAGCCCACCCGGGAATGCACCCACATTGGCAATACCAGCCGGCATCATTACAACCTCGGTGGCCGGTTTGCACAACATGCCCGCCCGACCTCAGAGCCCGTCACTACGAACGCAATCCACATCCCTAAACTCCATCATCGGAACATCCGCACCGCCTGGGCCATCGGCCGTTCACGTGCTGGTACCGGAGCGTGCACCGGCGGCAGCAATCAGCACGGGCTCGGGCTTCACTGCGCTCACTTTGATCCGCAGCCCAATGGCCACCGGCGTCGCGACCGGCAGGTGGGCTCCGGTGGTTGATCCTGATGCCGGAGCGCGCAGCCCGGCATTGCATGCCGCAGTATCCCCAGGCCGGACGGCGGCTGCTGGCATCGGCCCGCCACCATCCTTGGCTCCGTTGGCGGTGGCATTAGCACAGCGGGAACCTCAGCTCTCCCCCACGCGGCGGCGTGCTGCTGCTGGTGTTGCGGGTCAGCCAGCCAGTACCCATTACCCGGGCCTCGCGTTCAAGGCTTGCTATCCCCCGCCCTGGGGCGCGACGGCAGAACTGGCACCAGGGCGGTGCGGCAGCGGTGAGGGCGTGGGCGAGGGCGACAACGACGCCAGGCAGTCACGCGCGCAACTTAACCTGTCTGGTAAGCTAAATATCTACACGGAGGCCCCTGGTGGGCGTGGCACAGGGCACTTTGCGACCCGGGTCACGGCCGTGGCCATGCCGGCCTTTCAACATATGCCTGCAGCGAGGGCCTTGGGTGTCGGACCCGTAGGCACTAACGCAGCGACGACGCCACTGCCAACAGCAATACATCAGGCGAGTGCTCGGTGCGGAAACCAAGGCGCCGTTGTAGGGGACCAGACACCAGCATGTCAGCAAGTGAGGGGCGTGTGCGGTGCAGGGAGGACGGCACCACCAAGCAGCGCTAAGAGCACTCCGTTCGACGATGAAATGCTTGCAGCAATAGATTCCCTGGAACGTCGTGTTCTTAATGCCACCGCGGCCATCCCGGCCGCCGGCGGAACGTCGACGGGGCTTGAAGTTTGGGTGCCGAGGGCAGGAGGCGCTACGGATTGGTACGCTGGGATTGGTGCCGCTCCACCTCTGGGTGGCGGCGCGGGTGCGGGTGTGGATCCGGGTGAATCTAGCGCTACTTCAGGTCATGTTGCGACTGCATATGCACCAGTCGTCACAGCCCTGGAACTTATGCAGCGGGAGCAGCCACAACAAGATCGGACATTGGCGCAACAGCATCATCAGCCCGCCCAGCTGCAGGCGATGCCCCAGGCACCGCCTCAACAACTTTGGCCACCACAGCCTCAATCAGTCCGACCCCAACTGGCGTTGCATCACCAGCAGCAGCAGCAGCAGCAGCCGCATAACCGGCACTTAGAACCGCTTCAGCCCCGTCAGCAGGCAAGTGAGCCCCATGGAGCCGTCACGCATCAATCGGTGCCATCTGGGTCCATTGGTCAGTTGCCCCCTGATGGACATGCACTCTTGGAGGCTCGGCCAACTGAGCCGTCAGCAGTTGGCGAGACTCCCCAGGCGGCCCTCCGCGGTGTGCTGCCACCTCCCTGCGGGCCTGCGCCGGCAGGCCCGCAGGGCGGCGACTCTGAGTTAAACATTATGGTGGGTGTTACCCCGGTGTTAGAGTCTGGTGGGGTTCTGGCAGCGCTGGATGAGGCGGAAGAACGGCATCGACGTGCGGAAGCTGAAGCCGCAGTGACGGCAGTGGGGGTGGATGGTGCGGTCGACGCAGCAGTCACGGTAGCGGGTCTAGACATGGCAGCAATGGGCATGCAAGGAGCCGCGGTGGCGGCACCAGCAGTGACTGGCAACGGCGGTGGGTCCGGTTCCGGGATCGCAGCTGGGCCTTTATATTTACGAGAGTCTCCGCTGCCGGTTAAGCAGCTCGCCTTCACACCCGTGCATGCCACACACGTCGGCCAGCAGCAACTCCCAAACCACTCTTTTAAACTGCAACACCATTACCATCATTGTCAGGAGCATCAGCCACTTCAGAAACAGCAGCCACAATCTCAGCAGAGACATGCAGGTGAATTGCCGGCGGCGGAACTGGGACTGCAGCTGCACACTGCCAGGTGGACCTCTGAGTTACCGCCCCGTGCGCCCCTCAGATCGATAGCACCAATGCCGCCGCACTGTTCGCTGCAGTGCCCGCCGCCGCCACAGCCAAACTTACACCCCGAACAGCCGCAAAATATGCATTCGGGCCCTCCCTCAACCGGTGATCCCACCTGTAGCGAGAGGCACCGCAGTTATCCGGAACCACAACAAAAACAAGAACAGCAGCACTGGTCAAGGCAGGGTAATGTGCAGGCAGAAGATCAGCAAGCGCACGAGCAAGGTGCACAGGGGCAGCGGCAGCAAGGAGATCAGCAGGCGCACGGGAAGGACCTTCGGCCCCTGCTTGTCCATGCCCACGAACCTTTCGGTCTGGCACTGAATCCTGCCGTCCGGGAAGCTGCCGCCACATCGACCATTGGTGTGAATGCGACCGCCTGTACTCTCGATGAGACAGAATTAGGTAAGGTCGTGCAGGCGGAACCTTGCACTGTTGGCCACGGTAGAAAGATGATGGTTGACGCAGCTGCCGAACTTGGAGCTGATCTAGGAGATCAGGGAATCAAAGCACCAGTGCGCTTTTGCAATGTTGCAGCTGGCACGACGACTGAAGCCGCCACCGCTATCGGCGGCAGCGATCACGGTAGCAGTGACGACGAGGACGCGGAGGCCTATGCTGCGGCGCTGACACAGCCCGCTGTGGTGGGGGCCCATCTGCGCCAGGCTCGTCAACGGCAATCTTTGGCACCAGGGCTTCAGGCTGTGGAGGGGAGCCAACGGGTCTCTGGGAATTTGCACGCCTCTATGGCTGCTGCCGCGGATGCGGGCACAGGTGGTGGATACATTCCTGTTGACAACGCGGCGAACGGCGGGGACGAAGTTGTGCATGGACAGCTGCCACAGGCCGATGAGCAGCCGCCAGAGCCACCACGCCAGCTGGAAGCGTATCTTCCGGCGCTGCTGTGCCAAGCGTACTACGAGCGGAGTGGCCACTTTGAGTTGTACGCATGGCAGGTACGAAATGATGCGAAAGCTCTTTCATTAGAAGCGTGATACCTAAGCCTCTCTCCTTAACTTCGCTATTCCCAAACCTTGAATGCTCGAATGCGATGCGCTCCTTAGGCCCCAGCCCGTTACTAGGTCCTCATATATACCGATAGCATTGTGACCCGCGATAGAGCGTACGGTAGGTAGGAATCGGGCGATGGATCGTGCCGGTGGATCAATGCCCACCTATGTAATATCTGCCATGGTGAGTGCACACTGAGCTAGTCAAGGCATGGAACGCTACGGATCTGCCTTTTGTCAGGGCTTTTCTGCTGTCGCCACCGCTCTGAGACC